>CM035158.1:70666008-71379760 GCA_020205615.1 Panax quinquefolius | reverse complement strand
GTATCAATGGTTGAATTGTGTTGTAACCCCCTCCAGGGAGACGTAAATGTTTGAAGGATGTACGTTGTGACCCCTGTCGGGGAGGCGTAGATGTATAGATAACTTCGACGTTGTAACCCCGGGGGGGGGGTTTGATATTTCATGGTTTCGCGTTGTAACCCCCGCCGGGGAGGTTTAGGGTTGTAACCCTGCAAATGACGGCATCGAACCTTTATGGGGTATTGCCGAGCATGGTTTTTGAAAGTTGAACTCATTGGTATAGTATACCCTGCATTCAGGCGAATACCATTGAGACGACGGGAGTTTAACTCAATCGACAAGAAACCGTGGATTTCAGTCGTTCTACTCAATTGTGTAGCATTTTAATTCTTGATTAGGCCTTTTCAGCTTGTGAGACCTCCTTTACAACTCTAACTGGAGCGAGCCGGAGGTGTGGGAACCATGTAGAGGGGCCGCAGGTGTACTGCGTTAGGAGTGAGTTGACCTATGGCCACCGCAGTTTATGTATAGGTGGTGGTTGCTTTATAAGTCATTTCAAGTTCAAGCAATGAAGGAAATCCGAGAGCTCTTCTTCAGATCTGCTGAGTTAAAGGCAACCTTTTGCATATTCATCGTCAGCCATGTCTGCGTTCTTCATTGTCCTGGTAACACATGCATGTATTTTTTTTCCAATTTCTATCCGTTGGAAAATGACTTATCGCATGAAATGCATTTAGACACATAGTAGTGAATATGCATGCTGATATGACTTGAAAAAAATATTCAACATAGTAAATGTTAGTATTAAACCATGCTGAACATAATGATGTAAAAAAATTTGAATTTTGAAATAGTCAAATTGGCACCTTTTACTGTTATTTCTTATCCTATCTGAGGACAAATAAGTAAAGGTAGAAAGTAAAATAATCCTGGTAATTACGGATTTTTACTGTGATATGATGAATGCATACAGGATGTATATGACTGTGTACAGGTGTGCTACTGAATGGCCACCTAGTCATGCCTATGTGCATGTGGATAGTCCCATTTACAAAGGGGCTATGACAAAATTTTCCCAAAATGTAGGCATTGGATAGTTATGCATTTTTAACTCTACAATAGATGTATGTTAAAACAATGCATGTATGCATGTAATCATGGAATGCATTTTGAAAAAGACTCGAGGTACGAAATTACCACACCCTTTCTGAGGTGATTTGGAGACTTACTGTCCAGATATTATGGATCCAGATCAACCAAACAGTTTCCGCAGGACCACTTCTGGTGTACGGGGAGGGCTTTTAAAGAGCCTCAACGCCGTTCTGTGAGACAACCTTGTTGTTTGGCAGAGGCAGTGGTACGTCCTATTCGGGTTGAGGTGCCGAATGTCGAGGACGAGGAGGAAGATGTACCGTTCAAGGTTCCTGCTCCTGCTGTACGTGTTCCCCGTAGGGAATTGCCAGGTATTCAAGTGGCGAAGCCAGATCTTCTGGGTGACTTGAGTAGGCATCCTTCAGTATACCTGCACGCAAACGAGGTATGAAGTTAGATTTTTAATCTTCCTTATTTCCTATTGATGAGAAGTCAAGGAGTCTGATGTTGATCTGCATTTGATGTAGGTTCCCGGCTTCACACAGCCTCGAGGGAACTGGTTTAGCATCCACTTTACGTATCAGGCCTTGCATGATGACTATAGAATGATCGCCCATGGCTGGGGATTCAGGAGGTTCTTCTCCATTCTACCCTATTGCTGTCCCTGGGGTTACCTCAGGGCATTGTCTGAGCGGTGGTTTCACGCACTCGTCACTCCATTTCTTTGGATGCGAGGTGATGATGATGCCGATGGATTGGCGCTTTTATCATAGGTATGGAGTTGGAGGGGCCGGTGCCTTCATTTGGCGGATATCACCCCTAATGCCGTTAGATCCTTGTTGGGAGTTCCGGCGGAGGCGCTCAAGGGCATGACTGTTCGTACAGGTCCTTTGAGTATAGATGCTATGAGCGGGCTATTGAGTGAGCCTATACCCGATGATGTGAGAGTCAGGGATCGTATTCTTTGGCAATTGTTTCGACGATGATCATTAGAAATGCGCCATAGCAGATAATTCCTCTACGGTGTCCTTCGCTTTGATTAGCGCCACTCGACACGTGAACCGTATAGGAGAGTATGATTGGGGTTCCTACACCTTTGCCTACTTCCTCAGGGGAATTCACATGCGATCGCAGGGCTTGACCGAGGCGTGGTTAGGATTCTACCCATTTCTGCTGGTGAATGTTTCTCTTATCTTTTCCCATGTATAGGTTAAGAGTGTTGACTAACAACAGATGTTTGCCTTTATGTTGGCAGTTTTGGGCCTATGAGAGGCTCCCTTGTTTGCGTCCTGTGAGAGTGTTAGGTTTAGACACCTATCCACGAGGACAGAGATGACATCATTCTATACTGGCGGAGGTCCCTGTTGTTGAGGGTTTCACTCATTGTCGCCTACAGCTGGAGCTATTGACAGCGGATGTCTTCATATGGATTCCCTACTCTGGAGAGCATTTGGGAGCAGAGCTTACATCTGATGACCTATGACAGAGATCAGGCTAGGGCCGCGATGTTGACAGCTCTTGATGAGAGAGATACCGCTCTGTTAGAGAGGGATGAGGCTAGATCAGCCAGGGATGCATTGATAGTTGAGCGGGATGCCGCCTTATCTGCTAGGGATGTGGCCATTGCAGACAGCACTTCAGTGAGATCCCAGATGACCGTCAGTCTGGCCGATATGAGTGCCTACATTGATGAGCATTCCGCCACCATGCAGTTAGCCTTTGATCTGCTAGCTCGTGTAGATACCCTTGGGTAGGAGCTTGCAACGTTACCTCCATCTTCAGAGAGGGATGCTATGTTAGATCTGATAGTCTGCATATATACAAATATGTAGATAGCTTTGTATTTTCCTGCACAGACTAGCTTACCATTTTTGTCATGTACAACACAGATGTATATATCAAACAGTATTATATATGACAGGGAAATATATTTTGATTCACTTCCCTTTTAGTTATGCCTTGATACTTGCTTGATATTTGCCTGTTTCTTCAGGGCCTTTGATCTTGATGCATTCTGAACTTATCCTTGATAGATGGACATTGAGACGTCGCAAGGTCTCTTAGAACGGATCATTGATTACTAAAAATCCCTAACATCTTTGGTATCTTGGGACTGGTATCTGTATGGAAAAGTGGAGAGGAGGGCGGTTTCTTCCTCTCTGAGATTGACCGCACCACAGATGGTCGCCAATACTTCTATTTGTGAGAAGCCTAGTTAATTCCATCTCTTATGGGTTGGTATTGCTCTTTGAGGCATGATCGCAGCTTAGATGGTCACCAGATCTTCTATTAGTGAGAAGAGGTTGGCTAATTCCATCCCTTTGATCTGAAACCGATGAAGTGGGGCAATTTAAAGGTTGATCCCAGTACCATGTGACAAGTATATTTGTTCTGGTAGGGGTTAGACTGCACCATGAATGGCTATCTACGTACTCCTATTGAAGAGGAGATCATGTCTGCGTAGTTTGAACCTAGTGTAGGAGGTTCAACGCTAAATGAGGAATTATAAAGGTGTAGAAATATTTTTGTTGTTTTTGTTGTTTTTTTGTGAAGAAAGGGCAGAAATGTTTTTGTTGTTTTTTTTATTGCGACCCGCCATATGAATTTGGTTCCTATTACGCCCTCTGCATCGGGGAGATCAAGTCGACGTAGTTCGCCCCTCAGGACGAATCGCAGCTGAAGAGAAGCGTAAATCCCATGTGCAGGCTATACTGCGGGGAGAAGAAAGTTTAATCCTATAAAGGGGATAAACTGTAAGTGTGGAAAAAGTTTAATCCCGTATTGAGGATAAACTGCAGGAGTGAAAAGTTTAGTCTCGTCTTTAGGAGAAGCAAGTGTGAAAAGTTTAGTCTTGTCTTCAGGAGAAGAAAGTGTGAAAAGTTTAGTCTCGTCTTCAGGAGAAGCAAGTGTGAAAGGTTTGAAATGAAAGGAAACCAGGCTGCTGGTTTGAAGTGTAAAGAAACCAGGCTGCTGGTTTGAAGTGTATGTTTCCCTGAGGGGCCGAAGAGTTTGTAAAAAGGAGAGAGGGTTCAAAATCGGAATGACTGGTGATTCGAGGATCAAAACCAGGATGTTTGTTTGATGGTAACTTCAAACATAGTACCATTTCACAGTGTCTGAGTTGCTGTGGAAATTCATCGCCATCCATTTCCTGCAACCTAAGAGCACCTCCTGTCAACACTTCCTTGACAATAAATGGGCCTTCCCAGTTAGGAGCGAATTTTCCCTTAGATTGATCTTGGTTGTAAATGATCTTCTTCAAAACCAAGTCATGTTGTTTGAATTGCCATAGTCGGACTTTTCTGTTGTAGGATCGTGCGACCCTTTGCTGATATAACTAACCATGGAAGATAGCCGCGGTTCGCCTTTCATCTATTAGAGACAATTGGTGATACCTGTCTTGTACCCATTGGTCTTCGTCCAACTGAGCATCCATCAATACTCTGAGGGATTCCATTTCCACTTCTATGGGGAGCACCGCTTCCATCCATAGACTAGCGAGTAGGGGGTTGTCCCAGTGGAAGCACGCATTGAAGTTCTGTAGGCTAATAAAGTTAGGGGCAAGAGGTCAGGCCATCCTTTGTGATTGGCGGACATTTTTTGCATGATCTTCTTGATGTTTTTATTAGCCGCTTCAACAGCACCATTCATCTTTGGTCGGTAGATGACTGAGTTGAGATGTTTGATGTGGAATTTTCTGCATAATTCCTCCATCATGTTGTTGTTGAGGTTTTTAGCATTGTCTGACACAATGACCTCTGGTTGTCCATATCGAAAAACAACATTATTTTTGATGAAAGCAATGATGACTTCTTTAGTAACCCTGGGGAAGGAAGATTTTTCAACCCATTTGGTGATGTAGTCGATCATGGTGAATATGAATCGATGTCCATTACTGGCTTTGGGCTTGATGAGCCCAATCACGTCCATTCCCCACATTGAGAAGGGCCATGGTGAACTCATATTGTGGAGTTCCCTTGGAGGGGCATGGATAGCATTCCCATGGATCTGACATTGATAACACCTCTTGACATGATCATCACAGTCAGCTTTGAGTGTAAGCTAATAATGTCCCGTTCTGAGAATTTTCTTGACAAGTAGGGGTCCGCTCATGTGAGGGCCGCATACTCCACCATGGATCTCATCCATGAGTCACTGAGCTTGGTCTTTGTCCAGACATCTGAGGAGACCTAATCCTGTATCTCTTTTGTAGAGTGCATCTTCGCTTAGGTAGAATTTCATAGCAAGTCAATGAATCCGCCTCTTCTCAGTTAGGCTCGCCTCAGCGGGTGTAGATCCATCTCATAGATACTCTTTGATATGTTGATACCAAGGGTTGTGGATGGGAGGTAGCTCATCCGATACTTCTCCAACGTAATTCCCATAGACTGGGGCTTTTTGCATAGCAATCGTGATGCTTGGCACGTTTTCCTTGTCAGGTATATAAACTAAGGAGGCCAACGTTGCTAATGTGTCTGCAAAGTCATTCCTATTACAAGGAATGTGTAGAAAGGAGATTTCTTCGAACTCCAAAGCCATCTGTAGAACTTGCCGATGGTAAGGCAGTAAATGTAATTCTTTGGTTTGATAGATTCCTGTGGATTGCTTGATTACCAATTCGGAATCCCCAAAGACAGTTAACCGCCTAATACCCATTGAACGGGCAAGTTTGAGTCCCATGATACAGCCTTCATACTCAGTTGTGTTGTTGGTGTTGACAAACTGTAATTGGACAGCGACGGCATACTGCTCCCCCGTACAAGATATTAAAATTGCTCCGGCTCCAGAGCCTTATGAGTTAACAGCTCCATCAAAATATATTTTCCACGAATGACATGTATCACACTGATGTGGTAGCTGAATTGCCTTACTCCTTCGTCAGGAAAGTATATTTCTAAGGGTTTGTAATCCCCTGCAGGTGCGGCGGCCAGTTGATCCGCAATTCCTTGACCTTTGACCGACTTTTGAGTCACATAGACGATGTCAAATTGCTGTAGGATCAACTGCCATCTGGACAGTCGACAATTCAGTATGGGTTTGCTGAACACATACTTAAGAGGATCCACGCGGGATATGAGATGGGTTGTGTGACCATGGAGATAATGCTATAATCTCATGGAAGCCCATGCTAAAGCACAACAAGTCTTCTCAATTAGAGTGTACTTGTGTTCACTGATGCTGAATCTTTTGCTGAGGTAATAGATAGCTTGATCTTGGCCTCTATTGTCTTTCTGCCCTAGCATACAGCCCATAGCATTGTCATTTATGTACAGGTACATAAATAGGGGAACATCATCCCTAGGAGGTACCAAAACAGGAGCGTTAATCAGTTGCTCTTTAATTATGAGGAAGGCTTTTTGACACTCATCATTCCATTTCATGGAGGAGTTCTTCCTTAATAATTTGAAGATTGGCTCACAAGTTGCTGTGAGTTTAGAAATGAATCGGCTAATGAAGTTGATTCTTCCCAAAAATCTCCATATTTCCTTCTTTGTCGGAGGAATGGGCATTTCCTTGATGGCATGGATTTTGGTAGGATCCAGTTCAATCCCTTTGTGGCTGACTAGGAAACCTAGCAACTTGCCTGACTTAACACCAAAGGCGCACTTGGCGGGATTCAACTTCAAGTTGTACCTCCACAACCTGTTGAATAGCTTTTTGAGATGGTCTAAATGGTCATCCTCCTTTCGGGATTTGACAATGATGTTATCCACATAGATCTTTATCTCCTTATGCATTAAATCGTGGAAAAGAGCCATCATAGCTCACTAGTAGGTTGCCCCGACGTTGATGAGGCCGAATGACAATCGTCTGTAGCAAAAGGTTCCCCAAGGCGTGATGAAAGCAGTTTTCTCACGATCTTCCTCAGCGACCATAATTTGATGGTACCCCATGAAGCAATCAGCAAAGGAGTACACGCCGTATTGAGCAGTATTGTCAATAAGAATGTGGATAAAAGGCATGGGAAAGCTATCTTTAAGGAAAGCTTTGTTCAAATCCTGGTAATCCATGCAGACTCGAACCTTTCCCCCTGGTTTAGGCACGGGAACAATGTTGGATATCCACTCCAGATATGTAGACACCATGATGATGCCAGCTTGAAAATTGTTTCACAATTTCCTCTTTAACTTTTAAACTCCATTCAGGTTTCAATCACCTGAGCTTTTACCTAACTGGCTTGAATCCTTCTTTAATGGGAAGGCGATGAAGACCAATGTCAGTAGACAGTCCCACCATATCTTCATGAGACCATGCAAACATATCCTGGAATTGGGTTAACAAAGGCAACAACCATGTCTCGCTAATTTGTGGTAAGGTCCGAACCAACTGGATTAGCTTAGGTTGTCTGAGGTTCCAGGATTGAAAGGAGTGGTTTGATCAAGATTGGGTTTGGGTTTGTCGGTGACCCATTCCTTAATCTCTTGAGGTGTCTCAATGTCCTCTTGGATGTCCATCAAGTCTGAGTCCAACTTTGCATCAAAGTTACAGCCCTTGTGGAGAGAAGACACCTCATCAGCAAGTACAGGCACATCTAAATTCAGAGTCCTGAAACAAAATATGCTTTCACTTAATATATGCAACTGTTTGATCATACAAAAGTGTTAGCATGTACGTGATAAAATAACTGCTAGTGCTATAAAGGAAGGCAAACAATTAAAGTTATCTACAGGGCAGAGGGATTTTCTGCCCATTTTACCCTCGTTGACCAATGCATGGAGTGCTGCTCCAATTGTCAAGGGCAAAGTCCTGAAGGACTGTAGTGATAGAAGGATTGTCAGCGTCCTCCTTTTCCCGAATGATAACCATGACATCTGGGCAATCATCGTCTAGGGTGTATCTGTTTGTATGTTCATCATGAACAATGACGCGAATACCTACCATCATCAAGGCAAGGTCATATTTATATTTCCGTTCCTTTTCTTCCGCCTTAGGATCAAGAATCAGCACCTCTTTAGCTTTGATTGGCACTGGCTTCGGAAGCAACATAGCCACGACATGGGATGGAACCTTTACTGGAGACTGTATCAACTCATGTGGTAAAGGTGTAGAAAATTGCCGTGCGGCGGAAGCTTGAGGAACCTGCTTATGCTTATGAGGATTCCTGTGAATGGAATTAGCAGAATAGCCTAGTCCGGCTGTCCCAATTTGACTGGACATTTAGATGGGGTGCTTAATACCCTGTTGATCCTTACCAAGCCCTTGTCCAGGTTGATAACCCAATATCATCATTTCTTTAGTCGCCGGCATAACCTCATCAGAAATTTTGGGTACGGGAAGTGGCGCTCTAATAGAATGGTATTGCATGTTACTCACTTCCAGAGTATGGAAACTGGTCGGCTCAACTTCTGAATTGAAGCTGATAATTGGTAGAGTTCCTGGTCTAGGACATTTCGACTTAGCATTGACAGTGACTAGACTGTTGTTGATGATGTATTTGAGTTGTTGATGTAAGGTGGAGGGAATAGCTCCAGCCATGTGTATCCATGGTCTCCCCAATAGCAGGTTGTATCCCGAATCTATCTTGAGGACGTGGAAGGATACGTTGAATGTGTTAGGACCAATCTCAATTGGCAATTCAATCTTTCCAACAAAATTTCGCCGAGATCCATCAAAAGCTCGGATGATCGTATGGCTATTTTGTATCCGCTTGAGATTGATATTCATCTTCACCAAGGTAGCATAAGGGCAGATATTTAGAGATGAACCTCCATCTATCAATACTCCAGCTAGCATGTACTCGGAAGACAACACTGTGATGTGTAGTGGTTTGCAATGACTGGTCCCTTCGGGAGGTATGTCGTCATCAGTGAAGGATATCACATTTTTTTTTGAAAATGTGATCAACCAAATGTTGAAAATTTTCCACATTCACTGATTTTGGTAGGTAGGCTTCTTCCAAAACCTTTAGCAAGACCTTTCGATGCTCCTCAGAAGAGAAAACTAGGTCAAGAATTGAAATCTGGTGTGGAGCTTCTCGCAAGCTTAAAACCACTTTGGCTTCATTGTGGCCCATAGTACGGAGGAATTTTTCAATCTTCTCCACGGGCAACTTCCCCTTTGCTTCACAAGTAGGTTTGATAACCCGTTAAGGAAGGTACAGTGGATTCTCTTTCGACACTGTAGCAGTAGTATGAGACGTGGATCCTTCAGCTTCTCCATAATTCCATGGAACTTTGTGTGTTGTCGACAACGTGAGGATCAGTAGTCTGCAAGGTAAAGGAATTGGCTCTAGTGCGCCACTTTCAAAGGATTGTCACTCCTTTGAGTTGAATTGGTTGTATGGGAAATACTTTGTGACCTCATCATCCACTTGAATATAAGCGCTCATCGATCCCTTCCATTGGATAGGGCATGTATTCCCACCCTTGAGTTGTACAGTGTAATCATTTGCTACTTGCAGGACACCGCTATCAATAAGATTCTGAATGAGATGGCGGAGTGCCCAACATTCTTCTGTGCTGTGACCGCGAGAATGTGAATGATATTGACACATTTCATCAGGATTGAATCGCCCTGAACGGGGATTGATTGGAGGTAGAAGGAATGTGATTCTTCCTTCGTTGATCAACATTTGAAGTATCTCCTCCATAGATTGGCCCAGATAGGTGAATTCCCTTTTATTGGCAAAATCCCGACGGGCTTTAGCACTTGCTCACTTTGCAACCTTATCCTCCATAGTTTTTCTTTCTGAAGGTGTTGATGAAGCATTTATAACAAATGGAAGGAGATAGGCATGCTCCTGCTTGATTAATTGGCATGTGACTTGATGATGGTGTGTCACTAGTTCTGCCAATTGATCAATTTGTTTGCAAAGAGCTTTCATCTTTCGTTCCATGGTAAACTGGAACTTTGCATAATCCCATTTGTCAATACCGTCTTTGATGGGTTGGGATGATTCACCAGTAGAATTGGAACCATGTCCAGTGCTCCAACTGATCATGTTAACCTCTTCTTCTTTGTGTTGAGGGAGAGGGTTGTCTTGCACATGAGGTTGATCTGGCTTGGTGACCATGATCTCACCGTTGTCTATCAGATCTTGGATCTTGTGTTTCAAGGCCCAACAATCTTGAGTATCATGTCCGGGTGCCCCGGCATGGTAAACACACTCCGAGTAGCATTAAAACCCTTCCCATTAGGGTTCATTGGTGGAAGAAGATGTGTAATTTTCTTCGAGCGGTCGGAAGAGCAAGAATATTCTCGAGCGAGTCCCCTAAGGGTGTGAACGTTCGAGGTCGCTTACTTCTCCACTTTTAGGCAATGGAGGGTTTGAAGATTGTGCCGAAAAGGGAGTAGTTTCTCCTCCAGATAAGCATGCTTGGATTGCCTTTTTTGTCCTTGAGTATCAAGGAAACATCCTCCTCTTTCTTTTTATGGACCCTCCGGGTTGTTTCCATAAGATCCGGATTTGGATGTGCTCAAAGAATGACTTTTAAGAGGCTTAGGTCTTGAATTTTACCGGACTTCAATCCCATTTTAGCCATCTCATAGCGTTTGATCATTTCGGAAAATGGTTTGCCAATACCGCCTAGAACTCTTTCATAGAAAGGAGCTTCTCAGATATCTATGAAATTCATGACCATTTCGATTCTATCATGGAAGGAATAACTTGAGCAAAGAAGGCGCCTCCACCTTTGAGCATACTCTCTGAATGACTCATTAGACTATTTCTTGACCTTGGTAATTTGGTACCGGTCAGGAGCCATCTGAGATTGAAAACTGTATTGAGTGAGGAAGGCGTGAGCCAGCTCTTCCCAGCTATGGATCTTAGAGTTTTCTAATCTGGTATACCATGAACGGGCTTCTCCAGTCAGACTTTTTTGAAACAGCTGCATTCTGAGCTTTTCATTCTCCGCATAAGATCTGAGTTCTCCAATGAACACTTTTAAATGTGTATAAGGATCCTCTAATCCGTCATATTTCTCAAAATTAGGGGTTTTAAATTTCTCTGGATAATAAACACCAGGGAATATGCAAAGGTCTGTTTATGAAACACTGCCATGAGTTCCAATCCCTTTGAGAGCACGAATGATTTCCTCCATTTGAAGGACTTTCTTCCTGATGTCATCGGTGTCTGGATGTCCTTTGAGATGGGTGCCTTCAGGGTCTTTATTGGTTGTATCCAACTGATGTTCTGGAATTGTTTTTTCCAGACCTTGAACTCCTCCTTGTGTAGAGAATTCTGTATGTGTAGGTATCTTCGTACCCTGAGTAGACTGGTGTAATTCTTTTAGTAGAACAACCAAGTTCGTGATTTGTTTACTCAATCCGTCAAATTCTTCTTGGGAAACAGGATTAGACTGTTCAGAAGAAGACATGATTGGCTATAGGCTTGTGGCCTTTTTGGATTTTGAGCGGGTAACATGCCCAATTGCTTCCCTACAAAAGACTTACGTAGTTTAGTCTTAGGGAAATATAAATGTTATCATCACATATCCGTTTTAGGAATTTTTCCTGCAAAACCGATTTGTTAATTGATAACATGTCATGCACAGATATTCTTCATATTTTCCATTACAAATGGATGAACATGGAATAACATTACAGGTAAATGCTTTTACAAGTAATTGAAAATGGAGAGCATGAAGAGACTTTCCTCCGCGCTTGGTTTATCAGAGGTTGACCTATCTTAGGGTTACTCTCACGGCTTTTTGGCATTATGGTTCCCAGATCATCATAATCTACTCGACGGGAAGTTAATCCGGTCTTTCAACTGGAGTGGATCTGAGTGGTGCCTTTCCTGAGCCCCGGGGAATTATTCTTCCCAATGGTCCAGTAATCAAACATCGACAGGATAACCTCCTGGTGGAAGGACCACACAACATACATTCACATACAACGTGTCTCACCGTTTATGCAAATGATGACATGTGCGAAGCACTAATATGTACGAAGCACTAATATCACAGATAGATATTTAGCAGTGCAGTAAGTAAGATGCATTCGTACACATTCATCAGAAATGTAAATACAACAATCACACACAAGCATATAACAATTTTGAAAAGCTTGTAATAGAGGTTTAAGCCCTCTTACTAGAGTCCCCAGCAGAGTCGCCACCTGTCGACGTCGGGATTTTTGAGTGTCCTTTTCGTTACTTGTTCTTTGGTGTTCTCATGTTAATGTGAGATTTGTTTGAAAAAACAAGTGAAAAAGGTCCGACATGTATAATGTCGATGATTGACTTTAAGAGTCGCCAGTTGGTGTATTTAACTGGTTGCACCAATGCAACCAAAATGGTTTGCACATTAACCTAGTGTTTTGACACTGCTAAACGGGTCTGCGAAACCGAGATTCATTAAGGGTTCGGGGGCTTGATTATGTGGAGGGAAGGTGTTAGGCACCCCTCGACATCCGTGTTACCACGGTGACTGCTACTCTTCAAAGAAATTTTTATATGAATGTGTGTGTGTGGATCAATGTGCAATTTATTTGAAAGTAGTGCGAGGCCTCGTTCGCACCTATATACAAGGGTTTGAATTTTATTAGAAAAATTAAGTTTTAACCGCAATATAGCAATGACATTTTTGGAAAAGAGGTTTTTCAAACCCTGTGCTCAATAGGAATTGAGACATTTTCATACTTCCATTTTATTATTAAATGTCCGGCTTGTTTGCTTTTATTTTCAAGATGCGAAGCATCTTCGAGAAAATAATGTACAACAGTGCTGAACTCCTTATGGGCATGATGACCATCCAAGGAAACTCGTAGACATCGTAAAATAATATACAAGTCGCACATACTAAAGAAAATGTCCATCATGGGAACCTAATCTAGATTCGATGAGACCTGAAATCATGATCAATTGATTCCTAGGCTCACATGATATCGTAATTTGTATGGAAAGCGAGAAGCAGTTATATATATAAAAGTCAGAATATATATATATATATATATATATATATATATATATATATGTACATGATCAGCCACCACGAAGCAACTCCATGGGGGATCGGAAATGTAAATATATAAAAGCTGTAAATATATGTATATGAACATGATCAACCGCCACGAAGTAAAATCCAGGCGGGACGAAATGTAAATAAAGCTGTAAAAGGCCACAAAGTAAACTCCAGGCCTGATAGAAATGTAAATATATATATATATATATATATGTACAAATATATATATAAAAGCAGTAAATGTACCGGATGTAAATCTGGGCTCATCGGATATGTCCGACAACAATTATATATATATATATATATATATATATATATATATATATATAAAAGTGAGTAAATGCACCGAATGTAAAATCTGGGCTCATTAGATATGTCGACAACAACAATATATATATATATATATATATATATATATATATATATATATATAAAGTAATTAAACGCACTAGAATGTAAAATCCTGTGCTCATCGATAAAAGTTTGACCATAGTTTATATATATATATATATATATATATATATATATATATATATATATATATATATATATAAAGCAAATAAACGCCTGCATCAAGTTCAGGCTCAATCGAGGCATAACTCGATAATGTTAGTCCACATATACGAAATATATACATATATTAGTATATATATATATATAGACAGAAATGAAAACCACGGACCGAAGTTTGGGCAAACACACTCACAAGACTATCAACGTGTACAACAGTGTGTGATAATAGGAAAAAGAGACTTTATATAATGTAAGAAGGCTTACAGTGGGCTGCCAAAGTAGACTTCTTAGACTTTAAATGGATAAACACTCAGCTTCCGCCGGATAAAAAGTAGCTATATGTGAGCTAACTAGTGTTTAAAGAAGAGGAAACACTGAAAAGATGTGTATGCAGAGTAAAATGGACAGGGCTTCCTCGCCTTTTTCCTTCTCTCTCTCTTCTCAAATGGCTGACCCAAGCCTTGTATATATAGATGGATGGCCGCAGGTACACCTACGGAAGCCGCAGTTGTACCTGCGGCTGGTCATGGTTGGCCCAGGCCTCGCGGGTCCAGTCGTCTCGTTATACGTGCACTCATGCACTGTAATGTCTGCTCGAACTTGCAAAACTTCAATTCGAGCATCCAAACGAAGTATATCTGTACTTCTTCGGATCGCTTGTGTCGAGAGTTACGTAATGACATGGATTAGAGGTTATACGAAGTCAGGAAGAGGGGTCTATGCCCATGGTCTTCAAGCTTCAAATTTTATCCAAAGTACTGCCACACGTAATAGTCACTCGGGATTGTCAATCCTTGGCTCTTGTGGGACATTGTTGTATGTATGTATCAAGTATTGAAACGACGTGCCATTTATCGAAGGAACAAGATGATGTGTGACTCCTTGCCAGGGTTATCGCCGGGTTGAGTTGAAAGTAGACATTGCTCAGGGTTACGACTGAGATTGGACCACTAGTTGGTATGCTGCAATATCATCTTGTTGAGACAGTAAGATGACGTGTTGACTCCTCACCGGGGTTATCACCGGTTTAAGCGGAAAGCAGACGTGGCTCAGGGTTATGTTTGAGATTGGACTATTGCTTGTTTGTATGTATCACTGTCATCTGTGGATGTTCCTGTCTACCCGTTTGTTAGTCCCGGGACTGAGGTGTATGTGCCTCGACAGGATGTTTGAGCTTGAACTGATCGCATATGTTTGAAACAAGCATTTCCGGGGTTATCGCCTGAACTGCAATGGCATCCCTTGGGGCTATCACCAAGGATGGGGTTGCTACTCCCAGTGTTATCTCTGGGACTGGAACTGAATGTCGCGGTGTTGTTGCCAAGACAGAACTGTCCTCTCTGGTGTTGTTGCCGGTCTTTTGATCTGCATATCTCGGGGTTATCTCTGATATTGGAAATTACATTCCCGGTGTGTGTTTCGGGTTTGGAACTGAACTTCCAGTAGTATCCGGGTTGGAGCTAATGTTCCCGGGTTATGTTCCGGGTTGGAGCTGAACTTTCGGTAGTATCCGGGATGGTTGTAAGCTCTGTTTCAGGGTTATCTCCAAAAGACGAATCTACCCTTCTGTAATGTTAGGAATAGGAGTGCAGAAAATTTCGAGTGTCTAAAATACTTTGGCATAAATAGTACCTCAGATGAATAGTACTCGAATAAAAAGTACCCTGAATGAATAGTATCCTGAATGAATAGTACCCCGACATGAAAAGATTAAAATTTCAATAAGAACGTTCAGACCAATAGTGAAATGATACTAGATGAATCACAAACCATTAAGAATATTCCACTAATTTCAAAGGTTTTCACCATTTAATAATAAGGTTATGAAAACAAACAATAAATTCATACCATAAATGAAGAAATATGAAAGAAGACGATATCCCTTGATGAGTACAAAAGAGATGATATCTCATATGAGTATGAAAGAATATACGAAAAATGCAAATGGATTTTTACCGGTCATGCTGTAATCCGCGTAGACAGATCATTTCCACAATTTAATAAAGAATGAATGCGAAGGGTTATTCACTAGGCATGTGGTAATTCGCGTTGACAGGTTATACCCACAGATTAATAAAGGATGAATACGAAGGGTTATTCACCAGGCATGCGATAATCCGTGTAAACAGGTTTTACTCACAAATTAATAAAGAATAAATACGAAGGACAATATGAAGAAATATCACGTACGAATATGAAAGAAGATAACATCCTTATGAATATGAAATAAATAGTACCCTTTACCTTAGTAGGAGATTGGATATTGCAATAGTGTAGTAGCAGAATACTCTTCTTCTTTCTCTCTTATTCTCTTTATTGTTTCTCTCTCTAGAGTTTTAGTGAATTGGTGAGAAAGTAGGAAGAAATGAGCTTCTATTTATAGGAGAATGGACTAAATAATAATTGATTCACGGACGGTCCAGATTGATTTACTATTAAAACTTCAATCGAAGGTCTGAAAAATTAGCACATCTCCTCATGGAATAATAAGCCAAACTTACAACAAACGCCTCATGACAAACCCCTCTATTTATATCAATAATTGAATAAATATTTACCACAAATCACTTATCTTCAATCAACACATTTTTAATCTTTCAACAATTATTCATCATTCAGTATTATAACTCAAAATATTTACAACCAGATCGTTCCTAAGAAAGAGGGGGCTTTCCGATAAGGATTTTTTCTTACTGGCGCGCACTTAAATAACCAAACTCCTTTTCTCGATAGAACTTTCTAGACATTATCAATAATATAAATAATAATATGAATAACTGTGTCGTCTCAATTATTGATTTAATAATATATAATATTGTGCAGATGATACTGAGATAATAATTGAATCAATAATATGAGATACTATGCAGTAACTACTGTGATAATTATTAAATGAAACTGAGTAACTTCCCACGTAAGCTTCAATAATCAGAGATACTATGCAATATTGTGTGTTACTGTGCAACAACGCGTATTACTATACTTTTATCACAAGGTTTTTCAACAGTTTAACATTAAAAGTCTTGCCGTTATTTTTATCGATTTCTATATCAGACAATTATTCCATTATGGGGTCCACCAATGATTGCGCCATCGTACGAATATTTTTCGACAAAAAGAATATTTCCTAACTAAATGAATATTTTATGACAACTTGTTTACTTTATAAAATTTACACATATCACCCATAACTATAACATTATATCAAATCAACACCTTACTATTCAAAATATTATTTTAAAAAAATTAAATCTTTATTCATAAAAAGTTGGGGTCTTACAAAATCTGTACTCTATACACACACACACACACACACACACACACACACACACACATATATATATATATATATATATATATTTGTTGTTTCACATAAAATCATTAAGATGGTCCCTTTTTTTAAACCATATTTTTAGAATATTTTTCCAATAGTAATTATACTTGTAATTGAAAGATATTTATATTGTGAATCATTTTCTGGAGTCGGAAATTGTGACACCCCCAAATTCGGGTACTCCATTCAGACAGTATTTGGTGCTCACTATCTAAAACAATTATATCTAACTACCCATAATAAAGGATAAAGACATAACTTAAATAAATAACTTTCCCATTAAAGGGTTAATGTAAGACCCCAACTTTTATGAATAAAGATTATTTTTTTTCTCAAAATATATTTTTGAATATTATGGTGTGGATTTGATATAATGTTATAGTTGTGGGTAATATTTACAAATTTTGCAAAGTAAGCAAGTTGTTATAAAATATTCTTTTTATCGGAGAATATCCGTACGACGACACATGCAATCATTGGTGGACCCCACAACGGAATTGCTGTCGGACTTAGAAAATGACAGAAATAACTTTTTATAAAAATAACGACGAAAGTTTTATTGTTAACTGTTGAAATACCTGGTGATAAAAGTACAATAATACGCGTGGTTGCATAGTAACACATTGTATTGATTATTGATGCTTACGTGAGAAGTCACTCAGTTATACTCAATTATTTCTACAGTAGTTACTGTTCAATATTTTATTTTATTGATTCAATAATTGCTTCTTTGATATTTTATATTATTAATTCAATAACTGTCATTGCATAATATTTCAAATTATCAAATCAATAATTCATATTATTTGAATAATATTATTAGATAGCATTATTGACAATATCTAGAAAGTTCTATCGAGGAAAGAGGTTTGGTCACCTAATTGCGCGCCAATATGGAGAAATCCTTATCGGAAAGCCCCCTCTTTCCTGGGAACGACCTGGTTGTCAATATTATAGTTCTGTAATATTATTTGGGAATAATAAATTGTTGATATATATGATAAGAAAATATTTATTTAATATGTATTTAAACGAATGAATTTTTAGCATGTGACATTTGTTGAAAGTTAGTATTTTGTCTTTTTCGATAAAATAATTCATTCAAATATATTATTATAATATTACATTATAGTAGTATGATGTGATTATATAATATTATGATTTTTAATTTGAATGGTAGCATTATTATTGTAAATTCATGATATAAAAGTAAAATGAGGTGGAAGAGAACAAATTGAATTTGAATTCTGATGATGTAAGCAATGATGTCATCAGAACGCTGAGGTAAACAATGATGTCATCAGAACGATGAGGTAAGTAATGATGTTATATGATCGATGATGTAAGCGATGATGTCATAAATTATGGTGAAAAGACTATTTTACCCTTACTCTGCCAAGCCTGTAAATAGAAGCTCATTTCTTCATTATTTTTCACCAATTCATTCAAGCTATAGAGAAAGAAAGTATAGAGAGAATAAGAGAGAAAAAAGAAGAGTATTCTATTACTACACTATTGTTGTATCCAATCTCCTACTAAGGTAAGGGGTATTATTTCTTTCGTATTCGTAAGTGATATTATTCTTGTTCAATATTCGTAAGAAATAATATTTTCTTCCATATTATGTAGTATGTAAGTAATATTATTTTGCTTCATATTCCTAATTCTACACTTATGTTGATAAGTATTGCTTCTATACTCCCTGAAATTAGTAGAATATCCTTGATATTTGCGCTTCATCCAGTATCTTTTCATAGAAATATTATTCTGAGCATTCTTGATAATTTTTAATCTTTTCATGTCGGGGTACTATTCATGGGTTACTATTCCTGAAGTACTATTCACGGGGTACTATTCACTCAAATACTATTCACCCAGGGTACTATTCATGACAAAAATTAATTTTTTTTCAGTCCAAATCATTTTTGATACAATATTATTCTTGAATTTTACTCCATAAAGCAGTATCATGTTGATAATTTGGACATTATTAAATTTTAGATAAATTGAATTATAAATATTTAAAATTTATCATTTTCTTCCATTTAATTAAATTCTTATATCATTGTCATCATCCTCATGCTTATACTGTACTGATGAAAGTCATTTTTGGCTCGTAGTGCATAGATGAACTGTTGATTGGTATGATTATGACCAGAAAAGTTTGTATTGGTATAATCATGACCTATAATGTTACAGACAAATGATGTGGTAAGTCCTCTTTGGCCCATAGTGCATTGATGGACAATTGTTGGCATGATCAAGACTATTGGTGATAACACAAATATCTTTGGCCCGTAGTTCTTGGATAATTCGTGGACGTGATACTAATGAATATCTTTGGCCCGTAGTGCATGGATAATTCAGTGATATGGATTATTTATTAAGCTGAGTCTCAACGATAAAATTGATGATAACTATTAAATCACAGAAGATAGTAGATATCATGCTCTACTTGACTCTTCTAATGGATTGTTTTGTTCACCGCAGATTAAACTTGTTGTCTCATTATATTCTATCGGTTTAACAACTTTGTTGAAGGCTAACGATAATTTATTCTGCATTATCTTAGTCATAATATTTCTTACTGGGCTAGTTGAGCTCACCCTTTTGTTTTCATTGTTTTCTTTAGGAAATGAGAACGTAGCTGGGACTAGTCGGGGAATGGAGTGATGGTCCGAAATGGTTGTTTTAGTAGTCCTCACTATTTAGTGTGACAATAAATGTAATGATGACTCCATTTGAGTTTAGATATTGTCTAGAAGATAATATTCGTTTAAAAACTCTCAGCTCATGTTGTATAATTAATTTTGTATTTGTATTCAGTACCATGTATTTGGCAACCCAAGATGGGTTATGTATACCTATTTTGGGGGCGTCACAGTTGGTATCAAAGCTTAGGGATATGATCTCTGGTTGAGATGTGAGACTAGAACTAGGAGGGGAGAGATGGGCAAATCTTTTGCTAGTATGACCTACTGTAATAGCCCCAAATCCGGGTCCCAAATCACCACAGATCTGGTATACTAATTCTATAACTATTGAAGAAGATATAAACATAAATTGTTTATACATTAAACTTTACACATTTAACCCCAAGGTTTAGAACCTTCACATAAAACCTGAATCAATATCCTATCTAATATATATTGTTATTATCAAACATTACTATTACAAATCAAACTGCACACATAAATCCCAAGCTATACTTGTCTTTGACCTTTACAAATTCAAAATCTATACACATAAATCCACTAGCAGGAATCAAATTTCATAACTGAACGATCAGGACGACATGAATAAATGTCAATAATAAACATGAACACAATATCTGGATCGGATGGTAATGAAGGTGATCAACCTTTCATACCTGATGAACACATGCAATATGCACAAAGTGCGTATCAATAATTCATAGATGTGATTATCAGCAATGATTAACCATAAGCACAATTGAAAGAACAACTCGGGGTCGAGTTTAGAGAACTTGCACAATAATTAGAAGTTCAAGGTTAGGAACTTGCTTGTATCACTGACTACTGCTACACAGTTTTTATATCGCTTTATCCGAAGAGCTATTGTTGATAATATAGATCTCCAATATTAGAATAATATCATCATAGTATAATACTGTGACGCCCCCAAAATAGGTATACATCACCCATTCTGAGTCGCCAAATACATGGTACAGAAACAACTACAACTTTTATTATTACAATTGTCGTGCAAAATACGACAACACACAGGCTGTGAGTTTAAATACAAATATTGTCTTCTAGACAATATCCACACTCAAATAAGTCCTCATTACATTTATTGATACACTATTTTACAAAAATAGTGAGGATCGCTAAAAACAACTATTCAGGACCATCACTCTTTACCTCGATCGGTTCCTACTATATTCTCACCACCCCCGAGAAGAAAAATGGAACAAAAAGGAAAAGGGTGAGCTCAACTAGCCCAAAGATTAAAGAATATTATGACTAAGATAAAGAACAACAATTTATCGTTAGCCTTCAACAAATCGAGAAAATATAATGGACAACCGGTTTTAGATCAATATTCGTAGCGAAAATAACAATTCATTAGAAGAGTTAAGTAGAGAATCAAATCTACTATCATCTATGAATTTAAAAGTCCATCATCAATATTTTATCCCTGTAACATCAATCAATATACATCTGTCATCAATTATTCATCTTTGCACTACGGGCCAAAGATATTCATTTGTATCACCAGTTGGTCATGTTCATCTCAACACCTGTTCATCTTTGCACTATGGGCCAAAGATATTAATCAGGTAATCATTCATCTTTGCACTACAGGCCAAAGATATTCATCAAGTATCACCATTAAAGACTGAGGATGATGAAAAATATTTTAAGAGAACGAATCTAGTGAGTTAGAAGAACAAAGATTAGGAATTCGTACTTTAGATGAACCAAGTTCAAAAAAGCTCCATAATAAACCATAGTGAAGATAAAAACATGGATTCAATTTCAAGAATAAGGGTCACAACAGATAACTTGAAAGGAGAAAAATTATTTTTTTTCTTTTGTGAACAGTACCCGTGAACAATACCCGTGAATAGTAACTGTGAACAGTACCCGTGAACAGTACCCGATTATGAAAAGTTCCAAATTTGATTAAAAGTTCAGACCAATATTCCTATGAAATGATATTAGATGAAGCAAAATTTCTAATCATTTCAGAAATTATAGAAGCAATACTTACCATAGTAAGTTCAAATTTAGGAATACGAGATGAAATAATATTGCTCACGTAATATGGAGTATGATAGAAAATAATATTTCTCAGGAGTACTGCAATAAAATATTATCCTTTACCATTATTAGAAACTAGATTTGACTGGAGTGTCAGATATTATTCTGAGAAAATCTTGCAGAAAAACTATGCTCAAAATATTCTTATACTAAAGAAAAATACTCACAATACTATAGAATAAGAATTTCTGATTTTGAAAGTGTGATGTAGGAAGGAGGGGTTACCCCTTATTTATAGTAAAACGGATGGAGAAAAGTTTGAACCACTAGGCCTAACTCTGCCAAACTTCCTTCGCCAACTTCCAAATTCTAATTTGCCTAACTTTTATTCAATATTTTCATTGGGTGAGGGCCCATCAATTTGAAAAAATGCATTATAGGAGAAAGTATTCTGCTCATCAATTTAGAAAACAATCACATTCTGCCAAAACATAAAGAAATGAATGGCACATCTTTTTAACAACTGAGGGCCACCCAATTAGTCATACTCTGCCAACTTAAAGAAATGAATGCACACCTTTTAGAAATTTTGCCAAATGAGGGGCCACTCTTTGAAATAAAGCTTGAAGGCAACTCATTTTCCATTTACACCAACCATTTTCATTTCCACCAATTTATTTTCACCAATCATACCAACCAAAATAAAGTTACCACCTACTTTCTTTTGAAAACAAGTAGTCATATATATTTTGTTTACTTCCGTTTCAAATTACCACATGCTTATATATTATAATAATATTATTATTTAATAATTATAGTATATAATAATAATATATATGAATGAATATTTTATCAGAAATTGTAATTCCACAAAAATATGCCAAACTTTCAACAATTTATTTCATGCTAAAATTCCTTCATTAATAATCACATAAAATAAATAAATCCATCATTTATATCCACATCAAATAAATATTTTCTTATCATATAAATTAATAATTAATTATTAACAAATTATATTACAGAATCACAATTATGACAACTAGGCCGTTCCTAGGAAAGAGGGGGCTTTCCAATAAGGATTTCTCCTTACTGGCGTGCAATTAGATGACCAAACCTCTCCTTGACAGAACTTTCTAGACATTGCCAATAATGCTATCTAATAATATTATTCAAATAATATGAATTATTGATCCGATAATGGGAAATATCATGCAAAATGACAATTATTGAAACAACAATAATATAAAATATCAACGCAACAATTATTGAATCAATAAAATAAAATATTAAATAAAGAATTATTGTAACAATTATCGAGTAAAGTGCCTTCACGTAAGAATCAATAATTCAACAATATCGTGTAATACCGGTGCTATTATTGAAAACCATGCCAGACATCGTATTTTAACCACCAGGTATTCCAACAGTGTTAACGATAACAATTACGCCGTTATTTATAAAACTCAAACTTTGTCGTTTTCTTCATCCGACAGTTATTCCATTATGGGGCCCATAATTGACTACGCCGTCATACGGATATTCCCAACAAAAAAAATATTCCACGACCAAATGAATATTCCCCGACAATAATGAATATTTTATAACCACTTGCTTATTTTGTAAAATTTGCACATTTCACCCATAACCAAAGTATTATATCAATTAACACCTTTTTATTTCAAAATAATAAATAGAGAAAATTTAATTTTATTTATAATAAGTTGGGGTCTTACAACCTCCCCTCCTTATAAAATTTCGTTCTCAAAATTGACGTACATACCTAGTGTTTCAAAAAGGTGAGGGTACCTCACTTTCATTTCCGATTCCAACTCCCAGGTCATTTCTTCAATAGCATGGTTCCTCCACAAAACCTTAACTTGTGGTATAACCTTGGTGCGTAGGACATGCTCTTTTCTATCCAATATCTTGACAGGTACCTCCTCGTACGTTAAATCTTCGGCTATCTCGTCTGGTTCTAACGCAATAATGTGGTTTGGGTCTTTCACATATTTACGAAGCATAGATATATGAAAAACATTATGAACATGAGACATGCTTGGAGGTAATGCGAGTCTATAGGCCACATTTCCTATTCGATCAAGGATCTCAAATGGACCAACAAATCATGGATTTAGCTTTTCTCTCTTCCCAAATCTTGTAACTCCCTTCCATGGAGCAATACGTAACAGTACATGATCTCCAATATTAAATTCCACGTCCTTTCGATGAAGATCAGCATAACTTTTTTGTCGATCTTGTGAGGTCTTTATACGTTGTCGGATCATTTGAATCTTTTCTGTGGTCATGCGTACTAATTCTGATCCCAACAACGTTGCTTCACCCACCTCGTCCCAATATACTAGAGAGCGACACTTTCGTCCATATAATGCTTCGAATGGAGCCATGCCTATACTTGCTTGATAACTGTTGTTGTAGGAGAATTCCACCAATGACAAGTACTTATTCCAACTTCCTTTGAAATCTAGGACACAGAGTCTTAATAGATCTTCAAGGGTTTGAATAGTCCTTTCCGATTGTCCGTTTGTTTGAGGATAATATGCTGAACTAAATCGTAAATCCGTGCCCATAGCTTTCTGCAAGCTAACCCAAAATCATGAAGTGAACCTTGGGTCTCGATCAGAAACTATGGATACTGGCATGCCATGCTGTCTTACAACCTCATTCACGTACATACGAGCAAGACCTTCAAGGGAAAAAGTCTCACGTATAGGCAAGAAATGAGCAGACTTGGTTAATCTATCAACAATAACCCAAATCGCATCTATGCCTTGAGAAACCTTGGGAAGACCTGTAACGAAATCCATGGTAATGTGTTCCCACTTCCATTTCGGAATCTCAAGTGGTTGTAATGGATCTTTTGGCACTTGATGCTCCATTTTTACACGTTGACCAGTTAAACATCTCGAGATAAACTCCGCGATCTCTCTCTTCATATTGCTCCACCAAAATGTATGTCGAAGATCATGATACATTTTGGTACTCCCAGGATGGATTACAAATGGTGTGTTGTGTGCCTCCATCATGATTCTATGCTTCAAGTCGTAATCGTTAGAACGCAAAGTCCGGAGTTGACTCAAGTATTCCTTCTTCATCGATTTCTTGCTTTCGAATAACACCTTCTTCGCACTTTCTTCTTCATACGCATCATCTCTCTGGAGTCAGTAGTTTGAAGCAACTTTAATCTATCGATTAAAGTCGGTTCTACTCATATATTTGC
The DNA here is from genome assembly GCA_020205615.1 of Panax quinquefolius. Classification (NCBI taxonomy): domain Eukaryota; kingdom Viridiplantae; phylum Streptophyta; class Magnoliopsida; order Apiales; family Araliaceae; genus Panax; species Panax quinquefolius. The sequence goes on along the minus strand of CM035158.1, from coordinate 71,354,971 downwards.
CATCATCATCTGGGTCCTTGGAGTCTTTAATTCTATCTCCATCCTTTGCAAGTCACACAAAATGGGCCTTTGCGTTAACAATATCGCACTCATCAAGATATGATCTTCTACTCAACGCACAACGCCACTACGTTTCGCTTTTCCAGGATGATATTGAATAGTGTGATTGTAATCTTTCAATATCTCAAGCCAACATCATTGCCGCATATTGAGTTCTTTTTGGGTGAAGAAATATTTGAGGCTTTTATGAGCCGTATAGATATCCACTTTCTCCCCATACAAGTAGTGTCTCCAAATTTTCAACGCGAATACGACTGCTGCCAACTCCTGATCATGAGTAGGATAATTCCTCTCATATTCTTTGAGTTGTCGCGAGGCATAGGCTATGACTTTCCCATGTTGCATGAGAACACATCCTAACCCTTTGCCTAAAGCATCACTGTAGATAACAAATCCATCCGAACCAGATGGTATTGCCAGAACAGGTGCCGAAATGAGTCTCCTCTTGAGCTCTTGGAAACTCTTCTCGCATTCCTCGCTCCATACGAATTTTGTATCTTTCCGAGTAAGCTGAGTTAATGGAGTAGCGATTCGAGAAAATCCTTCCACGAATCTCCGATAATAACCAGCTAAGCCAAGAAAGCTGCACACTTCGATCACCGACTTCGGTTGCTCCCAACTTTGTATTACTTTAATCTTCGTCGGGTCAACAGATACTCCATGTTTTGACACCATGTGCCCAAATAATGCTACTTCCTCAAGCCAGAATTCACATTTCTTCAACTTGGCATAAAGCTTGTTTTCACGAAGCCTTTCAAGTATCAGCTTCAAATGGTGCTCATGATCTTCACGGCTTTTGGAATAGATGGGAATGTCATCAATAAAGACAACAACAAAATGATCCAAATATTCCTTGAATACTCGGTTCATCATATCCATGAAAGCAGCAGGAGCATTAGTCAATCGAAAAGACATGACTAAGAATTCATAATGCCCGCATCGAGTTCAAGGCGGTCTTTTGAATATCCTCGCTTTTAATCTTCAAATTGATGATATCCGTAATGAAGATCGATCTTTGAAAAGAATTGTGCTCCTTGCAATCGGGTCAAACAGTCATCAATGCGAGGTAACGGATACCTATTCTTGATGGTGACATGGTTTAATTCCCGGTAGTCAATACAAAGTCGATACTCCCATCTTTCTTCTTTACTGAATAAAATAGAGCACCCCAAGGAGATGTACTAGACTAATGAAACCGATGTCTAACAATTCCTCAGAGTTGGACTTTTAACTCCTCAAGTTCAATAGAGCCATTCGATATGGGGTTTTAGAAATGGGTTTTGTACCACGGTTCAAGGTCAATAAAGAATTCAACATCACGCTCGGGGTAGACCGGAAGTTCTTCAGAAATACGTCAGAAATTCATTAACAAAGAAATATTATTCAAATCTGACTTGTATTTATTCAAATCCATAACATGGGCTAAGAAAGCTTGACATCCGTTTTTTAATAAACGAATAGGTTTATGGCTTGATATGAGCGGTGACTAATTTTAGTGGTTTAGTTGCTTGAATTCAGATAACAAAGTTGGTTAGGAATATGAAAACTAACAACCTTACGAAAGCAATCAATTTTGGCATGATGAGTGGTTAACCAATTAATTCCTAAAATCACATCAAAAGCAAGTATCTTTAAAGAGATAAGATCCACAGGTAATGTGATGGTGCCAACTTGGATTAAGCAAGATTAATAAACTGTAGATGTAACGAAGGTTTCACCCAACAGAGTTTCAACAGACAAGTTAAAGTCCAATTTCTCTGGAGTCAAGTTTAAACGTTGAGCACAAGCAGGAGAGATAAAAGAATGGGTAGAACCGGTATCTAGTAAGGTATAAACTTCGCAAGAATTCAAGATTAGCTTACCCGTGATAACCTCGTTCGGGTTTCTCGCATTTTGGCCAGTCATGACAAACGCCCTCCCTTGAACCACTGGCTTTGTTTTGTCCGTAATCGCCTTTGGTGTCGCCGTCCCAGTTGGACTTGTCTTTACTATAGGACAAAATCTGGCTATATGACCGTCTTTTCCACAATTGAAACACACTTTGGAAGGCTGTGAATAATTTGGACTTATGTGTCCCTCCTCTCCACATCTGTAGAAGATCTAACCGGTGGTCGTTTCTCCCCTAGAATTTGTTGTTGGTGTGTGTCTTGCTGTCAGCCGATGTCTTCCCATCATTGTTGAATCTCCTCTTTTGAAATTTCCACTGACCAACCTCTCCTATTATCATGGCCACGATTACCACCCCAAGTGGTTACCGCTTTTGTCTCGTATTTTCCCTCCTCATTGGTTATCATCTCTCCGACGATCGTTGTCACCCCAGATGACCTCGGTCGTGGTCCTCGGTTGAACATACTCACTATCTCGCTATAATAATTGAGCCTCGCTGACAACATTGAATATATAGAAAATTTGTGAGAGATAAGGTATTGACGAATCTCGGGTTTTAGACCTCGTAAACATCCGCGTCATCGTTCCTCATTCTCTACCAAATGAGGTGCAAAACTGGATAACTCGCGAACTTTGCCTCGTCTTCGGGACACCATCATGTTGTTTTGTTCGTCTAATAAAATCTACCTCCTTCATATGAGGAATACTTTTCAGAAAGTACTTGTCATTGAACAGCTTTCAAATCTTTCCCAAGACATCTTTGAAAGGGTCGGGTGGGTACGCTTCACTGATTCCCACCAATAATCGCCTCACCATGGAACATAAAGGTGGCGAATGGAACCTCTCGTTCCTCCGTGCATCCCAAGACATCGAATATCTTGGTAATTTGCTTAACCCATGTTTTCGCTTTTAATCGGATCATGCTTTTCCCATAAATCTGGTGGTCCCAACTCCTCGAACAAACTTGGTTGTGATGTACATCACGCTTGCTATCACTTCCATTCAGATTTTGTACACGAAGTCTCCCTCGTCCGATTTTGCATGAACTGCAAAAAGCTCCTAAACATTCCATCATTCATCGTTTGCTCGGTAGTGTTGTTTATAGGAGGAATATTGCCTTCCTGTTGCACGTTCTACTGGTTTGTGACTAAAGGTTGTTCCATAGTCTCATACACTCCATTGTTAATGTTCTCAACAACCATTCTTAAATACTGCCATAAATAAGGGTCAATTAAACAAATTAACATATCACATAATATCTCTATATTATGACCGACCAACAAATAAGCTTATAGATAGGACACACTAGCGAAGGATTTACTCATCTCTCCCCTCCTAGTTCTATTCCCCGATCTCCGCCAGAGACCATATCCCTAAGCTTTGATACCAACTGCGATGCCCCCAAATTAGGTATACATCACCCATTCTGAGTCACCAAATACATGGTACAGAAACAACTACAACTTTTATTATTACAATTGTCGTGCAAAATACGACAACACACATGCTGTGAGTTTAAATACAAATATTATCTTCTAGACAATATCCACACTCAAATAAGTCCTCATTACATTTATTGATACACTATTTTACAAAAATAGTGAGGATCGCTAAAACAACCTGCTCAGGACCATCACTTTACCCCGATCGGTTCTCGCTATATTCTCACCTCCTGAGAAGAAAAATGGAACAAAAAGAAAAAGGGTGAGCTCAACTAGCCCAGTAAAGAATATTATGACTAAGATAAAGAACAACAATTTATCGTTAGCCTTCAATAAATTAAATAAAATATAATGGACAACCAGTTTTAGATCAATATTCGAAGCGGAAATAACAATTCATTAGAAGTGTTAAGTAGAGAATCAAATCTACTATCATCTATGAATTTAAAAGTCCATCATCAATATTTTATCCTTGTAACATCAATCAATATACATCTGTCATCAATTATTCATCTTTGCACTACGGGCCAAAGATATTCATTTCAGTATCACCAGTTGGTCATGTTCATCTCAACACTGCTCATCTTTGCACTACGGGCCAAAGATATTCATCGTAATCATTCATCTTTGCACTAAAGCCAAAGATATTCATCAAGTATCACCATTAAAGACCGAGGATGATGAAAATATTTTAGAGAACGAATCCAAAGTGAGATAGAAGAACAAAGATTAGAATTCGTACTTTAGATGAACCAAGTTCAAAAAACGCTCCATAATAAAAAACCATAGTGAAGATAAAAACATGGATTCAATTTCAAGAATAAGGGTCACAACAGATAACATGAAAGGAAAAACAAATATTTTTTTTTTTTTGTGAAAAAAGACTATTTCTTTCGTGAACAAAGACTCGTGAATAGTAATCGTGAAAAAGAATCGTGAAAAAGACCGGCCATGAAAAGTTCCAAATTTGATTAAAGTTCAGACCAATATTCCTATGAAATGATATTAGATGATGCGAAATTTCTAATCATTTCAGAAATTATAGAAGCAATACTTAGCATAGTAAGTTCAAATTTAGGAATACGAAATGAAATAATATTGCTCACGTAATATGGAGTATGAAAGAAAACAATATTTCTCATGAGTATTGTAATAAAATAATATCTTTTACCTTATTAGAAACTAGATTTGACTGGAGTGTCGGATATTATTCTGAGAAAATCTTGCAGAAAAAATACGCTCAAAGTATTCTTATACTCAAGAAAATACTCACAATATTATAGAATAAGAATTTCTGATTTTAAAAGTGTGATGTAGGAAGGAGGGGTTACCCCTTATTTATAGTAAAACGGATGGAGAAAAGTTTGAACCACTAGGCCTAACTCTGCCAAACTTCTTCCGCCAACTTCCAAATTCTAATTTGCCTAACTTTCATTCAATATTTTCATTGGGTGAGGGCCCATCAATTTGAAAAAATGCATTGTAGGAGAAAGTATTCTGCTCATCAATTTAGAAAACAATCACATTCTGCCAAAACATAAAGAAATGAATGGCACATCTTTTTGACAACTGAGGGCCACCCAATTAGTCATACTCTGCCTACTTAAAGAAATGAATGCACACCTTTTAGAAATTTTGCCAAATGAGGGGCCACTCTTTGAAATAAAGCTTGCAGGCAACTCATTTTCCATTTACACCAACCATTTTCATTTCCACCAATTTATTTCCACCAATCATACCAACCAAAACAAAGTTACCACCTACTTTCTTTTGAAAACAAGTAGTCATATACATTTTGTTTACTTCCGTTTCAAATTACCACATGCTTATATATTATAATAATAATATTATTAAACAATTATAGTATATAATAATAATATATATGAATGAATATTTTATCAGAAATTGTAATTCCACAACAATATGCCAAACTTTCAACAATTTATTTCATGCTAAAATTCCTTCATTAATAACCACATAAAATAAATTAATCCATAATTTATATCCACATCAAATAAATATTTCCTTATCATATAAATTAATAATTAATTATTCACAAATAATATTACAGAATCATAATTATGATAACCAGGCCGTTCCCAGGAAAGAGGGGGCTTTTCATTAAGGATTTGTCCTTACTAGTGCCCAATTAGATGACCAAAACTCTCCTTGACAGGACTTTCTAGACATTGCTAATAATGCTATCTAATAATATTATTCAAATAATATGAATTATTGATTTGATAATGGAAAATATCGCAAATGATAATTATTAAAACAACAATAATATAAAATATCAACGCAACAATTATTGAATCAATAAAATAAAATATTAAACAAAGAATTATCGTAACAATTATTGAGTAAGTGCCTTCACGTAAGAATCAATAATTCAACAATACTATGCAATACCGGTGTGCTATTATGCAACCACGCCAGATTATCGTATTTTAACCACGTGTATTCTAATGTTGTTAACTGTAATAATTATGCCATTATTTATAAAACTCAACTTTGTCGCTTTTCATCCGACAAAGATTCCGTTATGGGGCCCAATGATCGCACCATCGCATTTACGGATATTCCGCATAAAAAAGAATATTCCACCACCAAAGTAATATTCCCCTAATAATAACAATAATCAATATTTTATAACCACTTACTTATTTTATAAAATTTGCACATTTCACCCATAACCAAAGTATTATATCAATTAACACCTTTTTATTTCAAAATAATAAATAGAGAAAATTTAATTTTATTTATAATAAGTTGGGGTCTTATAAATACTGTTATATATAATTATAAAATAATTCTAAACACATAACACATAACCCTATCAGTCCACAAACTACCTAAGACTCGGTATCAAGTCAAACTATTTTAGTCTGAGTTGAATCCGACACTATTCCGACATCCCGACTTAACAATTAACTTAGATAATTTTATTATCAGTCAAAATATTTTTCATAGGCTTGTAATAATTTTTAAATAATTATTCCATTTATCATAATTTTTCAATCACTTATATCGTATTTATATAAATTAAATACCACATTATTCCCTTATCATTAATATTTCTTTAATATTAAATATTAATGGAAATTATAACATAATATTATAATATATTTATAATATATTAAAGTATTTTTTAATACCTTAAAATCATATTTATATGATTTTTAAACCTTTAATCCATTATCCACTAATTGACATTAATATTAAAATATTAATATTTTTCATGACAAAATATCAAAAGTTATATTTGATAACTTAAAATATTTTTCTAACCCTTTAATCATTTTTATATGATTTTTAAAACATTAATACTATTTTTCCATAATTTATTTAATATATTCAGTAAATAAATCAATTACCATTAATATGAATTTATTAATGAAATTCATCATTAAAATATCAAAAGTTATTAAAAATAACTTAAAATATTTTCTAACACTTTAATATATTTTAAAAATTTTTCAAGTATTAAAATTATTTTTATGTAATTTATTTAATATTATAATTAAATAAATTAAATACCATTAATATTCAAAAAATACTAAATATTTATGAAATATATTCAAAATTATTAAAAATCCATTTTTAGGCTTTAAAATAATTTTTAGGAATTTATTATGTATTTTTAATAATTTAAAACTATTTTTTTATTTATTTAATAAAATAATTAATTTTCAGAAATTAAGTGTCACTAAAAGGCCCTATAGCGACAGAACCATCGCTATAGGTGTTCTTGAGCTTGCTCAGAAACTTATAGTCAGTTCGCAGGGTCGGAGGTTTGACCATCATTAAATCTATGTTCTTGTTACTTTCTGGGCTGGTGTGACAACCCGGAAATTTAATTTTTTTTTTTAAATCATAATTGATTGATTTAAGGTTTAATATTAGGACCTAAACAGAAAATAAGTGTATGGAATTGGCAGTTCTCTAAAGAAATTTTAAGGATTTCAAAATTTTTGGACAAGACTTGAATGATTTGGTAGACTTTAAGTGATAGCCTGGTAATGAGGTATAAGATTTTGGTGGATTTAAGATTTTTGTGAAGAATTAACAGGGTTAAGTATTTAAGTGTATACGAGTCGCTATATGTGAACTTATGTGTATAGTGTTAGTTTATGTGAACAAGTTGTGGATAAGGATCAAATTTTTATCAGATAAGTTACATAGGTGACAAACACTAAAATTCATGATATGAATATGGTGATTAAGTTAGAAAAATCTAACGAACTGTTAGAAACCCTGCGATACGTTTGGAAACCCTAATTTTAGTTTTGGGAATTCAAAACCCTAATTCGGAAATTCAAAACCCTAATTTGGGAATTCAAAAGTTAACTTTAATTGGCTAAGTGTAAAATGTTATGGGATAAAATGGAAATATCCAAAATACCCTCAAATTATAGGGGAAAAGACCAAAATACTCTTAGTGGGTGTGAAATGACCGAAATACCCTTTTTCTTAAAATTTAAGTAAAAGTTTTGCAAAATCTTGTGAGTCATCAAGCTAGATATTACCATGTGCCTTAAAATCTTCCCATATCTGATATCTAGTGCCACCTTGCAAGGATTGGATTCATTGAATCAAAATCAAAGTTTATAAGTTAAGTAAAAAATCTTACTTTACTTCTCATTTTATCAAACCTTTTCTCTCTCTATATTTTCGAAACTTAGAGTGAGAGATTGTGAGAAATAAAGCCAAGAACATCCTTTAGCCTTCCAAGATCAGAAACAAGGATCAGATTCAAAGGATCAAAGCATCAAAGATATAAAACCCTAATTTTTGAAAATCCATGTGTTGTATGTTAGATGTTGTTAGTTGTTGTTTAGAAGTGTGTTAAGAGATGTTATTTATTGATCCAAGATGTAACATCAAGGATCCATAACATCTAGAAGCCAGAAAATGAGTTTTTCAAACTGACTTAGAACCCTAAATTTATGGTCTGACAACCTAATGTCAGGGCCCATAGATCTGTGTATGTTAATGATTTGTTGTGTTTTAAGTTATAGACTTGTTCTTTGCTATGAGGAGAGTAGACTGGAAGTGGAATAAACCCCATACCATGTCTAGATCTCAAGATATAAGTGGTCAAAGTCAGTTGAACCAAACAGTTTCTTGAAAACCCAGAAACCCAGTTTAGGTTTGACAAGCTTTTCAAGGCCCTTGATCTTGCTCCTGACAAGTTATTTGGCCATGTTTGTGTAATCCATTTGTAGTATGGTATAAGGACAACAACATCAAGCTTTTATCTCACCCAGAAAGTATATAGAATCGAAGATAATTAAGGTCAAACGTGAGTTGACCACCAGCCTGGAACGAAATCTGAAAAACCCAGAAATCGTGAAGAACAGGCGTCCTGACAAGGTTTGACCAGCCATTATCTGTCATATGTTATGTTGTTGTTATGATCTGAGGATATAGAATTGTACCCTGACATCTTTACTACATGTATGAACCACTAGATAACACAAACCGAGTCCAGAAAGCTAAGATTCAAAGCTTCAAAGTAGGTACCTTCAATTATGGAAACTCCAAAAATTTAAGAACAGGACTGACAAGGATTTGTGAGACTTATATCTCACTGATCTGTTGTTGTATGGCCATGAATCAAGTTGGTGATTGTAGTATTACATTAGTACTACAATGCTAACCAAATTACAAGCCCAGAAACCTTTTGATCAAAGATCTATCACCGGTCAAACATGCCCACTTGCTAACTGACATGATTTCTGGGTTTAGGCTCAAGAACACCTATAGCGACGGTTCTGTCGCTATAGGGCACTTTAGTGACACTTAATTTCGAAAAATGAATTATTTTATTTAATAAACAGAAAAAATAGTTTTAATTATTAAAAATACAAAATAAATTTTTTAAAATTATTTTAAAGTCCAAAATTAGTTTTAATTATTTAGAGTATATCTCATAAATATTTAATATTTTGGAATATAATTGTATTTAATTTATTTAATTATAATATTAAATAAATTATTTAAAAATGATTTTAATACTTGGAAAAATCATGAAAAATTATATTATGGTATAAGAAAATATTTTAAGTTTTTTTAATAAATTTTGATATTTTGTGAAAAATTTTATTAATAAATTTATATTAATGGTGATTAATTTATTTAATAAATATATTAAATAAATTATGGAAAAATAGAATTAATGATTTAAAATCATATAAAAATTATTTAAGGGTTAGAAAAATATTTTGAATTATAAAATATAACTTTTGATATTTTTTGTCATGAAAATATTAATATTTTAATATTAATAGAAATTATCTGATAATGAATTTAACTATTTAAAAATCATATAAATATGATTTTAAAGTATTAAAATACTTTGATATATTATAAATATATTATAATATTATGTTATGATTTTCATTAATATTTAATATTAAATAAATATTAATGATAAGGGAATAATGTGGTATTTAATTTATATAAATACGATATAAGTGATTGAAAAATTATGATAAATGGTAATAATTACTTGAAAATTATTACGAGCCTATGAAAAATATTTTGACTGATAATAAAGTTATCTAAGTTAATTGTTGAGTGTTTAGACAAAGTTTAACTGAACTTAAACTCGATATTTGTCCGACTAGACCGTCGAGATGTTAGAATTGTGTCGGGTTCAACTCAGACTGAAATAGTTTGACTTGATACCGAGTCTTAGGTGTGTCATAGACTGATAGGGTTATGTGTTATGTGTTTAGGATTATTTTATGAATATATATAATAGTATTATACTGTGATGATATTATTCTAATATTGAGAGATCTATATTATCAATAATAGGTCTTCTGATAAAGCGATATAGAATGCGTAACGATAATCAACAAAACATGCAAGTTCCTAAACTTAAAGTCCTAATTATTGTGCAAGTGTTCTCTAAACTCGACCTCGAGTAGATCTTTCTTTCAATTATAATTATGGCTAATCATTTCTGATTACCATGTCTATGAATTATTGAATAGCTTTCTGTGCAAATAATGCATGTGTTCATCAGGTATGAAAGGCTGATCACCTTCATTACCATTCGGTCTAGATATAATTTCTATGTTCATGTTTTTTTATTGACCATTCAATTCCTATTGACTTGGTCGTTCAGTTATAAAATTTGTTCATACTCATTCACAACTATATTGTTAAATGTTAGCCAGCTATTATTCAAATTCTTTCAATCATGATATATCCTCAAATAAACTTATACTTGCTGGGCAAACTTATGCTCACCCTTGCTATATCATGATAAACATTGTAGATTATGGCGAATACATCGGATACAAGGAAAGGTTAAAGACAGTTTCAACTTTAAGTTTATGTGTGCAACTAAATTTGTACAAGTATTGTATATTAATGATATTGTAAGTCAAATAAGTTATGATCTGTGTATTAAGTGAAGGTTCTCGACCTTGGGGAATAGTGTGTAAAGTTTATTGTATAAACAATTTATGTTTATATCTTCCGCAATAGTTATAACATGATTGTACCAGATCCGTGGTGATTTAGGACCCGGATTTGGGGATGCTACAACTGGAATTCATGTTAAAGTTATAGTAATAATGTAATACTACAATAACATACCAAGTTCATGGCCACACAACATCATAACAGAGAGTTCTTGGCCTTCAAAATCATTGTCAGACACTGTTCTTCAATTTTTGGGTTTTCCAAAATTGAAGAAAAGTCGAGGAACCTATTTTGAGCCCTTGATTCCTTGATGTCCAGGCTTGCTTAATGTGTTATAAAGGTTCATACATGTAGTGGAGATGTCAGGGTCCATTTCTATAACACCAGACCATCCTAACAACATCATAACAGTAAGATCTAGGCTAGTCAAAGAGATGTCAGGAGCTGTTCTTAACAATTTCTGGGTTTTCCAAATTTCATCCTAAGAAGTTGGTTAACGCCAGTTTGACCACTCACAACTTTGATTATATATATGTAAGATCTGGGTGATCTATTAACATGACTGTGTAGTACTTATACCAGTCTACAAGATCAAAATAACAACTTGGCCAAAATATCCAAATACAATAAGATTCATGGCCTTAAAAATCACTGTCAGACCATTCTAGAAATTTGGGTTGCCCAGAAATCCAGTTGGTCATGGTCGGTCAGTCATGTTTGACTCCTTATAACTTGAGATCTAGATATGGTATGGAGGTGATTCCACTTCCAGTCTATGCTCCTCATGGCAAAGAACAAGTCTATAACGTCTAACACACCTAACACTTAACACAAACAGATCTAGAGGCCCTGACATATGGCTGTCAGGCCTTAAAATTAAGATTCTTAGTCAGTTTGAAAAACATAGTTTCTGGCTTCTAGATGTTATGGATCTATGCACTAAATAACATCCTTTAACATAACTTTAAACATCTAACAACAACATTTAACACAAAATACATGGATTTGCAAGGTTAGGGTTTTTATACCTTTTATGCTTTGATCTTTGATTTTATGATCCTTGATTTATTCTTGGAAGGCTAAAAGCTGATCTTGGCTTTGTTTCTCACTCTCTCTCAATCTAAGTTTCAAAAATATAGGGAGAGAAAAGGCTTGACAAGTATGATAAATAAAGTAAGTATTTTACTTAACTTTTTAAGTTATAGTCTTTTATTCATGCACCAAATCTTGCAAGGTGGCACACATATCTGATATATTAGATAGACTTTGAGCACATGGGATAAGCTAGCTTGATGAGTCACCAAGATTTGGTGTGATCTTTTACTTAGAGTTTAAGTAAAAGGGTATTTTGGTTATTTCTCACCTACTAAGGGTAATTTGGGCTTTTCCCTTATAATTTGAAGGGTAATTTGGATATTTCCCTTTTATTCCATAACTTATAACACTTAGCCATTTATAATTAGCTTTTGAATTCCCAAATTAGGGTTTTCGAGCGTATCGTTAGGGTTTCTAACAGTTCGTTAGAGTTTAGTAACTTAACCTTGACATTCTCTCATAACTTTAGAGTTTGCTAAAGTTACAACTTATCTGATAAATCCTTGATCCTAAATCACAAACTGAACACATAAATAATTAATGTACACATAGAATCACATACATAGCTTCTTATACACTTAAATAATTAACCCTGATAATTCTCCACCAAAAGATTGTAAATCCACCAAAATCCTTCAAAGAATTTTGAAATCCTTAATATTCTTTTACAGAACTATCAATTCCATACACTTATTTTCAGTCTAGGTCTTAATATTGAACGTTAAATCAATCAATTATGATTTTAATAATTTTCTAAATTCTCGGGTCGTCACATTCACCCCTTCTTCTAAGAATTTTGTCCTTGAAATTCAATTTACACCTTATACCATGAACCATTCACCATTCATTCTCATCATTACATGCTACCCAATACACCACTCACAAGAGTAAAAATTTTCAAATTGTGCTGAGGAGTCATACAGACTTTGAATTTTCATTTTCGCAAAGGTTTATACAGAAATTCATCCACAAACCGTCTTATCTTACAGAAATAGTGGGTAATTAGCCCGGTATGCCATGTACTGGCCCAGTAATACTGGTTTGATCTGTTTCTCGTCTCTGCTATAGGCACAAAATTTTTACCTCAGTCTTTATCGGAATCCACACCAAAACAATTTGGTTCGGGAATGTTTTTAAAGAATAATTAAAATTTTTATAAAAGTTGGCCTAGCTGAATTAAATAGCTTAGACCCATATCAATAATCAATTTCAATCGAAATAAGAATGTGTATAGCCAAACGCCGTTGACAAATTAATTTATTTATTTTTAAATATTTTGAAAATGACGTCATGATTCCGTACTGTATTTAACAGTCCGTTTGAGGATGCCGTCATCGAGTGACTTTGTCATAACACATCATACAATAGTGGAACATCGATTTTAGATCAAATTCAACACTAAGTATTCCTGTATTTACAACTCCATCAATTTTTTATCAATCTTGCACAAGGTTAAATAGTACATTAATGATAAATAAAATAAATTTTGATATTTCAAATCCTTTTTGTCTAGCCGAAACAATTAGCATAGACTATTCTTTAAATCATTCAAAAATCATTACAAATTTGTTTTATCATCTCAACAGGTAACGAGGTGTAGGTGGCACGAAGTCCAAGCATACACAATAGTCACCAAGAGTTGAGAATGAAAATTCATTTTTCAAAAGCACGTAGTGCGTATTTAGCTTGATGTCAAAATTTTTGAGTCTAACATAGCTAAAAGATTTGGAAAACCTAATGTCTCCACTAATGATCAATTACTTAAACAATTTATCTATTCCTATTATCCTCAATTATCCATTAACACATAACTATTCCCAGTTTGTCAAACCACACTCATGAGTTCAGGAACATTCCACAATCATATGAGTTTAAGAACTTGTCCTAGTCAGACCTTTGGCGTCCATTCGCTGAGGGGTTCATAAACATTTCATATAACTATGAGTCACGAATGTACCATAAGTATGAGTTTTAAGAACTTGTACTTAATCTTATATTCTCTACCTATACCCTATCTATCTGTTATACACACGATAAAAGAATCACCTTCTCAAAAGGTATATAGCAAACAGCGCAACACAAATATTTCATAATCGCTACTTAATCCTAACTCCGTTCTCAAGGCGAATTTCATTCAACTCGTAATCATAATCCTTTCTTGAATTTGTATAAATTCATAGTACAACTGACACACAACAATCTTGCTGTAAACTTTTCAATCATTCGCTTGATCATTCTCTATACTATAACCTTTTCAGATCACAGGGTGATCTCATTGTATATATTACGATTCATTTCTATTCCTTGATCGTTTTGTTTTACGATCTCCTATCTCTGTACTTTTAGTCTTTTAGACTCTATCTATTCATCACTACTGTTCACCTTTATTATCAGAGTTAGGGGACTCTTTATCTTTTTAACTCGCCGAGATTCGTCTTTAAATCATACCAACACACTAACTCGATTTGAGTTAGTACTTAATCCAAATCACTGCAGTTATTGGTCTCAGGTATTCCTACCTAAGGTAACCTACAGCTTTGATACTAACTTTAATAGCCCCGAATCCATAGTATCAAACACCACTGATCCGGTATACTATTTCTATAACTATTGTGGAAGATATAAACAAAAATTGTTTACACATTAAACTTTACACATTTAACCCCAAGGTCGAGAACCTTCACATAAAACCTGAATCAATATCCTATCTAACATATATTGTTATTATCAAACATTACTATTACAAATCTAACTGCACACATAAATCCCAAGCTGTACTTGTCTTTGACCTTTTCTTGTATCCGAAGTATTCGCCATGTCTGCAATTTATTATTATGATATAGCAAGGGTGAGCAACAAGTTTGCCCAGCAAGTAAAAGTTTATTTGAGGATATATCATGATTGAAAGAATATGAATAAAAGGCTGGCTACGTTCAACAATATAAAAATTGAGAACTAGAAGGAATCAAATTTCATAACTGAACGATTAGGACGACATAAATAAATGTCAATAATAAACATGAACACAGTATCTGGATCGGATGGTAATGAAGGTGATCAACCTTTCATACCTGATGAACACATGCAATATGCATAGAGTGCGAATCAATAATTCATAGACGTGATTATCAACAATGATTAACCACAAGCACAATTGAAAAAACAACTCGGGGTCGAGTTTAGAGAACTTGCACAATAATTAGAAGTTCAAGGTTAGGAACTTATCTGTATCACCGCCTACTACTACACAATTTATATCGCTTTATCCGAAGACCTATTGTTGATAATATGGATCTCCAATATTAGAATAATATCATCATAGTATTTGTGAATAAAAAAAAAAATCCGTGTTTCCTTAAATAAAAGAGTTTATTTAGATATGAAATAAGATTTCATATTATTCAAAATAAAGGAGTTTATTTGTGAATAGGAAAGAGAATCCGTGTAGTTTTATTTTTACATGGAATTGGATTCCATAATTAATTAAAATAAAAGAGTTTATTTTGATTAAAATTTTGATTAAAATAAAATAGTTTATTTCATTCAAAATTGGATAAATTAAAATAAAATAGTTTTATTTTGATTTAAATTTGGATTAAAATAAAGGAGTTTATTTTGATTCAAAATTAGATTTTATACTAACTAAATTTGCCCATTAAATGATATCAATATATATATTAAATGTTTATTATTCATATGATGAATGTTATTTATTGATGCATATGATGATGTGTATGATAATAAATGGGATTGATTATGGACTATTGACCAATGTGATTGGATTTTATTTTAGTTGGATGCATGAATGTATGGGTTTTATTAAATGGGGTCTCACAGACTCGCTTCTCTAATTTTTTCTTAATGTAAATTCTATCTCCCTTCTATGTACTTCCCTCGATCACGATCAAGGTTTCTATTTATTTTAAATAGTTTTGTAATAGGAATAGTTAGAATTAATTTTGAAAAATTGGAGATCAAGGAGCAAGGAGCGCTTGAAGACCCGTTTGTAATGGAGCCCGGGTTTAAATGTAATAGTTATATTTAAATATTATTTCTTGCACCCCTAGGGTTTGACCTTTTGGTTCACTTGGTGACTCTAGTAAACCAAACTAGAATAAAAGTTCATAATCAATCCGGGTAGAATATTGTATTCTATATGTGCATGCTTATACTATATATATATTATATATTATGCAAACATGCTTCGCATGTTAATTAATATGACGCGTATTTTATATATATATATATGTGCATGCGCGCTAAACAAGATGAGATAAATTAATAACAAACCCCTCAATTTTTATATTAAGTCCTAAGCGTTAAAGATATTTGGAATATCAAACGTCGCCTTCTAGCATGATAAAATTAATAGAGTATTAAATATTTAATATGAGTTTGTTGTGTCACCACAAGGCAAGTATTAAGTATTTAAGATGTTAATTTATCACATTTGATGCTTATAAAGAAAATTGAACAATATTGTTTTGTTGTGTCACCACAAGGATGATATTTTTCTTTTTGAATATATGGAGTGCTAGGTCGGACTTAACTTGGATAATTTTGATTGGATGTGCCACCACTTGATCAAAATAATCTAAGAGGCAAAAGAAAAGGAGTTGCATAGTTGATGTAATTGACAAAAGTTGTCTACCTATTTATTTATATATAGTTTGTTGTGTCACCACAAGGCTATATACATTTGAAATGGGATCCTTATTCTCACTAGCAAATCTTTAATTAGATTTTGCCGAACTATATAAGTGAGGTAATATAGTTTGAAGAAAATAGTGGGAGATACCAATTTAAAACAAGACCTAAATTATTTTGGTAATTAATAAAAGAATGTATGTTAAAATGTTGTTAAATACAAATTCATTTACAAAATTTTACAATGTCTAAATTACTATCATCATGCGAAGCATATTAGATGCTAAATTAACCCTAATCAATTAAACGGATTGGTTAAGGAATTTGAGAATAGTTCTCTTAATGAAAAGCTATCTTATGTCCTTAATACGCCTATCCTCGCAATGGTTGCGCATAATGCCTCCGAGGAAGACATTGCTACTTTTAGAAAGTGGCAAGATGATGCATGATTGGCTCAATGCATCATGCTCGCATCTATGAGTAACGAGCTTCAGTCACAAGATGAAACTATGGATGCTCCTACTATATTCTTGCACATCAAGTAGTTGATGGTGAGGAAAGTAGGACCGATAGATATCGATATCAAAGGAGCTCTTCCGATCTAGAATGGGCAATGACAACATAAGATGCATAAAAAGTTCTTAACATAATCAATTTGATTGATCAATTAGGACAACTGGTTTTTGTCATGGATGGAGAGTTGAGCCAAGATTTGATCTTGCACTCACTCCGGAATCCTTTCACTATTGTTGTGAATTTTTCATATAAACAAGCTAGATATCGCACTTCTTTGATTTGTTTAACATATTGAAAAATGTTGAGAGTCACTTTCCAACCAAGAAAGATCAAGTCTTACCGGTAGGGGCCAAAGGATCTTAAAAAAGAAGAACGATTCAAAGAAGGTACATAGAAAGGCAAAAACAAAGGATAATAAGAACAAAATCGACACGTATAGCAAAGGAGTTTGCTTCCACCGCAATAAGCCGGACAATCGGAAAGAAAGCATGAGAAGCATCTTGCAGAGGCTAACCAAAGAAGCTTAGTGAAGTTTCGATTATAATACAAATTTGTTCATGATTTAAAATAAAATTTTCTTTAAGTCAAGGTTCTACTTGGGTATTGGATACCGACTTTGGTTATCATAAATATAGATTTATGAAGGGACCAAAGAAGTAGAAAGCTAAACAAATATAAGTAATCCTATGTGTGGAAAATGAAGCAAAGGTTTTGATTAGCCATAGAAACTTATAGTTTAGCAATGCCTACGGGAAAATCTATTAAGTCAATAAGTTGTTATTGTATTCCGATTCTTGTTAAAAATATTATTTCCATTTTATTGTTGGACAATGAAATTTTGGTATTATAATTAAGAACAATTGTTGTTCTATTTATAATAATAATGTTTTGTATAGAATCGGAATATTACTTAATAAATTTTGTATACTTGACTTACATGAAAATAATTTTGCATATTGAACAAATTAGTATAAGAAAAGGAGATGATCATTCAAAGAGTTGAATGTGTGTATTTGCTAAAATACAAGTGTGAATTATTTGAAAGGTTCAAAGAATTTGAAGTGAAACAAATTGGCAAAGTATTAAGATTCTTTGATTAGATCAAGTAATAAATACTTGTGCAATAAGTTTCTAGATCATCTCAAATGGTTTTTATAATGGACACATCCCCGATACATAATAATTGATTGATGTGTCCGAATGAAAATCGTACCTTGTTGGATATGGTGCGGTCCAAAATGATTTTACCGACATTTCAAAGATCCTTCCGGGATAATGTCCTAGAAATGGTCTGATATCTACGAAAATGGTAACCTCGAAATCCAAATTCCAAGACTACATAAAAGTTATGGATGGAGGAGGATCCTAATCTTAAGTATGTTAAGATAAGTGGTTGTCCAACTTATGTGAAAAAGGTTTCAAAGGATAAGCTTGGGACAAGATTTGACAAGTACAATTTGTGGGACATCCTAAAGTAAGTTTAGGGTATATGTTCTATAATCCTACTTAGCAAAAGGTGTTTGTTGAAACACACGCTTTCTAAGATAAAGGTGTTTATTATTGAAGGGGCTAGTGGGAGAATAATAGATCTTGAAGAGTTCAAGAACCACAAAACACTATAAGTCAAATAAGAGGAACCTATAGATATACCTATTATACCACAACTGAATCGTAAATCTGGAATAGTACCAAAGATACCTGGGAGGTATGGATTCATCACAGATGATGATGATGAGGTACACATCATAGAAGATGATGATCCAGTTACATACGATGAGGTAAGTGTTGTAGACACTCAGAGAAATAGATTGAAGCAAGTTTCTCAAATATGGAACATTCGTTTTGATGAGGCAATCAAAAGAGTTTGATTTTATCAAAAATAAGAATGAACCTAGTGTGTACAAAAAGGGTCGATTGGGAGCATCGTGACATTCCTAGTACTATATGTTGATATACTACGGATAAGGAATGACATACCAATGCTACAATCAGTAAAGATAAAGTTGTCTAAACATTCCTCCATGAATGATTTGGAAGAGTATCTTAATTGGGGATATAAATCTATATAGATTGATTTAAAAGGATGCTCAACTTAACCCAATGAACGCATATTCATTGGATGCTAAAGTCGTTTAGCATGGCAAACTCCAAGAGATGTCTCATGTTGATGAGCTATGGAGTGTATCTCTCTTTATAGTCCCCACAGACTCCTGAAAAGAGAGGTCGCATGAGTGACTATCATGTATGCAATGAAATGTACGAGACCTGATGTTGATCGGTCATATTATGGAGAAGTTCACTATGAGTCGGTGAAAACATCTTAAAGTGCTTAAGAAAGTACTAAGGATGTGATCATATTCATGGTGGGTCTAAATTAAAACTAGAGGGCTTAATGACTCAAGTTTTTCAGATGCACCAAGATGATGAGAAAATCCACTTTAAGGTAAAGCGTTATCTTGAATAAGGGTGCGTTGAATTGGAAAGGTTCCAAACAAAGAAAGAGTTGTTGGTTTAGTGATAAAGACAAAGTATATAGCTATAAATGAAGCTACAAGTTGATTGTTTGGATTAAAAGTTCATTCTGTAACTAGGAATAGTTCCCAAGTCTCATCTTGGATCTAAACATGTGTTGTGGCACTTTCATTTGATTATTAGAATCATTGAAAGATGGGAAATCACTATAGAGATAGTGGACTCTCAAGAACAACATTACATATCCATTAACTAAAGCTTATCCAAAATGCCAGGATAATCGTCACTTAGAGAAGAAGAGTATGAGATACCATGACGATTGGCTTTTAGTGCAAGTGGGAGATTGAAAGTAGTATGCACACAAGCCAATCATGTTTGATGATAAAGCATATACTTTGTAACAATCTTATTCATTTATTAATAAAAAGTATTAATTTATTAAAGGCTTTTAATTATCTACATGATGTTTGTTTTATAATATGTGATAAACCCATAGTTTTAAGCAATGCTTTTAGAATAATGATGATGATCATTCTAATGAGATCTAAATTCTTAGAAAGCTTAAAACTAAAATAGTTCCCAATCATTGGATTACTAAATTGGGGATTAGTGAATCCGGATAGATTGGTACATACGTTGCTTGCTTTCATTGGATGAGGATGATTGATCTCATGATCATTTGTGTGGAGACACTAAAGCAAGTATGTAGGTGCTTATTAGAGAATAAGTTCATCGAACGTGGCTCACTAAGGAATACCTAATGGAGTTTTACTTTCTGTCAATAGGAATTCTCAGTAGTGATAGTAGTACAAGTGATCCTTGAACTTGAGATCATCATAGTATCTTGTGTATGATGAGTTATACTTTGACTTATTCCTTAAGACCCTTAGGGTATATCAAAGGGTATGCTTGGGTATAATAAGTTGTACATGGAGATAATGTATGATCAATAAAGAATCTACCACTTATTAAAAGAAGAGAAATGTCCTATGTGATTCGATAAATGACAACCCAAAGAGTCCTTGGTTATAAGCGTAATGAAATTAGAAAGGAGTTTCTAATTTGCATTATTTGGAGTTGTGCATTTAAGAGTCGAAATACATATAATTAAATAAAATAAGACTTGACAAAGAATTCCATGTCTTATATTTAATTGGGACATGTATGGTGGAAGGATTGAATTGTATGCAGTAACTATTTACTCAAAGGTTCTTTTATGATTAATGTTGAAATCTATATTATCTAGAAAGTCGTTGATCGCTAGGGAGGCTTATCCCTATTCAGAATAAATATTATTTATTTAAATAAATTAATTGTTTAATTTATTTATTTAAATAAGATTAGAATTGTTCTAATTGATTTATTCACAACCGGCTTAATATGGAGAATCTAAAGGGTCACACCATAAAAGGAAGAATAATTATTTAAGAAGTTAATGGCATAATCGTAATAATATGTTATGTATATTTAATTTAATCTATGGTGATAGAATAAATTAAATAGCTTAATATTTATTATTTAATATTTTAGAAATATTAAATATAAATTAATAAGAGGAGTCTTATTAATATTATTACAATTATTATTATTTTAATTTCTAAAAGAGTTTAGGAATTAATAAGATTAGGGAGCTTAATTAATTAAAAGAATTTAATTAATTAAATAAAACCCAATTCCTTAATTGTTAAGGTGGGTTGCCCACATCTATAAATAAGAGGAGTCTTATTATGGGTGATGGGGGTTGTTGACTTTTACAACATACGACATAATTCCAATTTGTTGGAGAGTACGTTCTTTTCTATACAGATAGGAAAAACTAGGGTTTGAGCCAATACCCCTTCTTCTTGAAAAATCTTCTTTCTTGGTGGATCACCTCTAGAGGCCAAACGTTTGGGTGGCTGACGTTAATCTAAGGAAGGAACCAAACCCGGTGGATTCAAGTTGAACGCGAAAAGGATTGGAGGTGAACTTGTACCTGAGGAAGCTCGATCTTCAAGGGTATGATTCTTATTCATCTTTTTCGTTTAATTAATAATTGTGCATAAAGGGTGATCCGGGTATATGGTTTGTAAAATTTTTAAACTCTGATTTATCTCGCTTCCGCTTATTTTTGCAATTTGATTGCGTTCTTGAATATTACAAACCTAACATTGATATGACAATGATTGACTTTAGTGGTTTGGTTACTTTGAATTTGCATAACAGGTTGGTTAGGAATATGAAAGCTAACAACCTTACTAAAAGCATGATGAGTAGTTAACCAATCGATTCTTAAAATCACATCAAAGGCAAGTATTTTCAGAGAGATAAGATCGATAGGTAACGTGAAAGTGTCGATTTGAATCAAACAAGATTTATAAATAGTTAAGGTAACGAAGGTTTCTCCCAACTGAGTTTAAACAGATATATCAAAGTCTAACTTCTCCGGAGTTAAATTTAAACATTGAACACAACTAGGTGAAATAAAAGAGTGAGTAGATATGGTATCTAATATGATATAGACTTCACAAGAGTTTATGACTAACATACCCGTGATAATTTTATTCAGGTTCCTCATCACGAAAAAAAATGCTCTCTCTTAAACTACCGGCTTTGGCTTGTCTGGGACATCCTTTGGCATCACTATCCCAGCTGGACTTGATTTCACCATACGACAAAATCAAGCTAGGAGACCTTCTCTCTCGCAATTAAAACACACTTTGGATTCTTTGCGCAGATAGTTTGAGACGGATGTGACCCTCCGTCTCAAGATTTGAAACATACGACTGGTGGTCGTTCTTCTTCCTTTGAAACGGGTGCTGGTGTTGACGTCTTCACTTCATTGCTGAACCTTCTCTTCTTGAAATGTCCATTCTTATTATTTTAGCCATGATTACCACCGAAGTGGTTACCATTTCTGGCATGTTGATTCCTCCATGCTTATTGTCACCGCTTTGATGATCAATTATCATAGGTATTATCATTTTTTCATTGCTCTCTTTTGGTTGGGTTGACTCATTATCGCGCTCCAATAACTGAGCCCTATTAACAACATCTGAATACAAACACAGTTTATGAGAGATAAGATATTGACGTATCTCAAGTTTCAAACCTCTTAGAAACATTCGCGTCATTCTCTCTTCAGTATCAACCAAATGGGACGCAAATTGGGACAACTCAGTAAACTTGGCTTCGTACTACGACACGGTCATGTTGTTTTGCTCCAACTTGATAAACTCCACCTCTTTCATGTGACGAATACTTTCGGGAAGTACTTGTCATTGAACAGCTCTTGGAACTCTCCCAAGACATTTGCGCAAGGCCAGTCGGTGACGCGTTTCTGATTCCCACCAAGAACGCCTCTTCACGTAATATAAAGGTGGCAAAGGGAACCTTTTGCTCCTCCGAGCATCCCAAGACATCAAATATCTTGGTGATCCGCTTAACCACGTCTCTCGCCTTAAGTGGTTCGGCTTTCAAAAAACTCCGGTGGTCCCAGCTCCTTGAATCGCTTGAAAGTGTGACCAACCGTGGGTTGCCATTGTTTCTTCGCATTATGAGCAGGAGTCTCTCTAAATGCGGTGTTGCATGAATTCTAAAAAGCTCCTAAACGTACCATCGTTCATCATTTGGTTACTGTTGTTGTTTATACGAGGATTATCGCCTTCCTATCGCACATTATCCTGATTATTGATCTGTGGAGACTCAACGGTCTCCTGTGCTCCATTGATATTCTCATCATTCTCGGATGCCATTTTCAAATACTGCCACAAAACAAGGGTTAATTAACATATCACATATTATCTTTATACTCTGACCGACCTATTAAATACCAAATAAACTTAGGTAGGTCATACTAGCGAAGGAATTCCCCGTCTCTCCCCTCCTAGTTCTTATCTCACATCTCAGCCAAGGATCGTATCCCTAAGCTTTGATACCAACTGTGACGCCCCCAAAATTAGGTATACATCATCCATCTTGGGTCGCCAGATACATGGTACAGAATACAAATACAAACTAATTATACAACAGTCGTGTAAAATACCACAAAACATATGCTGTGAGTTTTAATACAAATATTGTCATCTAGATAATATCCACACTCAATGGAGTCCTCATTACATTTATTATTACACTATTTCATAGAATAGTGAGGACTACTAATGCACAATCTAGGACCATCACTCTGTTCCCCGACTAGTCCCAACTACGTTCTCATTTCCTGAAGAGAATAGTGAAAGAAAGGGTGAGCTCAACTAGCCCAGTAAGAAATATTATGACTAAGATAATGCAGAATAAATTATCATTAGTCTTCAACAGTGTTAAACTGATAAAATACAATAGACATCAAGTTTAACTGCAGTGGAACATGCAATCCATTAAAAGAGTCAAGTAGAGAATAAAATCAACCATCTTTTATGATTTAAAAGGTTTTTCATCACTTTTATCGCTGGGACTCAGCTTAATAAATAATCCACATCATCCATGCACTACGGCCAAGGATATTCATAAGTATCACAACCACAATTATCCATACACTACGGGCCAAGGATATTCGAGTATTCATCAATGGTCATGATCATGCCAACAACTGTCCATCAATGCACTATGGCCAATGAGGACTTTTACCACATCATTTATAACATTACGGTCATGATTACACCAAATAATCCCTAGTCATAATCATACCAAGTCCATCTATGCACTATAGGCCACATATGACTTTCAACAAAATATAAATATGAGGATGATGACAATGATATAAGAATTCAATAAAATAAGTTCAAGAATTAATTTATTCAAGAACTAATAACGTCCAAATTGTCAACATGATACTTCTTTGTAGAGTAAAATTCAAGAATGCTCGTAAGAATATTTTCATGAAAAGATCTTTGGATGAAGCACAAATATCAAGGATATTCCACTAATTTCATGGAGTGTAGAAGTCAAAACTTTAACTAATTGAGTATAATAAATAATGGAATAACAAAAGAAATCACCATGCATGCGGTACTTACAGATGTAGAAAAGTTATTCCAACGAATAATAAATAACGAACCGTGTCAAAGCGTAATACGCACCCCTACGTAATATTCCAATAGAATAATAAAGAATGAAATAACAATGAAATAACCATGCATGCAAGATCACAAGATAGACAAAAGTTATTCCAATGTAATAATAAATAACGGAACCAAGTCCCACGTAAAAACGCATGCACGTGAAATTCAAACAGTAATAATAAAGACGGAACCGTGTAAAAGATAAAAGCGCGCATGATAAGATATTCCAACATAATAATAAAAGGCGGAATTGTGTCCGGCGTGAAAACGCATGTATATATGATATTCTAATGTAATAATAAAGAATGGAATAATGTAAGAATTTCACCAAGTATAGGGGTATCACAGATATAAAGTTATTCCAATGTAATAATGAAAATAAAATGGAATAACTGAAGTTCTCTTCATGAATACGAAAGAAATAATACCCCTTACCTTATAAAGAAGAGTACTCCGACGGTAGGGCGGGGATATACTTGAAGAAACTTGCACTACGCTCAAGATAGAAGAATAATTCTCTCTACAGTTTTTCTCTCTAGAGTTTTAGTGAATTCGTAAGAAATAATGAAAGAATGAACTTCTATTTATAAAAGAATGGACTGAATAGTAACCAATCCATGAACGGTCCAGATCAATTTACTTTAAATGGACGGTCCAGATTGGTTTACAATAAAATATAATATATTCTATTTATAATATAATAAAACAAATAACTTTTAAAAAGATTTTACTATGCAAACACTATGCAGACACTATAAAAACACTATGCATAATAAAATATATTATAATCTAATTATTGTCTAATAAAATGATAACTTTAAAAAAAGTACTGCTTTATATAAAAAGATTTTACTATTAGTCTAATAAAACGAATAACTTTATAAAAGTATTACATTTTATATAAAAACATTTCGCTTTTATTACATTAATAATATTAATAAAATAAAACCGAGTGACTTATCACATAAGCATCAATAATCAATACAGTGTGCTACTTATGCAACCAATGCCAGTATTACTATACTTTACTACTGAAAGTAGTTCACGGTTTTAACGGTAAAACTTCCCGCCGTTATTCTTATAAAAATATTTTTGTCGTTTTCTCAATCCTACAATAATTCTGTTGCGGGGTCCACCAATGATTGTTCCGTCGTACGGATATTCCCTGACAAAAAGAATATTCCCCGACCAATCGAATATAATATGACAACTTGCATACTTTGCAAAATTTATAAATATTACCTACAACTATAACATTATATTAAATACACACCATAATATTAAAAAATTTATTTTGAGAAAATTAAATATTTATTCATAAAATTTGGGGTCTCACAAAAACCACAAATTATCCATGCACTACGGGCCAAGGATATTCGTGTATTCATTAATGGTCATGATCATGCCAACAACTGTCCATCAATGCACTATGGGCCAATGAGGACTTTTTCCACATCATTTGTAACATTACGGTCATGATTACACCGAATAATCCCTAGTCATAATCATACCAAGTCCATCTATGCACTACAGGCCACAGATGACTTTCAACATAATATAAACATGAGTATGATGACAATGATATAAGAATTCAATACAACAAGTTCAAGAATTAATTTATCCAGGAACTAATAACGTTCAAATTGTCAACATGATACTTCTTTGTAGAGTAAAACTCAAGAATGCTTAGAAGAATATTTTCATAAAAAGATACTGGATGAAGCGCAAATATAAAGGATATTCCACTAATTTCATGGAGTATAAAAGTCAAAACTTTAACCAACTGAGTATAATAAAGAATGGAATAACAAAAGAAATCACCAGGCATGCGATAGACCGCACAGACAGGTTATTCCAACAGAATAATAAATAACGGAACCAGGTCATGCATAAACGTACAAATAGGATATTTCAACAGAATAATAAATAACGTAACCAAGTCATGCGTAAAGCACAGACATGATGTTCCAATAGAATGATAAATAATAGAACCAGGTCATGCGTAAAGCACAGACATGATGTTCCAACAAAATAATAAAGAATTGAATAACAAAAGAATTTCACCATGTATGCGGTACTTCGCATAGACAGGTTATTCCAACATAATGATAGAGAATGGAATAACAGAAGAATTTCACCAAGTATAGGGTAGCCTGCGTATACAGGTTATTCCAACAGAATAATAAAGAATTGAATAACAGAAGTTCTCTTCATGAATACAAAAGAAATAATACCCCTTACTTTAAAAAGAAGAGTATTCTGACGGGTAGGGTGGGAATATACTTGAAAAAAACTTGCACTATCTTCTACGCTCAAAGCTTTCTTAAACTCTAAAGAAATACACTCGAGATTACAGAAGAAGAACTCTCTCTATAGTTTCTCTCTCTATAGTTTCAGTGAATTCGTAAGAAATAATGAAGGAATGAGCTTCTATTTATAGAAGAATGGATTGCATAGTAACTAATTCATGAATGGTCCAGATTGATTTACTTTTAAACGAACAGTCCAGATTGATTTAATAAAATATTCTAATAAAACAAAATCTTTTAAATAAAATATAATATATTCTATTTATAATATAATAAAATGAATAACTTTATAAAGGTATTCTGTTTTATATAAAAAGATTTTACTATACAAAATACTATGCATGCACTATGCAACACTATACATAATAAAATATAATATATTCTAATTATTGTCTAATAAAACAAATAACTTTATAAAAGTATCTTTGTTTTATATAAAAAGATTTTACTATGAAAAACACTATGCATGATAGAATATTATATATTCTATTCTAGTCTAATAAAACGAATAACTTTATAAAATTATTCTGTTTTATATAAAAAGCTTTTCTATTTTATTATATTAATAATACTAATAAAACAAAACTCATCATCATTATTATAATTCACACTATTAATCGACCAGGTCGTTCCCAGGAAAGAGGGGGCTTTCCAATAAGTCGGCTAGATTATCACATGATCGAATTTGATGCACATCTATATCACCTTTCTTTTATAGCTCATGTGTGAAGAAGAATTTAGGTGAAATATGCTTTGTTCTATCTCCCTTGATGTACCCTCCTTTAAGTTGAGCAATGCATGCAGCGTTATCTTTATACAGAATTATAGGAATGTCTTTGATTGATGGTAATCCATATGACTTTTGAATATGCTGAATAATTGATCTCAACCAAACACACTCTCTGCTTGCTTCATGTATAGCAAGAATCTCTGAGTGATTTGAAGATGTAGCTGTCATGGTTTACTTTGTGGATGTCCAGGATATAGCCGTGTCACAATATGTAAATACATAACCTGTTTATGATCTTTTATTGTGTGGATCTGATAAATATCTTGTATTGGCATATCCAACCAATCAAGACGTTGAATCTCTTGGATAAAATAACCCAAGATCTATACTTCCACGGAGGTATCTCAAAATGTGTTTGATCCCATCCCAATGTCTCTTAGTCAGAGAAGAACTGTATCTTGCTAACAAGTTGACATGAAAAAAAGTAATATCGTGCGTATACAGTTTGTTTGAAGATACATAAGAGCACCTATTGCACTTAGGTATGGAACTTCAGGTCCAAGAACTTCTTCCCCACTTTCTAGAGGCCAAAATGGATCTTTATTAACTTCTAAAGATCAAACAACCATCGGGGTAGTCTAAGGATGAGCTTTATCCATATGAAAACGACTGAGAATCTTTTCAGCATATGTGGATTGATGAAGAAAAATTCTAGATCCTAAATGCTCCACTCGTATTCCCAAACAGAATTTTATCTTTCCAAGATCTTTCATTTCAAATTCATCTTTTAAATAAGTAGCAGTTCTTGTGTGTTCTTCAGGAGTACCTACAAGATTCAAATCATCCACATATACATCAATGATGGAAAATCCACTTTGTGATTTCTTAATAAAAACACATAGACATACTTGATCATTTATATATCCATCTTTTATTAAATAATCACTAAGTCGATTATACCACATACGACCAGACTGTTTCAACCCATACAACGAGCATTGTAACTTGATTGAATATATGTGACGGGGCCTTTGAGAATCAGCCATTTTCAATCCTTTAGGGATTCTCATATAAATCTCACTTTCAAGTGAGCCATAAAGGTATGCTGTTACAACATCCATTAGACGTATTTCCAAACCTTCCATGGTTGCCATACCTATCAGAAAGCAAAAAGTAACTCCATCCATTACTGGAGAGTATGTATCCTGATAATCAATACCAGGTTTTTGTGAAAACCCTTGAGCTACAAGTCAGGCTTTATATCTCACAATTTCATTTTTCTCATTTCGCTTTCGTACAAATACCCATTTGTTTCCAATCGAGATTACACCCAGCGGTGTTTGGACTATTGGTCCAAATACTTCTCTTTTCAATAGAGATTGTAGCTCAGTTTGAATAACATCTTTCCATTTTGGCCAATCTTTTCTTTTCTGACATTCTTCCACGTCTTGTGGTTCAGGATCCGTGTCAGGAATCAAAGTAATATCTGATGCTATAGAGAAAGCAAATATATCGTCAATCATAACCTTGCTTCGATCCCATATTTTCTCATCATGTACATAATTTATTGAGATCTCTTGGTGTTCATCTCTTATCCCTTCACTGAGATTTTGAACCTCTTCTGGGGATATTCCCACTCTTGGAATAAGTGCTACTTCTGAAGTGGTTTGTACCTCTTATGGGGCTATTCCTACTCTTGGAATAAGTGCTACTTCTGGAGCGGGTATTCCTTCTGGGATTCCCTTATTTTCTTTTGATTTTCGTGGTACAATGTCTTTTGCACCAATCGGTCTTCCACGCTTCTGGCGTGGTTTAGATTCTTCTATTACCTTATTTGTCAATTCTCCAGGAATTGATTTTTCAATAGGTATTTCTATCCTTGCTAGAGTATTCACTGCAGGTGTATGTGACTTTATCACTTTTCCAGCATCATTAAATGCATCTGGCATTTGATTTGCAATATTTTGTAAATGAATAATTCTTTGAACTTCAATTTCACATTGTTCTGTACGAGGATCAAGTGAATTTAAATCTGATGCATTCCATGATATTTCAGATGGTTTTTTATTTAAAACTTTCCCTCCTCCTAATGGTGGAAATACAGATTCATTAAAATGACAATCTACATAACGTGCAGTAAAAACATCTCTAGTTAAAGGTTCAAGATATCTGATAATAGAAGGAGAATCAAAACCAACATAAATACCTATTCTTCGTTGGGCTCCCATTTTAGTTCTTTGTGGAGGTGCAATTGGAACATATACCGCACTTCTAAAAACTCGAAAGTGTGATATGTTGGGTGTCTGTCTAAGAACTAACTGTAGAGGAGAAAATTTATGAAGAGCCGTTGGTCTTACTCGAATGATGGCTGCAACATGAAGAATTGCATGACCCCAAACTGAGGTAGGTAAGTTAGCCCTTAACATTAATGGTCATGCAATTAATTGAAATCTTTTTATTAAAGATTCAGCTAAGCCATTTTGTGTATGAATATGAGGAACATAATGCTCAATGGAGATTCCAATAGTCATATAAAAATCATTAAAAGTCATTGATGAAAATCCAGCTGCGTTATCAAGTCGAATTGACTTGATTGGATGATCCAAGAATTGAGCCTGTAACTTTATTATTTGAGCAAGAAGTTTTGAGAAGGCAAAATTTTGAGAAGAGAGAAGACAAACATGAGACCATCTAGTTGAAGCATCAATTAAAACCATGAAATATCGAAATTGGCCAGACAATGGTTGAATAGGTCCACAAATGTCTCCTTGAATTCTCTCTAGGAATTTTGGGGCTTCTTTATAAACTTTTATTGGTGATGGACGAATAATTAATTTTCCTCGAGAACACGCAGCACAAGGAAATTCACTACTAGGAAAAACCTTCTTATCTTTGAGAGGATGACCAGCAGAATTTTCAATAATACGACGCATCATAGAAGTACCTGGATGACCGAGTCTTTTATGCCAAAGCATAAAGGATTTGGGATCTATGATTTTTGGAATCATAACATTATGAGACTTAATTGCTCTAATTTTCATAATATATAATCCAGAAGAAATTGAATGAAGTTTTTCTAAGATATTCTTTTTTCCAGAAATAGTAGAAGTAATGAGAAGATATTCATTATCATTCTCATTGGTTGTTTCAATGTGAAAACCATTTAGTCAAATATCTTTAAAACTAAGCAAATTTCTTCTTGATTTACTAGAAATCAGGTCGTACTTCTTGTTTTAAACCAACAACCAACATGCAGGCCGTGCTTGATGGTTTTTCAACAACAATTCATTATTCTTTTCTGCAACCAGGAGGATAGATAATAAGTCACTAAATTTTGTGAACTTACGCTATCTATATTGTTGTGACAGAATCATGTTGGTGGGATGAAAAGTTGAGAGCGTTTTCTCTAACATTTGGGTTTCAGAAACAGGATCTCCACATAAAGCCAAAGTAGAGGTTATTCTATAAACATTGGAACTATATTCCGTAATTGATTTGTAATCTTGTAGCCTTAAATTAAGCCACTCAAATTTGGCATTAGGGAGAACAACCAATTTTTGGCGGTCAAATATTTCCTTCAGTTGTGTCTATAAAGACAAAGGATCTTTGACTGTTAAATACTCAGTCTTTAATCCTTAATTAATATGGTGACGAAGAAAAATTATGGCTTTTGTATTTTGTACCGAAGTAGCTGTATTTCCTGATTCAATGGTCTTTTCTAACTCATTTGCACCTATGTGCAATTCTGCATCAAGTGCCCAAGCCAAATAGTTGTCTCCAGATATTTTCAAAATAGAAAAATCTATTTTTGCCAAGTTTGCCATCTATTCTAGGTTAAAACACAATTATTATTTATTAAAACAATAAATAATTGCATGTATGATATATATATAAAAATAAACTAAATCACGACTTCAAGTGGTGATAAAGTGCAAATATAAATAATATAAATATTCTTATATATATATGTTATTAGCATATTATCTTAGTAAAAAGAATATGCAATCGTTAATGTATATATACAATTACAAATATATATATATATATATATATATATATATATATATATATATATACAAAACTGCAAATGGATCTTCACCCGCCATGCGGTAATCCACGTAGATAGATCATTTCCATAATTTAATAAAGAATGAATACGAAGGATCATTCACCATGCATGTGATAGACCGCACAGACAGGTTATTCTAATAGAATAATAAATAATAGAACCAGGTCATGTGTAATACGCACAGACAGGATATTCCAACAGAATAATAAAAAATGGAATAACAAAAGAATTTCACCATGTATAGGGTAGTCCGCGTATACAGGTTATTTCAACAATTTAATAAGAAATGAATACAAAGGATTATTCACCAGGTATACGGTATTTCACATATACAGGTTATTCCCATAATTTAATAAGCGGTAAAAAGGTTCCCACCACGTCTTGTAAGATCAACAAGGATAGATGGTACCACTGTAAATAACAGAATTTAAAAATAGATAATAAAACATAAATATAACTTGACAGTTAATATAATAGGTGGCGAAACCAGACCAATTGTAAGAATAACATTATACTATTGGTGGTATAGCCAAACTGGTAGTATAATAATAAATTACAAGAATTTAAAGGCAATTATAAGAATAAAATTATATTATTGGTGGCATAGCCAAACCTGTAATACAATAATAAATTGCAAGAATTTAATTTTACCGTCTCAGTTAGTTATAACTGAAAGTAGTATGCACACAAGCCAATCATGTTTGATGATAAAGCATATACTTTGTAACAATCTTATTCATTTATTAATATAAAGTATTAATTTATTAAAGGCTTTTAATTATCTACATGATGCTGTTTTATAATATGTGATAAACCCATAGTTTTAAGCAATGCTTTTAGAATAATGATGATGATCATTCTAATGAGATCTAAATTCTTAGAAAGCTTAAAACTAAAATAGTTCCCAATCGTTGGATTACTAAATTGGGGATTAGTGAATCAGGATAGATTGGTACATACGTTGCTTCTTTCATTGGATGAGGATGATTGATCTCATGATCATTTGTGTGGAGACACTAAAGCAAGTATGTAGGTGCTTATTAGAGAATAAGTTCATTGAACGTGGCTCGCTAAGGAATACCTAATGGAGTTTTATTTACTGTCAATAGGAATTTCTGTAGTGATAGTAGTACAAGTAATCCTTGGACTTGAGATCATCATAGTATCTTGTGTATGATGAGTTATACTTTGACTTATTCCTTAAGACTCTTAGGGTATATCAAAGGGTATGCTTGGGTATAATAAGTTGTACATGGAGATAATGTATGATCAATAAAGAATCTACCACTTCTATTAAAGAAGAGAAATGTCCTATGTGATTCGATAAATGACAACCCGGTAGTCCTTGGTTAAGGCGTAATGAAATTAGAAAGGAGTTTCTAATTTGCATTATTTGGAGTCATGCATTTAAGGATCGAAATACATATAATTAAATAAAATAAGACTTGATGAGAATTCCATGTCTTATATTTAATTGGGACATTGTATGGTGGAAGGATTGAATTGTATTGGTAACTATTTACTCAAAGGTTCTTTAATGATTAATGTTGAAATCTATATTATCCGAAAAGTCGTTGATCGCTAGGGAGGCTTATCCCTATTGTAGAATAAATATTATTTAAATAAATTAATTGTTTAATTTATTTATTTAAATAAGATTAGAATTGTTCTAATTGATTTATTCACAACCTAGGTTTAATATGAAGAACCTAAAGGGTCACACCATAAAAGGAAGAATAATTATTTAAGAAGTTAATGGCATAATCGTAATAATATAGTTATGTATATTTAATTTAATCTATGGTGATAGAATAAATTAAATAGCTTAATATTTATTATTTAATATTTTAGAAATATTAAATATAAATTAATAAGAGGAGTCTTATTAATATTATTAAAATTATTATTATTTTAATTTCTAAAAGAGTTTAGGAATTAATTTAATATAAGTACTCTCATTTATTCCTAATTGGATTAGGAAGGAAAATTAGTTAAAGGAGTTTAATTAATTATCCCTAATAAGATTAGGGAGTTTAATTAATTAAAAGAATTCAATTAATTAAATAAAACCCAATTCCTTAATTGTTAAGATGGGTTGCCCACATCTATAAATAAGAGGAGTCTTATTATGGGTGGTGGGGGTTGTTGATTTTTTCAACATACGACATAATTCCAATTGTTGGGAGAGTACACCTTTTCTATAGAGATAGAAAAGCTAGGGTTTAGCCAACCACCCCTTCTTCTTGAATTTTCTTCTTCCTTGGTGGATCACCTCTAGAGGCCAAACATTTGGGTGGCTAACGTTGATCAAAGGAAGGAACCAAACCCGGTGGATTCAAGATTGAACGCGAAAGGATTTGGAGGTGAATTTGTACCTGATGAAGCTCGATCTTCAAGGGTATGATTTATTCTTTATCTTTTCGTTTAATTAATAATTGTGCATAAAGGGTGATCCGGGTATATGGTTTGTAAATTTTTTAAACTCTGATTTTTACACGTTTCCGCATTATTTTGCAATTTGATTGCGCCCATGAATATTACAAACCTAACAGTGGCATCAGAGCCAAACCTTTATGCGAATTATTAATTGTTTTAATTTGATATGTATATTGATATGTGTTTAGAATAATTTATTTGGGCATAATTTTATTGTATAAAATTTATTAAATAAAATAAAAAAAATAAAAATAAAAAAAATCTTAACGTGGGATTACCGAAGCATGTTGATATTATATAATATATTAAAATATATATATAACTAACGTTACTTGCTATATATATAAGATATATATATTCTAACAGTGGCATGTTTCGGTTATTCTATATATGCAATCATCATGTTGCTTTATTAATTTGAAAAAGCCATTTGCTGCCGTTTTTTAAAAGTTAAGGAAGTCAGGAGCTTGAGCCTTGAATCATTAAAAGCAACAGGAGTATGTTTACTTTATATATATATATATATATATATTATATAGTTAACACATTACTATATAAGTAATATGATCTGGACATATACGAAATGGATAAGGAAGTGGCGGATTAAAGGAGGTTATTATATATATTATATATATTAACGTAATATATATTTATATATATAATAATAATTTTATAATTAAAATAAAATTTTTATTTTAATCTTAAAATAAAAGGTTTATTTTAATATTAAAATATAAAGTTTATTTTAATTTTAAAATTAAATTTTATGCTAACTAATTAGAGTTGGAATTGGATTCCATGATAACTAATTGGAGTTGAAATTGGATTTTATGTTTCTTAAATAAAGGAGTTTGTTTAGATATGAAATAAGATTTCATATTATTCAAAATAAAAGAGTTTATTTGTGAATAGGAAAGAGAATCCTAATTTCCTTAAATAAAGGAGTTTATTTAGATATGAAATAGATTTCATATTATTCAAAATAAAAGAGTTTATTTGTGAATAGGAAAGAAAATCCATGTTTCCTTAAATAAAGGAGTTTATTTAAATATGAAATAAGATTTCATATTATTCAAAATAAAGGAGTTTATTTGTGAATAGGAAAGAATATCAAGTGTTTCCTTTAATAAAAGTTTTTTTTTTATACATAGAATTGGATTCTATAATTAATTAAAATAAAAGAGTTTATTTTAATTAAAGATTTTTTATTTTTTATTACATGGAATTGGATTCCATAATTAATTAAAATAAAGGAGTTTATTTTGATTAAAGATTTTGATTAAAATAAAATAGTTTATTTTATTCAAAATAGGATAAATTAAAATAAAATAGTTTTATTTTGATTTAAATTTGGATTAAAATAAAGGAGTTTATTTTGATTCAAAAATAGATTTTATACTAACTAAATTTGCCCATTAAATGATATCAATATATATATTAAATGTTTATTATTCATATGATGAATGTTATTTATTGATGCATATGATGATGTGTATGATAATAAATGGGATTGATTATGGACTATTGACCAATGCGATTGGATTTTATTTTAGTTGGATGCATGAATGTATGGGTTTTATTAAATGGGGTCTGCGTACCTCGTCTTCTCTACTTTTTCTAAATGTAAATTCTATTCCCCTCCTATGTACTTCCCCTTGACTGCTGATCAAGGTTTCTATTTATTTTAAATAGTTTTGTAATAGGAATAGTTAGAATTAATTTTGAAAAATTGGAGATCAAGGAGCAAGGAGCGATTGAAGACCCGTTTGTAATGGAGCCCGGGTTTAAATGTAATAGTTATATTTAAATATTATTTCTTGCACCCCTAGGGTTTGACCTTTTGGTTCACTTGGTGGCTCTAGTGAACCAAACTAGAATAAAAGTTCATAATCAATCCGGGTAGAATATAGTATTCTATATGTGCATGCTTATATTATATATATTATATATTATGCAAACATGCTTCGCATGTTCATTAACATGACGCGTATTTTATATATATATGTGCATGCGCGCTAAACAAGATGAGACAAATTAATAACAAACCCCTCAAATTTTTTATATTAAGTCCTAAGCGTTCAAAGATATTTGGAATATCGAACGTCGCCTTCTAGCATGATAAAATTAATAGAGTATTAAATATTTAATATGAGTTTGTTGTGTCACCACAAGGCAAGTATTAAGTATTTAAGATGTTAATTTATCACATTTGATGCTTATAAAGAAAATTGAACAATATTGTTTTGTTGTGTCACCACAAGGATGATATTTTTCTTTTTTGAATATATGGAGTGCTAGGTCGGACTTAACTTGGATAATTTTGATTGGATGTGCCACCACTGATCAAAATAATCTAAGAGGCAAAATAAAAGGAGTTCCATAGTTGATGTAATTGACAAAAGTTGTCTACCTATTTATTTATATATAGTTTGTTGTGTCACCACAAGGCTATATACATTTGAAATGGGATCCTTATTCTCACTAGCAAATCTTTAATTAGATTTTGCCGAACTATATAAGTGAGGGTAATATAGTTTGAAGAAAATAGTGGGAGATACCAATTTAAAACAAGACCTAAATTATTTTGGTAATTAATAAAAGAATGTATGTTAAAATGTTGTTAATTACAAATTCATTTACAGAATTTTACAATGTCTAAAATTACTATCACTGCGAAGTATATTAGATGCTAAATTAACCAGACCAAATTAAACGGACCGGTTAAGGAATTTGAGAATAGTTCTCATGGCAGAAAAGCTATCTTATATCCTTAATATGCCTATCCTCGCAATGGTTGCGCATAATGCCTCTCGAGGAAGACATTGCTACTTTTAGAAAGTAGCAAGATGATGCATGATTGGCTCAATGCATCATGCTCGCATCCATGAGTAACGAGCTTCAACACAAGATGAAACTATGGATGCTCTCTACTATATTCCGCACATCAAGTAGTTGATGGTGAGGAAAGTGGACCGATAGATATCGAGATATCTAAGGAGCTCTTCCGATCTAGAATGGCCAATGGCACTATAGTATGCATACAAAAGTTCTTAACATAATCAATTTGATTGATCAATTAGGACAACTGGTTTTGTCATGGATGGAGAGTTGAGCCAAGATTTGATCTTGCACTCACTCCCGGACTCCTTTCACAATTGTTGTGAATTTTTCATATGAACAAGCTAGATATCAGCCTCGTTGATTTGCTTAACATGTTGGAAAATGTTGAGAGTCACTTTCCAACCAAGAAAGACCATGTCTTACTCGTAGAGGCCAAAGGATCTTCTGAATAGAAGAACGATTCAAAGAAGGTAAATAGAAAGGCAAAAACAAAGGATAATAAGAACAAAATCGACATGAGATAGCAAAGGAGTTTGCTTCCACTACAATAAGCCCGACATCGGAAAGAAAGCTGCAGAAGAAGCATCTTCGCAGAGGCTAACCAAAGAAGCTTAGTGAAGTTTGATTATAATACAATTTTGTTCATGATTTAAATAAATTTTTCTTTAAGTCAAGGTTCTACTTGGGTATTGGATACCGACTTTGGTTATCATAAATATAGATTTATGAAGGGACCAAACAAAAGTAGAAAGCTAAACAAATATAAGTAATCTATATGCGGAAATGTAACAAAGGTTGCTACATTAGCCATAGAAACTTACAATTTAACAATGCCTACGGCAAATCTATTAAGTCAATAAGTTGTTATTGTATTCCAGTTCTTGTTAAAATATTATTTCCATTTTATTGTTGGACAATGAAATCTTTGGTATTATAATAAAGAACAATTGTTGTTCTATTTATAATAATAATGTTTTGTATAGAACCAGGAATATTACTTAATAAATTTTGTATACTTGACTTACATGAAAATAATTTTGCATATTGAACAAATTAGTTTAAGAAAATGAGATGATCATTCAAAGAGTTGAATGTATGTATTTGTTGAAATACAAGTGTGAATTATTTGAAAGGTTCAAAGAATTGAGAAATGAAACAAATTGACAAAGTATTAAGATTCTTTGATTAGATCAAGGAATAAATACTTGTGCAATAAGTTTCTAGATCATCTCAAATGGTTTTTCATAATGGACACATCATCGATACGCAATAATTGATTGATGTATTCGAAAGGAAAAATCGTACCTATTTGAACATGGTGCGTTCCATAATGATTTTCTTGACATTCCGGTATCCTTACGGGATAATGTCCTAGAAATGGCCTGATATCTCACGAAAATGGTAACCTCAAAATCCCACCCCAAGACTCCATAAAAGTTATGGATGGGAGGATTCCTAATTTTAAGTATGTTAAGATAAGGGTTGTCCAACTTATGTGAAAAGGTTTCAAAGGATAAGCTTGGGACAAGATTTGACATGTACTGATTTGTGGGACATCCTAAAGTAAGTTTAGGGTATATGTTCTATAATTCTACTTTAGCAAAAGGTGTTTGTTCTGAAACACACGCTTCTAAGATAAAGGTGTTTATCATTGAAAGGGCTAGTGGGAGGATAATAGATCTTGAAGAGTTCAAGAACCACAAAACACTATAAGTCAAATAAGAGGAACCTATAGATAGACCTATTGTACCACAACCGAATCGTAAATCTGGAATAGTACCGAAGATACCTAGGAGGTATGGATTCATCATGGATGATGATGATGAGGTACACATCATAGAAGATGATGATCCAGAGTTACATTCGATGAGGTAAGACTTCTAGTGTGTACAAAAGGGACAGTGGGAGCGCCGTGACATTCCTAATATTATATGTTGATATACTACGGATAAGGAATGACATACTAATGCTACAATCAATAAAGATAAAGTTGTCTAAACAATCGTCCATGAATGATTTGGGAAGAGTATCATTATTGGGGATGCAAATCTATATAGATAGATTTAAAAGGATGCTCAACTTAACCCAAAGAACGTATATTAATTTGATGCTAAAGTCGTTTAGCATGGCAAACTCCAAGAGATGTCTCATGTCGATGAGCTATGGAGTGTATCTCTCTTAATAGTCCCCACAGACTCCTGAAAAGAGAGGTCGCATGAGTGACTATCATGTATGCAATGAAATGTACGAGACCTGATGTTGATCAGTCATATTATGGAGAAGTTCACTATGAGTCAGTGAAAAACATCTTAAAGTGCTTAACCGGCACTAAGGATGTGATCATATTCATGGTGGGTCTAAATTAAAACTAGAGGGCTTAATGACTCAAGTTTTTCAGACGAGACCAAGATGATATAAAAATCCACTTTAAGGTAAAGCGTTATCTTGAACAGTGGTGCAGTGAATTGGAAAGGTTCCAAACAGCAAAGAGTTGCTGGTTTAGTGATAAAGACAAAGTATATAGCTATAAATGAAGCTGCAAGTTGATTGTTTGGATTAAAAGTTCATTCTGTAACTAGGAATAGTTCCCAAGTCTCATCTTGGATCTAAACATGTGTTGTGGCACTTTCATTTGATTATTAGAATCATTGAAAGATGGGAAATCACTATAGAGATAGTGGACTCTCAAGAACAACATTACATATCCATTAACTAAAGCTTATCCAACAGCAGGATAATCGCCACTTAGAGAAGAAGAGTATGAGATACCATGACGATTGGCTTTAGTGCAAGTGGGAGATTGAAAGTAGTATGCACACAAGCCAATCATGTTTGATGATAAAGCATATACTTTGTAACAATCTTATTCATTTATTAATAAAAAGTATTAATTTATTAAAGGCTTTTAATTATCTACATGATGCTGTTTTATAATATGTGATAAACCCATAGTTTTAAGCAATGCTTTTAGAATAATGATGATGATCATTCTAATGAGATCTAAATTCTTAGAAAGCTTAAAACTAAAATAGTTCCCAATCGTTGGATTACTAAATTGGGGATTAGTGAATCCGGATAGATTGGTACATACGTTGTTTGCTCATTGGATGAGGATGATTGATCTCATGATCATTTTGTGGAGACACTAAAGTAAGTATGTAGGTGCTTATTAGAGAATAAGTTCACTTTGAACGTGGCTCGCTAAGGAATACCTAATGGAGTTTTATTTGCTCGTCAATAGGAATTCTCGTAGTGATAGTAGTACAAGTAATCCTTGGACTTGAGATCATCATAGTATCTTGTGTATGATGAGTTATACTTTGACTTATTCCTTAAGACCCTTAGGGTATATCAAAGGTATGCTTGGGTATAATAAGTTGTACATGGAGATAATGTATGATCAATAAAGAATCTACCACTTCTAATAAAAGAAGAGAAATGTCCTATGTGATTCGATAAATGACAACCTAGTAGTCCTTGGTTAAGGCGTAATGAAATTAGAAAGGAGTTTCTAATTTGCATTATTTGGAGTTGTGCATTTAAGGATCGAAATACATATAATTAAATAAAATAAGACTTGACAATAATTCCATGTCTTATATTTAATTGGGACATTGTATGGTGGAAGGATTGAATTGTCACGGTAACTATTTACTCAAAGGTTCTTTAATGATTAATGTTGAAATCTATATTATCCGGAAAGTCGTTGATCGCTAGGGAGGCTTATCCCTATTGTAGAATAAATATTATTTAAATAAATTAATTATTTAATTTATTTATTTAAATAAGATTAGAATTGTTCTAATTGATTTATTCACAACCTAGGTTTAATATGGAGAACCAAAAGGGTCACACCATAAAAGGAAGAATAATTATTTAAGAAGTTAATGGCATAATCGTAATAATATGTTATGTATATTTAATTTAATCTATGGTGATAGAATAAATTAAATAGCTTAATATTTATTATTTAATATTTTAGAAATATTAAATATAAATTAATAAGAGGAGTCTTATTAATATTATTAAAATTATTATTATTTTAATTTCTAAAGAGTTTAGGAATTAATTTAATATAAGTACTTTCATTTATTCCTAATTGGATTAGGAAGGAAAATTAGTTAAAGGAGTTTAATTAATTATCCCTAATAAGATTAGGGAGTTTAATTAATTAAAAGAATTCAATTAATTAAATAAAACCCAATTCCTTAATTGTTAAGATGGGTTGCCCACATCTATAAATAAGAGGAGTCTTATTATGGGTGGTGGGGGTTGTTGATTTTTTCAACATACGACATAATTCCAATTGTTGGGAGAGTACACCTTTTCTATAGAGATAGAAAAACTAGGGTTTAGCCAACCACCCCTTCTTCTTGAATTTTCTTCTTCCTTGGTGGATCACCTCTAGAGGCCAAACATTTGGGTGGCTAACGTTGATCAAAGGAAGGAACCAAACCCGGTGGATTCAAGATTGAACGCGAAAGGATTTGGAGGAGAATTTGTACCTGAGGAAGCTCGATCTTCAAGGGTATGATTTATTCTTTATCTTTTCGTTTAATTAATAATTGTGCATAAAGGGTGATCCGGGTATATGGTTTGTAAATTTTTTAAACTCTGATTTTTACACGCTTTCGCATTATTTTGCAATTTGATTGCGCCCATGAATATTACAAACCTAACAATAACTTCGTGCTGATAACGTGTTATAAAACTTTAGTGAAGTGTATAAATATACTCTTATAATTGCTGCATAAATTTAGAGAGAATAAGCAAGAGAAAAGGAGAGAGAAATTGTTCAGAGAATTCTTATTTTTCATTCAGCAGCATGCATTGCCTTTTATAGGCAAGCAGAAGAGGAGGAGAAGAAGAGAAAGGGGAAGGGAGATCACGGGAAAAGAAAAGAGGGGGGGGGGGGGGAGTCACTGGTTGGGAAAGATTCCCTCCATAGGGAATAACATGCATTCTAATAATATTCTATTTATAGTCTAATAAAATGAATAACTTTATAAAAGTATTCTGTTTTATATAAAAAGCTTTTCTATTTTATTACATTTATAATACTAATAAAACAAAACTCATCATCATTATTATAATTCACACTATTAATCGACTAGGTCGTTCCTAGGAAAGAGGAGGCTTTCCAATAAGGATTTCTCCCTATTGGCGCGCAATTAGGTGACCAAACCTCTCCTTGGCAGAACTTCTAGACATCGTTAATATTGTAAATAATAATATTAATAACTCTGTCATCTCAATATATAAAATATCGATAATAATTGAATACAACCGAGTGACTTCTCACGTAAGCATCAATAATCGATCTGTGTGCTACTATGCAACCACAGCCAGACATCGTACTTTTAACAGGGTGTTTCAACAGAGTTAACAGTAAAAACTTTCGTAGTTATTTTCATAAAATATTTTGTCATTTTCTCAATCAAACAATAATTCCGTTGTGAGGTCCACCAATGATTGTGTTGTTGTTATACGAATATTCCTGTTAAAACGAATAATCCCCTAACCAATCGAATATTATATAACAACTTGCGTGATTTTGCAAAATTTATAAATATTACCCACAACTATAACATTATATCAATTTCATTCCATAATATTCAAAAATGATATTTATAGAAAAATCATCTTTATTTAAAAAAGGGTGGGGTCTTACAATAATATTATAATATATTTATAATATATCAAAGTATTTTTAATACCTTAAAAGCATATTGATATGATTTTTAAAACTTTAAATCCATTATCCACTAATTGACATTAATATTAAAATATTAATATTTTTATGACAAAATATCAAAAGTTATATTTTATAACTTCAAATATTATTCTAACCCTTTAATCATTTTATATGATCTTTAAAATATTAATTCTATTTTTCCATAATTTATTTAATATATTGGTAAATAAATCAATTACCATCAATATGAATTTATTAATAAAATTCATCTTAAAATATCAAAAGTTATTAAAAATAACTTAAAATATTTTCTAACACCATAATATATTTTTAAATAATTTTCAAGTATTAAAATCATTTTAAAGTAATTTATTTAATATTATAATAAAATAAATTAAATACAATTAATATTCCAAAAATACTAAATATTTATGAAATATATTCAAAATTAT
Source organism: Panax quinquefolius (assembly GCA_020205615.1). NCBI lineage: Eukaryota > Viridiplantae > Streptophyta > Magnoliopsida > Apiales > Araliaceae > Panax > Panax quinquefolius. Next base: position 71,311,838 of record CM035158.1, on the reverse strand, counting down.
TAAAAACCCATTTTTAGGCTTTAAAATAATTTTTAGGAATTTATTATGTATTTTTAATAATTTAATACTATTTTTTCTATTTATTTAATAAAATAATTTATTTTCAGAAATTAAGTGTCACTAAAGGGGCCTATAGCGACAGAACCATCGCTATAGGTGTTCTTGAGCCTACCCAGAAACTCATAGTCAGTTCGCAGGGTAGGAGGTTTGACCATCATTAAATCTATGTTTTTGTTACTTTCTGGGCTGGAATTCGTGTTAAAGTTGTAGTAATTATGTAATACTACAATAACCTACCAAGTGCATGGCCACACAACATCATAAGAGAGAGTTCTTGGCCTCCAAAATCATTGTCAGACACTGTTCTTCAATTTTTGGGTTTTCCAGATTTGAAGAACAGTCGAGGTACCTATTTTGAGCCCTTGAATCCTTGATGTCCAGGCTTGCTTAATGTGTTATAAAGGTTTATACATGTAGTGGAGATGTCAGGGTCCATTTCTATAACAGTAGATCATCCTAACAACATCATAACAGTAAGATCTAGGCTGGTCAAAGAGATGTCAGGAGCTGTTCTTAACGATTTCTGGGTTTTCCAGATTTCGTCCTAGGCAGTTGGTCAACCCCGGTTTGACCACTCACAACTTTGATTATATGTAAGATCAGGGTGATCTATTAGCATAACTGTGTAGTACTTATACCAGTCTACAAGATCAAAACAACAACTTGGCCAAACTATCCAAATAGCAAGATTCACGGCCTTAAAAATCATTGTCAGGCCATTCTGGAAATCTGGGTTGCCCAAAAATCCAGTTGGTCATGGTCGGTCAACCATGTTTGACTGCTTATAACTTGAGATCTAGATATGGTATGGAGGTGATTCCACTTCCAGTCTACGCTCCTCATGGCAAAGAACAAGTCTATAACATCTAACACACCTAACACTTAACATCGACAGATCTAGAGGCCCTGACATATGGCTGTCAGGACTTAAAATTATGGTTTGTCAGTTTGAAAATTTTAGTTTATGGCTTCTAGATGTTATGGATCTATGATATAACATCATAGATCACTAAATAACATCCTTTAACACAACTCTAAACATCTAACAACAACATTTAACACAAAAATACATGGATTTGCAAGGTTAGGGTTTTTATACCTTTTATGCTTTGATCTTTGATTTTTTGATCCTTGATATGATCTTGGAAGGCTAAGAGCTGATCTTGGCTTTGTTTCTTACTCTCTCTCACTCTAAGTTTCGAAAATATAGAGAGAGAATTGGCTTGGCAAGTATGATAAGTAAAGTAAGTATTTTACTTAACTTTTTAAGTTAGAATCTTTGATTCATGCACCAAATCTTGCAAGGTGGCACACATATCTGATATATTAGACAGAATTTGAGCACATGGGATAAGCTAGCTCTATGAGTCACCAATATTTGGTGTGATCTTTTACTTAAAGTTTAAGTAAAAGGGTATTTTGGTCATTTCGCACCTATTAAAGGTAATTTGGTCTTTTCCCTTATAATTTGAAGGGTAATTTGGACATTTCCCTTTTATTCCATAACTTATAACACTTTGCCATTTATACTTTCCTTTTGAATTCCCAAATTAGGGTTTTCGAGCGTATTGTTAGGGTTTCTAACAGTTCGTTAGATTTTACTAACTTAACCTTGACATTCTTTCATAACTTTAGGGTGTGCTAAAGTTACAACTTATCTGATAAATCCTTGATCCTAAATCACAAACTGAACACATAAACAATTAATGTACACATAAAATCACATACATAGCTTCTTATACACTTAAATAATTAACCCTGATAATTCTCCACCAAAAGATTGTAAATCCACCAAAATCCTTCACATAATTTTGAAATCCTTAATATTCCTTTACAGAACTGTCAATTCCATACACTTATTTTTAGTCTAGGTCCTAATATTGAACCTTCAATCAATCAATTATGATTTTAATAATTTTCTAAATTCTCGGGTCGTCACATCTACCTAAGCTTATTTTTTATTTAATTGGTCGGTCAAAGTATAGGGATAATATGTGGCATTTCAATTAACCCTTTTTTTGTGGCAGTGTTTAAAAATGAGACCGTTGAGTCACCAACGATCAATACCCAGGATAATGTGCATCAGGAAGACAATAATCCTCAGGAAAACAACAACACCGATCAAATGATTAACGATGGGATGTTCAGAGGCTTTATGCAATTCATACAACATCAGGCGAGAGCGGCTCCTGTTCAAAATGCAGGTGGAAACACTGGCTACTCTCGGATGGTCACTGCTAAGCAGTTCAAGGAGCTAGGACCACCTGAGTTCTTGGGAGAGCCAAAACCACTTAAGGCGGAGACGTGGATAAATTAGATTACCAAGATATTTGATGTCTTGGAATGTTCCTAGGAGCAAAAGGTTCCCTTTGCCACCTTCATGTTGAGAGGAGAGGCAGATTACTGGTGGGAATCAGTAAAATTTACTCAGCCCGGTGAGGGGAAAAATCATCATCTTGCCACCTCAACCCCAGCGCGCCGTCTCAACATTTCATACATACATTTCTACACAACAATGTCCAACAAGTGCCAAGGAGTTCCAATCCCGAGTGACTATTACGCGTGGCAGCACACTGGATAGAATTTGAAGCTTGAAGACCATGGGCATGGTCCCCTCTTACTGTCTTCGTACAACCTCTAATCCCATGTCATTGCGTAACTCTCGACAAAAGCAGTCCGAAGAAGGTCTTTTACACCTCGTTCGGATGCTCGGATTGAAGTTTTGCAAGTTCGAGTGGACATCACAATACACGAGTGCACGATTTTGAGACGGGCGGGACCATGAGCCCAGGCACCCTGTGCAGTACACTGGGGCTCCCAGCTCTATAAATATAGAGCTTGGGGTGGCCATTTGTAAGAGAAAAAGAGGCGAGGAAGCCCTGTCCAATTTGTTCTGTACACACCCCATATAGAGTGCTTTCTCATTTTAAACACCTGTTAGCCCACATATAGCTATATTTTACCAGCAGGAGTTGAGTGGTTATCCATCTAGAGTCATAGAAGCCTACCTTGGCAGCCCACTGTAAGCCTTCTCACACTCTATAAAGCCTTTCTCTTCATCTTTTCACACACTATTCTTCACGTTGAGAGTCATGTTGTGTGTGTATGCCCGGACTTCGGTCCGTGATTTTCATTTCTGTCTATATATATATATACTTATATATGCATATATTTTTATATATGGACTAACATTATCGAGTTATGCTTCGATTGAGCCTAGACTTATGTCTGAAGCGTTTACTTGCTTATATATATATATATATATATATATATATATATATACTTATATATATGAACTGTTGTCGGATTATATCCGATGAGCACTGATTTTACCTCTAGAGCGTTTACTTGCTTTTATATATATATATATATATACTTATATATATGAACTATTGTCGAACTCATTCGATGAGCCTAATTTTACATCATCGTTTCTTATCGCTATATATATATATATATATATATATATATATATATATATATATATATATATATATATATATATATATATATATATATCTGAAAGCACCTCCATGGGGATTAGAAATGTAAATAAAGCGATAAATGCGATTAATCGCATGGAGCCGCTTTTATATATTTATATTTTCTATCCCCCATGGAGGTGCTTCGTGGTGGTTAATCATGTCTGTATATATATATATTTATAACTTTTATATATATATAACTGCTTACTACTTTTCATATAAACTGTGGCATCATGTGAGCCTAGGAATCACGTGATCGCTGATTTGATCTACTAAATCTAGATTCGGTTCCCGTGATGGACATTTTCGGTGTGGCGACTTGTACATTATTCACGGTGTTTGAATTTCCTTAGATGGTCATCATGTCCATGAGGAGTTAAGATCGCTATATATTATTTTCTCAAGATGCTTCGCATCTCGAAAATAAAAGCAAATGTAGAACATTTAATAATAAAATGGAAGTATGAAAATGTCTCAATTACTATTTGAGCATGTGGTTTGAAAAACCTCTTTTATAAAACTTCACTGCTATATCATGTTTAAAAATAAATTTTTTATATAAATTCAAACCCTTTGTATATAAGTACGAACGAGGCCTCACACTACTTCCAAATAAATTGCACATTGATCCACACACACATTCATATAACAGTTTCTTGAAAAGTGGCAGTCACCGTGGCAATACGAATGTCGGGGGGTGCCTAACACCTTCCCTCCGTATAATCAAACCCCATAACCCAAATGAATCTCAGTTTTACATACCCGTTTAGCAGTGTCACATCACTGGGTCAATGTGCAAACCTTTTCTCGGTTGCGTTGGTGCAACCAGTTAAAAACACCAACTGGCGACTCTTATAATCAAATCGTCGACATGATATGTCGGACCTTTTTCACTTGTTTTTTTCAAACAAATCTCACATAATATGAGAACACCAAAGAACAAGAATAGAAAAGGGATAAATAAAAATCCCGACATCGAAAAGTAAGTAATTATCATTTAATCTTACTTAATTTTACTTTTGTCATTATATAATATTAATTAAATAGTAATTAATTAATTGATTAACTCAATTTATTATTTAATCTTAATTAAGTAGTTATCCCAATAACACTAACTCAATTTAATTATTACTTAACATCATTTAAATAATAATTAAGTAATTAATTACATTTCATTTTATATGTAATTACCCTACTAGCCCATTAATGGCTTTAAAGTTATTTATTACAATAACCCATTTTCATTACACTTCATATTGACACTCAAATTTTCGTTCAACATTTTCAGATTTGGGGTCCTTCACGGAAACATTTGTTGAACGAAGTCTACAACTCGGATTTTGGTTCCGTCGGAGGCGTTGGATTCTTATCTTCTCGAACTACAGTTTCCATTCATCAAATATCAGATTCTGTTCTGTTTATGTCCCGGAAATCAGTGTCAAAGTGGACTGATCCGCAAGGACATTCATAACAGTTTAGTCGTTTTCCAGATTTGAGGTCCTTTACGGAAACGCTCATATCTCGAGATCTACATCTCGGATTTGGGTCCATTTGGTATCGTTGGATTCATATTTTCCCGAACTAAATTTTACATATATCAAACACCAAATTTGGGTTTGTGTTGGTTTCCGAAAACAGTCCACAAGTGACTGATCAGTAGCATGTTCTCAACAGTTGGTCAGTTTAGGATTTAATTCATAACTTGCTCATTTTAAAACATATTTGAGTGATTCCAAAGGGGTTTTGTAACACCCCCTTTCCGAAATAGAAAGAGAGGTTACTCAAAACATAACAAAACTGATGAATTTAATAGCAAGGGTCAAAGCCACAAAAAGAATAGTCTTATTAACTGATAAATACCACAAGTCAACCATAATAAATCTCAATCTGTCTCAAACCGCAATCTAAAATAATTATTACAATTCCAAGTAAACTGACACATCAAGACTAAACAGAATATCTCTAAGTCATTGGAATGAATGGAGCTCTCATCACACTTGTCCTTGATCCCCCTGATTACCTGCCGGAAGAAAAACACAGCATGAGCCAAATGCCCAGTACGGATATAGAATACAAATAATGAACCGAAATAACTAACTCAATTAAATGAAATGAAACGAACGAACTGAAACGAAACAAACAAAACTAACACAACGAAATAATAGGCTGAATCAAATGGTTGGGTGTTATTTCATACCGAGCTCAAAACAAAATAAAAATATACCTTGCCACACAGGCAAGTCAAATAATGCCACATAGGCAAGTCAAACACATTGGACCGCGAATCTAATGTATGTAAAATCGGAAGGTGTATTTGGTACAAACAACACCAATCCGCAGAACAGAACAGAACAGAAAACTAAGGTCGACCCATACGCCTCCCACAACAAAACACCAAATGGCCAACTCCCACCGGAGCACACAAAACGGAGACGCAGGTGGATCGATCACACCGCCACGGAAGGTGTCATGCCTCGGTGCGTTAAGAGGACACATACTGTGGTACCCCCACAGGTGATTATAGCTCAGGTATACCCTACGGTACATTCTAATAACAAAACCATGTCACAACACATGCGACACAATATCAACACAAAGGGGTTCTAACGTGTACATGTTAAATCGAACGAATCATAAACACAAGTCTTCAAAAATATAGTAACATGTACATCACTACGAAAATTGAAATAAATATTAACATGATAACCGAGTTCAAAGAGTACAAATATGAGTTCTAAATATCAATGTCCCAAAACGAAACTATCACATGGATTTGAGAAGGAACAGATATGCAAAACAATAACTAACTTCTAAACAACAATAAAATGAACAAATCAAAATTAAAAGGATTATCACTGAAGGAGTATGGAATCCGTACCTGGAGTAAGCAATGTAATACTCAAAAATTTAAATTCCAAAAATACTTCCCTCCGTCTGATGTAATACAATAAAATAAAATAAAATTTTATTATAAATCTAACCATTACTAACATCACACTTTATTAAATCTATTATTAAGTAACTTTTATAATTTTATCAACAAATTAATTAATTAGAATTTATATATATTTTTTTTTTAATTTGTCCTATACAATATTTCTTATATATATATATATATATATATGCATAACATTGATGCTTTTAAAAGTCCCGTAAGTTTCATACGTAAGAAATAAAATAATTACTTTAAAGAAATCAATTTCTCATATTAATATGACAATTGTTGACAACACAGGTTTTATGAATCTATAAATATATATAGGTATTATATCATATGTAACAAAGAATATATTACTTGTCATCCATATTCACTTTATTAATACATCAATGGCATCATATACTCATATATCTATGATGATGGATGCCCAAAATAGCAACATAATTTTATACTTCCACCACGTGAGCATTATGTTATTAACTAGCCTCTGTAGTTTTGTTTGTATTCTGATCATTCTCTGTAGTTTTGTTTGTATTCTGATCATTCTTCCATTCCAATTGCAACACATAATTATATCAATCACAAAAAAATTTACTTACCTGACTACCGCCGCCCCTTTTCTCCTTCCTTTTCCCTTCAGTCAATTTGTGTTAGACGTAGTGGTGAACAAATTAGGTTTTAGATATTTATTATTATTATTTTGTTTTACTAACTCTCCTAATTTTAATAGAATTAAAAAAAAATACACAAGTATAAATTTGACTCACTTAATTTTAAAGTCCAATTTTACCAATTAATTTACCCAACACTTATTAATATTTATTAGCCCAAAATAAATGACTAGTTTGACCCAAATAAATGACAAAGTCCAATTAATATGTTTTAAAACAATATATTTTTTTAAATAAAAATTTAATATATTTTATTTTTCGGGTATTACATCACCTACCCCTTAAAAGGATTCCGTCCCCGGAATCATAAGAATTGAACGCACCTAATTTTCAAAGAGATGCGTATACTCCGCTCGAATAGACTCCTCCATCTCCCATGTAGCCTCCCGCTTTGAATGATTTCTCCACAAAACCTTAACAAATGGAATAGTCTTCCTCCTCATAATTCGCTCTTGACGATCTAAAATCGCCTCGGCTTGCTCATCACAAGTAAGATCCTCTCGAATCTTATCGAATGGATATTGCACCATGTGCAACGGATGATAATGATAACTCCTCAACACCGACACATGGAACACATTGTGCACGTGAGCTAGCTGTGGAGGCAAAGCTAACCGATATGCAACTTCACCAAACCTCTCCAGAATCTCAAATGGTCCAATATAACGCGGACTAAGTTTCCCTTTCAACCCAAATCGCCGAATGCCCTTCCAAGGAGAAACTTTTAGAAACACATGTTCACCAGGTTCAAACTCTAAAGTCCTCCTATGCTTATCAAAGATAACATACACGTCGTGATCGAGTAGTCTTCAATTTCTCCTTAGCCACCGCTACCTTTTCCGTAATGATTTGGACTAACTCAGGCCCTTCTATAGCCCTTTCGCCAACCTCATCCCAACAAGTTGGTGCCCGACATTTCCTACCATACAATGCCTCAAACGGAGCCATTCCAATACTTGCATGCCAGCTGTTGTTGTAAGCAAACTCAACTAGGCTCAAGTAATCATCCCAATTACCCGACCACTCAAGTGCACAAGACCTCAACATGTCCTCTAATGTCGCGAGTAGTCCATTGAATTGCCCATCGGTTTGCGGATGAAAGAAATCTTGAAGTTGGTAAAGTACCCCAAGCTCGTTGAAACCCTTTCCAAAACCTTGTAGTAAACCGTGGGTCCCAATCTGAAACAATAGACGCTGGAGTACCATGAAGTCTAACAATCGCCTGCTGAAAGATATGTGTCAATCTATCCACCGAGTAACCCTCATGGATAGCCAAAAAGTGTGCCGATTTGGTCAACAGGTCCACCACTACCCATATGGCATCATTCTTCCTGAAAGTCTTCGGCAAACTAGTCACAAAATCCATCGTGATATCCTCCCACCTTCCACATGGAATGTCTAAACTGTTGCAACAACCCACTAGCTCGTTGATGTTCTATCTTCACTTGTTGACAAGTGAGGCACTTCCCAACATATTCAGCCACGTCTCGTTTCATCCCATTCCACCAAAAATTCTTCTTCAAATCCCTATACATCTTCAGTAGAACACGGATGAATTGAAAATGGCGAACTATGAGCCTCAACCAAGACACTTCTGACCTCTCGAATGATTGGATCGATGATTTACACACAACCGCTCACCCAACCAAATCACACCATGGTCATCAATACGAAACTCGGACTGCTTTCCCTCCTCTAAATCCTGCGCCATACTCCACAACTCCCCATCTTCTTTTTGAGCTTCTTTGACCCGCGAGATAAGAGAGGGCTCCACTCTCATACCAGCCACGTGTCCATCTGAACCTTGCACATACAACTCCAACTCTAGCCGCTCCATATCTAAAATAAGCTGGGTTGCGTAATAAGGGCTGCTACACTTCCTGAACTCTTTCGACTAAGAGCATCTGCAACCACATTTGCCTTCCCTGGGTGATACTGAATCCTAGCATCATAATCCTTTATAAGCTCCAACCAACGCCTCAACCTCATGTTGAGCTCTTTCTGAGTGAAGATGTATTTAAGACTTTTGTGATCGGTGAAGATATCACAAGTCTCTCCATACAAATAGTGCCTCCAAATCTTTAGGGAAAAGATCACCGCTGCCAACTCCAAATCATGAGTGGGTAGTTCACCTCGTAAGGTTTAAGCTGCCTAGAAGCATAAGTAATCACCTTACCGTGTTGCATCAAAACACTCCCTAAGCCCTTCTTAGAAGCATCACTATAAATCTAATAACCTCCTGTCCCCGATGGCAATGCAAGTATTGGAGTTGTCATAAGTCATTTCTTCAACTCTTCGAAACTCTTCTCATGCTCCTCATTCCACACAAACTTTGTCCCCTTTCACATCAACTGGGTCAATGGTAAGGCAAGCAGGGAAAACCCTTCCACAAATCGCCTATAATACCCTACTAAACCCAAGAAACTCCTAATCTATGTCACTATAGTAGGTCTTGGCCATTTACTGATAGCCTCAACCTTTGAAGGGTCCACCTTAATGCCTTCAGCAAAAACAACGTGGCCCAAAAATGCAACCTGCTCCAACCAGAACTCACATTTAGAGAATTTAGCATATAATTTCTCTTTCTGTAAAATACCCAATACTGTGCGAAGATGCTCCTCATGCTCTTCCTTAGACTTGGAGTAAACCAAAATGTCATCAATAAAGACAATAACAAATTGGTCCAAATACTCTTTAAACACCGCCGGAGCGTTAGTCAACCCGAACGGCATCACCAGAAATTTGTAATGCCCATATCGAGTACGAAAAGCCGTCTTAGGGATATCCTCATCCCTCACCCTCAACTGATGATAGCCCGAACTCAAGTCTATTTTCAAAAAATACTTTGCCCCTTGAAGTTGGTCAAACAAGTCATCAATCCTTGATAATGGATACCAATTCCTGATAGTAATCTTATTCAACTCCCTGTAGTCTATACACAACCTCATAGACCCATCCTTCTTCTTCACAAACAAGACTGGAGCACCCCAGGGTGAAACACTCGGGTGAATCACACCACGATCTAACAGCTCCTACAACTGTTCCTTTAACTCTTGCAACTCCAACGGTGCCATCCGATACGACTCCTTAGAGATAGGCTCCGCACCAGGAATAAGCTCAATAGCAAACTCTACTTCCCGCTGTGGTGGCAACCCTGACAATTCCTCAAGAAACACATCGGGAAAGTTACGAACAATTGGAACATCTTCAATACGAGACTCACCCTTAGAGGTATCTTTAACAAACGCCAAATACCCCTTACAACCCTTTGCCACCAACTTTCCAGCCTTCAAAGCTGAAATCAACATCAACACCCTACTCGGCTGAGAACCCTGAAACACGAATTCTAGAGACTTCACATCTCCGAATATAACCTTCTTTGCCTAACAATCGATAGTGGCCTGGTGCTTATCCAACCAATCCATCCCAAAAATGACATCGAAATCGTGGATACTCATTGGAAGAAGATTAGCCCTACGAATCTTATCCCCAAAACTAATCGAACACCCTCGATACAAATAAGAAATAACGACAGAAGTCCCCATCGGGGTAGCAATAGACATAACAAAATCTAAGGACTGAGATGGCACACCAAGGTGCCGAACAAAAGACTGAACAACAACGGAATGAGTAGAACCCGTATCAAACAAAATAGAAGCCTCATGATTGCCAACTAAAAGAGTGCAAGAAACAGTACCTGGCGCACCTGCCGCCTGGTTATATGTCAAGGCAAACACTCGACCACCCTGACGCTGACCTCCATTGCCATCATTATCACCACCTCCACCATTTCTGCGTGGTCCGGTACAATCTCTAGCTATATGACCCATCTGTCCACACAAGAAGCATGCACTTGTGAGTCTGTGGCACTGTCTCCCCAGATGATTAGCCCCATAAGTAGCACAAGGAGCTATCGGAATGAGATTTGGGTTACCCCCACCAGCTAGTCCTGGATAACGACCCTGATTTTGCCCCTGCTGATGATTATGCCCCTGCTGGTGATTCTGAACATGCCAAGGTAGCTGAAGTTGACAATTACGCCTTGGCGAGGCATCTGGCGATAACCCCTATTACGATTTCGCCACGCCATCGCCCTGCTGGCCACCACGATTCCTGTTCCATTAACCACCTTGACTTCTCCCATGCTGAACTGAAGCTTGACCCTGCTGGTCATCTCTGTCCCTCTTTCGACTCCCCTTCGGTTTAGAAGACCGAAAGTCCTGTCATTCCATCTCAATATTCTTGGCTGCATTGGCCACTGCTGACACATCTGCAAACTTGTTGTTATTAAGATGCTGGCGATACCTATAATGGATCCTCCACTTGAATTTCTCTGCTTGTTCCACTACGACCCCCATTTGAAGTTCATAAAGCACCGCCAACTGGTGAACCTCGTCATGAAGTCTGTGATGGACTCATCATATTTCTGCTGAATTGATAGATACTCTCTGGCATAGGCCTCTTTATCAGTAGCTGGAAAGTACTGCTGATAGAAGACCTCACAAACCATCGCCTTTTTGTTACTTTTGTCGCCTTCCACCACCTCTGTGCATCTCCTTCCAGCTTGTAAGCAGCAAGTAGCACTTTTTGATTATCCGAACACCCTAACACATCAAAAATCTTCTCTAAGTGGGAAATCCAATTCTCTGCATCAATTGGAGTTGGAGCTGAACTGAATGCATGTGATTTTTGCTTCTGAAACCTTTCCAACCACACATACATTGGAACCACCTGCTGATCAATACCATCTGCATTCCCTTCCTCTTCGTTTGCATGTGGACCATTATTTCTCGGATTCTCTGATTCGAATTTACGGTGGCGTTTGCTTTGCATTGCTGTACAACCTATGCCACAAACTGAGGTAAAGCCTGGTTCACCGCCTGATTAACCAAGGTAGCCAATTGAGCATTAAACTGATCATTAGGTTGCTCATTGGGCTGACCTTCACCTCTTCCCCTATTGTTACCTCGCCTCCCAGCAACTCTAGCGGATCTACGAGCCATCTAACAAAGAGATCAACGAATAGATAACAAAGCGATTAGAGATGATTTGAATATAGGCGATATGATAGTGAGCAGAAAATTAAATAGAAAAAAACCTAACCCGTAAGTCACCCATAACTCATGTGTCAAACCTAAATAGGTTTTCTACAAGAAAGAACACGGCTCGATACCAACTCTATAACACCCCCTTTCTGAAATAGAAAGAGAGGTTACTCAAAACATAATAAAACTGATGAATTTAATAGCAAGGCTCAAAGCCACAAAAGAATAGTCTTAATAACTGATAAATACCACAAGTCAACCATAATAAATCTCAAACTGTCTCAAACTGCAATCTAAAATAATTATTACAATTCCAAGTAAACTGACACATCAAGACTAAACAGAATATCTCTAAGTCATTGGAATGAATGGAGCTCTCATCACACTTGCTCTTGATCCCCCTGATTACCTGCCGGAAGAAAAACACAGCATGTGCCAAATGCCCAGTACGGATATAGAATACAAATAATGAACCGAAATAACTAACTCAATTAAATGAAATGAAACGAACGAACTAAAACGAAATGAACAAAACTAACACAACGAAATAATAGGCTGAATCAAATGGCTGGGTGTTATTTCATACCGAGCTCAGAACAAAACAAAAATATACCTTGCCAAACAGGCAAGTCAAATAATGCCACACAAGCAAGTCAAACACATTGGACCACGAATCCAATGCATGTAAAATTGGAAGGTGTGTTTGGCACAAACATCATCAATCCGCAGAACAGAACAGAACAGAAAACTAAGGACCCATACGCCTCCCACAACAAAACACCAAATGGCCAACTCCCACCGGAGCACAAAACGGAGACGCCGTAGACTGATCACACCGCCACGGAAGGTGTCATGCCTCGGTGCCAAGAGGACATGCCAATGGTACCCCCACAGGTGGTTATAGCTCAGGTATACCCTACGTTACATTCTAATAACAAAACCATGTCACAACACATGCGACACAATATCAACACAAAGGGGTTCTAATGTGTACATGTTAAATCGAACGAATCATCAACACAAGTCTTCAAAAATATAGTAACATGTACATCACTACGAAAATTGAAATAAATATTAACATGATAACCGAGTTCAAAGAGTACAAATATGAGTTCTAAATATCAATGTCCCAAAACGAAACTATCACATGGATTTGAGAAGGAACAGATATGCGAAACAATAACTAACTTCTAAACAACAATAAAACGAACAAATCAAAATTAAAAAGATTATCACTGAAGGAGTACGGAATCTATACCTGGAGTAAGCAATGTAATACCCAAAAATTTAAATTCCAAAAATACTTCCCTCTGTCTGATCTAATACAATAAAATAAAATAAAATTTTATTATAAATCTAACCATTACTAACATCACAATTATTAAATCTATTATTAAGTAACTTTTATAATTTTATCAACAAATTAATTCATTAGAATTTATATATACTATTTTAAATTAAATCCTATACAATATATTTATTATATATATATATATGCATAACATTGATGCTTTTAAAAGTCCTGTAAGTTTCATACGTAAGAAATAAAATAATTACTTTAAAGAAATCAATTTCTCATATTAATATGACAATTGTTGACAACACAGGTTTTATGAATCTATAAATATATATAGGTATTATATCATATGTAACAAAGAATATATTACTTGTCATCCATATTCACTTTATTAATACATCAATGGCATCATATACTGTTAAGACACAATTTACATATATCTATGATGATGGATGCCCAAAATAGCAACATAATTTTATACTTCCACCACGTGAGCATTATGTTATTAACTAGCCTCTATAGTTTTGTTTGTATTCTGATCATTCTTCCATTCCAATTGCAACACATAATTATATCAATCACAAAAAAATTTACTTACCGGACTCATGCGCGCCTTTTCTCCTTCCTCCTTTCCCTTGATCAATTTGTGTTAGACGTAGTGGTGAACAAATTAGGTTTTAGATATTTATTATTATTATTTTGTTTTACTAACTCTCCTAATTTTAATAGAATTAAAAAAAATACACAAGTATAAATTTGACCCACTTAATTTTAAAGTCCAATTTTACCAATTAATTTACCCAACACTTATTAATATTTATTAGCCCAAAATAAATGACTAGTTTGACTCAAATAAATGACAAAGTCCAATTAATATGTTTTAAAACAAAATATTTTTTTTTAAATAAAAATTTAATATATTTTATTTTTCGGGTATTACAGGTTTAGCCCTTAAATCATGCATCTAGCATATCAAGAAAGAAAACCTCAAATATCACTTGTAGATTTCAACATGCACATGATAAAGCATACTAGTTAAACAAAAAATCCTTCAAAAATCCATTTAACATCTTTTTCAAATCTCAATCACATGAATTCATTAAAAAAATCCACAAGCCTCCTTTGATAAACCCATGATATAACACTCCAATCTTTATATTAACTATATCCAACATGCATCACAAGAATTTATCATAGAATTTCATAGTGCATGCATGCATGTGCCTTTCTCTATCCATTTCGTTTAAATCTCTCTTTTGATCTTATATTCAACTTCAAAATTGTTTTGATCATCATATAAAACATTCATATACCAATAGATGAAGAGTTTTTCAAAGATCAAACTTAAGACTCTTATTTCATCAAAAACCCAACAAATAAGAAATCAAACTTTAAAAATGAAGAGAATTAATACCTACTTTTTCTTGCTATCTTCCTTATCTTCCCAAAGTAGTTTAGAAACTTAGCATGCATGAAGCTCAAAACCCTCTTCTTCTTCATCTTGGCCAAAATCCTCTCTCTTTATTTTCTTTCTTTCTCTAGCTAAGGAGCTTTGAAGTGTAAGTAAGCAAATGAAATAAAGTTAGTGGAAATGGGTATAATTGAAAGTGTAAGCATGCTCCCACTAACTCTCTCCCATAATCATTACTTGCTTGCTTAGTCACTAAACTCATGTGTTGGGCATGCTAGGAGGGTGACACTTGTCATGGGTGTTAGTTTCAAAAGATTATATCCAAGATATTGGACAAGCTTAATAAAAATTTCAAATTCTCCCCATTTCTCCCATTATAGATTTATTTTTACTGTTTTATATACTTACTATAATGATTAAATGTCCTTTCTTTCATGGACCAAGGGTTGGGCCTCTTTAATTAATGTTTGGGCTTACAATTAATTAATTAGATTGGGCTATTAGTAGTCAAGTTTATTTTTATATTACTTGGGCAACTATTTATTAATTCCACGTGTTGGGCTAAGTTAATTCATTTAACTAATGCCATTAAGGTATAACTTCGAATAAAATTAGTGGGCTTGATTATTCATCCAATTGGGCTAGCCCACTAGTAACACTTACTACTTGGACTATTACATATACCCATAAATCAAGAATACCACTTTACTTTCATAACCCAACTAGAATTTCCACCTAAAAGTAAATTGAATATTTAATTAAGGTTCATCATCTTAATTAACTCCATTGATTGTTTACATTCTTAGGCTAGTCCACTACTTTAACTATTCCATAAGAGGAACTTCCTATAAAATTCTCATAACACACTTGTTATTTAATTAGACACTTTTTTTATCCTTCCTAATTGATATATCTATTTATAAAGTGACTTGAAAATTTATGGTTATTACAGTAAACGTGGGATAAGGTTCTTATCTCTGTGTTTGTAATGGATAAAGTCGACTGGAATGGGGGGTTTTTTAAAAAACTGCTTTTCGTGGTACCTACTGGGGCGGGCATGAATTGTTCTATAAATGTCGCCGGGGCGGGCATAGACAGAGGAAACCCCCATCGGGTGAGAGTTTTATAGTGTAAGGATGCTGCTGGGACGGGCATATACAGAGAGTAACCCCGCCAGGGCGGGTGTTTGTAGGAAAAATTTCCCACCAAGGCGGGTGTCAAAGTTTCTGCAATTTTTTTTCTTCTTCTTCTTTTGATATGCTCGGCACGCGTATTATGGAATGAAATCCCTTTCAATTACCTCCATTAGTCTCAGCCTCATTACCTAAAATCATAAATAGTCCAAAATCAGAGTGAATATTATGGAAAATGAGCAAGAAAGCTTTTATTAATGCAAATTAACTAAGTAACTAACTAACGAATAAACAATCCTATAAATTTCAAAAAATTGACAACTATATATTGACACTGATAACTAATCTATTGAATTGCACAATTGCAAACTAAATACTGCAATAACATAAAAATTGGGTTACCTCCCAGTAAGCGCTTGATTTTGAGCCTTTCAGCTTGACTACTTCCAGTTTCATGACGAATTGGAAAGAGTAACGGAGGTTGCTTGGTGATCGAGGTCACCACCCCAATAATTCTTTAAGCGTTGTCAGTTTAGTTTGAAGGTTTCTATCAGATTCTGGCTAAATAATTCAACGCCGCCATTTGGAAAGACTATTTTGATTGTGAATGGTCCTGACCATCTGGGTTTGAGTTTCTCAGGGAAAATTCTCAGTCTAGAGTTGAATAATAGCACTACTTGGACTGATTTGAACTTTCTGTTCATAATTTTCTGGTCGTACCAGTTCTTGACCTTTTTTTTATACAATTTGGAGTTCTCGTATGCCAGTAGGAGAAATTCATCTAACTCATTGAGTTGTAGAAGTCTTTTCTCCCCCGCTGAAGTGAGATCAAAATTTAGCTTTTATATAGACTAATAGGCTTCATACTCAAGTTTGACTGGGAAGTGAAATGCTTTTTTATAGAAAAGTTGATACACAGACATATCGATTGATGTCTTGTATGATGTGTGATATGCCCATAGAGCGTCATCTAGTTTCAAAGACCAATCTTTTCAATTTGGATTCAGTATTTTCTCCAAAATCCTCTTCACCTCTCTATTCGATACTTCTTCTTAGCCACTAGTTTGGGGATGATAATCAGTAGCGATTCTATAGTTGACCCTGTATTTAGCCAAGAGAGCTGTGAAATATTTATTGTAGAAGTGACTTCCCTCATCACTGATAATTGCTCTTGGAGTGCCAAATCTTGTGAAGATATTCTTTTGCATAAATTTCAAGACGACTTTGGCATCATTCGTCGGGAGTGCTACATCTTCAACTGACTTAGACACGTAGTCTACTGCCAGCAAGATATATAAATTGTTGTATGAGGGCAAAAAAGGTCCCATGAAATTGATTCCCCACACATCAAAAACACCCAGTTCTAGAATTATGTTGAGTGGCATCTCATTTCGTTTGGAAATGTTCCCACCCTTTGACATCGATCACAATTTTTCACAAACTGATGTGCGTCTTTGAACAAAATGGGCCAATAAAATTCTGCTTGAATATTACTTTGACGGTCGTTCTTTCACTTCCATAGTGTCCCTCGTATAAGGATATGTGTCATGCGTGCAAAATACATTAAACTATTAATTTATTTAAATAAATAATATTTATTCTACAATAGGGATAAGCCTCCCTAGCGATTAACGACTTTCTAGATAATATAGATTTTAACCTTAATCATAAAGAACTTTTGAGGAAATAGTTACTGTACAATTAAATCCTTCCACCATACAATATCCCAATTACATATAAGACATGGAATTATTGTGAAGTCTTACTTTATTTAATTATATGTATTTCGACTCTTAAATGCACAACTCCAAATAATGCAAATTAAAAACTCCTTTTTAATTTCATTCTGCCTTGGCTAAGGACTACTGGGTTGTTATTTATCGAATCACATATGACATTTCTATTCTTTTACTTAAAGTGGTAGATTCTTTATTGATCATACATTATCTCCATGTACGACTTATTATACCCAAGCATACCCTTTGATATACCCTAAGGGTCTTAAGGAATAAGTTAAAGTATAACTCATCATACATAAGATACTATGATGATCTCAAGTCCAAGGATCACTTGTACTACTATCACTATAGGAATTCCTATTGACAGACAAGTAAAAATCCATTAGGTATTCCTTAGCGAGCCACGTTCAGTGAACTTATTCTCTAATAAGCACCTACATACTTGCTTTAGTGTCTCCATACAAATGATCATGAGATCAGTCATCCTCATCCAATGACCAAGCAACATATGTACTAATCTATTCGGATTCACTAATCCCTAATTTAGTAATCCAATGATTGGGAACTATTTTAGTTTTAAGCTTTCTAAGAATTTAGATCTCTTTCGAATGATCATCATCATTATTATTCTAAAAGCATTGCTTACAACTATGGGTTTATCACATATTATAAAGCAACATCACGTAGAAAATTAAAAGCCTTTAATAATATTAATGTGTTTTATTAATAAATGAATAATATTGTTACAAAGTATATGCTTTATCATCAAACATGATTGGCTTGTGTGCATACTACTTTCAATCTCCCACTTGCACTAAAGTCAATCGTCATGGTATCGCATACCCTTCTTCTCTAAGTGACGATTATCCTGCTTTTGGATAAGATTTAGTTAATGGATATATAATGTTGTTCTTGAGAGTTTACTATCTCTATAGCGATTTCCCATCTTTTCAATGATTCTTATAATCAAATGAAAGTGCCACAACACATGTTTAGATCCAAGATGAGACTTAAGAACTATTTCTAGTTCTGTAATGAAATTTTCATCCAAATAATCAACTTGCAGCTTCATTTATAGCTATATAATTTATCTTTATCACTAAACCAACAACTCTTTACTGTTTGAAACCTTTTCGATTCACTGCATCATTGTTCAAGGTAACCCTTTACCTTAAAGTGGATTTTCTATCGTCTAGGTCTGTCTGAAAAAACTTGAGTCTGTTAAACCCTCTAGTTTTAATTTAGACCTAAAATAAATTTTAATCACATCCTTAGTGTCAGTTAAGTACTTTAAGATGTTTTTTACTGTCTTACAATGATCTTCTCCAGAATATGACCAATAATCATCAGATCTCGTATATTTTGTAAGACCCCAACTTTTAGGAATAAAAATGAATTTTCTATAAATATCATTTTTGAATATTATGGAGTGAATTTGATATAATGTTATAGTTGTGGGTAATATTTATAAATTTTGCAAAGTACACAAGTTGTTATATAATATTCAATTGGTCGGGGAATATTCGTTTTAACAGGAAATATTCATACAACAACACAATCATTGGTTGACCCCGCAACGAAATTATTGTTGGATTGAGAAAATGATAAAAATAGTTTATGAAATAATGGCAGAAGTTTTATCATTAACTGTTGAAACACCCGGTGTTAAAAGTACAGTAATACGCGTGGTTGCATAGTAGCACACAGTATCGATTATTGATGCTTATGTGAGAAGTCACTCAGTTTTGATTCAATTATTGTCGATATTTTTATATATATTATTAAATCAATAATTGAGATAACAAAGTTATTAATATTATTATTTGCAATATTAACGATGTCTAAAAGTTCTGTCAATGAGAGGTTTGGTCACCTAATTGCGTGCCAATAGGGAAAAATCCTTATTGGAAAGCCCACTCTTTCCTGGGAACGACCTGGTCGATTAATAGTGTGAATAATAATAATGATGATGAGTTTTATTTTATTAGTATAATTAATGTAATAAAACAGAAAAGATTTTTATATAAAACAGAATACTTTTATAAAATTATTCATTTTATTAGACAATAAATAGAATATATAATATTCTATTATGCATAGTGTTTTGCATAGTAAAATCTTTTTATATAAAATGTAATACTTTTATAAAGTTATTTATTTTATTAGACAATAATTAGAATATATTATATTTTATTATGTATAGTTGTTGTATAGTGCTGCATAGTGTTTTGTATAGTAAAATCTTTTTATAGAAAAAGAATACTTTTATAAAGTTATTCATTTTATTAGATTATAAATAGAATATATCATATTTTATTTAAAAGATTTTGTTTTATTAGAATATTTTATTAAATCAATCTGGACCGTCCGTTTAAAAGTAAATCAATCTGGATCGTTCATGAATTAGTTACTATACAGTACATTCTTCTATAAATAGAAGCTCATTCCTTCATTATTTCTTACGAATTCACTGAAACTATAGAGAGAGAAATTATAGAGAGAGTTCTTCTTCTGTAATCTCGAGCGTATTTCTTTAGAGTTTAAGAAAGCTTTGAGCGTAGAAGATAGTGCAAGTTTTCTTCAAGTATATTCCCGCCCTACCCGTCGGAATACTCTTCTTTTTAAGGTAAGGGGTATTATTTCTTTTGTATTCATGAAGAGAACTTCTGTTATTCCATTCTTTATTATTCTATTGGAATAACCTGTATAAGCGGGCTACCCTATACTTGGTGAAATTCTTCTGTTATTCCATTCTTTATTATTTTGTTGGAACATCCTGTCTGTGCTTTACGCATGACCTGGTTCCATTATTTATCATTTTGTTGGAACATTCTATATGTGCTTTACGCATGACCTGGTTCCGTTATTTATTATTCTGTTGGAATAACCTATCTGTGCGATCTATTACATGCCTGATGATTTCTTTTTTTATTCCATTCTTTATTATACTCAGTTGGTTAAAGTTTTGACTTCTATACTCCATGAAATTAGTGGAATATCCTTGATATTTGCGCTTCATCCAGTATCTTTTCATGGAAATATTCTTCTGAGCATTCTTGAGTTTTACTCTATAAAGAAGTATCATGTTGACAATTTGGACATTATTAGTTCCTGGATAAATTAATTCTTGAACTTGTTTTGTTGAATTCTTATATCATTGTCATCATCCTCATGTTTATATTATGTTGAAAGTCATCTGTGGCCTGTAGTGCATAGATGGACTTGGTATGATTATGACCAGGGATTATTCGGTGTAATCATGACTGTAATGTAACAAATGATTTGGAAAAAGTCCTCATTGGCCCGTAGTACATTGATGGACAGTTGTTGGCATGATCATGACCATTAATGAATACATGAATATTCTTGGCCTGTAGTGCATGGATAATTTGTGGTCGTGATACTAAAGAATATCCTTGGCCGTAGTGCATGGGTGATTCGATAATGTGGATTATTTATTAAGCTGAGTCTCAGCGATAAAAATGATGAAAAACATTTTAAATCATAAAAGATAGTAGATTTTATTTTCTACTTGACTCTTTTAATGAATTGCTTGTTCCGCTGTAGTTAAAATTGATATTTGTTATATTGTATCAGTTTAACACTATTGAAGGCTAAGGATAATTTATTCTGCATTATCTTAGTCATAATATTTCTTACTGGGCTAGTTGAGCTCACCCTTTTCCTTTCATTATTCTCTTCAGGAAATGAGAACGTAGCAGAGACTAGTCGGGGAACGGAGTGATGGTCCAGAGGATAGCATTAGTAGTCCTCATTATTCTATAAAATAGTGTGTTAATAAATGTATTGAGGACTTATTTTGAGTTTAAATACTGTCTAGAAAACAATGTTTGTATTAAAACTCACAGCTCATGTTGTATATTTAAGATTGTATTTGTATTCTGTACCATATATTTGGCGACTCAGAATAGGTGATGTATACCTATTTTGGGGGCGTCACATATTTCATTGTATACATGATTGTCACTCACGCGATCTCTCTTTTCAAGAGTCTATGGGGACTATTAAGAGAGATATACTTCATGGCTTATCAACATGAGACATCTCTTGGAGTTTGCCATGCTAAATGACTTTAGCATCAAATAAATATACGTTTCTTGGATTAAGTCGAGCATCCTCTTAAATCTATCTATATAGATTTGTATCCCCAGTTAAGATACCCTTCCTAAATCATTCATGGAGGAATATTTAGACAACTTTATCTTTACTAATTATAGCATTATTATGTCATTCCTTATCCGTAGTATATCAATATATAATACTAGGAATGTCACGACACTCCCACTGACCCTTTTGTACGCACTAAGTTTATTCTTGTTTTTGATAAAATCAAATTCTTTTGATTATCCCATCAAAACGAATGTTCCACATTTGAGAAGCTTGCTTCAATCCATTTCTCTGAGTGTCTACAACTCTTACCTCATCGTATGTAACTGGATCATCATCTTCTATGACGTGTACCTCATCATCATCATCTATGATGAATCCATACCTCCTAGGTTTCTTCGGTACTATTCCAAATTTACGATTCGGTTGTGGTACAATAGGTCTATCTACAAGTTCCTCTTATTTGATTTATAGTGTTTTGTGGTTCTTGAACTCTTCAAGATCTATTATCCTCCCACTAGCCCCTTCAATGATAAACACCTTTATCTTAGAAGGTAGTGTGTTTCACAGCAAACACCTTTTACTAAGTAGGATTATAAAACATATACCCTAAACTTACTTTAGGATGTCCACAAATCTGTACTTGTCAAATCTTGTCCCAAGATTATCCTTTGAAACCTTTTTACATAAGTTGGACAACCCCTTATCTTAACATACTTAAAATTAGGAATCCTTCCTGTCCATAACTTTTATGGAGTCTTGTGGCCGGATTTTAAGGTTACCTTTTCGTAGATATGAAACCATTTCTAGGACATTACCCTAAAAGGAGACTGGAATGTCAATAAAATCATTATGGACCTCACCTTGTCCAACAATGTACGATTTTTCCTTTTAGATACATCAATCAATTATTGCGTATCAGAAGGCGTCCATTATGAGAAAACCATTTGAGATGATCTAGAAACTTATTACACAAGTATTTATTCCTTGATCTAATCAAAGAATCTTAATACTTTTCAAATTAGTTTCACTTCTAAATTCTCTGAACCTTTCAAATAATTCAAAATTGTATTTAAACAAATACACACATTCAACTTTTTGAATGATAATATTTTTTTCTTGTGCTAATTTGTTCAATTTGCAAAATAATTTTTCACGTAAGTTAAGTACATAAAATCCATTAAGTAATATTTCAGTTCTATAAAAAACATTATTATGATAAATAGAACAACAATTGTTCTTAAATATAATACCAAAGATTTCATTGTCCAACAATAAAATGGAAATAATATTTCCAACGAGAACTGGAATACAATAACAACTTATTGACTTAATAGATTTGCTCGGAGACAGTGCTAAACTATAAGTTCCTATGGCTAATGCAAGAACATTTGCTTCATTTACCAGACATAGGATTACTTATCTTATGTTTAACTTTCTACTTCTGCTTTGTTCCTTCATAAATCTATATTTATGATAACCAAAGCTGGTATCCAATACTCAAGTAGAACCTTAACTTAAAGAAAAATTTATTTCAATTATAAACAAAAACTATATTTGTAACCGAAGCTTCACTAAGCTTCTTCTGGTTAGCCTCTGCAAGATTCTTCTTGCAGTTTCTTTTCCAGTGTTAGGCTTATTGTAGTGGAAGCAAACTTATTTTGCTATCCGTATCAGTTTTGTTCTTATTTTCCTTTGTTTTTGCCTTTCTATTTACCTTCTTTGAATCATTCTTCTTTTCAGAAGATCCTTTGGCCCCTACCAGTAAAACTTGGTTTTTCTTGGTTGGAAAGTAACTTTCAATATTTTTTCAACATGTTAAGAAAGTCAGTGTTGGGTAAAATCTATATACGCTCACACGCAAGTATACATGGTCAACAAGTAATACAGTAATGAGTAGAGTATCGTTCACATAGAGACAATTAAGTAAGAAATTTAACCTCACAATTATCAATTTCCTATTAATCCTAATTTTATTAAACTATCCAATTCAATGATTAAAATTATAAAATCTAATTTATCAATAAATAAACTATCACAAAACAACCACAAATATTAAAAACTAAATTTTCAAACAATTATTGAAGAATTAGGCTTATGATTTCACCCTAAGCTTCACTCTGATTTTTCCACCTTTATTCCAATTCAACTCACTATCCCAGTTTATTAATCAAGAACACGAATGTAGTACTAGCCACCTCTCGATTCATTAATACCGTATTAACTTAAATCCACAAATTAGATAGAAACAAGTTAAACACCTTAATCAACTAACTCACTATATCTCTATGTGAATCAAAATTAAATAAGGTTTAAGATTAAGTTCTCTATCCGATTACATGCGATGTCAAGCATATCTCTACCTTAACATTCATCAAGATTCTGTTCACTCACACAATTCAAGAACACATGCTATATTAACTAAGTCTAGATTCGTACTTCCTCTCTCGAATTCATACAAATCCACAAAGAACTGTTGATCAGGCAATTCCTAAATTCAAGCTCAAATTAATATAGATAAACTGGAAAATAATTTATTAAACTGGAAATTAAGGCTACATAATCATTGTTTCAGATAAGGATCCATCATCAGCCTAAAAAGTCAATTAGCTCATAATAAATGAATTAACTACTGAATAAATAAAAGATAACATCATCCCAATTACACAAATTGAATTTAAAAGAGAATAGTAATACACCACCCTTCTTGTCCTTCAATTATGCAATCTTCGCGAAAATCCTCCTCTTCTTCGTTCCTCCAATATCTTGTTCTTCAATCTTGTTCCCAAAAATCTCTGTGTATTATCGATAATCCCCCTTTTTCTTTTAACGCATAACATAAATGTAGTCAGTAGATGATATGGCGTAGTAGCGCGCTGGGAAAACAGTAGATGCTGGCGTAGTAGCGCGCCCCGGGATGTGCCTAAGTTTTGGGGAGCGCGGTCCGCGCTACCCCATCAGTGACCAACCACGTACTAGTGCGCCCCACGCTATGTAGTCAGAAAGTCCAAAAATTGCTTAAAAACTCCTTCCAATGCTAACATCTTGATAGGCCCACTGATTATCCTAGAACAAGCACAAAACCCATCAAAAGTAACATGAGAATACCTCAAACTAACAATATAACAAGCTAAACGAATATAAATCACAGGTTAAAAACCTACTCATCAAATTCCCCCAAACTTGAACATTGCTTGTCCTCAAGCAAAATGCAATGCATCTAACAACTAAAAACTATGAATCCAGTATTAAGACAGTAAAGATAGTTTACTCATACGGCCTCAGAAAAATTAAGTAAACATGTCAACACTTCATAACAAAACCAATCCACAATTCCTTATCAACCTTTACATCTTAAATTGTTATCACTAGTATAGTGTGTGTGTGCCCCCCAACAATGTTAATTGATACACATTAAAATTCAATACATAACAAATCTCTTCTAAGGCATCATACAATGTAAACTCAAGAAATCCAAAAACAAGCTAAATCCAACCAAAGTTAGACAA
This sequence comes from Panax quinquefolius, assembly GCA_020205615.1. NCBI lineage: Eukaryota > Viridiplantae > Streptophyta > Magnoliopsida > Apiales > Araliaceae > Panax > Panax quinquefolius. The sequence continues at coordinate 71,286,422 of CM035158.1, read as the reverse complement.
TTACCAATATCGAGGGTCAACATGGGATACTTATAATTTATTTATCATTTACGGGGGCTTTTAGCTCTTATTTCCCGTTTTATTCAATTTTTTTTAGATATATACATAGCTATGCAATGTCCTATTCTCTTAGGATTTTCAATGCTACCTTAACGAGCTTTCGACCAACGACTCCCAGACCATTAAGCCCTTAAGGCGCTAGGTATAAAGACAATCCCCTCGGGCTTACTTACTCAAGTAACAAAGGCTACAAAACTAGACAAGCAGCCACAGTGTTTATTCATACAATCTTTTTTTTATAGCTTATATATCCCAAATATTCCCCCAAACTTAGGTTCTTGTCTAACTTTAATCATCACTACTTATTCTTGTCAATCCTTCATTCAAACTAGCATTAACCTTTAGAGTCCCATTATAAATCAATTTAAACACAATCAATCAACAAGTTGGTTTTACTGTGCTATCCTTATTATACCAGTTTCAGACAGAAAAAGATCCAACTTATAACAAGAAATTACATCAAAGTTACCTTAATTGGCACTGTACTTGTTTACCAAATTCCAATCTCATCATTGGCCAAGAACAAACTTATACAATCTATCAACTGGATTCATGCAACTACATGCATATATATTTTATTTATTTTTATTTATTTTTATTTTTTTTTATGAGTAGGTTTTTAACCTATTATTTATGTTCGTTTAGCTTGTTATATTTTTTGTTTGTGGTATTCTTATGCTACTTTTGATGGGTTTTGTGCTTGTTGTAGGATAATCAATGGGCCTATCAAGATATTAGCATTGGAAGGAGTTTTCAAGCAATTTTTGGACTTTCTGACTACACAGCGTGGGGCGCACTAGTACGTGGTTGGTCATCGATGGGTAGTGCGGATGACGCTCCCCAAAACTTTAGCACATCCGGGGCGCTACTACGCCAAGATTCATCTGTTTTCCCAGTACGGGTGCGCTTATATCATGTATGTATTCAGTAGCAGTCGCTACCGCTCAGAAACTCAAAGTATTTGAGCGGATTTAATTGGAGTGTCCTAGACTATATCAACTTCATCTCTCCTTAATACACTCAACTTCTTCACTTCTCCTACACCTTTAACACTTCCACTACTCCATAACTCCCATTACCTCCATTACACCATCTATACTTCTCCTTCTCCTTTTTAAATTCCATTCCAATTAAACCCTTACACTCTCCATCTCCTAACCCGCGTTGGTTTCCATCCCCTATATGAACTCCAACCATCCAAGTAGTCAAATTCCTATCAAATATAAACACTACACTCCAATCCTAAATCTAATCCCTTCCTTGCACAAATTCATTCAAATTGGGACATCTTTACAAAGAGGGAAACAAAAAAAATCATTAAAGGTAAGCACAACTTACTTCATCCTCTATATTCTCCTCTTTTATTGATATTAATTAGGTGGAAAACCTTGGAAATTGGGTGCCCAAGGAGTGTGTTGTGTGATTTCACAATTTGGCTAGCAAGATAACACCAAGCAACTAAGTTTGGGGGAAATATTCAGCCCGCCCACCAACTGTTTGATAAAAGTCTAGAACTAGACTTTGAGCCTAACATCACCTGAAACACCATATCTTCCCACAAAAGACAACGTCCATCCACCTCCACTACTCGGCCTCAATATGATCATACGAAATTTGTTGGTGAGAGGGTCGCAGAACGATTCAAGTCATCCATCGACAAGAAGAATTTGGTGCTAGAACGTGGATTGAAGTCGAATGCTAATTTGGATGGTGATATGGCTTTGCAAATTGTAGAGCATAATTGGTTTCAGTTAGTAGAACAACCACTTCAAGTGGCAATCAACATAGTGAAAGAGTTTTATGCTGAAGCAATGGAACATGTCAATCACGTAGCCATGGTTCGGGGAAAATTGGTGGCATTTCATGCCGATGCTATCAACGCTTATTTTGGGTTAGAGGCACCACAAGCCGACCGATATGAAGATGGGTTTCCCGAGCTAGATGAGTTGATTGTCAGATTATGCAAACCAGGGACTCAATGGGCAATTCAAGCCGGAACAAATGAAAAGATAAGTTTTTCCCAATCAGCACTTAGTCGATACGGTAAAGCATGACATGCATTTATGTGTGCTCGTCTAATGCCCACTCACCACCAATACGATGTAACTAAGGCACGGGCTCGGCTATTATATGGGATTATTCACCATCACTACCGTGTGAATAACTCAATTGCATTTTACAATGTCGATGTGGACGAGTGTATTCAAGAGTCCATTGACCGGGTGTTACGTGGGAGTACTACGGGAGGTTTGCTTCATGGTTTCCTAATCACTGATTTATACCATAAGATGGGGTGCAGTGGCAACCTTCTGAGCTTATCCAACAACCGATGCCTATAATCGATCATGCTATTATTGAGAGGTACAAGGCATGGAAAATTGCCAAAGATCAAACCCGCGTGGTGAAGGCTACATTATGATTCGCCAACCCTCACCTCCAGTTGGAGCGGAACCTATGCACGAGCAACAAACTCGGGGCTCAAGGAATCAATTTATGTGGTTAGCCCAACATCAAGATTTAATGCATCAGTACAATGCAAATGCATTCAACACGCTTCTTGACGATCGTTTTCCGTTGTAATCGTGAATGCTTGAATCGGTGGTTATACTGTTCCTCCTATCCTCGCCAAAGATATCCTTCTTCGGACGACGACGAGCAGTAACTCATTTTCAGGGAAGTCCTCATACTTTTATTTGAATTATTTTGACGTAATGAGGACATTACTTGATTTAAGTTTGGGGATTATGTTTTTTGCCTAGTTAATTAATGATTTTTTTTTTTATAAAAATCATGATAGTTAGTGTTAGTAATTTGTTTAGTCTTTATAATTGTTCGTATCCATGGCATTTCATAACAAAATAATAAAAAAAATAAAAATAAAAAATAAAAATAAAAAAATAAAAATAAAATATATATGCATGTAGTTGCATGAATCCAGTTGATAGATTGTATAAGTTTGTTATTGGCCAATGATGAGATTGGAATTCAGTAAACAAGTTCAGTTCCAATTAAGGAACTTTGATGTAATTTCTTGTTATAAGTTGGATCTTTTTCTGTTTGAAACTGGTATAATAAGGATAACACAGTAAAACCAACTTGTTGATTGATTGTGTTTAAATTGATTTATAATGGGACTCTAAAGGTTAATGCTAGTTTGAATGAAAGATTGACAAGAATAAGTAGTGATGATTAAAGTTAGACAAGAACCTAAGTTTGGGGTAATATTTGGGGTATATAAGCTATATAAAAAAAAGATAGTATGAATAAACACCGTGGCTGCTTGTCTAGTTTTGTGGCCTTTGTTACTTGAGTAAGTAAGCCTGAGGGGATTATCTTTACACCTAGCGCCCTAAGGTCTTAATGGTCTGGGAGTCGTTGGACGAATGCTTGTTAAGGTAGCATTGAAAAGCCTAAGGGAATAGGACATTGCATAGCTATGTGTATATCTAAAAAAAATGAATAAAACGGGAAATAAGAGCAAAAAGCCCCCGTAAATGATAAATAAAGCATAAGTATCCCATGTTGACCCTCGATAGTGGTAACTGTCTGACTTTGGTTGGATTTAGCTTGTTTTTTGATTTCTTGAGTTTATACTGTATGATGCCTTAGAAGAGATTTGTTATGTATTGAATTTGAATGTGTATCAATTAACATTGTTGGGGGGCACATATAACTTCCACAAATTTGAAATTCCTTATGAATTAAATATGTGATTTAATTTTAACGAGTTAGTTTTGTGAGTTTATTTAAACCTTATATGGTTATGTGAATTTATGAATTGATTAAAGGGAGTCACTAATAGTTATTTAAATTAGTAGACTAACCCTAAGAGTTTGATATCAAAGAAATGTTAGGATTCTTAATAATTAAATATTCAATTTATTTGAATATAGTAGCAAGAGTTGAACATATTTATTAATTGCAATTATGAGTAATTAATTGATAATGTGTTAATTAATAATTATTATGAATAAAAATAATTAATGTGTAATAGATTAATAATTTAGAATGATTATATGTTTACTTGATTAATTTGTGCAATATATTAAACCTTTGTTATATGGTAGTTAACTATATATTTTATATAGTACAAGGTGTCACATTAATATGTCTATATATTATATATATAGATTATATAGTAAGAGTTATTTGCATTCATGTGAGTTGCATAATAATATTGTTATATGATATGAAGTGTGTGGGTAAATATTCATGTATACCCTATTGACATATAATAATATCAATTGTTAAATTAATAATGATTTCATTAGGTTATTATAATAATAATAGTCATGGTAATTGAAAATGTACATGAATTATATGTATGTGCACTACTTGATATCTTGTAATTGAGAAATACACTGTATGCCCTTTTAAATCATTATAACCTATGTTATGTGAAATGAATTGTGCATACATAATTTATAACCAAGGTAAATATTATGTATATAAGGTATTATCCAAGTGTGGCATTTCATTTTGCAAATGCCGAGAATTCTCTTGTCCCATAATAAGAGTCCCATTTCATCTTCCCACGTGAAAAGCAAGCAAGCCTAGCCTAGCTTCATCTCAAATTCACCAATCTAGATCAATCAGTGGATGGGGAGTGGGATTCATGTTGGAGATTACCAATTCTCCCTTAACCCTTGTGCATTCTTGAAAGCCAATGGTTTGATTTGTGAGGTAATGACATTATCTAGTTAACCATCCTTCTATAAATAAGTCCTTCATCTTCCTTGTTGCAATTGCTGAGAATTAGTTGCTAAGGAGTGAGTGTATTGCTGCCCAAATTTTTCAAGAGGCATAAAATCCCAAATTATGTTCTTAGTTGAGTTTTGATAAGATTACTTGAATTAAGCATGTATTGGTTGATATTTGGTTTGGGTTATGTTTCTTAGTGTTATACATACTTATAAATGTGTTGGGTGATGTTAGAAACAATTTTTATAAGGACTTTGTATGGTGGGTTGCTGAACTGCCGAACAAAGCAAGTTATTGTCTCTGATGTAGGCATGACGCAATTTGTGCCCTAGTTGTCTTAGGGTGCGGCAGTGGAAGTGCTACCGTAACTCCAAAACCAGCTTTTTGTTTACGGCATGGCATGCCTGCGCCCTAATTATACTAAAGTACAACGCATGCTGTGCCCGCACGCACTGTGTATGATAATTTCTGTTTAGTTTCTGTTCATGCTAACTTGTTGGCACTATTAAAGCAAGCTTGTAAACTATTTTAGCACGCATATGAATATAGGATGAACAAGTATAGCAATGATTGACACAATACTTGTGGTCTTGAAATGAGATTTGTGATTTCAAAAGTGAAGTTTGTCACGAACACATCATGTGAGCATTTTTACTTTATGAACATGATAATATGGTTTATATTAACATGAAATGCTAGACTAAAGTGATTGAACACACTAGCATACATGATTGAAAGATTTAACTATTTCAAAGATAAGAAACTTAAGACTTTTCAAAGAGAACTTGACAAAGATTTTTATCTAGTAAGTTCTGACTATTTAAGCATGCATATGTGACTTTAATATACGTTGTAAATGCATGAGAGTTATATGCTAATATGCCTTGTATATGCTAAGTTGACTTAGTGTAAAATTCAAAGAAAATTAGAATAAGAAAGCTAATGTCATCAAGAAATGAGTAAAGTATACATGTGTTGTCTATATACAAGCATGACTATTGAGTATTGAATGATCAAGTTGTAAGGCACAAATGATTACATGACCTTTTTATGTTTTAATGACATATAACTTGCAAGTTAAACTTATGATATTGAATTCAAGTATGATCATTTGTTATATGTGAAACTCTAGTATGCATGTATATTAAATGGTATGTGTGATTAGTGTGTTAGAGTTGGACTGAAGTCAGGAGAGCAGAAGCTCAACCTTGAAGTCGGCAGGGGGGCACGGGCCAGTCCCTAAGCCTGGCGCACAAATGCTGCAAATCCCGCGATCTTTTGATAGATTTGTTTTTGGTTCTCAAATTTAAGGCATGCTTATATGATTTCTTTATCTTGTAATATGTGACCAATGTGCCATATAATGTGTTGAGAAGCGTGCTATGTGATGACTTGATTCTTTTAAGTGTAGACTCGTACTAGTTTACACATACTAATTGAAAAGACCGATTTGTAAATGTTAAGTCGTTTCAACGCGAGTTAGTTAAAGCTAGTATTATATTGTAGCTGAGAAAACTGGCAAGTTTCCTAAACTTACTCCTATTATTATTGGGCAATTTTTCTTTGAACTTTACTCTTTGATTGTGCAAGTTCCTCGAACCCTACTTTTATTGAGCAAGTTTTCGAACACTATTTTATTGTGTTGCAAGTTACTAACTTACACAACTTTGTTTGTTGCGAAAGTTTTTATCCTTCTCATATTGTATTGAGTAGGTTATTGTTGAATTGAAAGTTATTTATTTAAGCTTGAATCTTATTTCCAAGCATGCTATTAAATGGTTTAATTACTTTACAATTATTCCACATCGATATTATTGATATTCGCACTTAGTGCACTTGAGAATGTATAGTCTTGGACTTGTACATCATTTAAAGTTCAAATAAATCTTGAACTATGTGAGATAGAGTCTTAACCTTTGTTCGGTCAGACAAGCATATGAAGTTTTATAAAAGCTATCCAAACCTATTGAAGGTAAGGATTCTTAGATTGAAAGAACACCCCTTTCTATGATAGGGGAGTATCAGGTATTTAATATAAGATACACATAGCATATTTAAATGTTATGCATATATATAGGGCATGTGAGACTGATCCCCTCATGTACTTATTATGTAGCCAGTAACGAAAGGGTCAATTAGCTATTTATTCCATTGGAGTGTTATACTTCAAAGTCTATTTGACTAGTAGTTATTCTAAAAGAAATCATTATCTTTACTTGTAATATTCATATTGTTCAATCCTTCAGATATTCATATTGTTGAATACATTGTCAGTTATTTTTCCATTCATCATGATATATCCGTATTGTTGTATTTAAACTTGATGGGAAAACTTGTTGCTCATCCTTACTATATCATGAATTATATTGCAGCTAAGCCCGAGACCTCAGGGAAGGACAAGGGTAAAGGAAAGATGTAGAATAGTGGCAAGGAGCAGATTTTTCCTTATGCCTAGTTATAAATTACTATTATGTAATATGAACCATAATGTTTATTTTAGGGTATCTGTGTAAGATGATATTAAGGTTATCGTATCTTGGGACTAGTAACACCTTTTGAATGAACGACGTATGTTTATTATATTCTGCATTTTAGTTATCGTATGTTGTTTAGAGGTGGATGTTTGTATTTTATCATGATGACCGAATCGGGGTCAGAGGACCCGGATTCGGGGGCGTCACAGGTTGGTATCAAAGTAGTAGGTTATAAACGTTAGGAATACGAAACCTAGGTTATAACCTTAGTAGAAAACTCAAGTAGAGTATGTAAGTAATGGGTTGGGGAAATCCATCGATTTTTATTGTGATACTAAAGTTGTTTATTTAAATAAAAAATGATTGATAGACGTCTTAAACTTCTTAATGCTAACATGGATAACATATCACATAAAGCCTAATAACTTTCTTCCTTTCCTCAGATCATGCCGCCTAGGAGAATTCAACGGAATCAGAGGGAGAAAGGATCTGTTAACAATGGTGGAGGGGCAAATGTTGATCCAATGCAGAACTTCATTAATCTGTTAACTGAGGGAGTGCAAAATAGACCCCCACCAACAGCAGGGTAGCCAGGACAACACTTGGCTAGCTTTAAGGACTTTAAATTGGTAGGACCACCAGAGTTCCGAGGAACCCTGGACCCAATTGATGCCTAAACATGGATAGAAGAAATGGGGAAGGTGTTTGAGGTCGAACGTGTGGCCGAAGAACAGAAGACGAGTTTTGCCACTTTCATGATGAAGGGTGAAGCTAACTATTGGTGGAAAGCCAATAGGGGCCGAGCAGATGAGGAAGTTATTCCTTGGGAGAGATTTAAGGAGCTATTCCTTGAGAATTACTTCTCAGAGAATACGCAACAGGATATGGAAGTTAAGTTTCTAGAACTGAAGTAAGGTAGTATGTTTGTCGCATAGTACGTGGCAATATTTAACGAGTTAGCCCAATTCGCTTCACATCAGGTTGACACGGAGGCTAGGAAGACAAGAAGGTTTGAATTAGGACTGAAACCATGGGTGCAGAAGGCAGTGGCTGTGTTGAAGATCAAGACTTACTCTGATCTTTTGGAAAGGGCTATCATTGTCGAAGGAGGCAATGAAGCCATTGCTCGATTCAAACAAGAAAAGAAGACCGGTTAGGAAGGGCAGAAAGAGGGAAGCAGCGGAGGCAACAACCCCAACAAGCGTAAATGGATGGAGAGCCAATCCTCTGGAGGTAATAAGTCCAGAGGGGAGGCTAAGAAAAGTATGAAGTACAAAAACTGTGGGAGGAATCACTCGGGGGAGTGCATGAAAGGAAAAAGTGTTTGTTATCATTATGGACAACTGGGGCACATAGCTCCTCAGTGTCCGAATAAGCAGAATGGGGGATGTTTCTTGTGTGGAGCCACGTACCATCAAATTAAGGACTGCCCAGAGAGAAAGGGTGATGCAGCTAGCGGCAACCGCAACAACAACAACAATGGGCTGAACATTGGAGGATCATCCAGCCAAGCCAACAGACCAACGACACGAACATTCAACATGACCGTACAGGATGCGGTGGAGTCTAAGGACGTGGTGTCAGGTATCATTCCGATCAATGATATAGATGCATACGTGTTATTTGATTTGGGTGCTACCTGCTCTTTTGTTTCCGAAGATTTTGCTACACAGTTAGACTTACCCCGTGAGAGATTAGAACATTCTATGAGTGTGGAAGTAGCAAATAAGGAGATTATCCCCATAAAATACATTCATAGGAATTATTATACCGAATTGCGAGGATTTAAGCTCAAGGTGGATTTGATACCGATTCGTTTGGGGGAGTTCGATGTAATCCTTGGAATGGATTAGTTATTGGTTTATGGAGTAGTTATAGACTGTAAGAAGAAGTGTGTACACCTTAAGACTCTGAATAAGTCAAAGGTAGTATTTTATGGTAGTAAATCGCCGAGACAATCTCATTGTCTGACGATGGTGCAAGTGCAGAGATTGCTTAGGAAGGGTTGTATAGGTTATTTGGCTATTGTGGTTGATACTCGACGAGTCGAGGGTGAATTGAGTCAGATACCTATTGTAAGGGATTTCATTGATGTCTTCCCAGACGAGATTTCGGGATTGCCACCGGATAGAGAGATTGAGTTTGTCATTGATTTGGCATCAGGGACAACACCAGTTTACAAAGCGCCGTATTGTATGGCATCGGTAGAGATGAAAGAACTAATGGCTCAATTACAAGAGATGTTAGATAAGGAATACATTCGACCAAGCGTATCACCGTGGGGAGCACCAGTCTTATTCGTAAAGAAGAAAGATGGGTCGCTAAGACTTTGTATCGACTACCGAGAGTTGAACAAGGTCACCATTAAGAACAAGTACCCGTTGCCCAGGATAGACAATTTGTTTGATCAGTTGAAGGGGGGAAAGGTACTTTTTAAAGATTGACTTGAGGACCGGTTATCACCAACTGAAAGTGAGGCTGGACGATATTCCAAAGAAGACATTCGGAACTCGGTATGGACACTTTGAGTTTCTGGTAATGTCATTTGGTTTAACAAATGCGCCAGCAGCATTTATGGATTTGATGAACAGAGTGTTCAAACAGTATTTGGATAAGTTTATTGTCGTATTCATCGATCATCGATGACATTCTAGTATATTCATAAATGAAGGAAGAACACACCAAGCATCTTCGAATAGTGTTGGAGACATTAAGGATGGAGAAGCTGTATGCAAAATTCTCCAAGTGTGAGTTTTGGTTGCAAAGAGTACAGTTTTTGGGGCACGTTATTGACAAGAATGGTGTTTCGGTGGATCCAGCGAAGGTATAAGCGGTTATCAATTGGGGGCAGCCAAACACGCTGACAGAAATTAGGAGTTTCTTAGGATTGGCGGGATACTATCGAAGATTTATTCATAATTTTTTGAAATTAGCATCACCATTGACCAATCTTACCAGAAAGACAGTTAAGTTCATTTGGATAGAGAAGTGTGAAGAAAGTTTCCTAGAATTGAAGAAGAGGCTTAGTCAAGCACCTGTGTTGGCCATACCTGACTACACGGGAGAGTTTGTAGTGTATAGTGATGCGTCACACAAGGGACTTGGTTGTGTACTGATGCAACACAGCAGGGTCATTGCGTACACTTCATGTCAGCTAAAAGATTATGAAAAGGGATATCCGACTCATGACCTGGAGTTAGCAGCAGTAGTTTTTGCCTTGAAGATTTGGAGGCATTATTTGTATGGTGAGAAATGTGAGATATATATGGGCCACAAGAGTTTGAAGTATATCTTCACGCAGAAAGAATTAAACACGAGGCAGTACCGATGGTTAGAATTGATCAAAGATTATGATTGTGAGATTTTGTACCATCCAGGTAAAGCAAATGTAGTGGCAGATGCCTTAAGCAGAAAAGGCAGAGAGAAGTTATTAAAGTTAACTATTCAAGAAAAATTGGTGAAAGATTTTGAACGACTAGATTTGGAGATTAAGTATCTGATGGAGACCAACGAACAATTATTTACAGTGACAACGAGTCCGACTTTATTGGATAAGGTTAAAGAAGCACAAGAAAAGGATGAAGATTGCAATAACATTAAGAAGCGATTGACTGAAGGTGATGAGTTGAAATTTAAGATTGATAGCACTGGACTACTAAGATTTGAAGGACAAATTTGGGTACCATTATTACCACAGCTGAGAGAAGAGATCTTGCAAGAAGTGCATAGTACAAGATATTCGATACACCTAGGAAGCACGAAGATGTACTAAGATTTGCGTTACCACTTCTGCTGGCCAAACATGAAGAGAGAAGTTGCAGAATGCGTAAATAGATACCTAACTTGTCAGAGAGTCAAGGCAGAGCACCGACGACCAAGAAGATTATTACAACCATTAGAGATTCTAAAATGGAAATGGGAGCACATCACAATGGACTTTGTGGTGGGACTTCCGGTAATGCAGAAAGGGCACGACGCCATATGGGTGATTGTAGATCTTCTTACTAAGTCAGGTCATTTTTTGCAAATTAAGATTAAGTATAGTTTGGACCAGTTAGCCAAATTGTATATTAAGGAAATTATCTCGAGGTATGGGGTGCCGATATCTATCGTATCAGATAGAGATCCGCGATTCACGTCAAACTTCTAGCAGAGTCTTCAAGAAAGAATGGGGACACAAATACGAATGAGTACCGCATATCATCCGCAGACCGATGGGCAAAGTGAGAGAACAATTCAAACACTTAAAGACATGTTCCGAGTTTGTGTGATGGACTTCAAGGGTAGTTGGGAGGACCACCTTCCATTAGTGGAGTTCGCGTATAACAATAGTTATCACGCCAGTATTGGAATGCCACCGTATGAAGCACTGTATGGGAGGAAATATAGAACGCCCTTATGTAGGGACGAAGTTGGAGAACGTCGACTGTTGGGACCAGAATTGGTACAACAGACGGTAGAAATCATCAAGGAGATAAGAGCACGATTAGTAGCAGCTCAAGATCACCAGAAGAAGTATGCGGATTTACATCGCAAGAAGAGAGATTTTGAAGTAGGGAGCTATGCATTTCAAAAAGTTTCTCCCTGGAAAGGGAAGATTCGTTTTGGAAAGAAGGGCAAGTTGAGCCCTAGGTTCATAGGACCGTTTGAGATTCTAAGGCAAGTAGGTGAAGTGGCGTACGAGGTAGCATTACCTCCTGAAGTTGAGCACATTTATAATATGTTTCATGTGTCAGTATTGCGACCCTATAAACCGGACTACAAACACATTATCTCCTATGAGCCAATTCAAGTCGAGAAAGACTTATCGCACGAGGAAGTTCCTATCTAGATACTAGATAAGAAGGAACAAAAGTTGAGGAATAAGATTATTCATTCCGTTAAGATTCTCTGGAGGAATCACGCCGTAAAAGAAGCTACGTGGGAGTTAGAAGAGAAAATGAGAGTGAATTATCCATTTTTATTTGAGTAACCTTATTTTTGCAATTCCGAGGACGGAATTTTTATAAGGGGGGAGGGATGTAGCGTCCACAAATTTAAAACTCCATATTAATTAAATATGTGATTTAATTGTAACGAGTTAGTTTTATGAGATTACTTAAACCTTATATGGTTATGTGAATTTATGAATTGATTAAAGGGAGTCACTAATAGTTATTTAAATTTGTGGACTAACCCTAAGAGTTTGATATCAAAGAATTGTTAGGATTCTTAATAATTAAATATTCAATTTATTTGAATATTGTAGCAAGAGTTGAACATATTGATTAATTGCAATTATGAGTAATTAATTTATAATGTGTTAATTAATAATTATTATGAATAAAAAATAATTAATGTGTAATAGATTAATAATTTAAAATGATTATATGTTTACTTGATTAATTTGTGCAATATATTAAACCTTTGTTATATGGTAGTTAACAATATATTTTATATAGTACAAGGTGTCACATTAATATGTCTATATATATTATATATATAGATTATATAGTAAGAGTTATTTGCATTCATGTGAGTTGCATAATAATATTGTTATATGATATGAAGTGTGTGGGTAAACATTCATGTATACCTAGTATTGACATATAATAATATCAATTGTTAAATTAATAATGATTTCATTAGGTTATTATAATAATAATAGTCATGGTAATTGAAAATGTACATGAATTATATGTATGTGCACTACTTGATATCTTGTAAAAATGGAAATACATTGTATGCCCTTTTAAATCATTATAACCTATGTTATGTGAAATGAATTGTGCATACATAATTTATAACCAAAGTAAATATTATGTATATAAGGTATTAGCCAAGTGTGGCATTTCATTTTGCAAATGCTGAGAATTCTCTTGTCCCATAATAAGAGTCCCATTTCATCTTCCCATGTGAAAAGCAAGCAAGCCTAGCCTAGCTTCATCTCAAATTCACCAATATAGATCAATTAGTGGATGGGGAGTGGGATTCATGATGGAGATTACCAACTCTCACCAACTCTCCCTTAACCTTTGTGCATTCTTGAAAGCCAATGGTTTAATTTGTGAGGTAATGGCATTATCTAGTTAACCATCCTTCTATAAATAAGTCCTTCATCTTCCTTGTTGCAAATACTGAGAATTAGTTGCTAAGGAGTGAGTGTATTGCTGCCCAAATTTTTTCAAGAGGTATAAAATACCAAATTATGTTCTTAGTTGAGTTTTGATAAGATTACTTGAATTAAGCATGTATTGGTTGATAGTTGGCTTGGGTTATGTTTCTTAGTGCTATACATACTTATAAATGTGTTAGGTGATGTTAGAAATAATTTTTATAAGGACTTTGTATGGTGGGTTGCTGAACTGCCGAACAGAGCAAGTTATTGTCTCTGATGCAGGCATGGCGTAGCTGTGCCCTAGTTGTATTAGGGTGCAGTACAGTTGCGCCGTAACCCAAAACCAATTTTTATTTCTGGTATGGCACAACTGCGCCCTAATTGTACTAGGGTGCAGCGCAGCTACGCTATGCCTGCACCAACTATGATAATTTCTGTTCAGTTTCTGTTCATGCTAACTTGTTGGCACTGTTAAAGCAATCTTGTAAAGTATTTTAGCACTCACATGTAAGCACATGCATATAGGATGAACAAGTATAGCAATGATTGACACAATACTTATGGTCTTGAAATGAGATTTGTGATTTTAAAAGTGAACTTTGTCACGAACACATCATGTGAGCATTTTGACTTTATGAACATGATAATATGGTTTATATTGACATGAAATGCAAGATTAAAGTGATTGAACACACTAGCATACATGATTGAAAGATTTGACTATTTCAAAGATAAGAAACTTAAGACTTTTCAAAGAGAACTTGACAAAGATTTTTATCTAGTAAGTTCTGACTATTTGAGCATGCATATGTGACTTTAATATATGTTGTAAATGCATGAGAGTTATATGCTAATATGCCTTATATATGCTAAGTTGACTTAGTGTAAATTCAAAGAAAATTAGAATAAGAAAGCCAATGTCATCAAGAAATGAGTAAAGTATACATGTGTTGTCTATATACAAGCAATCGCTTAGTTAATGTATGGTTTGAGTATATGAATGATCAAGTTATAAGGCACAAATGATTACATGACCTTTTTATGTTTTAATGACATATAACTTATAAGTTAAACTTGTGATATTGAACTCAAGTATGATCATGTGTTATATGTGAAACTCTAGCATGTATGTATGTTAAATGGTATGTGTGATTAGTGTGTTAGAGTTGGACTGAAGTTAGGAGAGCAGAAGCTCAACCCTAGTTGCAGGGGACGCAGGACAGTGCCTAGACCAATGTAGCAATCCTGCCACATTTTTGCCACAAATATGATCATTTTTTGGTTCTAAAATTTAAGGCATGCTTATATGATTTCTTTATCTTGTAATATGTGACCAATGTGCCATATAATGTGTTGAGAAGCATGCTATGTGATGATTTGATTCTTTTAAGTGTAGACTCGTACTAGTTTACACATACTAATTGAAAGGACCAATTTATAAATGTTAGGTCGTTTCAACGCGAGTTAGTTAAATCTAGTATTTTATTGTAGCTGAGCAAACAGGAAAGTTTCCTAAACTTACTCCAATTATTATTGAGCAAGTTTTTTTTGAACTTCACTCTATGATTGTGCAAGTTCCTCGAACCCTACTTTTATTGAGCAAGTTTTCGAACACTATTTTATTGTGTTGCAAGCTACTAACTTACACAACTTTGTTTGTTGTGAAAGTTTCTTATCCTTCTCATATTGTATTGAGTAGGTTATTGTTGATTTGAAAGTTATTCATTTAAGCTTGAATCTTATTTCCAAGCATGCTATTAAGTGGTTTAATTACTTTACAATTATTCCACATCGATATTATTGATATTCATACTTAATGCATTTGAGATCTTATAGTCTTGGACTTGTACATCATTTAATGTTCAAATAATTCTTGAACTATGTGAGATAGAGTCTTAACCTTTGTTCGGTCAGACAAGCGTATAAAGTTTTATAAAAGCTATCCAAACCTATTGTAGGTAAGGATTCTTAGACTAAAAGAACACCCGTTTATATGATAGGGGAGTATCAGGTATCTAATATAAGATACACATATCAAATTTAAATGTTATGCATATACATAGGGTACGTGAGACTGATCCCCTCATGTATTTATTCTATAGCTAGTAACCATAGGGTCAATTAGCTATTGATTCCATTGGAGTGTTATAGTTCAAAGTCTATTTGACTACTAGTAGTTATTCTAAAAGCAATCATTATCTTTGTTTGTGATATTCATATTGTTGAATCTTTCAGATATTCATATTGTTGAATTCATGAGCGTATATAGATTTTACCCAACAAGTTCCAAAAACTTGTTTTTGCCTTTCTATTTACCTTCTTTGAATCATTCTTCTTTTCAGAAGATCCTTTGGCCCCTACCAGTAAAACTTGGTCTTTCTTGGTTGGAAAATGACTTTCAATATTTTTTCAACATGTTAAGAAAGTCAGTGTTGGGTAAAATCTATATACGCTCACACGCAAGTATACGTGGTCAACCAGTAATACAATAATGAGTAGAGTAACGTTCCCAAAGAGATAATTTAGTAAGAAATTTAACCTCACAAATATCAATTTCCTATTAATCCTAATTTTATTAAACTATCCAATTCAATGATTAAAATTATAAAAACTAAATTATCAATAAATAAACTATCACAAAACTACCACAAATATTAAAAACTGAATTGTCAAACAATTATTGGAGAATTAGGCTTATGATTTCACCCTAAGCTTCAGTCTGATTTTTCCACCTTTATTCCAATTCAACTCACTATCCCAGTTTATTAATCAAGAACACGAATCTAGTACTAGCCACCTCTCGATGCACTAATACCGTATTAACTTAAATCCACAAATTAGATAGAAACAAGTTAAACACCTTAATTAACTAATTCACTATATCTCTACGTGAATTAAAATTAAACAAGGTTTAAGATTAAGTTCTGCAATAACCCAAGATTTTCTATATAAATAAATCAAAAAAAATTTGTATACTTTTTAAAAATAAATAAATAAATATGGGAAATAGATATAAGTCAATGTGTATGTACATATGTGATAAATAAAATATATTTATTGCATGAGTAATTACAAATAATTTTATTTTAGAATTATTGCACATTATAAATTATATTCTTATAATAATTAATTTTATAGTAGAAATGTTTTTTTATTAATTATTTTCCATGAAAATATGATTATTATATTATTTAAATAATATATGATATGATTATAGAATTATTATAATAATTATTTTATTATATGAATTTATTTCAGATTAATTAAGCTAATTATTTACCTTAATTAATAATTGTATGTATATGTAAGAAAATCAGATATGGAATCCAAACCCTAAATTTTAAATTTTAATCAAGGAATGAGAATAATAATATAATATTAATTATATTTTGATTTTTCAGTGCTATAACTATGTACTGTATGTACGCATTGTTAATGATTGGTCAATGATGGTGCAGTATTTGAAAACTCTCGTATTACTGATAAACCCTAGTTTCGCAGTCAAATGAGACTTTAAAATCTGTTAAGTCACTATGTTATGTGGTATATGATTTGTATTGTCAATTTTAACGCTAATTATGGAAAACCCTATTTAGTAATTAAAAAACCCTAATATTAGAAACCCCAATTATTACGAACCCTAATTAATATTTGTGGACCCTAATACTAGAAACCCTAATTTAAAACTCAATTATGAGTTTGAGACTATTATATAACTGTGTTATATGATTTATGTGTGTATTATATAATTTTATGATTTATTAGGTAAACCCTAATTAATATTTAAAAATATTAAATTTTAGAAACCTTAAGTTTGTAATTTAGAAAACCTAATTTTCTATTTTAGCCCTAATTGTCAAACTGAAAATCATAAATTGCTAATTATAGGTCCTAATGATAATTAGTGAATCTATAATCTAAAGTTCATGTTCAATGTGATTAAGAAATTAAGCATGATTAAGAAACTCTAAATTACATTTTTAGGAAACTAAAATGTTATATTTTCAAACCCTAAATTAGACATCCTACAAATTCAATGTGTTAAACCTTAAGGGTAAACCCTAAGGGTTAAGCCTTAAGGGTTTGCCAAGAATACCAAAATGCCTTTAAAATCATAAGGCCAATGACCATTTTACCCTTTTGTGAATTATTTGAGCTAACTTGTAAATCTAGCAAAGTTGGAGTTGTTCAACCACTCTCACTAACCCCATGTGACTGAAATTTCTAGCTACCAGCCACATATCTCAGCTATAAGCATTGCATTATAACATATATAGATTAAAAGAGAGAGAAAAGTTCTTTAAATTGCTCATTTGTACACCAAGCTCTTAACTAACTCTCTCTCTCTCCAAATACCCACGAAATTGTATAGCATATCAGTCCCATAAACAAGCCCCATGATTACCATTAACAGATGAGAAGGTCAGAATCAAGATCAAAGCTTAAAAAAAAGGTATAAACCCTAAATTTTGAAAATCTTGTGATCCATGTTGTTTGATGTTGTTTGTTGTTTAAAGTTATGTTAAAGGGTGTCATTTAGTGATCTGAGTTGTTAAATCCCAGATCCATAACATCTAGTGTGAGAACCCGAATTTTATGAAATGAAAATATTCAATTTTCTTATAATTATTCTATTTAGTAAATGGTTAAATTGATAAAAGGTTAAAGTTAAGGGTGACATTTGAAATTTTTTCAAAGTAAGTGATGATGAAGTTTTGTTTTATTAGCTCAATTATTGCTACAGTAATTGCTGCATCATATCTCTTATATTATTGATTAGATTATTGTCACAGTATCATCTGCATTATATGATATATTATTAAATCAATAATTGAGACGACAAAGTTATTCATATTATTAAATTGCAATATTTACAATGTCTAGAAGTTCTACCGAGGAGAGGTTTGGTCACCTAATTGCGCGCCATTAGGGAGAAATCCTTATTGGAAAGCCCCCTCTTTCCTGGGAACGACCTGGTTGTTAAATATTGTGAGTTATGATATTAATGATGAATAAGTTCGTTTTGATTAAAGATGAATTTGATAGTTCCATTGTGTTGGGATTATTGGTGTTAGTTGAAATCGACATCTATTCCGATGATAATTGATGTCTGGGGGTTATATTGATAAATCGAGTAATTTATCGGATAAATGAGCAATTAATTGCTACTAATTCACATGCTTATATAACTATTTGTTCACATGTGTGTACTATTGAATCACATTCTTGTACTATTAGGGGAGTTGGTGCAAGATTGATAATACTTGCATGACTAAGTTAAAAAGGGAGGTATAGATGGAGGTACTATACTATATTTTGTATTTTCACATGATTATAACTATTGATTCACATGATTGAACTATTGAATCACATGATTTACTATTAGGGGAGGTGGTGCAAGTTTGATAATACTTGCAGGACTAAATTAAAAATGAAAGAAAAATTGAAGGTATTGTACTGTAATATTTCGAGCCCTAAAACGTGCAATTATCGAAACTATATTTTCCTATAAATAGAATCTCATTCTTCCTTCATTTCTCACCAATTCACTAAAGCTATAGAGCATTTATTATAGAGAAAAATTATAGAGAGAAGCTATCGAGAGAAAATTTATAGAGAGAAAGAAGAAGAGAAGTCTGCTATCTCTCTACTCCATTATCCAGTTTCTTTCTAAGGTAAGGGGTTTTATTTGTTTCGTATTCATGAAGAGAGCTACTGTTATACCACTCCTTATTATTATGTTGGAATAACCTGTCTATGCAAAGTACTGCATACATGGTGAAATTATTCTATTATTCCATTCCTTATTATTATGTTGGAATAACCTGTCTATGCGAAGTACCGCATACATGGTGAAATTCTTCTATTATTCCGTTCTTTATTATTCTGTTGGAATATATCTTTGTAAATGCGTTTACAAGGACTGGTTCCATTATTTATTATTACATTGGAATATATCTGTCGGGGTGAATTTCGCTTTAACTTTGGTTCCGATTCTTTATTATTCATTGGAATATCACCGCGATTGTGGATCACGCCCGACTGGTTCCATTTTTTATTATTCTGTTGGGAATAACTCGTTCTGCATGGGTCTCTATCGCATGCATGGTGAATCCTTACGTTATTCCATTCTTTATTATTCGTTGGAATAATGCATACATGTGGATTACCACATGCATGGTGAATGATCCTTAGTATTCATTCCGTATTAAATTGTAGAAATGATCTGATTATGATGAAAGTCATAATAAAAGCATTGGACTGAATAAAAATCATGGGTATATGTAGTATTAGTAAGTGTTATGATAAGTTATGTTGGTAATTATGTGAAAATATGAAAGTTTCTTAGAAATCACCAAGGGTTGAAAATCAGATTTTGGAGAAAATGGAACATGAAATTCAATTGACCATATCTCCTATTATATTTCGAATTTTTGAGTGTAGTCAAGTTCTAGAGTTAGATCTACGAGTCTTATAACTTATCCAAGTGGAATTACTGGAAAAGGTGTTGTAGATTTTTGTATGGACTGATTTTAGCAAAGGAGTCAAAAGCTGTAAATTTTGAAAAAGCTACTGTCCAGAATTTTAAAAGGGCATTTTCGGCCACTTAATTTGTGAGAAAAATTCTGGCCTTCTGGAACATGAAAATATATGGTATAAAGTATCTCTTGTCCAAAAATGAGCTCATTCCAACTTAAAATGAGCAAGTTATGACCATTTCAATATTTAGGTTTTTCTGACGAAAAACGCTATAACCGAAGTTCTATAACTCCGATGACCATGAAATTTAAACTGGAAGCTCACGTTAACATGTGTAAGATTTTGCCAAGATTTGGGAATTTTTGAAGTTAAACTTGAGGTAGCTAATTTCTTAAGGAATTAATTAGAAATTGATTCTTGAAAAATAGTAAATGAATTTTAAAAATTCTGAGAAAAATATATGATCAATATGGTGCTATATTCTGCTAAATCCCAGAAAAGAAATATTTTTGGAACTGATTTGGTATTTTTCATGAAAATTATCTAGTTATAAATAAATGAGTTAAATATATTATGTGAAGTAACAAAGTTAGAAACTAAGATTTTATGGCTTGGGAATTCTATATAGGGTATATGCATATTATTGATAAGGGATTTGATCATTGGTGATGAAATCTTATGAGTATGGCATTTTTGAATGATTAAATGCATTATGTGGTAAAGTGTAAACAATTGAAATAAATTGTTTATAAGTTTAAGAAGTGATTAAAATATTGTTATAATATTAATGATATTAGATTATGAGATTATTAAGTGATTGATAACATTGGGATATTCTTGAATCCTAGAGAAATTATATTATAAATGTTTAAAAATTTATCCTTTATCTCATTTGATTGATTCGTTATATCATTGTCATGATCCTCATGCTTATGTTGTGTTGAAAGTCATTAGTGGCTTACGTACATAGATGGACTTAGTATGATTATGACCAGGGATTATTCGGTATAATCATGACCGTAATGTTACAAATGATGTGGTAAAAGTCATCTTTGGCCCGTAGTGCATAGATGGACTTGGTATGATTATGACCAGGGATTATTCGGTATAATCATGACCGTAATTGAAAACACGAATATCCTTGGCCCGTAGTGCATGGATAATTCGTGGTCGTGATACTATTAAGCTGAGTCTCAGCATTATTGGTTTTACAGTTGTATATCTTTGGCCTATAGTGCAAAGATGAACTGTTGGTTATTGGTTATATAGTTGTATGTCTTTGGCATGTAGCGCAAAGATGAATTGTTAATGAATATCTTTGGTTATATTGCAAAGATGAATTTATTAGTATGATTATGAGAAGGAATTATGATTTGGTATAACCATAATTTTTGATGTTTCAGGTGAAGATAGGTGATGAAAATTATCTTCATCTTGGGTGCGAAGAGGAATTTAGAATCACAATTATGATTATGAGTTATTCATATGATTGTGGACAGGAATTGTTGATTGATGTTACAGGGATAAACATTATTGGTGGAATTTTAATATGGAGAAGATAATAGATTTGATGGTCTATCTGACTCTTCTAATGGATTGCTCGTTCCGCTGCAATTATGGTTGAAAAGTTTTATCATCTACCATATGTTCTAAATCTTTGATTTATTACTGATGAAGGCTATTGATAATTTAATTATCTTTAGTCATGATATTCTTTACTGGGCTAGTTGTGCTCACCCTTTTGCTTCATAATTCGTTTTAGGTAATAAGAGTGTAGCTGGGTCGAGCGAGGATAACAGGGGAATAGAACGGTGGACTATAGCTGTTGAGGTTCTCCCTAAATAGTATGGAAATAATTTTGTTGAGAACTTTAGGTAAGTGTGTCATATTGTATACGTCATTTGATATTTAATTTTGGTGAACCGAATAGGGTGAGGTGAACCCAACTTTGGAAGGGTGTTTTACCACTATCATACAAGATGTCTAATGACATACAACCTCGTGTTATCATAAGACAAGGTTGTGCACATCCACTTGCTGAGTATATCTACGAGCACTACCTATATGATCTTGGAGTTTATTTGAAATACAATTTTCACTTGAAGACAGTGGAGATAGTTATATTTCAAGAAAAGACTCACCATTGGAAAGAAGATGATATTAATCTTCTTGTTTTTCTTTGGGGTCTATTAGGTCAAACAAGGATAATTCTCTGGACATATGATATCTATCATAACTTATATTCATGGCCTCCTATGTATGAAGGTTTCCTTGAGCACTTCCCAAAGATTTTAATTCCTAAAACAGTTATTGACTGTAGGTGCAATTGTGACATAAATCAGAGTTGGGATATATATTTGTTTAAACTCACAATATATATGTTGTCGTATTTTGCACGACAGCTGTATAAATGGAGTTTATAATTGATTTTTGTACCATGTATTTGGCGACTCAAGATGGGTGATGTATACCTAATTTTGGGGGCGTCACATCTAGATACTCGAAATAAGAGTTTTTAAAAATCTAGAAAAAACTTTAAAATGTGTCTGACAGTCAAATGTCAGTCCTCCTAGATCTGTGCTTGTTTATTGTTCTGATGATTTAAAGGTTTGAAGTTATAGTTTGTCATGTGTTCATTGGTGTGGAAGTTGAATCATGGTCATATCTGTTATAGAATTAAAGTTATTAAGAGTCAAAGTGGGTTGACTGGCATTGACCGGCTGTTCTGAAACCCAGAATCTGCCTAGAAAACTCTGATAGTGTTTTTGCAGAGCTTCGATCTTGCCGTTGTTTGCTATTTTGTCCATTTTGTTGTTTGAATGTTGTAGTTTGACATGGGTACTAACGATCCATCTCTCTAGAATCGTTAAATCCTTCACAGAATCAAAGAAATCAGTGGTCAAAGTTATGTTGACGAAACTGCTCAAGAACATTTCTGAAAAACCCTGAAATGTTCAAGAACAGTTCTTGATCACTACTTTGACCGGCCCATATCTCTTGTTTGTGTTGATGTTATGATGATTTGATGATATGTTATTGTTCCTTGTCATGTACTCTATACGTATGAACCATTAGAATGAACATAGCAAGCCCTGAACGGTTGAATCAAGGCTTGGAAAGTAGGTACCTCGACTGTTCTTCATTTATGGAAAACCCATAGATTGAAGAACAGTTTTGACATGATTTTTGGAGGGCTAGATCTTGCTGATATTTGATGTTATTGCCATGAAAATTGATTGTGATAGTAGTATTACATTAACACTACAATTTTAACCATTCAGCCAGCCTAGAAACCTTTAGATCATGAATCTATGCATGGTCAAACTAGTAACCCTACAAACCGGCTATGAAGATCTAGGTTTGCTGAAAAACACAATCAGCGTTTTGTCACTAAATCTACTTTTAGCGACAGATTAATTACTAAAGTATTATTTTTATTAAATAAGTAGTATTAAATAGTTTTAAATTATTAAAAATACAAAATTAATTATTAAAAATTATTTTAAAGTCTGAAAATTAGTTTTTAATTATTTTGAATATATTTCATAAATATTTAATATTTTGGAATATTAAAGATATTTAATTTATTTAATTATAATATTAAATAAATTATTTAAAATGATTTTAATACATAAAAAATCATTTAAAATTATATTATGATATAAGAAAATATTTTAAGTTATTTTAATGAATTTTAATATTTTTGATGAATTTCATTAATAAATTTATATTAATAATAATTAAGTTATTTAATAAATGTATTAAATAAATTATGAAAAATGGAATTAATGATTTAAAAATTAAATAAAAAAAATGATTTAAAGGTTATAAAAATAGTTTAAGTTATAAAATATAACTTTTGATATTTTGTCATGAAAATATTAATTATTTATCATTAATGATATTAGATTTATTTAATAATTATATTAAATAAATTAGTTTAAAATGATTTTAATATTATAAAAATCATTTTAAATGAAAATAAAGTGTGTAAAGATATTTTAAGTTATAAAATATAACTTTTAATATTTAAAGGATAATTTTATTAATAATTTAATATTAATGATATTAATTTAATATTAAATGATATTGGATTTATTTAATAATTATATTAAATAAATAGTTTTATTAATTTAAAATTATTTAAAAGGATATAAATGAATTAAAAATATTTTAAGTTATAATTAATGACTTTTAATATTTTGATAGATAATGCATTAATATTTTAATATTAATGGTAATTATTTAAAATGATTTTAATTGTTTTAAAAATCATTTAAGGGTAATATTAGTACTTTAAAAATACTTTGAGTTATTATAAATAACTTTAATATTTTGGCAATGGTTTCAATAATGGTTTAATATTAATTAAATATTTATAATAATAGAATTATTTACTATTTAAATCATATTATAATGATTCCAAAGTGTTTAAAATTTATGATAAATTATAATAAATGTTTAAAATTATTATATGTGAGACCCCAGATTTTATCAATAAAGATTTAAATTTTGTCGAAATAATTTTTAATATTATGGTGTGAATTTGAGATAATATTATAGTTATGGGTAGTATTTATAAATTTTGCAAAGTATGCAAGTGGTTATATTATATTAGATTGGTGGGGAATATTAGGTTTAGCAGGGGAATATTAAATGCAACAACTCAATCATTGGTGGACCCACAATGTAATTATTGCCGGATCGAGAAAACGACAAAAATATTTTATTGAAATAACGGCGGAAGTTTTACCGTGATTCTTGTTGAACTACTCGGTAGTAAAAGTGCGATGAATACGTGTGGTTGCATAGTAAATATCACCGGTATTGATTATTGATGCTTATGTGAGAAGTCACTCGGTTTGATTCCATTATCATTCGATTAATAATATGAATTATTATAGCGATAATGACGTTTTGTTTTATTCGTATTATTAACGTAATAAAAGCGAAACATCTTTTATATAAAATAGAATACTTTATTAAAGTTATTCTATAAATAGAATATATTATATTTTATTATGCATAGTGTTGCATAGTGTTTTGCATAGTATTGCATAGTGTTTGCATAGTAAAATATTTTTATATAAATAGAATATATTATATTTTATTTAAAAGATTTTTCTTTAAATATGGACCGTCGATTAAAGTAAATCAATTTGGACCGTTCATGGATTAGTTCTTATGCATTCCATTTTCCTATAAATAGAAGCTCATTCCTTCATTATTTTCTTACTTAATTCATTGAAACTCTAGAGAGAGAAATTATAGAGAGAAGCTATAGAGAGAAAGTTATAGAAAAGAAGAAGAGTATTTCGCTACTTCACTACTTCTATATTAGGTTCTTTTACGGTAAGGGTGTTATTCTTTCTTCTTGAAGAGAACTTCATTATTCCATTCATTATTATTCATTGGAATAACTCCGTAAAAGTGGCATACCCTATACATAACCTCGTGATACTGTGCATACCCTATACTTGGTGAAATTCTTATGTTATTCCATTGCTTATTATTACATTGGAATAACTTTTGTATCATGCCGTTTATCCTATACTTGGTGACATTCTTCTATTATTACATTGGAACATCCATGCGTGTGTTTTACACAGGACACGGTTCCGCTTTTTATTATTCTATTGGAACATCTTATACATGTGTTTTACAGGACCGGGTTCCGTCTTTATCATTCTCGTTGGAATATCCTATCTCGTGTGTTTTACAGGATCCGGTTCCATCTTTATTATTCATTGGAACATCCTGCTTGTGTGAATTTCACCGATTGGTTCCGTTATTATTATTACGTTGGAATAACTTTGTCCATGCGCAAGTACCGCATGCATGGTGATTTCTTTTGTTATTCCATTCTTTATTATACCCAAATTGGTTAAAACTTTGACTTCTATACTCCATGAAATTAGTAGAATATCCTTGATATTTGCGTTTCATTCAAAGATCTTTTCATGGAAATATTCTTACGATCATTCTTGAATTTTACTCTCACGTAAACAAAGATATCATGTTGACAATTTGGACGTTAATAATTCATGGATTAAATAATTCTTGAACTTGTTTTATTGAATTACTATGTCATTGTCATCATCCTCATATTATATTATGTTATCTTTGGCTTACGTGCATAGATGAACTTAGTATGATTATGACCGAGGATCATTCTAAAGATAATCATGACTTGATATAAATGATGTGACAAAAGTCCTCAAAGGGCCTGTAATGCGTTGATGGATAGTTTTTGGTATGATTATGACGGGGTGATTCGGTATAGTCATGACCATTGATAATTTGATGAAAATCCTTGACCGTGGTATGAGGGATGATTAGATGTGGTGGTTTATTTATTATTGTCGAGTCTCAAATGATAAAAATTGATGAAAACCTTTTAAAACCTAAAAGATAGTAGACTTTATTCTCTCGCTTGACTCTTTTAATGGATTGCTTGTTACATTGCAGATTAAAGCGGTTGTCTATTGTATTTTATCGGTTTAACACTGTTCAAGGCTAATGATAATTTATTACGCATTATCTTAGTCATAATATTATTTCTTCGTTTAGTTGAGCTCACCCTTTCTTTCTTTGTTCTCTTCGTGAAATGAGAACATATTTGGGACGAGTCTGGGAACGTAAGTAATGGTCGAGAGGATAGCATTAGTAGTCCTCACTATTACGTGAAATAGTGTGATAATAGTTGTAATGAGGACTCCTTTTGAGTTTGTATAATATCTAGTAGACAATATTTGTATTCAAACTCACGGTTTATGTCGTATTGTACACTTACGCTTATATTAGTGAGTTGTATTTGAATTTATGTACCATGTAAGTGGCGACCCAAGATGGGTGACGTATACCTAATTTTGGGGCGCCACGGTTGGTATCGAGCTTAGGATATGATCCTGGTTAAGATGTGAGAATAGTACTAGGAGGGAGAGGCAGGGGAATTCCTTCGCTAGTATGACCTACCTAAGTTTATGTGCTATTTTATTGGTCATCGAGAATATAGGGATAATTTGTTACATGTCAATTAACCCTTGTTTTGTGATGAGTGTTTGAGAATGGCATCTGAAAATTTGAGATAAGCAATGAAAGCACATGAGAGTGTTGATTCAAATTTCAAACAAAAGGTAACGACCAACAACACGATAATAATCATCTTTGGTGGCAATGGCTATCGTAACAATGATAACCATCGGGGAAATTATCATGCTAAGAATGGTAACCACTTGGCGGTAATCATGGCAAAGATAATAGAAGTGGAAATTTCAAGAAGAGAAGGTCATTTAGCTCGATTTTGTCGTATAGTGAAGTCAAGTCCAGCTGGGATAGTGGCACCAAAGGCGGATACAGACAAAACAAAGTCGGTGGTTTCAGGAAGAGCGTTTTTCATGACTTCTCAAAAAGTGGGTAACCCGAACAAAGTTAGCACGAGTTAGTTAGTTATAAATTCTTGCGAAGTCTATACCTTATTAGATACAGGTTCTACCCATTCTTTTATCTCTTTTGCTTGCGTTCAACGTTTAAATTTGACTCCGGAGAAATTAGACTTTTATTTATCTATTGAAACTTCGTTGGGATAAACCTTCGTTACCTCTACTGTTTATTAATCTTGTTGTTTCAAATAAACACTTTCACGTTATCTGTCGATCTTATTTCATTGAAAATACTTGCCTTTGAGGTAATTTTTGAAAACGATTGATTAACTACTCATTATTCTTTTTGTAAGGTTGTTAGCTTTCATATTCCTAACCAACCTGTTATACGAATTCAAAGTAACCAAATCCTAAAGTTAATCACTGTTATATCAAGCCATAAGTAAAGAGCCCGATCCTTTCATTGTTGACTTCCTTGTGTGGAATGCACCGAAGCCAGACTTTCCAGAGGCGACGTCGTGACTGAAGATGGCAAGTTGATAGGTATCATTGTGAGGTGTTATCTCAGTTAAGGGATAGAAGTCACAGTTGGTATTAATGTGACGTACTATCCAAGTCTTGGACGAGAGTAACAGTTTTGAATGATATTTCTATCATTAATAAATTTCTTGACGTATTCTTGAAGATTTCCTAGCCTACCCTAGAGCGTGAAATCGAATTTTGTATTGACCCCAGTACAAAAATCCAATTCTTAAACCCTCAAATATTTCTTCAACTAAAAAGATCTGTTTACGAGGATTATGATTAAAGTCATAATAAAAGCATTGGACTAATGAAAATCATGGATATATGAAGTATTAGTAAGTGTTATGATGAGTTATGTTGGTTATTATGTGAAAACATGAAAGTTTCTTAGAAATCACAAAGAGTTGAAAAATCAGATTTTGGTGAAAAACGTAACATGAAATTCAATTGACCATATCTCCTATTATATTTTGAATTTTTGAATGTGGTCAAGTCCTAGAGTTAGATCTACGAGTTACCTAACTAATCCAAGTGGAATTACTTGAAAAGGTGTTGTAGATTTTTGTGTGGACTGATTTTTTAGCAAAGGAGGCCAAAGCTGTAAATTTGAAAATGCTACTGCCCAGAAACTTTAAGGGCTGTTTCGGCCACTTAAATTATGAGAAAAATTCTGGCCTTTTGGGACATGAAAGTATATGGTATAAAGTACCTCCTGTCCAAAAATGAGCTCATTACGACTTAAAATAAGCAAGTTATGACTCTTTCAATATTTAGGTTTTTAATTTAAAAACGCTATAACTTGAGTTCTATAACTCCGATGACCATGAAATTTAAACTAGAAGCTCACGTTAACATGTGTAAGGTCCTGCCAAGATTTGGGAATTGTTGGAGTTAAACTTGAGGTAGCTAATTTCTTAAGGAATTAATTAGAAATTGATTTTTGAAAAATAGTAAATGAATTTTAAAAACTCCAGAAAAATATATTTTCATCATGGGACTATATTATGCTAAATCTCAGAAAAGAAATATTTTGGGACTGATTTGGTATTTTTCATGAAAATAGTTTAGTTCTGAACATATGAGTTAAATATGTTATGTGAAGTAACAAAGTTGAAAATAGGATATTATGGCTAGAGAATCCTATATAGAGTATATGCATATTTTTTTGAGAGATTTGATAATTGGTGATTATATCTTATGAGTATGGCATTTTGAATGATTAAATGTATTATATGGTAAAGCGTAAACAATTAAGATAAATTGTTTATAAATTTAAGAAGTGATTAAAATATTGTTATAATATTAATGATATTAGATTATGAGATTACTAAGTGATTGAAAACATGGGGATATTCTTGAATCTTTGGATAAATTATATTATAAATGTTTAATATTTATCCTTTATCTCATTTGATTGATTCTTTATATCATTATCCTCATGCTTATATTATGTTGAAAGTCATCGTGGCACAGAAGTGCATAGATGAACTTGGTATGATTATGACTGAGGATTGTTCGGTATAATCATAACCGTAATTGAAAAACACAATTATCTTTGGGTAGTAGTGCATGGATAATTTGTGGTCGTGATACTAATGAATACACAATTATCTTTGGGCGTAGTGCATGGATAATTTGTGGTCGTGATATTAATGAATACACAATTATCTTCGGTAGTAGTGCTTGGATAATTTGTGGTTGTGATACTTAATGAATACACAATTATCTTTGGTAGTAGTGCTTGGATAATTTGTGGTCGTGATCTTAATGAATACACAATTATCTTTGGTCAGTAGTGCATGGATAATTTGTGGTCGTGATACTAATGAATACACAATTATCTTTGGCCGTAGTGCATGGATAATTGTGGTCGTGATCTTAATGAATACACAATTATCTTTGGCAGTAGTGCATGGATAATTTGTGGTCGTGATCTTAATGAATACACAATTATCTTTGGTAGTAGTGCATGGATAATTTGTGGTCGTGATACTAATGAATACACAATTATCTTTGGCCGTAGTGCATGGATAATTTGTGGTCGTGATCTTAATGAATACACGATTATCTTTGGTAGTAGTGCATGGATAATTCGTGGTCGTGATACTAATGAATATCCTGGCACGTAGTGCGGGGATGATTCGATGATATGGATTAATTATTGAGCTGAGTCTCAGCAATGAAATATTAATTCATGGATGTGGTAAAAGTCATCTTTGGCCGTAGTGCATTGATAGACTTGGTATGATTATGACCACGGATTATTCGGTATAATCATGACCGTAATTGAAAACACGAATATCCTTAGCCAGTAGTGCATGGATAATTCATGGTTGTGATACTATTAAGCTGAGTCTCAGTATTATTGGTTTTACAGTTGTATATCTTTGGCCTGTAGTGCAAAGATGAATTATTAATGAATATCTTTGGTCGGATTGCAAAAATGAATTTAATGTTTTCAACGATAAAGGTATTCAAGGTATCCTCATCTCTTTATCATACCAGGTACTTACCCTAATTTCGAGGGCGAAATTCCATAAGGAGGGGAGATTGTGAGACCCCAGATTTTATCAATAAAGATTTAAATTTTGTCGAAATAATTTTTAATATTATGGTGTGAATTTGAGATAATATTATAGTTATGGGTAGTATTTATAAATTTTGCAAAGTATGCAAGTGGTTATATTATATTCGATTGGTGGGGAATATTAGGTTTAGCGGGGAATATTCGCATAACTACTCAATCATTGGTGGACCCTAGCGTAATTATTGTCGGATTGAGAAAGCGACAAAAATATTTTATTGAAATAACGGCGGAAGTTTTACCGTAGTTCTTGTTGAACTACTCATTAGTAAAAGTACGATGAATACGTGTGGTTGCATAGTAGCATACCGGTATTGATTATTGATGCTTATGTGAGAAGTCACTCGGTTTGATTCCATTATTGTCGATTAATAATATGAATTATTATAAGCGATAATGACGTTTTGTTTTATTCGTATTATTAACGTAATAAAAGAGAAACATCTTTTTATATAAAATAGAATACTTTATTAAAGTTATTCTATAAATAGAATATATTATATTTTATTATGCATAGTGTTGCATAGTGTTTTGCATAGTAGATTGCATAGTGTTTGCATAGTAAAATATTTTTATATAAATAGAATATATTATATTTTATTTAAAAGATTTTTCTTTAAATATGGACCGTCGATTAAAGTAAATCAATTTGGACCGTTCATGGATTAGTTACTATGCATTCCATTTTCCTATAAATAGAAGCTCATTCCTTCATTATTTTCTTACGAATTCATTGAAACTAGAGAGAGAAATTATAGAGAGAAGCTATAGAGAGAAAGTTATAGAAAGAAGAAGAGTATCTCGCTACTTCACTACTTCTATATTAGGTTCTTTTACGGTAAAGGGTGTTATTCTTTCTTCTTGAAGAGAACTTCATTATTCCATTCATTATTATTACATTGGAATAACTTTTGTAAAAGTGGCATACCCTATACATAACTTTGTATCACATGGCATACCCTATACTTGGTGAAATCCTTATGTTATTCCATTGCTTATTATTACATTTGAATAACTTTGATCTGCTGGTTTACCCTATACTTGGTGACATTCTTCTATTATTACATTGGAACATCACATGCGTGTGTTTTACTTTGGACTGGTTCCGCTTTTTATTATTCTATTGGAACATCTTGTGCGTGTGTTTTACAGGACTGGTTCCGCTCTTTATCATTCTCTCGTTGGAATATCCTATCTCGTGTGTTTTACACCGGATCCGGGTTCCATCTTTATTATTCTGTTGGAACATCCAGCCGATGTGAATTTCACGACTGGTTCCGTTATTATTATTCTGTTGGAATAACTTTGTCCATGCAAGCACCGCATGCATGGTGATTTCTTTTGTTATTCCATTCTTTATTATACCCAGTTGGTTAAAACTTTGACTTCTATACTCCATGAAATTAGTAGAATATCCTTGATATTTGCGTTTCATTCGATATCTTTTCATGGAAATATTCTTCCGATCATTCTTGAATTTTACTCTCTAAACAATGATTACGTCGACAATTTGGACGTTAATAATTCATGGATTAAATAATTCTTGAACTTGTTTTATTGAATTACTATGTCATTGTCATCATCCTCATATTATATTATGTTATCTTTGGCTTACGTGCATAGATGAACTTAGTATGATTATGACCGAGGATCATTCGGTATAATCATGACTTGATATAAATGATGTGACAAAAGTCCTCATTGGCACGTAATGCAAATGATGGATAGTTTTGGTATGATTATGACCGGGGTGATTCGGTATAGTCATGACCATTGATAATTTGATGAAAATCCTTGACCAGTGGTGCGGGGATGATTAGATGTGGTGGTTTATTTATTAAAATTCGAGTCTCAAATGATAAAAATTGATGAAAACCTTTAAAACCTAAAAGATAGTAGACTTTATTCTCTACTTGACTCTTTTAATGGATTGCTTGTTCCACCGCAGCTTAAACGGTTGTCTATTGTATTTTATCGGTTTAACACTTTGTTGAAGGCTAATGATAATTTATTCGCATTATCTTAGTCATAATATTTCATTGGGCTAGTTAAGCTCACCCTTTCTTTCACTTTGTTCTCTTCGTGAAATGAGAACATAGTTGGGACGAAGTCTGGGAAGCAAGTAATGGTCCGGAGGATAGCATTAGTAGTCCTCACTATTACGTGAAATAGTGTGATAATAGTTGTAATGAGGACTCCTTTTGAGTTTGTATAATATCTAGTAGACAATATTTGTATTCAAACTCACAGTTTATGTCGTATTGTACACGACAGTTATATTAGTGAGTTGTATTTGAATTTATGTACCATGTAAGTGGCGACCCAAGATGGGTGACGTATACCTAATTTTGGGGGTGTCACATTATAAGTCATTTAAAAATAATATGACTGATACTTGCAGATATTGAGCTACAGAATAGAGTCTTAGACTTAATAATTGCCGATAAAGCGATCGGTGAGTAGACATGTTTTAAATTGATCTGGACTTAGATATTTTGACTGTATTAATGTTTGTTTGTGATTCAATGACTGTTGAATATGTGTGACAGTGTAATTAGGTTATGTGCTGACTGCAATAAGTAGTACTATGTGTTATAGTATGTTATTCTAATTGAACGAATGGTCTTATTAATGATAGGTTTTGGTATAAAAGATAAAACTAAGTTACGTATTGTAAGTAGCAGACCAGACAAGTATCCTACCTTTGCATTTCCTTTATGCAATGGACATGAGTAAGAAAGTTTCAGATTTATATTATTATTGTACCAGATTATTAACCCAAGTTTCAGATTTATATTATTATTGTACCAGATTATTAACCCTATTGTTATATATATTATATCAGATCATTGTTTATCAACATGATATTATATTATATATAACTTCATATATATATTACATTTGGTAATTTCTAAATATGGTTATACAAGTGTCCTCACTTGGATAATCATTATATTTAAACACATGTTGATATATATATATATATATATATATATATATATATATATATACATATATATATATATAAACCTATTGATCCCCCGTATGTATACATTATGTAAAAGTTGTCTAAGCTATTTGACCAGCTAGACACAGATTTAGAAATTTCGTTGAATATGATAAAATCTTTTTGTATCCAATCAAATTGTTTTGGTTCGGATTCCAGACGAAATATGAACATCCTAATCAAGGGAAAACTTTTATGCCCCCAAGGCAGACAGAGTGAACAATAATATCGTTCTTGTATATAGTATTGATCAATACATGGCACATTAGGATGATCACCCTTGCGCCCGTAAGTTATGACAGTTTGCGGATGAAGTTCTGCTAAACCTATTCGAAAATTGAAAATAATTTTCATAGTATGTCAACTTAACCCCCTTTTATAGTCAGTACGTAGTTTCAAAATTTTGGTATAGAATTGTCATGTTATTATTATCGGTTCAGTTTACTTCACAACTATTAATTCGTTGTAGAAGTGATGTACAAAGAAAACATTTAATTCTTTTAGCTAATTATATTTATAATTATTATTACTTGCTGGGCACCCAGATGCTCATTCTTGCTTTAAATTTAAATGTTTTTAGCTAAGCATGATTAACCTGAAGGTTCAGACGAGATCAAGTGAAAAGGAAAGCAAACAGAATATGTTTAATGGTATCTTTTGTAATAGTTAAACTGTATTAAGACAATGATATGTATTAGATATCATGTAAAGAATTATAGTAAAGGTTGCGTACTTGGGATTAGACTCTAATATATGTAAATTAAGTTTGATATTTATATTATTGTTATTATTATTAGTATTATTCCGATCATAGAAATGGTATCATGAAGCACCGAGTTCGGGTTTCAAGTACCCGAGTTTGGGGGCTTTACAAGTTCTCTATTCGATTACATGCGATGACAAGCATATCTCTACCTTAACATTCATCAAGATTCTGTTCATTCACATAATTCAAGAACACATGCTATATTAACTAAGTCTAGATTCATACTTTCTCTCTCGAATTCATACAAATCCACAAAGAACTGTTGATCAGGCAATTCATAAATTCAAGCTCAAATTAATATAGATAAACTGGAAAATAATTTATTAAAATGGAAATTAAGGCTACATAATCATTGTTTCACTTAAGGATCCATCATCAGCCTAAAAAGTAAATTAGCTCATAATAAATGAATTAACTAATGAATAAATAAAAGATAACGTCATCCCAATTACACAAATTTATTTTAAAAGAGAATAGTAATACACTACCCTTCTTGTCCTTCAATTCTGCAATCTTCGTGAAAATCCTGCTCTTCTTCG
Source organism: Panax quinquefolius (assembly GCA_020205615.1). NCBI lineage: Eukaryota > Viridiplantae > Streptophyta > Magnoliopsida > Apiales > Araliaceae > Panax > Panax quinquefolius. Next base: position 71,251,807 of record CM035158.1, on the reverse strand, counting down.
TTTCTCCAAGCTCTTGTTTTTCAATCCTGTTCCCAAAAATCTGTGTGTATGATTGATAATCCTCCTTTTTCATTTAACACATAGAATAAATTTCCCTCACTTCAGCTCTACGCCATCATTCCTAATCCAACTCTAAGTCATTACCAAGAAAATCTAAAAGAAGTCCAAATCCTTTTCAAGACCAACAAGTCAATCAAAGACTCCCAAGAATATGTAATAACAACCATAACACAATCCTATTATAAATGTATTACATAAAGAATTTATAGCTCACAAGACTGCCCATTCTCCTTCACATAACAAATCCTACCCACTTAAGTCCTCAGAAGTAAATAGCCGCCGCTTATACATTACTCTATACATAGCACACCTCGCTACCCCATCAGTGACCCACAACGCACTAGAACGCATCGCGCTATATTACTCAGCACCACAGCGCACCCCGCGCTGTGTAGTTAGAAAGTCCAAAAATTGCTTGATAACTCCTTCCAATGCTAACATCTTGATAGGCCCACTGATTATCCTATAACAAGCACAAAACCCATCAAAAGTAACATGAGATTACCACAAACTAATAATATAACAAGCTAAACGAACATAAATCATAGGTTAAAAACCTACTCATCAAATTCCCCCAAACTTGAACATTGCTTGTCCTCAAACAAAATGCAATGTAATGCAATGCATCTAAAAACTAAAAACTACGAATCCAGTATTAAGACAGTAAAGATAGTTTACTCATACGGCCTCAGAAAAATTAAGTAAACATGTCAACACTTCATAACAAAACCAATCCACAATTCCTTATCAACCCTTACATCTTAAACTGTTATCACTTGTATAGTGTGTGTGTGCCCCCCAACAATGTTAATTGATACACATTCAAATTCAATACATAACAAATCTCTTCTAAGGCATCATACAGTGTAAACGCAAGAAATCCGAAAATAAGCTAAATCCAACCAAAGTCAGACAATTACCAATATCGAGGGTCAATATGGGATACTTATGCTTTATTTATCATTTACAGTGGCTTTTTGCTCTTATTTCCCATTTTATTCATTTTTTTAGATATACACATAGCTATGCAATGTCCTATTCCCTTAGGCTTTTCAATGTTACCTTAACGAGCTTTCGACCAACGACTCCCAGACTATTAAGACCTTAGGGCGCTAGGTGTAAAGACAATCCCCTCGGGCTTACTCACTCTAGTAACAAAGGCCACAAAACTAGACAAGCAGCCATGGTGTTTATTCATACTATATATTTTTTATAGCTTATATACCCCAAATATTCCCCCAAACTTAGGTTCTTGTCTAACTTTAATCATCACTACTTATTCTTGTCAATCATTCGTTCAAACTAGCATTAACCTTTAGAGTCCCATTATGAATCAATTTAAACGCAATCAATCAACATGTTAGTTTTACTGTGGTATCCTTATTGTACCAGTTTTAAACAGAAAAAGATCCAACTTATAACAAGAAATTACATCAAAGTTATCTTAATTGGCACTGAACTTGTTTACCGAATTCCAATATCATCATTGGCCAAGAACAAACTTATACAATCTATCAACTGGATTCATGCAAATACATGCATATATATTTTATTTTTATTTTTATTTTTTTATTATTTTTTTCTGAAATTCCATGGATACGAACAATTATAAAGACTAAACAAATTACTAACACTAACTATCATGATTTTTTTTAAAAAAAAATTCATTAATTAACTAGGCAGAAAACATAATCCTCCAAACTTAAATCAAGTAATGTCCTCATTACGTCAAAATAATTCAAATAAAAGTATGAGCACTTCCCTTAAAACGAGTTACTGCTCGTCGTCTTCCGAAGGAGGATATGTTGGCAGGATATGAGGAACTTGTATAACCATCGGTCGAGCATTAGGATTGCAATGGGAAAACGCATCAGCAAGCGTGTTGAATGCATTTGCATTGTACTGATGCACTAAATCTTGACGTTGGGCGAGCCATATAAATTGATTCCTTGAGCCCTGAGTTTGTTGCTCATGCATAGGTTTTGCTCCAACTGGGGGGTGAGGGTTGGCGGATCATAATGTAGCCTTCACCACATGGGTGTGATCTTGCCCCTTCCCATGCCTTGTACCTCTTAATAGTAGCATAATCAATTATAGCCATTAGTTGTTAGACAAGCTTAGAAGGTTGCCACTGCACCCTAGCTTTACGGTATAAATCAGTGATTAGGAAACCATTAAGGAAACCTCCCGTAGTACTCCCACGTAACACCCGGTCAATGGACTCTTGAATACACTCCCCCACATCGACATTGTAGAATGCAATTGAGTTATTCACACGGTACTGATGGTGAACAATCCCATATAATAGCCGAGCCCGTTCCTTAGTTACATCGTATTAGTGGAGAGTGGGCATTAGACGAGCACACATAAATGCATGCCATGCTTTACCATATCGACTAAGTGCTGATTAGGAAATACTTATCTTTTCATTCGTTTCGACTTAAATTACCCATTGAGTCCCTAGTTTGCATAATCTGACAATCAACTCGTCTAGATCGACCAACCATCTTCATATCGATCGGCTTGTGGTGCCTCTAACCCAAAATAAGTGTTGATAGCATCGGCATGAAATGCCACCAGTTTACCCCGAACCATGGCTAGGTGATTGACATATTCCATTGCGTTGGCATAAAACTCTTTCACTATGTTGATTGCCGTTGGAAGTGGTTGTTCTACTAACTGAAACCAATTACGCTCTACAATTTGCAAAGCCATATCACCATCCAAATTAGCATTCGGCTTCAATCCACGTTCTAGCACCAAATTCTTCTTGTCAATGGATGACTTGAATCATTCTGCGGCTCTCTCACTAACAAATTTCGTATGATCATATTGAGGCCGAGTAGTGGAGGTGGATGAACATTGTCTTTTGTGGGAAGACATGGTGTTTCAGGTGATGTTAGGCTCAAAGTCTAGTTCTGGACTTTTATCAAATAGTTGGTGGGCGGACTGAATATTTTCCCCAAACTTGGTTGCTTGGTGTTATCTTGCTAACCAAATTGTGAAATCACACAACACACTCCTTGGGCACACAATTTCCAAGGGTTTCGACCCAATTAATATCAATAAAATAGGAGAATATGGAGGATTAAGTAAGTTGTGCTTACCTTTAATTAATTTTTTTATTTCCCTCTTTGTAAAGATGTCCCAATTTGAATGAATTTGTGCAAGGAATGGATTATATTTAGGATTGGAGTGCAGTGTTTATATTTGATAGGAATTTGACTACTTGAATGGTTGGAGTTCGTATAGGGGATGGAAACTAACGTGGGTTGGGAGATAGAGAGTGTAAGGGTTTAATTGGAATGGAATTTGAAAAGGAAAAGGAGAAGTATAGATGGTGTAGTGGAGGTAATGGGAGTTATGGAGTAGTGGAAGTGTTAAAGGTGTAGGAGAAGTGGAGAAGTTGAGTTTATTAAGGAGAGATGAAGTTGGTATGGTCTAGGACACTCTAATTAAATCGGTTCAGCGCCTGAGGTTCCCGAACAGCGTGGACCGCGCTGGATACATACCTGATATGGTGCGCCCCGCACTGGGAAAATAGTAGATGTCAAGGCGTAGAGCGCGCTTCGCTACTGTGCCTAAGCTTTGGGGGAGCGGTCCGTCCGCTTAGGGTTCAATAGCATGGTGAAAAGATTGGCGCTCCCCGCTCTTATTATACATTGGATATAGCGCACACCGCGCTGTGGGATCGGCGAAGTGGCATGGTCCGCGCTGTCATGTCAGTAAATTCCTGGGGTAGTATCGCGCCCCATGTTGTGTCTAAGCTTTGGGTAGCGCGGTCCGCGCTAGGGGGCAGTAACCTATGACTCAATTTTTCTTGAGTTACCTGCAAATCTTCCAAAGATGGAGTTAATCTTCAATGAAAATCGCATATTTAAACTAGATTATAAACTAAGATGTAAATATTAACTAAGAGAAAGAGTTTAGAGCTTGGGTTGCCTCCTAAATAGCGCTAGTTTTAACGTCGTAAGCCTGACGGTGCCTGGTGTATCACTGTGCATCGGCGAGGGTAATGTTGACAACATCCCAATCTGAATCACCACCCCAGTAATGCTTTAACCGTTGGCCATTGACCTTGAATGTTTCCAATGGATTTCTACTGTAAATTTCAACGGAGCCATGTGAGAAAACTAATTTGATGGTGAATGGACCTAACCACCTTGATTTTAGTTTTCTTGGAAACAATCTCAACCGTGAGTTGAACAATACGACTGATTGCCTAGGCTCAAACATTCTTTGTATCAATTTCTTGTCGTGCCATCTCTTGACCTTTTCCTTGTATAACTTTGAGTTCTCATAGGCTTGCAGTCATAATTTGTCAAGCTCATTTAGCTGAAGCAGTCTCTTTTCACCCACCGTTGCTTGATCGAAGTTCAGTTTTTAAATAGCCCAATAGGCCTTGTGCTATAACTCGATCGGTAAGTGACAAGCTTTCCCATACAATAATTGATACGGTGACATGCCGATCGATGTTTTATACGCAGTTCGGTAGGCCCATAGTGCATCATCCAACCTGAGCGACCAATCCTTTCTATTCGGGTTTACCACCTTTTTCAAGAATCTCTTTACTTCTCTGTTTGAGACCTCAGCTTGTCCATTGGTTTGGGGATGATAAGTTGTAGCTACCTAATGGTTGACCCCATACTTTGCCAATAGAGCTGTGAATGATTTGTTGCAGAAGTGACTACCTTCATCACTTATAATAGCTCTCGGTGTGCCAAATCTCGTAAAAATATTCTTCTATAGGAATTTGAGAACTACTTTGGCATCATTGGTTGGGAGTGATGCGGCATCAACCCATTTTGAGACGTAATCCACTGCAAGCAAAATGTATTAATTGTTAAGTGATAACGGGAATGGCCCCATGAAATCTATGCCCCATACATCGAAAATTTCAACTTCTAGAATTGTTTGTAGTGGCATCTCATTCCTTTTCGAAATGTTGCCCACCCTTTGATATTTATCATATGTTTTGACAAACTAGTGGGCGTCCTTAAATAACGTGGGCCAATAAAACCCAGATTAAAGCACCTTTGTTGATGTCCTCTCATTACCATAATGTCCGCCATATGTAGACGAGTGACACTCATGCAAGATGTTCTTCACTTCACTGTAGGGCATGCATCTTCTGATCATCTTGTCAGTGCACTATTTGAATAAGTAAGGCTCATCCCACATGTACCATTTGACGTCATGAAGAAACTTCTTTTTCTGTTGTCGTGTAAGATCAGGAGGTAGAATGTTGCTCACTAGATAATTCACGAAGTCTGCGTACCATGGAAATTCTGAATTTATCCTGAATAGTTGCTCATCCGGGAATGACTCGTTGATTATACACTTGTCCCCTTTCTATTTATCTTAATTTTCCAGCCTTGATAAATGATCGACAACTTGGTTCTCAGTCCCCTTTCTATCCTTTATCTTTAAATCAAACTCTTGTAAAAGGAGAATCCATCTGATAAGACGTGGCTTAGCATTTTTTTCTCAATTAAGTACCGAATAGCCAAATGATCCGTGTAGACTATCACCTCTGTTCTGATCAAATAGGCTCGAAATTTATCAAACGCATACACCACTGCAAGTAATTCTTTTTCTGTAGTGGTGTAGTTCAATTGAGTCTCTGTAAGTGTCTTACTTGCATAATAGATAGCATGAAATACCTTCTCTCGGTGTTGACCCAAAATAACCCCAACCGCATAGTCGATTGCATCACACATTAGCTCGAAAGGCATATTCCAATACGGTGCGACGATCATTGGGGCTATAGTCAACTTCTTCTTCAACAACTCGAAAGCTAACTTACACTCCTCATCAAAATTGAGAACTGAATCCTTCTCTAAAAGACTGCACAAAGGTTTTGCAATTTTAGAAAAGTCCTTTATGAATCTCCTATGGAACCCAACATGTCCCAAAAAAAATCTAATTACATTAACTGAACTCGGTGGAGGCAGTTTCTCAATTGTTTCCAGCTTAACTTTATCAACCTCCAATTCTTGAGCTGAGACTTTGTGCCCCAGAATTATACCTTCTTCCACCATATAGTGACACTTTTCCCAGTTAAGGACCAAATTTATATCGGTGCATCTTTGTAAGACCATTACTAAATTTTCTAAACACGCATCAAAATCATCCCCATAGACAGAGAAATCGTCCATGAAGACTTCCACATTCTTCTCCACCATATTCGAGAAGATGGCCATCATACACCGCTGGAAGGTAGCGGGTGCATTACACAACCCGAATGACATTCTCCTGAATGCGAATGTACCATATGGGCATGTAAATGTAGTCTTCTCTTGATCCTCAGGAGCGATGATGATTTGATTATAACCCAAGTATCCATCCAATAAGCAATAGTACTTATGTCCTGCTAATATGTCCAACATTTGATCGATAAAGGGAAAACAAAAGTGATCTTTGCGGGTTGCTTTATTCAACTTCCTGTAGTCTATGCAAACTCTCCAACCAGTCACTGTCCTTATCGGAATCAACTCATTGTCATCATTCTGAACCACGGTTATTCCTCCCTTTTTCGGCACACATTGCACCGAACTAACCCACTTACTATCTGAAATCGGGTAAATGATACCTGCATCCAACCATTTCAGTATTTCCTTCTTGACTAACTCTTTCATGATAGGGTTAAGACGTCTCTATTGCTCCAATGTTAGTTTTGCATCGTCCTCCATCAAAATTTTTTGCATGCAAAAAGATGGGCTGATTCCCTTGATATCCACAATTGTCCATCCTATCACCGATTTATGTTCTTTAAGCGCCCTGAACAACTTTTCTTCTTACAAATCGTTAAGTGCGGCAGAAATAATAACAGGTAAAGAATTTGAATTGCCTAAATACGCATACCTGAGGTGTTTAGGTAGTGGTTTTAGCTTAAAAGTTGGTGGCTCCTCCAATGACAGTTTCATCCTTGTTGTGGTTGTTTCCTCCTTGTGCAATGGTCCAAATGGTGTTTTAAATCTGCTAACTCGGGGCAAGGAGTCTAACATCTGCAAATAGTCCATTAATTCTGGATCATCGATCTCTCCATCCCCCAATAATGTCGTTTCCAATGGATCGTTAACCAAACTCTTGTTTATGTCTTCGCTAATTATTTGGTCAATGAGATCCATCCTAAAACATTCTTCTTCATCTGTCGAGAATTTCATAGCCTTAAACACATTAAATTTAATTTCCTGATCTTGGACCCTCATAGTAAGTTCACCTTTTTGTACGCCAATGAGTGTCCTACCCGTAGCCAAGAAAGGTCTCCCTAAGATAATCGGGATATTCTTATCCTCCTCAAAATCCAGAATAATAAAATAAGCTGGGAATATGAACTTATCAACCTTAACCAATATGTCCTCTACAATGCCTCTCAAATATGTGACTGACCTATCCGCCAACTGCAATGAGATGTTCATAGGCTTTGGCGCAGACAAACTCAATTCTGTATAAACTTATAATGACATAAGATTCACACTGGCTCCCAAATCACACAAACATTTGTTGAACGCCATATTCCCAATCGTGCATGGAATGGTGAAACTCCCTGGGTCTTTCAACTTTGGTGGCAACTTCCGCTGTAACACCGTACTACACTCTTCGGTTAATGCCACTGTCTCAAAATCTTCCAACTTCTTTTTCCTGGACAAAATCCATTTCTTGAATTTTGCATAACTAGGCATCTTCTCTAGTGCTTCTGCAAATGGGATGTTAATATGAAGTTTCTTAAAAACATCCAAAAATTTTGCAAACTGCTTGTCTAGTTTCTGCTTTTTGAACTCTTTGCCGAAACGGTGGGGGAAGATAGACAACTGGTTCGTTAACTGGTTTGCTCTTTTCCATTTGTTTTTAGTCCCGCTGTTTGACCTCAACCACTGTATTTTCTCTCTCTGTTTCAACCTCCTTTGTAACTGAAATTTCTGTTTCTTGACCCTCAAGCTATTTTCCACTTCTCAACATAATGGCTTGACATTGCTCGTGATTACCCTTCGGATTTCTCTCGGTGTCACTTGGTAACGTTTCTTGTGGTCTATTATTCAATGCTAACACAATTTGTCCTATCTGATTCTCTAGATTCTTGATGGCCATTTTTGTGATTTCATTGCCATTGCTTAATTTTCATAGCCACCTCATTGCTTGTTATGTATTTTGCCACCAACTCCTCTAGATCTGATTTCCTTTCTTGATGTTGAGTTGGTTGTTGATGGTTCTGAAATCCTGGGGGATATGATGGCCGTGGAGCTTGTTGATGCTGATTATTACTCCATGAAAAGTTCGGATGATTCCTATTCCCTTGATTGTACGCATTCTGGTATATATTTTGTGGAATTCTGTTATAGTTGCCCACAAATTGCATAAATGCTGGATTAATTGCGCATTGATCTGTAGGATGCTCTCCCGCACATAATTCACATATAATTGCCACTTGTTGTGCCTGTTGTACCTGTACCCCTGTCATAGAATTTAACTTCTTTGAAAGTGCTGAAATTTGCGCTTGTATTATCGTCACACCATCTACTTCTAACACTCCAGCTGCCTTTGCCTGTGTCATTCTTGTCGTGGGCCACTGGTAATTGTTAGCTGCCATAGTCTCTATCAATTTGTAGGCCTCCTCATAACTCTTGACCATAAACGCCCCACCTGAAGCTGCATCAATACTGGTTCTAAGGTTTCCGTTCAATCCATTGTAAAACGTGTTCATTTGCAACCACTTTGGCAATCCATGATGCGGACACTTTTTGAGCAATTCTTTGTATCTCTCCCATGCCTCATACAGTGACTCCCCGTGTTGCATTTCAAACATTGTTATCTCATTCCTCATTTTTGCAGTTTTTGCTGGTGGGAAGAATTTTGCAAGAAACTTTTGAGCGAGGTCTTCCCAAGTAGTTATCGATCCTGGCGGTAGAGAGTGTAACTAACTCTTCGCCTTATCCCGTAAGGTGAATGGGAACAAGCGAAGTCTCACCACATCATCCAACACCCCATTATACCTGAAGGTGTCACAAATTTCCAAAAAGTTGACTAGATGTTCATTCGGATTGTCATTTGCTAATCCCCCAAATTGGACTGAATTCTGGATCATCTGAATCATCCCAGGCTTGATTTTGAATGTGTTTGTAGCTATTGTAGGCCTGGTGATGCTCGACTGCAGTTCAGTCACCTTGGGTGTGGCGAAGTCCCTCAACGCTTTCTACTCTTCGGCTGCCATTACCTCTTTTTTTTTTCAGATTTTTCAAAGTCTTCCCTTGTTTCCTTGATCCACTTACTTAACCTCTGAAACCGTTTCTCAATGTCATCCTCAAAAGGCAGCAAGTCTGGATTTTTGGACCGAGTTTGCATAAACAACTTCAAAAACCTGAAATAAGAGGAACAAAACAAAATCTATACTAAATTTATCCCCGACAATGGTGCCAAAAACTTGTTGGGTAAAATATATATACGCTCACACGCAAGTATACATGGTCAACAAGTAATACAGTAATGAGTAGAGTATCGTTCCCACAGAGATAATTTAGTAAGAAATTTAACCTCACAATTATCAATTTTCTATTAATCCTAATTTTATTAAACTATCCAATTCAATGATTAAAATTATAAAAACTAAATTATCAATAGATAAACTATCACAAAACAACCACAAATATTTAAAACTAAATTTTCAAACAATTATTGGAGAATTAGGCTTATGATTTCACCCTAAGCTTCACTCTGATTTTTCCACCTTTATTCCAATTCTACTCACTATCCCAATTTATTAATCAAGAACACGAATGTAGTATTAGCCACCTCTCGATGCACTAATATCGTATTAATTTAAATCCATAAATTAGATAGAAACAAGTTAAATACCTTAATCAACTAACTCACTATATCTCTATGTGAATCAAAATTAAATAAGGTTTAAGATTAAGTTCTCTAACCGATTACATGCGATGTCAAGCATATCTCTAGCTTAACATTCATCAAGATTCTGTTCATTCACATTATTCAAGAACACATGCTATATTAACTAAGTCTAGATTCGTACTTCCTTTCTCGAATTCATACAAATCCACAAAGAACTGTTGATCAGACAATTCATAAATTCAAGCTCAAATTAATATAGATAAACTCGAAAATAATTTATTAAACTGGAAATTAAGGCTACATAATCATTGTTTCACTTAAGGATCCATCATCAGCCTAAAAAGTCAATTAGCTCATAATAAATGAATTAACTACTGAATAAATAAAAGATAGCATCATCCCAATTACACAAATTGAATTTAAAAGAGAATAGTAATACACCACCCTTCTTGTCCTTCAATCTGCAATCTTCGTGAAAATCCTCCTCTTCTTCTTTCCTCCAATATATTGCTCTTCAATCTTATTCCCAAAAATCTCTGTGTATTATCGATAATCCCCCTTTTTATTTTAACACATAGCATAAATTTGCCTCACTTTAGCTCCACACCATCAATCCTAATCCAACTCTAACTCATTACCAAGAAAAATCTAAAAGAAGTCCAAATCTTTTTCAAAACCAACAAGTCAATCAAAAACTCCCAAGAATATATAATAACAACCATAACACAATCCTATTATAAACGTATTACATAAAGAATTTATAGCTCACAAGACTGCCCATTCTCCTTCACATAACAAATCCTTCCCAATTTGAAGTCCCTCAGAAAGCAAGCACCCGTGCATATACATTACTCTGTCGCATGATAGCATGCCGCTGCTAACCCATCAATGATCAACCATGCACTAAGCGTCTTGCGCTATATTACTCAAGACCACACATACAAGACCGCGCTTATGTAGTCAGAAAGTCCAAAAATTTCTTGAAAACTCCTTCCAATGCTAACATCATGATAGGCCCACTGATTATCCTACAACAAGCACAAAACCCTTCAAAAGTAACATGAGAATACCTCAAACTAACAATATAACAATCTAAATGAACATAAATCATAGGTTAAAAACCTACTCATCAGTCAGTGAGACTGATATCTAGCTTGTTCATATGAAAAATTCACAACAATTGTGAGAAGGAGTCCTGGAGTAACTGCAAGATCAAATCTTGACTCAACTCTCCGTCCATGACAAAACCTGTTGTCCTAATTGTTCAATCAAATTAATCATGTTAAGTACTTTTGTCTGTACTGTAGTGTCATCGGTCATTCTAGATCGGAAGAGCTCCTTAGATAATTGATATCTATTAGTCCTACTTTCCTCACCATCAAGTACTTGATGTGCAAGAATATAGTAAGGGCATCCATAGTTTCATACTGATGCTGAAGCTCGTAACTCATGGATGCGAGCATGATGCATTGAGCCAACCTTGCATCATCTTGCCACTTTCTAAAAGAAGCAATGTCTTCCTCAGAGGCATTGTCTACAACCATTGCAGGGATAGGCGTATTAAGGGCATAAGATAGCTTTTCAGCCATGAGAACTATTCTCAAATTCATTAACCAATCCGTTTAATTCAGTCCGGTTAAATAGCATCTAATATGCTTCACAATGATAGTAATTTAGACATTCTAAAATTCTGTAAATGAAATTGTAATTAATAACATTTTAGCATACATTCTTTTATTAATTACCAAAATAAATTAGGTCTTGTTTTAAATTGGTATCTCCCACTATTTTCTTCAAACTATATTACCCTCAATATATATAGTTCGACAATATTTAATTAAAGATATGATTGTGAGAATAAGAATCTCATTTCAAATGTATATAGCCTTGTGTGTGCACAACAAACTATATATAAATAAATAGATAGAAAAATCTTTTAAATTACATCAACTATATAACTCCTTGTATTTTGTCTCTTAAATCAAAATGGTAAAGTCTGTGCACATTCGAACTAAAATAATTTAAGTTAAGTCAGACCCAACATTTCCATATAAGTGAAGAGAAAACTACAGCCCTTGTGTGTGCACAACAAAGCAGTAATGTTCAATTCCTTATAAACATCATATGTAATAAAACTAACATCTTAAATATTTAATACTTTCCTTGTGTGTTCACAACAAACTCATATTAAATATTCAATACTCTATTGTTTCTATCATGCTAGAAGGTGACATTTATAAAATATTTGAGGGGTTTGTTATTAATTTGTCTCAACTTGTTTTACACACACACACACACACACACACACACACACACACACACACACATATATATATATATATATATATATAAAGTCCGAATCTTAAGCTCACTACTTATCTAGCTCACCTTGCTCACCCTCTTTTAGCGACGGACCGGACGACAATTCGGTCCGTCACTATATATTCGGTCCATCGCTATATGTTGTCCATCGCAATATGTTATCCATCACTAAAAGCTAAGACGACGGTTCTATATAGCGACGGACCGAATCGTCACCCGGTACGTCGCTAAAGGGGGGTGAGTAAGGTGAGCTAGATAAGGGGTGAGCTTAAGATCCGGACCATATATATATATATATATATATATATATATATATATATATATATATATAATACTGGTCATATTAATTAACATGCGAAGCATGTTTGCATAATATATAATATATATAGTATAAGCATTCACATATAAAATACTATATTTTACCCAGATTAATTATGCACTTTTATTCTAGTTTGGTTCACTATAGCCACCAAGTGAACCAAAAGGTCAAACCCTAGGGGTGGAAAAATTAATATTTAAATATAACTATTACATTTAAACCCGGGCTCCATTACAAACGGGTCTTTAAGCGATCCTTGCTCCTTGATCTCCAATTCTTCAAAATTAATTCTAAATTTTCCTATTACAAAACTATTTAAAATAAATAGAAACCTTGATCAGCAGTCAAGGGGAAGTACATATGAGGGAGTTAGAATTTACATTAAGAAAAAAATTAGAGAAGACGAGGTACGCAGACCCCATTTAATAAAACCCATACATTCATGCATCCAACTAAATAAAATCTAATCACATTGGTCAATAGTCCATAATCAATCCCATTTATTATCATACACATCACTATATGCATCAATAAATAACATTCATCTCATGAATAATAAACATTCAATATATATATTGATATCATTTAATGAGCAAATCTAGTTAGCATAGAATCTAATTTTGAATCAAAATAAACTCCATTATTTTAATCCAAATTTAAATCAAAATAAATTTCTTTTATTTTAATTTATCCAATTTTGAATAAAATAAACTATTTTATTTTAATCAAATTCTTTAATCAAAATAAACTCATTTATTTTAATTAATTATGGAATCAATTCTAAGTCAAAATAAACTCTTTTATTTTGGATAATATGAAATCTTATTACATATCTAAATAAACTCTTTTATTTAAGGAAATATAGATTCTCTTTCCTATTCACACATAAACTCCTTTATTTTGAATAATATGAAATCTTATTTTATATCTAAATAAAATAATTTATTTAAGGAAACATGGAATCCAATTTTAACTCCAATTAGTTATCATGGAATCCAATTCTAACTCTAATTAGTTATCATGAAATCTAATTTTAAGATTAAAATAAACTTTTTATTTTAATTATAAAATAATTAAGAATATATATATATATATATATATATATATATATATATATATATATATATGATATAAACCAAACTTAAATGATAACTTGTTAACATCCACGAATAATGCACAGCGGGAAAGAAAGGATTACCTAAATAATAAACCCTTTAAAAAAACGCGAACTAATTTTTTATTTTTATTTTTTAAATTTTATACAACAAATTACGCCCAATTAAATTGTTCTAAACAAATATCAATATACATACCAAATTAAAATAATTAATAATTTGCATAAATATTTGGTTCCGATGCCCCTGTTAGGTTTGTAATATTCATGAACTTAATTAAATTACACAAAATAAGCAAAAACGTGATAAAATAGAGTTTTAAAATTTTACAAACCATATACCCGGATCATCCTTTATGCTTAATTATTAATTAAACGAAAAGATAAAGAACAAGAATTATACTCTTGAAGATTCGAGCTTCCTCAGGTACAAGTTCACCTCCAAATCCTTTCGCGTTCAACTTGAATCCACCGGGTTTAATTCATTCTTTTGATCAACGTTAGCAGCCCAAGTGTTTGACCTCTAAAGGTGATCCACCAAGGCAGAAGAAAGATTCAAGAAGATGAGTATTTGGCAAAACCCTAATTTTTCTATCTCTCATAGAAAATGGTGTACTCTCCCAACTATTGAAATTATGTCTTTTGTGAAAACATCAACTACTCTCACCCATAATAAGACTCCTCTTATTTATAGATGTGGGCAATCCTCCTTAATAATTAAGAAATTGAATTTTATTTTTATTAATTAAAGTCCCTTAATTAATTATGCTCCCAATATCATTGGGAATAATTAATTAAAATCTTTTAATTAATTAGCCTCCTAATCTTATTAGGAATAAATGAGAGTACTTATATTAAATTAATTTCCAACTCTTTAGAAATTAAAATAATAATAATTGTAATAATATTAATAAGACTCCTCTTATTAATTTATATATTTAATATTTATAAAATATTAAATAATAAATATTAAACTATTTAATTTATTCTATCGCCATAGATTAAATTAAATACACTTAACATATTATTACGATTATGCCATTAATTTCTTAAATAATTATTTTCCATTTATGGTATGACCCTTTATGTTTTTCATATTAAACCTACTGTGAATAAATCAATTAGAACAATTCTAATCTTATTTAAATAAATAAATTAAACTATTGATTTATTTAAATAAATGATATTTATTCCACAATAGGGATTAACATTTATAGCGATTAACGACTTTCCAGATAATATAGATTTCAACATTAATCATAAAAGAACCTTTGAGTAAATAGTTACTGTACAATTCAATCCTTCCACCATACAATGTCCCAATTAAAGATAAGACATGGAATTACTATCAAGTCTTACTTTATTTAATTATATGTATTTTGACTCTTAAATGCACAACTCCAAATAATGCAAATTAGAAACTCCTTTCTAATTTTATTCTACCTTGGTCAAGGACTACTGAGTTGTCATTTATCGAATCACATAGGATATTTCTATTTTTTACTAGAAGTGGTAGAGTCTTTATTGATCATACATTATCCCCGTGTACGATATATTATACCCAAGCATAACCTTTGATATACCTTAAGGGTCTTAAGGAATAAGTCAAAGTATAACTCGTTATACACAAGATACTATGATGATCTCAAGTCCAAGGATCACTTGTACAACTATTACTACATGAATTCCTATTGATAGGCAAGTAAAACTCCATTAGGTATTCCTTAGCGAGCCACGTTCAGCGAACTTATTCTCTAAAAAGAACCTACATACTTGCTTTAGTGTCTCCACACAAATGATCATGAGATCAATCATCCTCATCTAATGAGCAAGCAACGTATGTACCAATCTATCCGGATTCACTAATCCCCAATTTATTAATCCAACAATTGGGAACTATTTTTTTAAGTTTTCTATGAATTTAGATCTCATTAGAATGATCATAATCATTATTTTAAAAGCATTGCTTAAAACTATGGGTTTATCACATATTATAAAGCAGCATCATATAGATAATTAAAAGACTTTAATAAATTAGTACGTTTTATTAATAAATGAATAAGATTGTTACAAAGTATATTCTTTATCATCAAAGATGATTGGCTTGTGTGCATACTAATTTCACTTATCCCCTTGATATCGACAATGGTTAAGTCTATAGCAGATTTGTACTCTCAAAGAACCCTTAGCAACTTACTTTTCTGCAAGTCATTAAGTGCAGATGCAATAATAATAGGTAAAGTTGATGAATTACCCAAAAATGCATACCTGAGGTGTGTAAAGAGAGGTTTAAGTTCAAGTGTGGGTGGTTCCTCTAGTGAAGGTTTCATCCGTACTGATAATTTTTCTACAGTTTCTAATGGTTCAAATAGAATCTTAAATTTGCTCACTCTACGTAACACATCTAACATGTGCAAATAATCAATCAATTCAGGATTTTCCAGGTTAACATCTCCCAATAATGTGTTTTCCAACGGGTCCCTATCCTTACATCGCATCAAATCTTCACTGACCATTTTCTCAATCACATTCATCCTAAAACATTCTTCCTCATCTGTTGTTAATTTCATAGCTTTGAATACATTAAATGTAACCTCTTGGTCTTGAACTCTCATAGTCAATTCTCCTTTTTGCACATCAATGAGATTCCTCCTAGTTGCTAAGAATGGTCTCCCTAAAATAATCGAAATGTCCTTATCTTCTTCGTAATCAAGAATAATGAAGTCAGCTAGAAACATGAACTTGTACATTTTCACAAATATATCTTCCACAATTTCCCTCAGGTACGTAACTGGCCTATCCGCTAGTTATAATGAGGTGTTCATTGGTTTTGGTGTCGACAAACCCAACTGAGTATAAACTAATAACGACATGACATTAACACTTGCACCCAAATCACACAAACACTTGTTGAAGGATATGCTTCCAATAGTGCAAAGAATGGTGAAGCTACCCAGATCCTTCGACTTTGGAGGCAACTTCCTTTGTAAAACCATGCTACACTCCTCTGTCAATGCTACTGCCTCGTAATCCTCCAATTTTTTATTTCTCGACAAAATACCCTTCATAAACTTAGCATAACTCGGCATTTGTTCTAGACCATCTGCAAATGGAATGTTTATATGTAGCTTTTTAAAGATTTCTAGGGATTTTGAGAACTGTTTATCTAACTTCTGCTTTTGGAACCATTGTTGAAAAGGTGGTGGAGGATTGACTAATGGTACAACAACTATCGGTTCCTTAGCCACTTATCTTTCTTCACCCTTTTTCTCTTTAACTATTTTTGGTCCTCTTTCCTCAGCATCTTCCTTTGTCGTTGAATTTTCTGAACTTTGCCCATGTAACTATTTTCTGCTCCGAAGTGTAATAGCTTGACACTGCTCTTGACTTCCCCTGGGATTCTTTTTGGTGTCACTCGGCAAAGACCATTGAGGTCTATTGTTCAAAGCAATTACCAGCTGTCCCATTTGATTTTCCAAATTTTTAATTGTTGTCGCTTGAGTTTTTATTGCCGCCTCATTACCCGTTATATATTTCAAAATTAGCTCCTCCAAATCTAACTTCTTCTCATGTTGCGGAGCTGACTGTTGGTGCTGATTTTGAAATCTGGGGGGATATGATGGTCGTGGAGCTTGCTGGTGATTCTGATTGTTGCTCTATGAAAAGTCGGGATGGTTCCTTGTCCCCAAATTATAGGTGTTCTGATACGAGTTTTGTGGCCAATTGTAACTACCCACAAACTTTACTGTTGTTGGATTTATTGCACATTGATCCATAGGATGTTCCCCCACACATAACTCACAAACATATGCTACCTGCTGAACCTGTACTCTCGTAAGGGCATCCATTTTCTTCGACAGTGCAGATATCTGAGATGCTAAAGTTGTACCTCCATCCACTTCTAACACTCCAACTGCCTTAGGTGAAGTCATCCTTGTTGTTGGCCACTGGTAGTTATTAGCTGCCAAAGTTTCTATCAAATCGTATGCCTCCTCAAACCTCTTAGCCATAAATGCTCCTCCCGACATTGCGTGTATGTTTGTCCGAAGATTACTGTTTAACCCTGTAACAATCTAGAATTTTATTTGTAATTTCAAATATTTATTGAATTAAATAAATATTTTAATTGATGTGTTTGTGGTTAAGTAAATATTTGTTGGGTTATTTATTATTTAAATAAATAATTCATGAATAATTGTGGACTAACTTAATTAAGTATAATATATTAACTAAGTTGATGTTCAATAATTTTATGGGTTGAAGTTTAATTTAATAGGTTAATTAAATTAAATGAGTAGTTAACTAATTTTATACTATATAATGGTAATATTCTAATTTAATTGAATAATTAAATTAGAGAAAGTTAGTAATGATTAATTAAGTTGTTGAATAATTATGTGTTAATTTCATTTAATAATTGAATTAGAGATTTAAAGTTTTGTTAAGTAAAATTATAATCTTAAACGATTAAGTAAAATATTGGAATTTAATTAATTAGAGGTTGGCGATTAAACCATATAGCAAGTGATTTATCAAAAATAAATTAGAGAGTTTTAATTCAGTTTTTTCAAACAAGGCTTAAAGATATTAAGTCTTTATTTTTAATTAGTTTTATCAAAACAAAGCCTTGTGGCTTTTGGAATTTTTAAATGACAAATTATTTTAAAAAAATTTAACTGATAACTTATGTTTAACTTTTGTAACTGATAGAATTTAAATATACGTATTATGTCTGTCAGTTTTTCTTTTCACACATAAGTGTCCAGTTTATTTGGTTTACACTTAGACTAAGAAGAAGAGAATACAGAGAAGAAGAGAGAGTTTGAGAGAAGAGAGACGAGAGAAATTCTGTGAATCAAGAAGTAGAGTGGGAATTATTCAAGCACTTCTTTGTCATCTAACAAGGTTTAATCAAGCAAGTGAAGGTATAATTCTAATTTCCAAAAGCTTTAGTTCCTATATATGAAATTTTTTTGTGTTCTTGAGTTTCACCGTAAAATAAAATTGTTTTCAAACTCTCTGTAATGCAATTTTGATGAAATTTTGATATATAAAGTGATTGATTGTGTTTATATGTAATTGTGATGATATAACTAACGCCTAGACAAGGATTTGGTATATTAATTTAGGAAAATTACGTTCAAAAAGAAAAGAAATTGATTACAGTGAGTGTGTGTATGAACATGGCTTGTCGGTGTCCAAAATTAATGGTTGATTTGTGAAGTAAATTGTAAATTGATTCTTGAATGTGTTAATTCACTAAGAAATGGAAAGAATATAGTTTGAATAAATTGATTTGGTGTAATAATGAAGTTTTAGTGATGATTTTTGCTAAAGATATCAAAAATGGAGTTTTGGCAAAAATATGAAATTTAAAGGACTTAATTTGATTGTTGTTGTTGTTTAATTGTTTTAAATCAGTATATATATATGATGGGTAATGTTTATATGAAACCTATATCACTTGGGTGTATATAATTTGCTGCTTAATTGGTGAAGTCGTAAGTTTTGGTTATGAACAGAGTAAGAAAACTATCTGCGTTGTTTTCGTCACAGCACCAACAACTAACTATGCCGGGTGTCAAAAGTATGGCACAGTACCGCTTTGGTTCTAGAGCTATAACCACAAGTGCCTATGCCTTAGCCGTAACAAATGGTAGTGATGCCTATTGAATGTGCAGACTTTAAAATCTCATATAACTTAGTTTAATGATAATGATAATGTGTTGAGCATGTAACAAAGGCGTTATAACAGATTTTTAACATGTTAAATTAGTAAGTTGTGAAAACTTTATGTTGTGATTTATTAAATCTAGAGATGGTGATTAAGTGTGATAATGTTAAAACTTGTGATTTTAGAATTTTGTATGGTGTTAATGATTGGAACTTGTACTAAAATAACAAGTTAAACTAAAATAGGATTTAACTTATAAAGTTGATGTTAGTATAATTAATAGATGTTGTAATATATATGATATGTGTAGGTGATCGTGAGTTATAATTTAATAGCTTACGCACGAGACAAGTTTCTGAACTCTAATATTTGTTTGAGTTACCCTAACTTGTTTATAATTAAGCAAGTTTTCCTAGTCTCATTCTCTTTATAATGAATGCAAGTTTCATAACTCTATTTACCTTTTATTGTCAAACAAATATTAACTTTTTCATGATTATTGTTACGCAAGTTTCCTAACTTTATTTCATCATGTAAAACAAGATCCTTATCCTATCTTGTTTATCACTGTTATGCAAGTTCATTACCCTAAGTCAATTACGATTATTTGAGTTATAATTTTATTTAACAAGTTCTTATTCCTAAACCTACTCTTTCAATGAACAAAGTTTCTAACTCTGGTTGTTACCGATAAAGTATGTAACCTTAGCTTATTATTATTGTTCAAGGAAGGTTTAGTGTACCTTTCAATGCTTTTAAATTCATTTATGAAGCATGTCTTTGATGCATTATATTTATTCGATTGTAGTTCAAAACAACTCCATGAAATATTGTTATCAAGCCCTTGAAACATTATTAAGACTTGATTCAACTAATCCTTAGTTGATGTTCATTGAACTCTAAATTACCCTTGAAGCTTATCCAAACCGAACTTACTTTGGTGCGGACTTGTACTCTAAAACTGATAAGAACAACCCTATTATAGGGGAATTATTTATGCGATGCATTTAGATGTTTATGCATAATACATGGTATGAAGAGCTGATCACCCTAAGTACGGGGAGTCCTTACAATCCTATGACTATTTAGGTTTAAGTTGAAAGATTACTTATAACCTTGGACATAGTTCGTGGTCTTGTGACTCTCAGACAAATTTCATATTTTGATTTTAGGTCTCGATGATCATTGATAGAGAGTATTATTCAGTTCTGTTGAACCTATTCATTAGCAGTTATTATGTTGTTGTTATTCATTGTCATTTCAAGTGAGCTTTTATTTTGCTTACTCTTGCATATATAATCATTGCAACTAAGATTGAGAAGGTCGATGAATCTACCACTAGCATAGGGAAAGGAAAAATGAACAAGTGTTGAAGACCTGTAATTTGTTAACTTTTATGATGTCAGATTTTATTATAGCTATTGTGATGTAATTTATTTACTTTTCTGAATTTGATGAATTTTAAGGTTAGATAACCTGAGAGATTTTGTTGGATTTAATGATGTAACCCTTTAATGGGAAGTTTTAAATGTTGAATTTTATTATGTTTGGGTAGTTAGAAATGTATGATTAGAAAGTGAACACCAAATTGTGTGGGAATGAAGTGCCCAAATTTGGGGGTGTCACAAACCCATTATAAAAGGTGTTCATCTGTAACTACTTGGGTAATCCGTGATGTGGTCATTTCCTCAATAACTCCTTATACCTTTCCCAAGCTTCAAACACTGACTCCCCATGTTGTTGTTCAAAATTAGTAATCTCATTGCTCATATTTGTTGTTTTTGCCGATGGGAAGAATTTCGCTAAGAACTTCTGAGCGAGGTCATCCCAAGTAGTAATTGAACCTGTTAGTAATGAATGTAGTCAACTTTTTGCCTTATCTCTCAGTGTGAATGGAAATAATCGAAGCTTCACTGCATCATTCGATACCCTATTATACTTGAAGGTATCACATATTTCCAGAAAGCTCACAAGGTGTTCATTCGGGTCGTTGTTAGCTAAACCCCCAAACTGTACCGAGTTCTGAATCATCTGTATTGTACCAGACTTTATCTCAAAATTATTAGTAGTAATAGCAGGTCTGGTAATACTCGACTGAATCTCAGTAACCCTCAGTGTGGCATAATCCCGCAATGCTTTCTGATCATCCGTAACAATTGTCTCCTGTTGTTCTAAGTTCTCTCTAGTCTCTTTTATCCACTTACTCAACCGCTGAAACTTTCGCTCGATATCGTCCTCGTAAGGTGCTAAGTCTGGCTTCTTTGATCGAGTTTGCATGCACTATTCAAGAGAACCTGAAACAAGAAATAAAAACAAAAAACAAAAAGGAAAATGTTTAACTAAAATTGATATAATTAAACTGATATTGAAAGTAATAAACACAATTATTGTTCTCCAGCAACGGTGCCAAAAACTTGTTTACTTATAATCCAATTACGCACAACACGCAAGTATACGTGATCAACAAGTAATAAAGTGATAAGTTGAGTATCGTTCCCACAGAGAAAATTACTAAATTTTATCCTAACAATTACCAATTTTATATTATCTCAATTTTATTAAACTAATGTTTAAGTATGCAAATTTATGAAAAACTACTAAATAAAGAGAAATCAACTAACTACCATAAACTTTAATCAAATATTGGAGAAATAAGCCTACAATTTCACTTGATGCTTCACTTAGACTAACACACTTCCTTTTAATTCACGTTAACCATCTCTCAATGCATTATACACATATCAACGTAAATCCACAAATGATAGAATCAAGAAGAACACCCTAATTAACTAATCCACTATATCTCTATGTGAAATACAATTAAAGAAGGTTTAATCACAAGTTCGCATGAGATTATGCGCGATGTATAGGTATATCTCTATCCTAGACATAAATTATGAATCCAAATAATACAGAAATCACAATCACACGCTACTATGATTATGTCTAAACCCATAATTCATCTCTCGATTTCATTTGAGTTCACAAGGAATTGGTCATCAAGCAACTCATTAATTAAGCATAAACAATAATAGAAGAATATGTAAATAGCATCAATGAATTAAAATAAATGCATGTCAACTTTCGCTACACAAAAATATCCGTTGTAGACTTAAAAAGTAAATTAGTTCATAACAAATGAAATAAAATTCAAAATCCACAAAGAAACTAACATCCTGAATACAAAGATGAATATGAAGAATAAAAATAGTAAATAGAACCGCTGCTCTTCTTCAATCCTCTTCGCAATCTTCGTGCTCCAAATCCTCGCTTTAAACCTCCAAAATCATGATCTAAAGTTATGGTTTTTGCTAATGATGATCCTTCGTACCTTCTCTGCCCCTAAATATCCCTTTTATCCTTTCATAATTGTGTCCTAAATCCACTAGCTACAGATCTCTATAGTTAGAATCGCATCATAAAACTTCAACTAACTGCCGCGTACCCCACCTCAGCGGGCATTTTGAACTGAGAAGACCTTACCCTGACGGGCGTTAAAATTGCTGACACGTGAACCCCCTCCCCAACGAGTGTTTTTACATGTTGAAGGCCCACCCCGGTGCGTATCTACTCTGGAATTTCCAACTTTTGCCCTTCTTTTTTTGCTTTATCCATCTTAACTTGACCCTGCAATACAAACACAACATAACACATAAAACAATACTAAAAACAACACGAAATATCAACTATTTAGGTCCAAAAAATACCCAATTTGTAGGTATGAAATCCACTCATCAAGGATGAGCCCGTGCGAGATTTTGATTGAACCCCGATATAGGATCGGATGTTGGGAGAATATGAAGAGAAAATCCTGGAGTTAGAATGCCGAGTTGAGGAGCTAGAGACCCAGGCTCAGGAGAGAGAAACTGAGATGTAGAAGCTGAAGGATGAATACCACAAGAGGAAGTTGGGGATGCAAGAGATGGAGGTGGAATATGGCTATCGTAAAGAAGCAAGCATACAGATGGAAACTCTTTTTCACCGTTGTATCGCCCCCAAAATCGGAACTATTTCACTCCTCGATCTTGTGCATTAATATTATACTATTCTAGCTTTAAAACATTATTTAATGTTAAAATAGCTAAAAATGCAGAATAATTTTTTTCTTTTTCATTCCATTCATTCATTCCCTGAATCGCAACCTTTACAATTCTTATTTATACTAGAATCATATTTATTATATGATTTGTATAATCTGTGTAAACATATTAAAAGCTTAAGTCTCAATACTTCATATCTTTTCTATCGATGACTTATTTATTTTAGAATCATATCTATTCTCATTTTAGAATAAACATTCTTTATCTATTCAACATTTCAAACTATACATAACTGCCGATTACATTTGACAAAACTATCAATCATAGATTTATACCTTACTAATTCAAGCAAATGTATTCATTTTGCACATCGTTCAATCTTCATCATCCGTATAGCAAGTAATATTTCCTAACATCATTAACCTGCAAAAAGTTTATGTTTGCAAGATTGAGCTCGACAGCCCAACAAATTTAATAGTCTATCATGTTTCACATAGCACATAATTCCATATACACTACATTTCCTTTAATATGCATATCCGTATGCAACATATATTCTTTACTATGCATATCCTACATGCATCAATAATTCTTTACAAGGCATACATTCATGCATTATACATTTCTAATTTATCGAGTTACATCATACAATATGTGTTATCACATATCACATATAAATTGAGTTCCATAACCCAATTAACTTAGTCATATTTTGACTTTAACAATTCATAAAGCATGGTATGTAACTCACCACATAATTGATAAGTAGGTTTTATACCTACTTATTAGTTACCAACTCACGAGAATTTTGCTCAACTTAAGTAGTTTTATTATATTTTATTTTCTTTTTGTGTTTATTTTGTAGTATGCATTGATGGAACTCCTATAGCAACATAAGGCATGGAATATCATGGATTGGCATGGATGGCATGAAGCTAGCAAAAGAATGGCAAGGTGGACGTGAGCAAATGAGAAGGAGATCAATGAATTGGTGATGTGGAGAAGTGAGGAAATGAAGAAGCAAGCTAGTAGCAACAAAAAGCAGCAAAAGCAAGCAAAAAGACAGCAGAAGAAAGATTGTAGTAGAAGTGCGGCCGCGCTGCTATTCAAGCTCTACATGGCACGCCCGCACTTAAGGCAAGACAGACGCAGATCAGGCATCGCGCGGCCGCGCTCCAACAACAAAGGGCTTTGGTGCGCCCGCGCCATACACTCAGCAGACAACTCTATAGCGCGCTCGCGCCCATAATGCAGTTCAATTCCGCTCGGCCGCGCGAGTCTTCTTCAGTTAATTTTGCTAACTTTTTGTAATTTGAATTTGAGCATATTTTGCTCAATTGGGACGATATGGTTGGCACCAGACGTGTTTTGTGATTAGTTTTTCATATTATCATTACTGTTTTTAGGTTTTACTACTCTAGAGAGGGTTTAAACATTGGATTTCTACATTTAGCCCTTCTCTTATTCAAGATTATTAAATAATTATTAGTTTGCAACTCTAGAGATTTTGGTGATTTGGAACAAGCTTGGAACAGACTCTGCAATAGAAATTAACAGATTTGCTCTATCATTTATCTTACAACTATTGATTGCATTTCTTAATTCCATGTTTTGCTTCAAACCCATAATGGCTTTTGGTTCAGAAATGAACTAAACTCCATTATGGGATTCTAATGGATTTTGATGTGTAGTTTGAATATGTATATCTGAATGTATTGTTGAATATTTAACATTGGATTGCCCATTATGATTGAGCAAAATGCTTGAATATTTGATCACCATTCACACTAATTGCTTGTATGGATTTGGAAAATGAAATATAAGTATAGATTATATCATAATGGCATATGTTCATGAGCCTGATTTGTTTAAGCTTTGTGATTCGTGACCCGGATAGGCATATACCGGTCCACCATGTGTAGGCATGAAGAGAGCATGCGCTTTAATTCATTATTGTTGTAATTTCACATAGACATATAGTTATTTTTAGTAATAGTGATGCTTATATGAATTCTATCGATTATGGATTTTGTGTAAATTAGACATAGTTCATTGAAAAATGGTTATGCTCTACTTTTGAGCTCTTAACTAGCTTTCCATGATAAATAATTAAACATGAAATGAGGGTTGCATTTTAGATGAAACATTAAATGATATTGGAATCCCATTGGTCTCCAATTTGATTACATTACTTTAGTAACTATAATTTTGTTCATTACTTAATTTAGAATTCAATTTAATTGTGAGTTGATCATTTAAGCATATAGAAATAGTGATTAAGTTGTTACATGATAAATTAGATTTAGTAACTTTCTCCATGGATCGATACTTTTCTTACTCTGTACTACTTGTTGACCCTTGTATACTTGCATGAGTTAGAGTCCTTTTTGTTAGACTAAAAAGGAGGCAACAAGTTTTTGGCGCCATTGCCGAGGAAAGGCGTTTATTTTTAATATTGTCATCATCAACTAAAGCTAAATTTGTGTGACTTAAACAATTCTTATCTTATCTTATTTCTATTTTTATTTTTTTTTATATTTCAGGTACTTGTATACATTTTATGCACATGCGATCGTCCAATTCCGAGTTGACACCTGCACAAGACAACATCAACGGCAGAGGTTGGAAATCGAGAGCACACATGAATATACAAGTAGATTTTGAGAAATCAACATCCAACATGGCAGCCGAAGAGCAAAGAGAGGAACACAGGGCCTTAAGAGATTACTCGGTGCCAAATATTAATGGGTTACAGTCAAGCATAGTCAGGCCAGCTATAGCAGCCAACACCTTTGAGATAAAGTCAGGCACTATTCAAATGGTAAAGAATTCGGTACAGTTTGGGGGTGCTACTACAGATGATCCGAATGAACATCTATTGAGCTTCATAGAGATATGTGACACTTTCAAGGTCAATGGAGTGTTAGAAGGTGCAATCAGGCTTAGACTGTTTCCATTCTCTTTACGGAACAAGGCAAGAAGTTGGCTTCACTCTTTGCCTTCAGGATCTATTACAACATGGGAGGACTTATCACAAAAGTTCTTAGCCAAATTTTTCCCAATGGCTAAGACAACTAAAATGAGGACATCAATTTCCCAGTTCGAGCAGCAACAGGGTGAATCTTTATATGAAGCCTAGGAACGGTATAAAGAGATGCTAAGGAAATGTCCCCATCATGGAATGCCAGATTGGATGGTGATAAATACTTTTACAATGGACTGGGATGGCAGTCAAGGCCGATTATAGATGCAGCTGCAGGAGGAGCCTTATGGGTTAAGAGCTATGAAGAGGCTTATAATCTTATAGAGACTATGACAACAAATGATTTTCAAAATCCTACAGCCAGAATGCCACAGCCAAAAGTTACAGGATTGTTAGAGGTGGATGCTATCACTCAGTTTTCAGCTCAGATGGCATCTATGGCAAAGAAGATTGATTCGTTAGCGAAAAGCAAAGCGAAGACAGTTGCTTTTGTGTGTGGGATATGTGTAGGGCCACATCCAACTGATCAATGTGGTATCAGTTCAGAATCTGTACAGTATGTGAGCAACTACCAGAAAAGTCAGAATTTATTCCAAAATTCCTACAACAACAACAATCGCAATCATACCAATTTTAGTTGGCCAAACAATCAAAATTAACAGTTTCAACCACACCATCAGTTTCAGTCACAATCATCTCACCAAAAGTTTGTACCGAAACCACCCTACCCTTCAAGATTTCAACAGCAACAACAACATTATCCACCACCTGCACCTCAGCAAGAGAAGAAGTCAGAAATGGAAGAGATGATGATGAAGTACATGGAAAATACCGAGGTGATGATTAAGAGCCAAGCAGTGGCTATCAAAAATTAAGAAACACGGATGGGTCAGATGGCCAGTATGCTCAATAACAGACCTCAAGGGACATTTCCTAGTACAACAGAAGCCAATCCAAGAAGAGAGGGCAAAGAGCAGTGTCAGGCAATAACTTTAAGATCGTGGAAGCGGACTACGAATTGCGGTAAAGATGGGCGCCTGCCGCCCACTTTTCCAAGAGGAAAGCAGTGCAAGGCAGTGAAGAAAAATGGGTCTGATGAAGTTTTGTGTAAAGAAGGTTCTGAGCAAAGGGAAGTGAAAAAGAAGAGTAAAGAGGCACTTGAGAAACAAGTGACAAAACAACCAATTATTCATAAGTTTATCCACAGAGATTATAGAAGCAAAGGGAGGATAAGCAGTTTCATAAGTTTTTGGAGGTGTTTAAGAAGCTAAAAATCAATATACCTTTCGTTGAGGCATTGGAACAGATGCCAAGTTATGCAAAGTTAATGAAAGGGATATTATCAAGGAAGAAAAGATTAGAAGATTTTGAGATAGTAGCTTTAACTGAAGAATGCAGTGTAGTGCTTCAACGCAAACTACCTCCGAAGCTGAAGGATCCGGGCAGCTTCACGATACCTTGTTCAATCGAAAAGATGAGTTTCAGCAAATGCTTATGTCATCTAGGGGGGAGCATTAACTTGATGCCACTATCAGTGTTCAATCAGTTGGGATTGCCAGCTCCAAGGCCGACAATCATTTCATTACAGCTTGCTAACAGGTCTATTACCTATCCACGGGGTATTGTGGAAGATGTACTGGTTAAAGTAGACAAATTTATTTTCCCAGTGGATTTCATCATATTGGACTATGAAGAAGACAGAAGTACACCGATCATTCTTGGAAGACCGTTCTTAGCTACAGGAAGAACTCTAATAGATGTTCAGAAAGGTGAATTGACAATGAGAGTTCTTGATCAAGAAGTCACCTTCAATGTGTTCAAGGCTATGAAATTTTTTACAGACGAAAAGGAATGTTTCAGGATTAATTTGGTGGAAAAGGTGTTGAATAATGAAGTAGAAAATTTGGTGGAACATGAACCTTTAAAGAATGTTATTGTGGGTAATTCTGAGATAGAAGATGCGGAGATTATTGAGTGTGTTCAAATACTTGACACAACTCCAAAGTTTAGAAATTTCAAGACTCTTGTTGAGCCATTAAAGATTGCCAGGGAGACATCAATGAAATTAAAGCCATCTCTTGAGATGCCTCTAGAACTTGAGTTGAAACCTATTCCAAACCATTTGAGGTATGCATTTTTAAATGATAATTCAAAATTACCTGTTATTATTTCTCCCGCACCAACATCTATCCAGGAAGAAAGGCTGCTAAGAGTTTTGAGAGATTTCAAATCAGCCATTGGATGGACCATAGCAGATATATAAGGAATTAGCCCATCATTCTGCATTCACAAGATCCTACTGGAAGATAAGAGTAAGCCTTCAGTGGAATAACAACGAAGACTTAATCCAATTATGAAGGAAGTGATAAAGAAGGAAGTTCTGAAATTGCTGGATGCAGGAATTATATATCTGATCTCAGATAGCTCGTGGGTGAGCCCGGTACAGTGTCTGCCGAAGAAATGGGGAATGTTTGTGGTCTCCAATGAGAATAATGAATTGATACCAATGAGGACAGTAACAGGGTGGAGAGTCTGCATGAACTATCACATACTTAATAAAGCTACAAGGAAAGATCACTTCCCACTGCCGTTTATTGATCAGATGTTGGACATACTAGCAGGTCATAAATTTTATTGCCTTCTGGATGGATATGTAGGCTAAAATCAAATTTTGATATCTTCAGAAGACCAAGAAAAAACAACTTTCACATGTCTATATGGAACATTTGCTTTCAGAAGGATGTCTTTCGGGTTATGCAATGCCCCGACCACGTTCCAAAGATGTATGATGGCAATTTTTTTGGATATGGTGGAGCATATTGTGGAAGTGTTTATGGATGATTTTTCAGTATTTGGTAATTCTTTTGATTTGTGTTTGGAAAATCTAGTGATGGTATTGAGGAGATGTGTTGAAACAAATTTGGTTTTGAATTGGGAAAAGTGCCATTTTATGGTGCAAGAAGGAATCATCTTGGGACATAAGGTGTCAAAGAAAGGATTAGAAGTGGATATGGCTAAATTAGAGACCATTGAGAATTTACCTCCACCAACTTCTGTAAAAGGTGTTCGCAGTTTTTTAGGGCATGCAGGCTTCTATAGAAGGTTTATTAAGAACTTCTCCAAGATCGCAAAGAGTGACACCCCCAAAATTAGGTATACATCACCCATCTCGGGTCGCCAGATACATGGTACAGAATACAAATACAAACTAATTATACAACAGTCGTGTAAAATACGACAAAACATATGCTGTGAGTTTTAATACAAATATTGTCATATAGACAATATCCACAATCAATGGAGACCACATTACATTTATTATTACACTATTTCACAGAATAGTGAGGGCTACTAATGCACCATCTAGGACCGTTACTCCATTCCCCGACTAGCCCCAGCTACGTTCTCATTTCCTGAAGAGAACAATGAAAGAAAGGGTGAGCTCAACTAGCCCAGTAAGAAATATTATGACTAAGATAATGCGTAATAAATTATCATTAGCCTTCAACAAATGTTAAAGCGATACAATATAACAAACATCGAGTTTAATCTGCAATTTGAACAAGCAATCCATTAGAAGAGTCAAGTAGAGAATAAAATCTACTATCTTCTACGATTTAAAAAGTTTTTCATCACTTTTATCTCTAAGACTCATTTCAATAAATAAACCACATCATCAAATCATCCCGCACTACTACGTGCCAAGGATATTCTTAAGTATCACGACCACTTAATTATCCATACACTATGGGCCAAAGATAATCGTGTTTTCATCAACGGTCCTGATCATGCCATAAAATAATTCATCTTTGCACCCTTGGCCGAAGAGAATCCATAGCCATAATTATACCAAAAACTGTCCATCAATGCATTACGGGCCAATGAGGACTTTTTCCACATCATTTGTAACATTACGGTCATGATTATACCGAATAATCCCTGGTCATAATCATACCAAGTCCATCTATGCACTACAGGCCACAGATGACTTTCAACATAATATAAACATGAGGATGATGACAATGATATAATAATTCAATAAAACAGGTTCAAGAATTAATTTATCTAGGAACCAATAACGTCCAAATTGTCAACATGATACTTCTTTGTAGAATAAAATTCAAGAATGCTCAGAAGAATACTTCCATGAAAAGATACTGGATGAAGCACAAATATCAAGGATATTCCACTAATTTCTTGGAGTATAGAAGACAAAACTTTAACCAACTGAGTATAGTAGAATATGTGAAACTATAAATGGATTTTCGCCGCCATGCAGTAATCCACTTAGACAGATCATTTCCAAAATTTAATAAGGAATGAATACAAAGGATCATTCACCATGCATGTGATAATCTACATAGGCGAGTTATTCCAATGTAATAATAAAGAATGGAATAATGTAAGAAATCACCACGCATGCGATAAACCTCATGCATAAAAGTTATTTCACGTAATAATAAATAACGGAACCAGTGTCACGCCTAAACGCACGAACAAGATATTCCAGCGAGAAAAATAAATAACGGAACCGTGTCATGCGTAAACGCATGAGACGTGATGTTCCAATGAATAATAAATAATGGAACCATGTCATGAGTAAAAGCATGATAGGATATTCCAATGAATAATAAAGAATGGAATAATGTAAGAATTTCACCATGTATGCGATTACTTACGTATTATGAGTTATTCCAACATAATAATAAAGAATGGAATAATAGAAGAATTTCACCATATATGCGGTACTTCGCATAGTCAGGTTATTCTAACATAATGATAAAGAATGGAATAACAGAAGAATTTCACCAAGTATAGGGTAGCAGCGTGATCTGTGGTATTCAACGTAATAATAAAGAATGGAATAATGAAGTTCTCTTCATGAATACAAAAGAAATAATACCCCTCTTGTACAACAAATAATATCCCTTAACTTTGAAAGAAGAGTACTAAAATCCGGTAGAGGCGAGGATATACTCAAAGAAAAAATTCAGACTACGCTTCAAAGCTTTCTTAAACTCTAAAGAAATACGCTCAAGATTATAGAGGAAGAATTTTCTCTATAGTTTCTCTCTCTAGAGTTTCAGTGAATTCGTAAGAAATAATGAAGGAATGAGCTTTTATTTATAGGAGAATGGACTGCATAGTAACTAATTCATGAACGGTTGATTTACTTTTAAACGGATGGTCCAGATTGATTTAATAAAATATTCTAATAAAACAAAATCTTTTAAATAAAATATAATATATTCTATTTATAATCTAATAAAACGAATAACTTTTTAAAAGTATTCTGTTTTATATAAAAAGATTTTAATATACAAAACACTATCTGAGCACTATACATAATAAAATATAATATATTCTAATTATTATCTAATAAAACAAATAACTTTATAAAAGTATTCGCTTTTATATAAAAAGATATTACTATACAAAACACTATGCATAATAGAATATAATATATTCTATTTATAGTCTAATAAAACGAATAACTTTATAAAAAATTTCGTTTTATTACATTAATAATACTAATAAAACAAAACCGAGTGACTTATCACGTAAGCATCAATAATCAATACTGGTGTGCTACTATGCAACCACGCCAGACATCGCATTTTTTTAACACCGAGTAGTTCAACAGTATTAACGGTAAAACTTCCGCCGTTATTTTTAGAAAATATTTTTGTCGTTTTCTCAATCTGACAATAATTTCATTGCGGGGTCCACCAATGATTGTTCCATTGTGCAAATACTCCCTGATAAAATGAATATTCCCCGACCAATCGAATATTATATAACAACTTGTATACTTTGCAAAATTTATAAATACTACCCACAACTATAACATTACATCAAATCCACACCATAATATTCAAAAAAAAAATTATTTTGAGAAAATTAAATCTTTATTCGTAAAATTTGAGATTTTACACAAAGCCACTATGCAGCTTATTGGAGAAGGATGTACAGTTCAAGTTCGATGAAGATTGCTTGTTTGCATTTGAGCATTTAAAGAGGAAGTTAACTACAGCACTAGTGATCACAGCACCAGATTGGGACCTTCTGTTCGAATTAATGTGTGATGCCAGTGACTATGCTGTGGGGGTTATTTTGGGTCAGTGAAGGGACAAGATCTTTCATGTGATATACTATGCGAGCAAGACCCTTAATGATGCTCAGTTGAACTACACCACCACAGAGAAGGAACTTTTGGTAGTTGTGTATGCTTTTGACAAGTTTTGAGACTATTTGATTGGGACAAAGGTGATAGTGTATACAGATCATGCGACAATTCGATACTTGGTGGAAAAGAAAGATGCAAAGCCTCGTTTAATCAAGTGGATACTTCTATTGCAAGAATTTAATTTAGAGATTAAGGATAGAAAGGGAACTGAGAACCAACTGGCGGACCACTTATCTAGACTGGAAAATTCGGGAAGGGGTGTAGATGACAAGGTTGTTATTAATGAGTCATTCCCAGATGAACAGTTATTTGTGGTGAAAGGAGAAGTGCCATGGTTTGCGGACTATGCGAACTACTTGGTGAGCAAGATAATCCTTTCTGACTTGGTTGGACATCAAAAGAAGAAATTTTTTCATGATGTGAAGTGGTTTATGAAACAGAGGGAATTTTGCAAGATTGCCACGCGTCTTTGTATGGAGGTTATTATGGTGGACAAAGGACAGTGGCTCGAGTGTTACAAGCAGGATTCTATTGGCCAACAATTTTTAAAGATGCTTACTATTTTGTCCAAAAGTGTGTAGATGTCAAAGAGTCGGGAATATATCGAAGGGAGATGAGATTCCCTTGAACACAATCCTTGAGGTTGAAATTTTTGATGTGTGGGGGATAGACTGCATGGGGCCTTTTATTTCTTCATGTGGGAACCTATATATCTTATTGGCAGTTGACTGTGATTTTAAGTGGGCAGAAGTGGCAGCTCTTCCAATAAATGATGCTAAGGTGGTCTTGAGATTTTTACAAAGAAGTATTTTTACAAGTTTGGACTCCACGGGCCATTATTAGGGATGAGGGAAGCCATTTTTGTAATCGACAATTCACAGCTCTGTTGGTTAAGTATGGGGTGAATCATCGTATTGCTACATCTTACCATCCCCAGACTAATGGCCGAGTAGAGGTTTTAAATCATGAAGTAAAGAGAATTTTGGAGAAGATAGTGAACCCCACAAGGAAGGACTGGTCATTGAAGTTAGATGATGTTGTATGGACCTACAAGACTGCCTATAAAACTCCGTTAGGCATGTCACCATTTCAGCTGGTTTATGGAAAGGCTTATCACCTTCCCATGTGGCTCGAGCACAAGGCGTATTGGGTAATCAGAAAGCTCAACTCTGACTTGAGGGCTGCAGGTGAAAAACGCCTACTCCAACTCAATGAGTTGGATAAATTCAGATTGCAAGCTTATGAGAACTCCAAGCTGTACAAAGAAAAGGTGAAGAGATGGCATGATTGCAAAATTATGGAGAGAGTGTTTGAGTTAGGACAAAGAGTTTTATTGTTTAATTCCAGACTTAAACTCTTTCCTGAGAAGCTGAAATCAAGGTGGTCAGGACCATTTACTGTGAAGACAGTTTATCCACATGGTGTGGTTGAGGTATTCGAAAAATTCCCAGATAAGTCGTTCAAGGTCAATGGATAACGACTTAAGCACAATTATGGTGGTGAGGTTGACAGGCAGAAGGTCACCTCAATTCTTTCTTCTACATGATTGAATCAGAGATAGTCAAGCTAATTGACTATAACTTAGCGCTTGATGGGAGGCACCCCATTATTTATATCCTTACCTTTTGTTTAATTCTTTTGAATCATGTATATTTCGTATCTGCATGTTTAATTCTTGATAGCATAGAATTTTTGATATAAGTTTGGTTGGCGTTGATTGTGCATATCATTTTGGTTAGGAGTATCATATAGAGCATTATTTTTGATATAGTCATTCTCACATGGTTTTAGTACATATTTTTGATTTGAGAAATTGTTATATCTTATAAGTGTAAATGTTTTATGTACAGGATAAGTGAAGAATGTAATGAGCTAATGATTTCTACTTCAAAATGCAGTTCAGTTTTGGTTTAAGGCACAGGGCCGCGCTGTAATAACCCGATATTGTCTATATAAATGAGAAATTTTGTATATAAATTTTTTTATTATTATTATTTTAAAGATAGAAATATGTGCCAAGTAATGTGTATGTATATGTGTGATAAATAAAATTTATTTATTACATGAATAATTTCAAATAATTTTATTTTAGAATTATTGATCATTGTTATAATATGTTATATTAACCACAGATTCAAGCCTTTATATCACCCAAATGACAATCATGATCAAAGTAATAAACGGTCAAAGTAAGCAGTATGAACATGATTTATGTTTTCTAGAAATTCCAGAAAATCAAGAACACGGCTCTGACCGGCTTAGATTTGGTGGGTGTGATGTATTTAGACTAATTAAGTGTAATAGATCTCTTCCTTGACATTAGTACTACAATCTGAAACCCTTAAACCACCAAAACCTTACCGGGAAATCAAGTTGTGGAAGCCCAAAAGTGGTACCTAAGAACTATCTTGGGTTTTCTAGGTAACCTAGAAAACCAAGAACAGGTCTGACAATGAGTTCAAATCCTTATATCTTGCATCTATGTTATGATCTGACCCAGATATTATTATACACTTGTAGTATTACATTAATACTACAAGTTGTGATTATTACCTTGCCCAAAAACATCCCAGGTCGGAATTTAATCATGGTCAAACATGCCCCCTCGAAAACTGCCTATGAAGGTTCTGGGTTTCTTAAGAACACCTAAGACGACACTTACTGTCACCAAAGGGCTTTAGCGATAGACTTATTAAAATTAATTAATGTAATTTCTAAAAATCATTTAAAAATAAAAAATAATTTCTGAAAATTACAAAAATTATTTTAAAAATTATTTTAAGTTATAAAAATTAACTTTTAATAATTTGACATATTTTTCATAAATATTAATATTTATTTGGATATTATTGGCATTTAATTTATTTAATAAATGTGCTAAATAAATAAATTAAAAATGATTTTATTATATTAAAAATTATTTTAAATGATAATAAGGTATTTAGTAATATTTTAAGTTATAAAACATAACTTTTAATATTTTAAGACAAATTTTATTAATTATTTAATATTAATGATATTAGATTTATTTTGTAATTATATTAAATAATATAATTAAAAATGATTTTAATATAATATAATTATATTATAAAAATCATTTTAAATGAAAATAAATAATTTAAAATATTTTAAGTTATAAAATATAACTTTTGATATTTAAAGGTAAATTTCATTAATAATTTTATATTAATGATATTTGATTTATTTAATAATTATATTGAATAAATAAATTAAAAATGGTTTTATTGATTTAAAAATCATTTAAAAAGGAGATAAATGAATTAAAAATATTTTAAGTTATAATAAATGACTTTTAATATTTTGATGAGTAATTATTTAAAATGGTTTTAAATGTTTTAAAAATCATTTAAAGGTAATATTAATACTTTAAAAATACTTTGAGTATTATAAATAACTTTAATATTTTGGCAATGGTTTCATTAATAGTTTAATATCAATTAAATATTAATGATAATAGAATTATTTAATATTTAAATCATTTAATAATATTTTCGGTGTTAGAAAAATCATGATAAATTATAATAATTAATAAAAAAAATTATTATAAGTCATTTAAAAATAATATGACTGATAATTACAGTCATTGAACTACAAAATAGAGTTAAAGCTGTCAGTACACCGAAATATTTTAGAAATTGATCTAGACTTATATAATTAAACTCGATAAGTGTTTGTTTGCGAACCAATGACTGTTAAAATATGTGACAATGTGATTAGGTTATGTCGATCGCAAATAAATAGCGATCTTATGTGTTGTGATACATTATTCTAATCGACCGAATGATCTTATTAATGATAGGTTTCAATATAAAAGATTAATCTAAGTTGCGTTATTGTAAGCAGTAGCTCAGGCAAGTATCCTAACTTTGCATTTCCTTTATGCAATGGACATGAGTAAGAATGTTTCAGAATCATATTATTGTGCCAAATTATTAACTCTATTGTAAGACCCCAACTTATTATAAATGAAATTAAATTTTCTCTATTTATTATTTTGAAATAGTAAGGGTTAATTTGATTAATGTGGTTAGTTATAGGCAAAATGCGCAAATATTTTATATAAGCAAGTGGTTATAAAATATTCATTGTTGTCGGCGAATATTCGTTTGGTCGTGGAATATTCTTACTGTAGGGGAATATTCCTACGACGGCGCAGCCTTGTGTGGGCCCCATAATGGAAAGCGATTGGATGAAAAAAATGACAAGAATAAGTTGTTTATAAATAACGGCGTAGTTATTACCGTTAATACTGTTGGAATACCATGTGGTTAAAACATAGTAGCACACGGTATTGCACCAATTATTGATTCTTACGTAAGAAGGCACTGCTCAATAATTGTTACAGTAATTACTGTTCAATATTATATTTTATTAATTCAATAATTGCTACGTTGATATTTTATATTATTGTTGTTTTAATAATTGTCACTGCACAGTATTTTCATTATCAGATCAATAATTCATATTATTTTAATAATATTATTAGATAACATTATTGGCAATGTCTAGAAAGTTCTGTCTAAGGAGAGGTTTGGTCACCTAATTGCGCGCCAATAAGGAGAAATCCTTATTGGAAAGCCCCCTCTTTCTTGGAAACTACTTGGTTCTCAGTATTGTGATTCTGTAATATTATTTGTGAATAATTAATTATTAATTTATATGATAAGAAAAATATTCATTTTATGTGGATATAGATGGAGAAATTTTTTAAAGTGACAATTGTTGAAAATTTGATATTTTATCTTTTCTGATAAAATAATTTATTTAAATATATTATTATATTTTAATAATATAATAATGGTGATATTTTTACAATGAATGTGTGATATATGAATAAATGAGGAGGAAGAGTATTTCTGTTACTAAAAATATTTAAAACATGTTTTTCATGTTTGTGGATCCCATTTCTTGACTGAAATTTGATTATAGCCTGTAAAATTGCCCGTTTGTGAATTTCGGTCAATTTCTGTTTGGAATTTGGAAAAACTTAAACTTACAAAGTTGTAGGGAATGGAATTTCCTATGGAAAGGGCATAAGATTTGAATTTTTCTGATAAAAGGGCTATTTATTATGAATTATTCAAGTTCCGGATTAATTAATTATTATTTTTTGGAGTTTTAATTGATTTTTGTAGGGAAAACGTTTTTGGCACATGTTTGGCTGAATTCAGATCTTCAAAGGTGTGCATAGGAAGTTTTGTTATAAATAATAATATTTTATTAAATTTTCTGCTTTGGTGTTCTAAACAATTTTCTATAAATAGGGTGCTTAGGTTAGAATTGAAAATCACACCAGACACTGAAGTTTTCTCTCTCTTTCTCTCTCTATATTATCGAGCGTATTCTTGAGAGTATTTTGATACTTTGAATGTTGCTATACGGTGCAAATTTCCTTCAGCACAATATCCGGTATTCCAGCTAGAAGTACAG
Source organism: Panax quinquefolius (assembly GCA_020205615.1). Classification (NCBI taxonomy): domain Eukaryota; kingdom Viridiplantae; phylum Streptophyta; class Magnoliopsida; order Apiales; family Araliaceae; genus Panax; species Panax quinquefolius. Next base: position 71,213,808 of record CM035158.1, on the reverse strand, counting down.
TCTTTTCAACTTAAGGGATATTATTTTTTTAAAAAAATGATATTATTTCTTTCAATATCATTATGCCGGAATATTGATATTATTTTTCTTGTGAAATTCTTGTCTTTTAATGTCGGGGTTACTATTCACATATACTAAGACTATTCACGATACTAAGACTATTCACGAATCGAATATTACATTATTCACGTAGAAAAATTAAATTTTTACTTTTTTGTCCAAAATATCTATTATGGATACTAGCTTTGATTGTATCTATGTTTTGATCATTTTTGAATTTTACTCCACTATGATTATTTATGAAGTATTTTTGAACTCGGATTGTTTAAAGTACGAATCCTTAATATTTGTTCTTTTGTTTCACTGGATTCGTTTTCTTTAAAATATTTTTCATCATCCTCAGTCCTAAATGATGATATTACTGAATATCTTTGGCCTGTAGTGCAAAGATTAATAATTTTCTGATGAATATCTTTGGCCCTTAGTGCAAAGATGAACAGGTGTTGAGATGAACATAACCAACTGATGAATATCTTTGGCCTGTAGTGCAAAGATGAATATTTGATTCAAGATGAATATTGATTGATGTTACAGGAATAAATTAATGATGATGGACTTTTAAATTCATAGATTATAGTAGATTTCATCCTCTACGTAACTCAACTATGAATTATTATTTCCGTTGTGAATATTGATCTGAAATTTGTTGTCTATTGTATTTTATCATATTTTTTTCCCTGTTGAAGACTAACGATAATTTGTTCTATTGTATCTTAGTCATAATATTCTTTACTGGGATAGTTGAGCTCACCCTTTTCCTTTTTGTTCCATTTTTCTTCTCAGGAGGCGAGAATGTAGCGAGTTCTAGTCGGGGTGTGGAATGATGGTTCTAGAAAGTTGTTTTAGTAGTCCTCACCATTTTTGTAAAATAATGTACCAATAATTATAATGAGGACTTATTTGGGTGTGAATATTGTCTAGATAGCAATATTTGTATTTAAACTCACAGTTTTTATGTTGTATTAATAAAGTTGTAGTTGTTTCTGTACCATGTTATTGATGACTAAAAATGGGTGATGTATACCTATTTTGGGGGTATCACAGTTGATATCAGAACTTAGGGATATGATCTCTGGCGGAGATCGGGGAATAGAACTAAGAGGGGAGAGACGAGTAAAACCTTCACTAGTGTGTCTTACCTAAGCTTATTTGTTGGTTGGTCAGTATATAGGGATATTATGTGATATGTTGATTTCCTTAATTAACCCATGTTTTATGGCAGTATTTGAGAATGTCGACTGAGAATGTAACAGTGGAGTAAATGAGACCGTGGAGACACCTTTACTCACCAACGAGGAAAACGTGCAATAGGCTGGCAATGTTCCTCCTGTGAACAACACCAATGAGCAGATGATGAACGACGTGATGTTTAGAAGCTTTTTGTAGTTCATGAAAAATCAGACGAGGGAGACTCGTGCACAAAATACAGGTGGAAATGATAACAACGCACGATTTGTCACAGCCAAGCAGTTCAAAGAGTTGGGACCACTAGAATTCTGGGGAAAGCCAGATCCGATTAAGGCAGAGACGTGGGTCAAACAAATTACCAAGATATTCGATGTCTTGGGATGCACGGAGGAACAAAAGGTTCCATTCGCCACCATTATGTTCCGTAATGAGGCAGATTACTGGTGGGAATCTGTGAAGCGTACCCATCCATCCTCACTCAGCATGTCTTGGGAGACGTTTCAAAAACTGTTCAATGAAAAGTACTTTCCTGAAAGTATTCTTCATATGTAGGAAGTGGAGTTTATTAGATTGGAACAAAACAACATGACGATGTCCCAGTACGAGGCAAAGTTTGTAGAGTTATCCAGGTTTGCACCTCATTTGGTGGAGAATGAGGAACGTATGACGTGGATGTTTCCGAGAGGTTTGAAACTCGGCATACGTCAATATCTCATTTCTCATAAATTTTCTCTCTATTCAGATGTTGTCAACATGGCTCAATTATTAAAGCGAGATAATGAGTACGTTCAACTGAGGGACCACAACCAGGATCATACCGGTGACAGCAGTCATCAGAACAATGATAACCAGCAGAGGAAGAAAAATACGGATAAAAGTGGTAACCACTCTGGTGGTAACCATGGCCATGAAAATAGAAGAAGCGAGTCGGGGGGAGATTTAAAAAAGAGAAGATTCAATAATGACAACGCGAAGACGTCGATTACCATGAAGAATTGGTTCTCTAGGGAGGAGAACGACCACCTGGGTCTATGCTATAAATGCGAAAGAGGGACATATCACCCAAACCGCCCACAACAGATTCAAGGTATGTTATAATTGTGGAAAAGAAGGACATATCACTCGAGATTATACAAGATGGCGAAACCAAGTCCAAAGAAGAATGGTGACTCGAAAGGTCATTCCGGAGAAAAGTCAAAGTCAACGGTTCTTAGAAGAGCGTTTATCGTGACTGGTCAAAATGCGAGGAACCCAAACGAGGTGATCACGGGTAAGCTAATCATAAATTCTTACAAAGTTTATACCTTACTAGATACCGGTGCTACCCATTTATTTATCTCTCCTGCTTGTGCTCAACGTTTAAACTTAACTCCGGAGAAATTAGATTTTGATTTATTTGTGGAGACTCCGTTAGGAGAAACTTTCTTCACATCAACTGTTTATAAATCTGGTTTGATCTAAGTTGGCATCATCACATTACCTGTTGATCTTATCTCTTTAAAGATACTTGCTTTTGATGTGATTTTAGGGATTGATTGGTTAACTACTCATCATGCCAAAACTGATTGTTTTCATAAGGTTGTTAGTTTTCATATTCTTAACCAACCTGTTGTATGAATTCAAGCAACTAAACCACTAAAATCAATCACTGTTATATCCAGTCATAAAGCTATTCCTTTATTGAAAAACGGATGTCAATCTTTCTTAGCCCATGTTATGGATTTGAATAAAGACACATCGGATTTGAATAATATTCCTGTTGTTAGTAAATTTCCTGACGTATTTCCTGAATAAAATTTAAATAGGTACACTTAAAAAGGGGGTTGAATAAGTGTAGGCACAAACTATGTCCAATTTTTATTTCTTATCAAAAAGTCCTTTGGATGTTTAATGCAGCAAGCTGGGTTACCAAGTCAGTATATTATTGAGTTAACCAGTTTTACTGATATGAATAGAATGCAAGCTGCTGGATGAAAAACAAGATATTCAAGCACAGAAAGTAAACACACCAACACAAGGATTTTTACGTGGTTCAACTACTACCCTCTAGAATAGTAGTCTAATCCACGTCCAATACCAACTAGTATTGGAGACTCACTTTTATTAAACTATTCCAATTACAATACAAGTTCCAATGATATGAACACCTTTATTCCCTGTGCACCTATGCACTCCTAAGCACCTCTGTTTTCCTTAAACTTGATTGTAATAAGTTACCAATTCAAAAATAGAATTACATGTAATATTGATTGAGATAGGAAAAGTAAAATACACACTAGAGGTCTAATGATCAAGCAATATATAACTCACTAACTTAAGGCTCTAGTATAGAATGAAATGGAATGCAAGAAGGACATTACCAGAATGTATTCAAAGTTGCAACCATGTTCTTAATGCAATCAATATCTGTCTAAGTGAAAAACAATTTCGTAGCTTGTAAACTATATTTTTTGTGTATGTTTTTCGTGTGTTGTTATGTTAAAGATCTCAGGTTATATAGACCTCTTCTAGGATATTACCGTTGCAAAGGTTTTGTTACTGTGATATACTAACTTAGCACAAATCTTGCCGTTCTGTCCGCAACTTGACTTCAATCACATAAATTCTATTTTCCAAACAGTCACGCCATCAGTTTTTAAGGCTTAATTAATTTTAATTTTCATGGGAGACAACCATGATGCAGATTACTAACAGTCCCATTTACACAGTCGAATTTTATTCCCTTATATGCCCATAAACATTTGCTAACATGTTTCCATATATCTTAACATGCGTTGGTTCATTAGAGTGAACCAATTAAGTTGCTCAAATCGTGAGGCGAGATCTTGACACATGATTTCTGCTATGCAATATGCAATCAGCTAGTTACCTTAATTAATTTCCTAGATTTAAGACCCTTGATATATGACGCATGATAGAAGCAGCATGATGTCATGATTTATACTAACCATATATCTTATCAGATATAGGTCCGTCGGAAATGCCCAATCAAATTGTCTTGAATGTAATGCAAGACTCCTGCTATCTCATTGTCATCTTGACTATGATCTTAGATTGATGGAGAGATTAAATGCATGATTCATGAAAATTTATTTACCCCATTTTATGCTCTAACGTGTGGGTCTATTCAACAGGATTTGATTACTTATGTTGAGCAAATTTGGCCATGCATATTATTAATCATGCAACATCAAATATGAATGCACGTATATGTATGTAATGCACATGTCCTAGAGCCTTATTTTGGAAAGTAATAAATGCTAAGATCTTACATATATTCCTAGGACTCAAATTAGCATTTCTTTCTTCAAAGGCATCTTGACTTTGGACTTTCTTCCTTGATGTTCCTGAAATGTTATAGGACATAGTTAGTAAACAAATTTGGTCATCATCAAAACATAGGGTGTGACATAAGTCAACACTGAAGAACTTCCCGGTCTACCCCCAGAACGTGAAGTTGAATTCTTTATTGATCTTGAACCTGGTACAAAGCCCATTTCTAAAACCCCATATCGAATGACTCCTATTGAACTTCAGGAGTTAAAAGTCCAACTACAGGAATTGTTAGACATCGTTTTCATTCGTCCTAGTACATCTCATTGGGGTGCTCCTATTTTATTTGTAAAGAAGAAAGACGGGAGTATGCGACTTTGTATTGACTACCGGGAATTGAACCATGTCACCATCAAGAATAGGTATCCGCTACCTCGCATTGATGACCTATTTGACCAGTTTTAAGGACCATAATTCTTTTCAAAGATCGATCTTTGTTCTGGATATCATCGGTGAAGATTAGGCGAGGATATTCCAAAGGCGCCTTGTAACTTGGTACGAGCATTATGAATTCTTAGTCATGTCTTTTGGATTGACTAATGCTCCTGCGATTTTCATGGTTATGATGAACCGAGTATTCAAGGATATTTGGATCAGTTCGTTGCTGTCTTTATTGATGACATCCTTATATATTCCAAAAGCCGTGAAGATCATTAGCACCATTTGAAGCTGGTACTCCAAAGGCTTCGTGAAAATAAGCTATATGCCAAGTTGAAGAAATGCGAGTTCTAGCTTGAGGAAGTAGCATTCCTTGGGCACGTGGTGTCAAAACATAGAGTATCTGTCGACCCGGAAAAGATTGAAGCAATATAAAGTTGGGAGCAACCAAAGTCGGTGACTGAAGTACTTAGCTTTCTGGGCCTAGCTGGTTATTATCGGAGATTCATGGAAGGATTTTCTCGAATCGCTACCCCATTAACTCAACTGACTCGGAAGGATACAAAATTCGTATGGAGCGAGGAATGCGAGAAGAGTTTTCAAGAGCTTAAGAGGAGACTCATTTCGGCACCTGTTCTGACAATACTATCTGGTTCGGATGGATTTATTATCTACAGCGACGCTTCGGGCAAAGGGTTAGGATGTGTTCTCATGCGACATGGGAAAGTCATAGCCTATGCCTCGCGACAACTTAAAGAATATGAGAGGAATTGTCCTACTCATGATCTAGAGTTGGCAGTAGTCGTTTTCGCGCTAAAGATCTGGAGGCACTATCTATATGGAGAGAAAGTGGAGATATATTCAGACCATAAAAGCCTCAAATATTTCTTCACCCAAAAGGAACTCAACATGCAGCAACGACGTTGGCTGGAGCAGTTGAAAGATTACGACCACACTATTCAATACCATCATGGAAAAGCGAACGTGGTAGCGGACGCGTTGAGTAGAAGATCATATGCGGGAACAAGTGCGATGTTGTCAACACAAAGGCCCATTTTGTGTGATTTACAAAAGATGAAGATAGAATTCAAGACTCTGGGGACCCATGTGATGAAGTCAAGTATACGCATAGAGCCAACTTTAATAGAAAAAGTTAAAGTTGCTCAAGCCACCGACCCGGAGCTGATGCATATGAAGAAGAAAGTACAAGAAGGTGCTATTCTGAAAGCGAGAATCGATGAAGAAGGAATACTTCGAGTCCACTCCAGACTTTGTGTTCCTAACAACTCTGATTTGAAATACAAGATCATGACGGAGGCACATAATACACCGTTTGCAATCCATCCTGGAAGTACCAAAATGTATCGTGATCTTCAACATACATTTTGGTGGAACAATATGAAGAGAGAGATTGCAAACTTTATCTCGAGGTGTTTAACTTGTCAACGTGTAAAGGCGGAGCATCAAGTACCTAAGGGTCCGTTGCAACCACTTGAGATTCCGAAATGGAAGTGGGAACACATTACCATGGATTTTGTTACGGGTCTTCCCACTGTTTCTCAAGGTATAAATGCTATTTGGGTTATTATTGATAGATTAACCAAGTCTGCTCATTTCTTGCGAATACGGGAGACTTACTCCCTTGAACGTCTTGCTCATATGTATGTAAATGAGATTGTGAGATTGCATGGCATGCCAGTATCCATAGTTTCAGATCGTGACCCAAGATTCATTTCACGATTTTGGGTTAGTTTGCAAAAAGCTATGGGCACGGATTTACGATTCAGTTCGGCATACCATCCTCAAACGGACAGACAATCATAGAGGACTATTCAAACTCTTGAAGATCTATTAAGACTCTGTGTCCTAGACTTCAAAGGGAGTTGGGATAAGTATTTACCATTGGTGGAATTCTCCTACAATAACAGTTATCAGGCAAGTATAGGAGTAGCTCCATTCAAAGCATTGTATGGACAGAAGTGTCGCTCTCTAATATGTTGGGATAAGGTGGGTGAAGCAACATTGTTGGGACTCGAGTTGGTACGTATGACTACGGAAAAGATCCAAATAATTTAACAACATATACCAATGGCACAAGATCGACAAAAGAGTTATGCGGATCTTCATCGAAAGGACGTGGAATTTAGTATTGGGGATCCTGTATTGTTGTGTGTTACTCCATAGAAGGGAGTTACAAGATTTGGGAAAAGAGAAAAGCTCAATCCACGATTTATTGGTCCATTTCAGATTCTTGACCGAGTAGGAAATGTGGCCTATAGACTCGCGTTACCTCCAAGTATGTCTCGTGTTCATAATGTTTTTCACATATCTGTGCGACGTAAATATATGAAAGACCCGAACCACGTTATTGAGTTTGAACCGGACGAGATAGTCGAAGACTTAACGTACGAAGAGGTACCTGTCAAGATCTTGGATAGGAAGGAGCTTGTCTTACGTTCAAAGGTCATACCACAAGTCAAAGTTTTGTAGAGGAACCATGCAATTGAGGAAATGACCCGGGAGTTGGAAACGGAAATAAAAGTGAGGTATCCTCACCTTTTCGAAACACCAGGTACGTACGTCAATTTCGAGGACGAAATTTCATAAGGAGGGGAGGTTGTAAGACCCCAACTTATTATAAATGAAATTAAATTTCCTCTATTTATTATTTTGAAATAGTAAGGGTTGATTTGATTAATGTGGTTAGTTATGGGTAAATGCCGCAAATATTTTAAATAAGCAAGTGGTTATAAAATATTCATTGTTGTCGGGAAATATTCGTTTGGTCGTGGAATATTCTTATTGTCGGGGAATATTCATACGACAGTGCAGCCTTGTGTGGGCCCCATAACAGAAAGTGATTGGATGAAGAAAACGACAAGAATAAGTTATTTATAAATAACTAGAAGTAGTTATTCTGATTAATCTTTGTTGGAATACCGGTGGTTAAAACACGAGAAGACACGCGATATTGCACCAATTATTGATTCTTACGTAAGAAGGCACTATTCAATAATTGTTACAGTAATTATTGTTCAATATTATATTTTATTGATTCGATAATTATTACGTTGATATTTTATATTATTGTTATTTTAATAATTGTCACTGCACAATATTTTTATTATCAGATCAATAATTCATATTATTTGAATAATATTATTAGATAGCATTATTGGCAATGTCTAGAAAATTTTTTCTAATGAGAGGTTTGGTCACCTAATTGCGCGCCAGTAAGGAGAAATCCTTATTGGAAAGCCCTCTTTCTGGGAAGCCGCTCGGGTTATCGAGATATGATTACGTAATATTATTTATGAATAATTAATTATTGATTTATATGATAAGAAAAATATTCATTTTATTTGGATATAGATGGAGAAATTTTTTAAAGTGACAATTGTTGAAAAATTGATATTTTATCTTTTTTGATAAAATAATTCATTTAAATATATTATTATATTTTAATAATATAATAATGGTGATATTTTTACAATGAATGTGTGATATATTAATTATTATTTTTTCGAGTTTTAATTGATTTTTGTAGGAAAAACGTTTTTGGCACATATTTTGCTGAATTCAGATCTTCAAAGGTGTGCGAAGGAAGTTTTTTTATAAATAATAATATTTTATTAAATTTTCTGCTTTGGTGTTCTAAGCAATTTCCTATAAATAGGGTGCTTAAGTTAGAATTGAAAATCACACCAGAAACTAAAGTTTTCTCTCTCTTTCTCTCTATATTATCGAGCGTATTCTTGAGAGTATTATAATACTTTGAGTGTTGCTATACGGTGCAAATTCCCTTCAGCACTATATCCGGTATTCTAGCTAGAAGTACAGTCTTTTCAAGGTAAGGGATATTATTTTTTTAAAAAAAACTGATATTATTTCTTTCAATATCATTATGTAGGAATATTGATTGTATTTTTCTTGTGAAATTCTTATCTTTTAGTGTCGGGGTTACTATTCACGTATACGGCACTATTCACGTATACGGTACTATTCACGAATACAGCACTATTCACAGAAAAATTAAATTTTCGTTTTTTTCTCCAAAATATCTATTATGGATACTAGCTTTGATTGTATCCATGTTTTGATCATTTTTGAATTTTACTCCACTATGATTATTTATGAAGTATTTTTGAACTCAGATTGTTTAAAGTATTTAATCCTTAATATTTGTTCTTTTGTTTCACTAGATTCGCTTTTGTTTAAAATATTTTCATCATCATCGGTCCTAAATGATGATATTACTGAATATCTTTGGCCTATAGTGCAAAGATTAATGATTTTTCGATGAACATCTTTGGCCCGTAGTGCAAAGATGAGCAGTGTTGAGATGAGCGTGATTAATCGATGAATATCTTTTGGCTCAGTAGTGCAAAGATGAATATTTGATTCAAGATGAATATTGATTGATGTTACAGGATAAAATAATGATGATGGACTTTTAAATTCATAGATTATAGTAGATTTCATCCTCTACGTAACTCATCTATGAATTATTATTTTTGCTACGAATATTGATCTGAAATTTGTTGTCTATTGTATTTTATCAGATTTTTTCCCTGTTGAAGACTAACGATAATTTGTTCTATATTATCTTAGTCATAATATTCTTTACTGAGCTAGTTGAGCTCACTCTTTTCCTTTTTGTTCCATTTTTCTTCTTAGGAGGCAAGAATGTAACGAGTTCTAGTCGGGGTGTGGAATGATGGTTCTAGAAAGTTGTTTTAGTAGTCCTCACCATTTTTGTAAAATAATGTACCAATAATTATAATGAGGACTTATTTGGGTGTGAATATTTTCTAGATGGCAATATTTGTATTTAAACTCACAGTTTTTATGTTGTATTAATAAAGTTGTAGTTGTTTCTGTACCATGTTATTGATGACTCAAAATGGGTGATGTATACCTATTTTGGGGGTATCACATCTATTGTTATTGATTATGTATCCAATTATGCATATTCATACAAGTTCTTAAATTATTCGATCATTGTTTATCAACACAGTATTAGTGCATAATCCATATATTTATTCTGTTCGTTAGTTTCTAAATATGGTTATACAAGTGTCCCTACTTGGATATTCATTGTATTTAATCACATGTTGATACATACTTATTGATTTCAAGTATGTATACGTTGACTTAAAAGACGTCTAAGCTATTTGATTTGGCTAGACACAAACTTAAAAATATTGTTGAACAAGATAGAACTTTATTGTATCCAACCAGATTATTTTGGTTCGGATTCCCGACTAAGTATGAACACTCAGAACATGGGAAAAATTTTGTGCACCTAAGGTGGATAAGATGAACGATAATATAGTTCTTGCATGTAGTATTGATCAATACAGAGCATAACGGGCTGATCACCCCCCGTGCCTGTAAGTTATCACGGTTTACAAATGAAGTTTTGTTTAACCTTTTCGAAAATAGAAAACAATGTTCATAGTCTGTCGACTAATCTCTAGTTATAGTCAGTACGTAGTTTCAAAATTTTGATATAGAATTGATATGTTGTTATTATTGGTTCAACTTACTTCACAACTGTTGATTCATTGTAGAAGTGTCATTCAAAGAAAATATTTAACCCTTTCAGCTAATATCTATTGTTGTTATTACCTGCTGGGCAATCAAATGCTCATTCTTACTTTAAATTTAAATGTTTTCAACTAAGTATGATCAACCCGAAGGATCAGGCAAGAACAAGGGGAAAGGAAAGCTGTTCGAATAAGTTTTAATAATATTCTATGTAATAGTTAAAGTTTATTAAGACAATGATACTTATTATCTATGATGTAATGAATGTTTAAAGGTCACGTACCTAGGAGTAAACTTTGATGCATATGTAAATTAAGATTGTTATCTATATTTATTGTTATTATTATTATATTATTTCGCTCATAGAAATGGTATCGTGAAGCACCGAGTTAGGGTTTCAAGTACCTGAATTTGGGGGCGACACACGCGCGGTCGCGCATTTAAGCAGTTCAAAAGTCATGAACATGCGCCATGTTTCTTTGCAGTCTGGTCATTAGCGCATCCGTGCTCTTTCTGAGTTTAAAATCAGCGCACCCGCGCCGTGTCAGAAGAGCGCCCGTGCCATTAGCCAGTATAAAAGTTGTGCGGCCGCGCCCGAGACTAGAGTCATAAATATTTTAAGTTTTTAAAGACGTGTCTCATTCCAACTTTTGATATCAGTTACTTCTAAAATGTATGCCTCTCAGATTTCTCTCCCTACAAAACTAACGCACGTCTCTTCTCCTCTCCAAACTATTCCCATTTCAAATTCCTAACTCCTCACCCCACTACTAATTTATACGCGATCAGTTCTCCTTCTCAAGTTCAAAATCTTCAACTGATCCTTCATTCCGTTTCAAAGATAAACCTAGGGTTTATGAGAGATTGTTACAATAGTAAGTTTGGGGGAGTTCGAATACAGAGCACACATTTTATCAGTCAAATTCTTCTCTTCAATTAAAGGTTCTTCTTCATCAAGTGTAATGGGGCCAAAACGAGCACATTCTTGCACTCCAGAGTCATCTTCCTCAAGTAACCAGAGTGAGGACATTGTTGACCTTTCAAAATTCGTCAGCCTTGAGGCCCAGATGGAATACTACCGAATAGTGGCTAAGATATTTTTGAGGGAGCATGGTTTTCAGACTAAGGCACAAGATGGGCAACTGAAAGAAATGATCAGAGAAAGATGTTATCTTGGAGTCTGTTCTACACCCGTGCCTGCACCCATGGGCATTGTACGAGAATTTTATGCGAGGCGAAGGAGACTATGAGTGGGTTTTCCTTTGTCAGAGGCGCGAAAGTAGACTATCGCCCATAGGCGATTTGTGGCGTGTTCAATTTACCCGGCCCTCCAACTGGATATGTAAATTGGGTCGAGGCTGCAAGGTTTGAGACTAACCTCGACAGGGTTATCATTGACTTATGCATACTGGTTACACAGTGGAGTTACAAGCCAAGCACTAATCAGCGTAGGACTTTTCAGGCTTCAACCCTCAATCGCTATGCCAAAGCTTGGAACCTATTTATTTGTGCAAAACTTATGCCATCATCCCATCAGCATGAAATTACAACTGAACAGGCAATTATTTTATGGGGTATAATTATAGGAAAATACATTGATGTTGGTCATCTCCTTAACCAGAACATATTACGTAACATGCGTGGGAGCACTACCGGCATTATACCAAATGCCTCGATTATTTCTCATTTATGTGCTCGACCAGGAGTCATATGGGCTAATGAACAGTTGTAATACCCAAGTCAGGATATCACTCACGCTACGATAGCCAAGTTCAAAGATTAGGCAGGAGGTACCCCTCATCCAAGGGGCAAATGTTTCATCCTTCCACCAGCATCATCGAGGCCTTCACCGCAGCACATGTGCACAATTGACGCCAGAACTTGTGACGCCCCCAAATTCAAGTACTTGAAACCCAAACTCGGTGTTTCACGATACTATTTCTTTGAGCGAAATAATAATAATAATATAAACATTAAACTTAATTTATATACATTAGAGTTTTTCTAATCCCCCAGGTTCACAAACTTTAATACATTACATTACATGATAATAATAAATATCATTATCTTAGTAGAGTGTAAATATTACATAAGATAGCTTAGAACTTATTCTGCAACCTTTCCTTTTCCCTTTTTCTTAGAAAAGCCTTCAGGTTGATTTCTACAAGAAAGAACCTAAGCTCTGATACCAACTCTGTAACACCCCATTTCCGAAATAGAAAGAGAGGTTACTCAAAACATAACAAAACTGATGAATTTAATAGCAAGGCTCAGAGCCATAAAAGAATAGTCTTAATAACTGATAAATACCTCAAGTCAACCATAATAAATTTCAAACTGTCTCAAACAACAATCTAAAATAATTATTACAATTCCAAGTAAACTGACACATCAAGTCTAAATCGAATAATTCTAAATCATTGGAATGAATGGAGCTCTCATCACACTTGCCCTTGGTCCCCCCGACACTCTTTGGAAGAAAAACACAAGATGAGCCAAATGCCCGAAGACGGATATAGAATACAAATAATGAACCAAAATAACTAACTCAATTAAATGAAATGAAACGTAAACGAATCAAACGGTTTAACAAAACTAACACAACGAAATAATAGGCTGAATCAAATGGTTGGGTGTTATTTTATACCGAGATCAGAACAAAACAGAAATATACCTTGCCACACAGGCAAGTCACACACATTGGACTGCGAATCCAATGCATGTAAAATCGGAAGGTGTGTTTGGCACAAACATCACCAATCCGCAGAACAAAACAGAAAAGAAAACTAGGGTCGACCCATACGCCTCCCACAACAAAACACCAAATGGCCAACTCCCACCGGAGCACAAAACGGAGACGCTGTGGGCTGATCACACCGCCACGGAAGGTGTCATGCCTCGGTGCCAAGAGGACACGTGCTGGTACCCCCCACGGTGGTTATAGCTCAGGTATACCCTACGGTATTCTAACAAGGATACCATGTCACAACACATGCGACATAATATCAACAAAAAGGGTGTCTAATATGTACATGTTAAACTGAAATGAATCATCAACTCAAAGTCTCCAAAAATATTAACATGTACTTTCTACGAGAATCAAAATAAATACAAAAGGTGATACACTAGATCAATAGTACAAACACGAGTTCTAAGTATCAATACCAAGACGGAACTATCAAAATAAATTTAGACATGTTGTATTAGTCTAAAGAGTACAAATGGGAGTTCTAATATAACGCCAAAACAAGCTATTCAAAATAAATTGACAATAAATAATTATGAGAGACAATACTAAATTTCAAAACAAATAACGGAACGAACAAATTAAAAACAAATGAGTCTCGCTGAAAAAGTACGGAATCCGTACCTGGAGTAAGCAATGTAATACCCAAAAATTTAAATTCCAAAAATACTTCCCTTCGTCTGATCTAATACAATAAAATAAAATAAAATTTTATTATAAATCTAACCATTACTAACATCACACTGTTAAATCTATTATTAAGTAATTTTTATAATTTTATCAACAAATTAATTAATTAGAATTTATATATACTGTTTTTAATTCGTCCTATACAATATTTCATATATATATATATATGTATATATGCATAACATTGATGCTTTTAAAAGTCCTGTAAGTTTCATACGTAAGAAATAAAATAATTACTTTAAAGAAATCAATTTCTCATATTAATATGACAATTGTTGACAACACATGTTTTATGAATCTATAGGTATATATAGGTATTATATCATATGTAACAAAGAATATATTACTTGTCATCCATATTCACTTTATTAATACATCAATGGCATCATATACTGTTAAGACACAATTTACATATATCTATGATGATGGATGCCCAAAATAGCAACATAATTTTATACTTCCACCACGTGAGCATTATGTTATTAACTAGCCTCTATAGTTTTGTTTGTATTCTGATCATTCTTCCAGTCCAATTGCAACACATAATTATATCAATCACAAAAAAAATTTACTTACCAGACTACCGCCGCCCCTTTTCTCCTTCCTTTTCCCTTCAGTCAATTTGTGTTAGACGTAGTGGTGAACAAATTAGGTTTTAGATATTTATTATTATTATTTTGTTTTACTAACTCTCCTAATTTTAATATTATTAAAAAAAATACACAAGTATAAATTTGACCCACTTAATTTTAAAGCCCAATTTTATCAATTAATTTACCCAACACTTATTAATATTTATTAGCCCAATAAATTAAATAATTAATTGACCCAATTAAATGACAAAGTCCAATTAATATGTTTTTAAAAGAAAATAATTTTATTCTTTTTTTTTCGGGTATTACAAAAAGTAACTAAGAAACATAGGTTTAAGCAACTAATTCAAGTAATAGATACCGGATAAGTAGGTATAAAACCTACTTATCAAATACCCCCAAACTTAAACCATTGTTTGTGCTCAAACAAAAATACAAAACAACAATGCTATGCAATGAAACTAATCTACATGCTTACGAATCCAGCAGTAATGATAGAAATAAGTCTAATCAACCGGACTTATAGAAATCAAGTAAACATGATAATACATCATATCAAAACAAATTAATAATTTCCTAATCAATCATCAAATCTTAGACTATTATCACTAATATAGTGCGTATGTGCTCCACAACAATGTTAACTGATATAAAATCAAATTTAACACATAACAAGTCTCTTCGAAGGCATCATACAGTGTAAACTCAAGAAATCTAAAAAGCAAGCTAGATCCAACTAAAATCAAACAATTACTAATATCGAGGGTCAACATGGGATACTTATGCTTTATTTTTCATCTACAGGGGTTTTTTTTCTCTAATTTCCCGTTTTATTCATTTTTTTTGTTTATATACACATAGCTATGCAATGTCTTATTCACTTAGGCTTTTCAATGCTACCTTAATGAGCTTTCGACCAACGACTCCCAGACCATTAAGACCTTAGGGCGCTAGGTGTAAAGACAATCCCCTCGGGCTTACTTACTCAAGTAACAAAGGCCACAAAACTAAACAAGCACGCCACAGTGTTTATTCATACTTTTTCTTTTCTTTTCTTTTCTTTTTTTTATATAGCTTATATACCCCAAATATTCCCCCAAACTTAGGTTCTTGTCTAACTTTAGCCATCACTACTTATTCTTGTCATTCTTTCATTCAAACTAGCATTATCTTTTAGAGTCCCATTATGTATCAATTTAAACTCAATCAATCAACAAGTTGTTTTTACTGTGCTATCATTATTATTACAAGTTTCAAACAGAAAAAGACTCAATTCCTAAAAAGAAATCACATCAAAGCTCTAATAGTCAGTACTATACTTGTCTACCTAATTCCAATCTCATCATTGGCCAAAACAAATTGTAAATATCAAACAACTGGACTCATGCAAGATGTACTATATGCTATACAAACATAGTAAACTAACTACTATTTTTGAAAATTTTCAATTTTTCAAGTTTTTTTTTAAATTTTTTATTTTAAAAAACTGAATGAAAAAACTAAATGTAACTATACGAACTACAATGTAAATAATTAACTATATGCAATACGACACTAAAATGCCCCCAAACTTAAACTAGACATTATCCTCAATGGCTGAAATAGAAAAAAGTAAAGTAGAGGACTTCCCTGAAAATATAGCAATTCTCCTCCTTGTCCTCTAAGTTTGGAGAATAGATTAGGCACATGGAACAAATTGGGCACCACACTTGAATTGGACTTGAATAACCTTTTCATAATCTTTCGTTTGTCCATTGAACCTCCAATACCTGCAATTAAGAGAGACAACATGGATTAGAATAGCACTTGGATTGGTAAGAGAACTTAATAAGCAAACTAATTCCTATCTACTAAATAAACTAGTAATGCATATAAATATAAAAATTCTTGGGTTGCCTCCTAGTTAGCGCTTCAATTACAGTCTTTCATTCTGACTTTGTCTGGTCAACGCTGTCCAATTCCTCTTCGATAATTGAGGAACCCTCCATCCATCGAAAATAACATAGCTTTTGGTAGGTTCCCATTTGTGATGGCCAATGCATCAAAGTTACCTAGCATGCTCTAATTTGGTATGATCTCAATCAAGAATGTCCCACAGCTAGGTGTTTTCTCCATTATGTATGTGATCACTTTGGGGCATGGAAGCTTGTCACACACAATGGGTTCTTCGTCTGTCTTCTCTTTCTCGTCCCACCATGGATTCAAAATTGTACTCGCTCTTATGTCATCATGAGTTTCGCCGATGACATGACTACCAAGTGGGCATGATTTTGCAAATCTGACTTACTCTTTGATCTTTGGTGGAGACCCATTTAGATCTTCGTCGATCTCTATTTCATTATCCCTAATTTTCTCCACACTTCCGATATCTTGTGGCTCATCCAGTCGCAGATTTGGTTCGGGTTCTCCGTCAATTTTGTCATCCATGTCATAAAGCCAAGTGTTTGGAGGAAGGTTGATTACGAATTTGGTCATTTGATCTATCTTATTCTGAAGATTCTGAATTGACTTCTCTTGATTAATCCTTCTCTCATTTGATGCTATGAACTTGGACAACAATTCCTCCAATCTCGAATTATCTGTCTCAGTTTTTGTGACACCCCCAAATCTAGGTACTTCATTCCCATAAGATTTGGTGTTCACTTTCCATTCATTCATATCTATCTACCCAAATATAATAAAATTAAATCATAAATCTTCCCTTTAAATAGGGTTACATCATTAAATAAAAATCTTCCCAGGTTGTCTAACCTTAAACATTAATCAAGTACGGAATTAAAATAATTACATTACATCATTAAATATCAAATCCAACATCAAGACAATAAATAAAATTACAAGTCTTCATCACTTGCACATTTTTCCCTTTTCTTTGCTAGTTGAAGGCTCATCTACCTTCTCAACTTTAGCTGCAATAATTATATTTATGCAAGAGTGAGCAAAACAAATGCTCACTAGATATAACAATGAATCAACGAGAGAATAATAATAACTGCCAATGAATAGCTCATCACAACTGAGTAGTACTCTATCAATGATAACCAAAAGTTGGAATCGAAATATGAATTATATCTAAGGGTCATAAGACCACGAATTATGTCCATGGTTACAAGTAATCTTTTAACTTTAATCTTAACAGTTATACTATAGGGACTTCACGTACTTAGGGGGATCAACCATTCGTACCATGTATTGTGCACAAACATCTAAATGTATTGCGTATCCCCTATAATAGGGTTGTTCTCCTCAGTTTTAGAGTACAAGTCCGCACCAAAGAAAGTTTGGTTTGGATAAGCTTCAAGGGTAATTTAAAGTTTAACGATCATCAACTAGGGGACTAGTTGAATCAACAAGGTTTGAAAACACAATAGTTGTTTAATAACAACATAACATGGAACAATGAATAATTGTAAGCGAACCAACTATATATTAAACTCATGCTTAGAAACAACTACAACACATAAGTATTGAATAACAACAAACATTATTTGAATAATATTAAGCTAAGGCTATGATCTTTATTAAACCAGATACAGAATCATTGAATATATATTAAGTAATAACAAGATGAAAAATAAAACTTGCTCAATATGAGAATAACTTGTGCCAAGTAGTTAAAATATGACAATTTGACATTAGGAATTTGGAATTCAAGAAACTGCATTCACAATACAAGAATGACAATAAACTTGTCTAACAATAAACAAGTTAGAATACATCAATAACTATTGGAATTCAAAACCTGTTCGAATAAAGTTCAAATTATAGCTTGTTCAAATAATGATTAGGAATACAAGAATTCGCTTAATTAAAGTTTAGAGTAAAAACTTGCTCAATGTAAAAAGATAAGGTTTAAAAACTTTCCTCGAGCGTAAGCTATAATATTAAAACTCAAGTTCACCTACACATAGTATTAGAACCACAATAACAATTAGATACACTAACATTCACTTTCCAATATAACATGCATTTCTAGTTAGACTTATTAATTTAGTACAAGTCTTATGCTACTACATATATATATATATATCAAAAATTCCAGGTGTTAACCTTCATAATACTTATTTACTAATCCTCATGCTCAATAAATCAGAACATGTCATTTTCATAGTCTACTAACTTCTTATAACATTAGAATTACTAACCACATTACACTATGTTGTTTTAACCTTATCGTCACACATTTGACACGTTAACATAACCTTAGACCAAGTTGTATTGTTATCCCAGGTCTGCAGTAGTAGCAGAAGCCACTACTCAGATCGTTGTATGGGCACAAATTGTGCCATACATAAGCTTCGAGACCAAGAAGAATCGCGTTTATTTCTTCGCTTGGCACCAAAGAATGCATGCTACTTGATGCATACAGATGTAAACGAGATACAGTCTGAAGTGAATGAGTCGTTTTTTTAGCCATAAAACAGTGAAATCAACATATACAATTGCTATAAAACTATCACAAACATGTTTCCTCACATATTCATCAACATAGAACGATTTAACAACAACATTTAACTAGTTTAATTCCTCAAATTCCATGTTTTCATACAAAAACACCATTTTTGACATCCTTTGCAAAAATCATCACTGTAATCTCAGTTTTATACCAAATCACTTTGTTCAAACTACGTTCTCTTCTTTTCTTAACGAACTAGCATAAACAAGACTCAATTTACAGTTTATTATACAAATTGACCACCAAAATTGGTACTTACATAAGCCATATGTGAAAATATATACTGTCATTACTTTTTTCCTTTTTAACTTTAATTAGCATACGAATTCTTGTTTACATACAAACTCAAACATAACCAACTAATATAATCATCACAATTCAATTGTATAGCAACAATTCAACAAAAAATCGAATTCACAGAACATATGTTATGTCGTAAACTTATATATGTATATACATATATATAATACTAAGGTTAGATAAAATACCTTCACTTTGCTTGTAATCCTTGCTAAAAACGCTGGAAATTGCTTTGGAAATGTTAAGTTCTCTCTCAATTCTCTCAACACTCTCTGTAATCTTACGCTTAACAAATGACCAACTGATAATAACCAAGTATGCGTAAACCAACATAAACCGATATAGCCATAACACTTATACTAAATATGTTAGTTACAAACTAATAAACGTATAGTTTTAAATATATTATATTTATTATTTTATTTATTTTATTTACTTTATTTAAAATTTAAAAATCAAAAATCCAAAAGCTATAAGGCTGTGTTTGGCAAAAAGTCTTTAAAATAAAGACTTAATATTTTAAGCTTTGTTTGGTCATAACTAATTTAAACTCCTTTAATTTTATTTTAATAAACCATTTAGTTTATAATTTATAATCACATATTATTTATTTGGATTTATATATCCAATATTAATCAAATAAATTAGTTACACGCATTTATATTTTAAATAAATATTCCACTTTAACAAATATCACAAAATTATAATTTCATTATAATTTTATTTAATAATTTAATATACCACTTTAAATTATTAAATTACAACAACAATATAACATCTCATGTTATATTACAACTCTATAAATTATAAATTCAATTAATTTAGAATATTATCTAATAAATTTTAATTCATAAATTTTTACTAACAACCATCACATCAACAAAACATTTATTCAACAATAAACACCTCAAATAAATATTTATAATTCAATAAATATTTAAAATTATAATTTGAAATTCCGGATTGTTACAGTGGTGATAAGTTGTTCCATCTGGTGCTGAAAATTGTGGCTCAATATTTCTTGACTCATCATCCTCTCCTCTTGGTTTGCTATGACCTGTGACAATAATTCCTCGAACTTTGACTTTTTTTCTTTTAATAGAAGTTGATATGAGAATTCCAGCGTGTATGTTGGATTTGGAGTAGAGTATTGATCTTGATAACTATAGCTCCATGAAGAATCCGGGTGATACCCCCAAACTTGATGATAATTGGGATAATAATAGTTCTTAAGGTAGTTACCACCATACTCTATCGGCCCAAGACTAATGATGCATTGATTACTCGGGTGATTGCTAGCACAATAATTGCAAGTAACTACTATCCTTCGATTACGTTGGGTTGCAACAACGTCCAACCTCCTCGAAAGTGTCTCAAGTTGTAAGACCTCGAATTTTATGAAATAAAAGTATTCAATTTTTCTTATAATTATTATTCAGTAAATGGTTAAATTGATAAAAGTTTAAAGTTAAGGGTGATATATATAAAATTTTCAAAATACGCAAGTGGTTATAAAATACTCATTTTTGTTGGGGAATATTCGTTTGGTCGTGAAATATTCTTATTGTTAGGGAATACTCGTACGACGGCGTATCCATTTGTGGGCCCCATAACAGAATAACTGTCAGATGAAGAAAACGACAAGTTTGAGTTATTATAAATAATGGTGTAGTTTTTACCGTTAACATTGTTGGAATACCTGGTGGTTAAAATACAAAGAATGGCGTGGTCGCCGCGTTAGATTGCGGTATTGCATAGTATTTTTGAATTATTGATTCTTACGTAAGAAGGCACTACTCAATAATTGTTACAATAATTACTGTTCAATATTTTATTTTATTGATTCAATAATTGCTGCGTTGATATTTTATATTATTATTGTTTCAATAATTGTCACTGCACAGTATTTCCCATTATCAGATCAATAATTCATATTATTTGAATAATATTATTAGATAGCATTATTGGCAATGCCTAGAAAGTTCTGTCAAGGAGAGGTTTGGTCACCTAATTGCGCGCCAGTGAGAAGAAATCCTTATCGGAATGCCCCTTCTTTCCTAGGAACGGCCTGGTTGTCATTATGGTGATTCTGTAATATTATTTGTGAATAATTAATTATTGATTTATATGATAAGGAAATATATATTTTTATATGGATATAAATGAAGGAATTAATGTTAAGGTGTTTTATAAGTATTTTGTCGAAATGAAGAACTAAATTTGGAAATTTTCAGAAAATTAGTTTATTACTTGATTTTGTAAAATCTATAATTCTTTGTGTATAATGAGTTAGGAGATGAGCCATATATCAAAAGAAAGCCCTGGAAGTAAGATAACCGTAGAAATTGGAATCACCCAAAAATTCATTGTGGATTGTTCGTGGTGACTGTTTGAATGAAACTGGTCCGAAGGACTCATAATTTGAAAAATCAGTGTTCTTGAGATATATTGCGTGAGTTATAATTTTTAATCCGACCGTTGGATCGTTGTGATTTTCGGATATGTTATACATATATAAGTTGAGTATATGTCCACAAATTTTGAACAGTTAAAAATTAACGTATGATTTGTTATGAATTTTAAGAGGTGACTGATTCGGAAATTATGTTTATAAATGATTTTTGGTGGAAAATTCTAGAATGAGTGGGACACACCTTTGGTTGGTGAAAAATGTGATAAAATTTTATTTCAAAAGTGTTGGGTGGGAATAGTAGCAGGTAAAGCCATCAAAGTTGCATTACCAAGTCCGCTTTGGCGTTTCGACATTTTCCTATAAATAAGTCTTTGAGTTAGAATTGAAAATCACACCAGAAACATAAGTTTTCTCTCCCTATATTATCGAGCATATTTTTGTGAGTATTTTGATACTTTGAGAGTTGCTAATCAGTGCAAGTTTCCTTCAGTGTCATATCCGATATTCCAGTCAGAAATACTGCTCTTTTGAGGTAAGGGATGTTATTTTCTTCTTAAATGATATTATTTTCTTCAATATCATTATGCCGAATTATTGATATGAGTTTTATTATGGAATTTCTACCTTTTTCATGTCGGGGTTACTATTCACGATACTCGGCACTATTCAAGTATCTGAGACTATATTCATGTATATGGCACTATTTACGATATGATATTATTTACGATATACGGTATTTATGTACGAATACACAAGTTACTATTCATGAGTTACTATTCACGAGTTACTATTCATGTGTACTATTCACGACAAAATTGGTTTCTTTTTCTGACCAAATTATCGTTGATTTATGAATCTTACTCTTGAAATTAAATGCAGTTGTTGATCATGTTGTTTTTATTCTCATATATAACATTTTTATAACCCTAATGATGATATATCTCTTTGACTTGAGTGTAAAGATGGGTAGATTATTGGTATCATCGTGACTATGGGTTCTCTTTGGCCAGTAGTGCAAAGATGAATTGTTGACTGGTATGATCATGACCATTAAATTTATAATTGAATATCTTTAGCTTAAGTGCAAAGGTGAATTGTTCAACATAGTTATAATTATTGTTTATATAAATTTTGAAATGATTATATATTTCTTTGAGATATTAATATCTTTGGCCCGTAGTGTAAAGATGACATGTTGTTGAATATCTTTGGCCTGTAGTGCAAAGATGAATTGTTGATGAATGTCTTTGGCCCGTAGTGCAAAGATGACCTGTTGCTGAATATCTTTGGCATGTAGTGCAAAGATGAACTGTTAATGAATATCTTTGGCCCGTAGTGCAAATATGAACTTATTAGTATGATTATGAACAGGAACTGTGATTTGGTATAAACATGATCTTTAATGTTTCGGGTAAAGACATGTGATGTAAATTATCTTCGTCCTGGATGAGAAGAGGAATTTAAAACCACAATTATGGTTATGAGTTATTCACATGATTGTGGACAGGAACTGTTGATTGATGTTACAAGAATAAAACTTTGTTAGTGGATTTTTAAAATGGAGAAGATAATAGACTTTATGTTCTATTTGACTCTTCTAATGGATTGCTCGTTCCGCTGCAACTATGGTTGAAAAGTTTTATCATCTACCATATGTTCTAAATCTCTGATTTATTACTGACGAAGGCTATTGATAATTTAATTATCTTTAGTCATGATATTCTTTACTGTGCTATTTGTGCTCACCCTTTTGCTTCATAATTCCTTTCGGTGTAATAAGAGTGTAGTCATTGAATTGAGGGGATAACGAGGGGAATAGAAATCATGGTCATAGTGTTGAGGTTCTCCCTAAATAGTATGGAAATAGTTTTATTGAGAACTTTAGATAAGTGTGTCGTATTGTATACGTCATTTGATATTTAATTTTGTTGAACCGAATAGGGTGAGGCGAACCCAACTTTGGAAGGGTGTTTTGCCACTATCATACAAGATGTCTAATGACATACATCCTCGTGTTATCATAAGATGTGGTTGTGCACATCCACTTCTTTGAGTATATCTATTGAGCACTACCTATATGATCTTGGAGTTTGGTTGAAATATAATTTTCAATCGCAGACAGTTGAGATAGTTATATATCAAAAGAAGACTCACCATTGAAAAGAACATGATAGTAATCTTCTCATTTTTCTTTGAGGTCTATTGGGTCAACCAAGGATAATTCTGTGGGCATATGATATCTATCATAACCTATACGCATGGCCTCCCATGTACGAAGGTTTCCTTGAGCACTTCCCAAATATTTTAATTTCTAAAACAATTATTGACTGTACCTTTATGTAAGGTGTTATTGTGACGTGTTATCCAAGGTTAGGATGAGAGTCACAGTTGGTATATATTTGTATCAAAACTCACAACATATGTGTTATTATATTTTGCACGACAATTGTAGTAATAAAGTTATAGTTGTTTTCCATACCATGTATTTGGCGACTCAGAATAGGTTGGATGGATTGGACCTATTTTGGGGGCGTCACCCAAGTTGTGCTGATAATACAGAAAATACATTGAGTCCATCAATCCCCGCTCTCCTTGGTTGCGTCATACTCGAATATTGCCTTTGATAATTGAATCCAGCCATGGTACTTGAAACGAGAGAAAAATAAGAAGATAATAAAATAAAATAAAATAAAGAAAGAAAAAAAATGTTTAAATTAAGACTAATTTGATTGAAGCTAATATTGGCAAAAATATATTAAACTAATTCCCCGGTAACGGCGCCAAAAACTTGTTGGGTAAAATCTAATTACGCACAACACGCAAATATACGTGGTCAACAAGTAATAAAGTGAAAGTAGAGTATCGTTCCCACGAGGAATTGTTTAATAAAAATCACCAAGTACTAACCCGTAACCAACTCAATCTTATTTAAACGAATGAATTTAAAATTATATAATTAAACTACTATTAAATTCCACTAGTTAAATTAAGATTGCGGAGATTTAAGATCACAACTTCACTTATTGCTTCACTTAAGTTAACACACTTCTCATTAATTATTCTCTATCCTGAATTGTTAATCAAGAAAACATAAGTAGATAAAACCACCTCTCGATTCATAATACCCATACTCACTTAAATCCACAGATGATAGAATTAAGCAAGACACCCTATTTAACTAATCCACTATATCTCTATGTGAATTACAATTAAAAAGGAATTAAAGAACAAGTTCTCTATAAGATTACATATGGCGTAAAGGAATTTCTCTATCCTAAACACGAATCATGAATTCCATCTATGCAGAAATCACAAACACATGCTATTATGATCAGATCTAAATCAAAACTTCATCTCTCGAGTTCATATAGATTATCACGGTAATTGATGGCCAATCAATTAAATAATTAAGTCCAAATCACAATAGACAATCCTCACAATAGAACATAATAAATGATAGTGAATCATATTAAAATAAACTACACAATAAGATTCATTATAATCTCAAACAAAGAATTAGTTCATTGAATTAAAACTAAGAATCCACACTTGAATACACATTAAAAGATAAGAATAAAAGAAGATGAGAAGATAGAATCTATTGTCTGTAGATTTGATGCTCTCTCCTTGCTCCTACTTTGAATCTTTAATGGTCTCCAAGTTGCTTCAATCTCCAAATCTCATAAAAACTAGTGTTTTCTCCTATTCTACTCTAATCTAATCTAATGGAATCCTCTCTCCCTCTTATAATCTATGTGATTCTCCTACTTTTATATGCCTCTTTATATGTCTTTAAGTCCTATTGGAAGTTCTTCAGTTAATCGGATCGAACCAATCCTTCTTGGACTCAAATTCGGATAAAAAATGACTTTTCTATGCGTACATAAGATGAAGAATATTGAAAAACACCCTTCACGAAGCCTAGAATTGCAATCTTCTTGAAAATCTCTTCGAAATACTTCTCCACTACTTGCTAAGAAAAATTGAGATTGATATTCGTAATCTCCTTGTGTGTTGTTTAATTTTTTTGTTTAATTGAGTAATAGATGCCCAACACACAAGTCCCAGCTGAAATTCTCTATCAAATAGAGTCCACAAACTATTCAAATGCTAGAAACCAAATCCCATCAAAGTTCAACAAGCAACAGGAGTCTTCTCCAACCGAGACCCCCCGCCCCGGTGGGGGTGCATGCCTTATATGAGCCCGCCCCGGCGGGCATCCTTTCTGTCAAAATCGTATAAAGACCCCTTGCCCCGGCGGGGGTTTATAGGTCAAATACGCCCGCCCTGGCGGGCTACCTTCCTACTAACTGCTAATGAAGACCCCTTTCGCCTACGGGTATATAAGACAACAGTTCGCTTCGATAGGTGTCTGCTAGATAGTTTGCTGAACTTCATGGCTTCTTCCAATTTTTCTCCAATTGACTCCAAATCATCCTAATTGACTCTAAATGCACTTTTGATGCCACAAAAACCATCCTACACATGAAATAACATAAAACTAGTAAAAATGAACATGACCACGAGAATTTCGCCACAAATAAGCATGAAATGGACACTAATTCGCAGATATAAAATCCACTTACCAAAATCCCCCAAACTTAAACCGTGCTAGTCCTCGAGCACAAAACAACTACATGCTATGCAATGCAATGAGATGAAATGATTATGATCTACTTTATATGCTTTCGAATCCATCAGTATCGCAGAATCAAGATTATCTCAACGGCCTCAGCGAAAACAAGCAACCATACAATATCAACTATCAAAACCAATTAACAATTCTGTCTTAATCCTCAAATCTCAAGCCATCATCACTGATAAAGTGTGTGTGTATGATCAACATCCATGATAACTGCTACGGATTCAAATTCAATACATAACCAATTTCTTAGAAGGAATCATACAATGCAAACTTAAAAATTTCAAAAATAGACAGCTCCAACTAAAACTAAATAATTACCAATCTCAGGAGTTCTTCATACAGGGAACTTATACCTTATTCATATATATATATATATATATATATATATATATATATATATATATTTCTTTTTTTTTCTTACGGGGGCTTTTTGCTCTTTTCCTGTTTTATTCAATTTTTTTATATTTTATATACATACATGATCGTGCAATGTCTCATCCCATTAGGCTGATAGTGCTACCCCTTAGCGAGCTTTCAACCAACGACTCCCAGACCATAAAAGACCTTAGGGCGCTAGGTGTAAAGATAATCCCCTCGGGCATACTTACTCAAGTAACAAAGGCCCTGAAACAAGACTAGTCACGATATATATACCTTTTTTTTAGATAAAGCTTATATACCCCACAAATCATCCCTCAAACTTAGGTTCTTGCTTAATTTTTGCCTTTACTGTCTATCCTTGTCATTTTCTCATTTACTCTAGCATTATCCTTTAGAGACTATTTATGTATCAATTTGAATTGACCAGTCACCAAAGATGTTATTAAATGTGCTAACCTTTTCTATACCAGTTTCAAACGAGCTCAAGATTCGATTCATAACAGAAATTGCATCAAAGTTCTAGTACTCAATGTTGTATTGGTTAACTTATTATCAATCTCATCATTGGCCCACAAATAATATGAACTACAACATTGATAGACTAATGCAAACACAATATTTAACTAACTAATTTTTTATTTTTTTTAATAATAAAATGCACTATTTACAAAAATGCACTATCTACCAAACTAAAAAACAATGCAATGACAATAATAACCTAAACTAATATGTATGCACCTAAGCTATCATGCAATACTGAAATTAAAATAACAAAATGCAACCTAAGTACTACACATGCATGCAAACATGAATTTAAATCCCCCAAACTTAAGTAATACAATGTCCTCATTGGATGAATAATCAAAATTAAGTACGTGAGGACTTCCCTGCTATCGCTTAAGGTTGAGGAGGTGGTTGTTGTTCTTCCTCATCAGAATCACTTGGTGGAAATCTGGGCATTGGTCCGGGCTGCAGATATGGAAATTGAGCCGCCGGATTGAAGCTTTGAAGGGTTGTATTGAGGGAGGCGAAAGATGCATTCATAGCATCAAACATGTGATCTTGCCTCATTGCTAACCGCTGTATTTCTCGACGTGCCTCTTTGTTGTGCGCATGCATTTAATTTTGGAAATCAAGGAACTGAGGACTGGATATGGCCTCGGTCTGTGGTACCTTCTCAGCCCCTTGATCTTCCATAGCTTCATCATCATCCTCCAATGCCTCTGTAGCATCAACTTCGTCTTCCGACGCCGATGGAAAAATAAAGTCCAGACCACGCGGATGTGACTCATCTCCTGCCCATACAGAATACCGCGCTATCATTCTCGAATCAAGCAATGCGAGCGGCATTTGTGTGGGCTCATCGTCAGACCATCTCACCCCTGCATTCCGACGCAACCCACATATGAGTGATGGGTGTGGCAAGACGCCCGAAAAATTTCCACGTAAACACCGGCGGATGGAGAAACAGATAATGGCCCCGACGTCGATAATGAAATCTTACACAATTGCGTACAACAGCAACGCCTTCTCTTTGGTGACGTCCGAGGTGTGTTGGGATGGAAGCATTTTAGCGCATAAGAATGCGTACCATATTTTTCCAGACCGGCTAAGGTCCTTGCTTTGGAATACTGTGCCTCCCTTCTGACCTTTCATCCAAGATGTTTCCGGCTTTGTCATCTCCGTGACTATTGCATCATAATCCAGATCAGAATTTCATAGGTGAGCATAATGGTAGTGGCGAGGTACCCGCAGTTGATAGTAGGTGTTGATTGCATCGGCACTGAACGGAACCAACTGACCTCATACAAACGCGTGGAATGGTTCTTTGTCCTCAGCGTTTGCATATAATTCCTTGACAATGTTGACCACAACGGGTTCCGGCTCTTCTGTGAATTTCGTCCACTCCTTTTGAAAAATTTGAGGCATCATCTCCCCATCGTTAGGATCCGGTCCCAACCCCCGCTCCGGTGTAAGGGCTTTGGTGAGCATGTAATCATACCAGTCGGCGGCGGCGGCACTCGCGAATTTTCGGCGATCAAAAGTTCAGGTTGGTTGAGATGGCGTTGAACTCTCTCCCCTTTGGCGTTTCGATGTTGAATGTGAAGCCATGATTTCTCTCTATTGCTTAACTTTCCTTAGCTCTCCCCCAAACTTGGTTGAAACACAGTGACGAACACTTGGTGTGCATAAATGGTTATTCCCCACACTTGTGAAATTGGCCCTCTAATATGGTGAATGAAGCTTAGTAATTTGAGAATAATGACATGCTTACCTCTCTAATGGTCACCACTATCCTCTATGAAGGCCTAATTCGAAATTTGATGAGTGTAGTTGAAGAGTGGTGTGTGGAATATGGGATGAGATGTAGTAATATATAGAGGTGGTGTGGGGGTGTTTATTGGTGGATTGAAGAGGTGGGTAGAAGTAGTGGAGCATTGGAGATCGTGGGTGTAGTGGGTGGTGGGTGGTGGTTATGAGGATTCTTAATTGAAGGGGAAGTTATGGGAGT
The DNA here is from genome assembly GCA_020205615.1 of Panax quinquefolius. Classification (NCBI taxonomy): domain Eukaryota; kingdom Viridiplantae; phylum Streptophyta; class Magnoliopsida; order Apiales; family Araliaceae; genus Panax; species Panax quinquefolius. The sequence goes on along the minus strand of CM035158.1, from coordinate 71,184,563 downwards.
TGTGGAGTCTAGCATATGTAACTGCCGAAAAATTCAGTTAAAATCCCGGACCCCCGCCCCGATGGGGGTGTTAAGCTTGAAAAGCCCGCCCCAGCGGGCATGGCTACTACTATCTGACTTTGGGGACCCCCTGTGGGTTGTAATCTTAGAGGGGCTCGCCAGGCAGGCGTCTTCTTGTCAAAAACTGGGATACCCCGCCTTACGGTGGGGGTTGTAGTGTCAGAGGGACCCGCTGCGCCGAACATGGTTACTGTCAAGATCTCCTGTTTTCTCACTTTGCTTCATTGTAACTCACTTAATGATCCATTTTCCACCCTGCAAGAGATAACACATGAGAATTAGTGAGTTAGTGATGACATGATGTATTATGTAGAGATTAACGAGACTTTTATTGTATGCTACTACCTAGTAATTGAATAAAAACTATATTTTAACAAATATGAATGACAAATATAAGAAATAAACTAAAGATTGGGTTGCCTCCCAATTAGCGCTTGATTTTAAGTCGTTCAGCCTGATTACTTCCTGTCCAGTTGGTATCGGCCAATGTGATGGCGATCACATCGGTGTTAGCTTCTCCACCCCAATAATGCTTTAGACGATGTCCGTTGACTTTGAACGTACTTAATGGATTGCGACTGTAGAGTTCAACTGCTCCATGAGAGAATACCCGCTTGATAGTAAATGGTCCCGACCATCTCGACTTAAGCTTTCCTGGGAACAATCGCAGCCGTGAGTTGAACAAAAGGACTGGTTTCCCTGGCTTGAATGTTCGGTGCATAATTTTTTGGTCGTGCCATCTTTTTACTTTTTTTTTGTATATTTTGGAGTTCTCATAGGCGTGAAGGAGAAATTCGTCGAGTTCATTCAGTTGAAGTAGTCTTTTTTCCCCTACAGCTGCTTGATCAAAATTGAGTTTTGAACCCTTTAATAAGCCTTTATTTGTAGCTCGGCTAGGTAAGTGACATGTCTTCTCGTACAGTAATTGATATGGTGACATCCCGATTGGTGTCTTGTACACAGTCTGGTATGCCCATAATGCATCATCCAATCGAAGCGACCAATCTTTTCGATTTGGATTTACTACTTTCTCCAATATCTTCTTAACTTCTTTGTTTGACACCTAAGCCTGCCCACTGGTTTGAGGGTGATACGCTGTAGCTACTTTGTGGTTAACCCCATACTTGGCCGAAAGAGCTGTAAAAGACTTATTGCAGAAGTGACTACCTTCATCACTGATTATTGCTCTTGGCGTGCCAAACCTCGTGAAAACATTTTTCTGTAGGAATTTGAGGACCACCTTGGCACTGATGGTTGGTAGTGCTGCAGCTTCAACCCACTTCGATACGTAGTCCACTGCGAGTAGAATATATTGATTGTTCAAAGACGAAGGGAATGGCCCCATGAAATCGATACCCTATACATCAAAGATTTCTACTTCAAGAATCGTTTGTAAAGGCATCTCATTCCGTTTCAAAATGTTGCCCACCCTTTGACACCTATCGCATTGTTTGACAAAATGGTGGGCATCCTTAAATAATGTGGGCCAATAGAACCCAGATTGCAACACCTTCGCTGCTGTCCTCTCACTCCCATAATGTCCGCCATACGCAGATGAGTGACACTCATGCAGAATGTTCTTCACTTCACTATAGGGGACACAACGTCTAATCAATTTGTCGGCGCACTGCTTGAATAAATACGGTTCATCCCACATGTATCATTTCACGTCATGAAGAAACTTCCTTTTTTGTTGTCTTGTGAGGTCAGGTGGTAGAATGTTGCTCACAAGAAAATTTGCATAATCCCCATACCACGGAATCTCTGCAGAAATCCCAAACAGTTGCTCATCTGGGAATGATTCATTAATTTCACATCTGTCTTCTTTTTCTTTCCCTTGGTTTTCCAGCCTAGACAAGTGATCGGCTACTTGATTCTCCGTCCCCTTTCTATCCTTTATTTCTAAGTCAAACTCTTGAAGTAGGAGAATCCATCGGATAAGGCCTGGCCTAGCATCCTTTTTCGATATTAAGTACTGAATCGCCGAATGGTCTGTGTAGACTATCACCTTAGTCCCGATCAAATATGCCCAGAATTTGTCAAACGCATACACCACTGCAAGCAATTCCTTTTATGTGGTTGTGTAATTCATTTGAGTCTCTGTGAGTGTTTTGCTTGCATAGTATATGGCGTGAAATACCTTGTCTCGTTGTTGGCCCAAAACAGCCCGAACCGCGTAGTCACTCGCATCACACATTAGCTCGAATAGCATGTTCCAATCCGGTGCGACGATCATGGGGGCTGTAGTCAATTTCTTTTTCAATAATTCAAACGATGACTTGCATTCCTCATCAAAACTGAAAGTAGCCTCCTTCTAAAAAAAGGCGCATAAAGGTTTCGCAAATTTTAGAAGTCTTTTATCGAACCTCTGTAGAACCCCGCATGTCCCGAAAACTCCTAATACCCTTTGGCGAGCTCGTAGAGGCGGTTTCTCAATTGTTTCGACTTTGCTTTGTCGACCTCCAATCCTTGGTGATACCTTATGGCCCAAAATTATGCCCTCTTCAACCATGAAGTGGCATTTTTCCCAATTGAGTACGAGGTTCGTATCTTTACATCGCCGCAACACCATGACTAGATTCCCTAGGCAAGTATCAAAATTGTCTCCATAGACCAAAAAGTCATCCATGAAGACTTCAACATTCTTCTCCACCATATCTGAAAAAATGGCCATCATACACCGTTGGAAGGTTGCAGGTGCATTGCATAACCCGAATGACATCCTCCTAAATGAAAATGTGTAGTAAGGGCACCTGAATGTTGTCTTTTCTTGATCCTCCGGAGCGATGACTATCTGGTTATAGCCCGAGTACCCATCCAATAAATAGTAATATTCATGTCCCGCCAATCTATCTAACATTTGGTCAATAAAGGGCAGCAAGAAATGGTCTTTTCGGGTTTCCTTGTTCAACTTCCTATAATCCATGCAAATCCTCCAACCTGTCACTGTTCTGGTCGGTATTAACTCGTTGTCCTCATTCTGCACCACAGTCATTCCTCCCTTTTTTGGCACGCACTAGACCGGACTAACCCACTTACTGTCGAAAATCGGGTAGATGATACCGACATCTAACCACTTAAAAATTTCCTTCTTCACAACTTCCTTCATGATAAGGTTAAGTCGATGTTGTTGCTCCACCGTTGGTTTTGCCTCATCTTCCATCAGAATCTTGTGCATGCAAAATGAAGGGCTAATTCCCTTTATGTCCACAATCGTCCATCCAATTGCTGATTTGTGTTCCCTAAGCACCCTCAGCAACTTTTCTTCCTGCAAGTCGTTAAGTGCAGCAGAAATATTAACATGTAATGAATTTGAATTGCCTAAGTACACATACCTGAGGCGTTTAGGGAGTGGTTTAAGTTCCAACTTTGGTAGCTCTTCTAATGATGGTTTCGGTTTTTCTGCTGCTACTTCCTCCATGTGCAATGGTTCAAACGGTGTTCTGAATCTGGAAACTCGTGGCAATGAGTTTAGCATTTGTAAGTAATCCACCAATTCCGGGCTATCGACCTCTTCATCCCCCAATAAAGTTGTTTCTAACGGATCGTTGACCAAACTCTTGCTCATATCTTCACTGATGATTTGTTCAATTAAATCCATCCGAAAACATTTTTCCTCATCCGTCGGGAATTTCATGGCCTTGAGCACATTAAATTTGATTTCTTGATCTTGGACCCTCATAGTAAGTTCTCCTTTTTGTACGTCTATGAGTGTCCTACCCGTGGCCAAGAAAGGTCTCCCCAGGATAATCGGGATGTTCTTGTCTTCCTCAAAATCCAGAATGATAAAGTCTGCAGGGAATATAAACTTGTCCACCTTCACCAAAATGTCCTCTAATATGCCTCTCGGATATGTGACTGACCTATCCGCCAACTGCAATGAAATATTCGTAGGCCTTGGCGTGGGCAAACCCAATTCTGTGTATACTGACAATGGCATAAGGTTTACACTCGCCCCCAAATCACATAAACACTTGCTAAAATGCATGTTCCCGATCGTGCATGGGATAGTGAAACTCCCCAGGTCCTTAAGTTTTGGTGGTAATTTCTGCTGCAACTGTCTCGAAATCTTCCCATTTCTTTTTCCTTGACAGAATCCCTTTCATAAATTTCGCGTAGCTCGACATTTGCTCTAGGGCTTCTGCAAATGGAATGTTAATCTGGAGTTTCTTGAACACTTCCAAAAAACTTTGCGAATTGCTTGTCTAATTTCTATTTTTGGACTCTCTGCTGAAATGGTGGTGGTGGATAAACAATTGGCTTATTGTTTAACTTTGTTTCCTCACTCTGCTTATCCTCACCCTTGTTTCCTTTAACCACGTTACTGTCATCAACTTTTCCCTCCGGTGTCGCTGAATTTTCTGCATTATTACTCACAAGATGTTTTCCACTCCTCAATATGATTGCCTGACACTGTTCGTGGTTACCCTTCGGATTCCTCTTTGTATCGCTTGGTAGGGTCCCTTGTGGCCTGGTATTTAGTGCTAAAGCAATTTTCCCCATCTAATTTTCCAAGTTCTTGATGGCTATTTCTTGATTTTTCATTGATGCCTCATTACTAGTTATGTACTTTGACACCACTTCCTCGAAATCTGATTTCCTTTCCTAATGTTGAACCGGTTGTTGGTGATTCTGAAAACCTGGGGGATATGACTGTCATGGAGCTTGATGTTGCTGGTTGTTGATCCACAAGAAATTCGGATGATTCCTATTCCCTTGATTGTACGTATTCTGATATGTATTTTGTGGAATTCTGTTATAGTTGCCCACAAACTGCACAGAAGATGGATTAATTGCGCATTGTTCCGTTGGGTGCTCTCCCGTGCACAACTCACATATAACTACCACTTGTTGTGCTTGAGCCTCTGTCATGGCATCTAACTTTTTGGACAGCGCAGAAATCTGTGCTTGTATAGCTGTCACCCCATCCACTTCTAACACCCCAGCTGTTTTTGCCTGTGTCATTCTCGCTGTGGGCCACTGGTAGTTGTTGGCTGCCATGGTTTCAATCAAATTGTAGGCTTCCTCGTAACTCTTAGCCATGAATGCTCCACCCGACGCTGCATCAATACTCGTTCTGAGATTCCCATGTAGTCCGTTGTAAAAGGTGTTCAATTGCAGCCACTTGGGTAATCCATGATGTGGGCATTTTTTGAGCAGTTATTTGTATCTCTCCCATGCCTCATATAACGACTCCCTATGTTGCTGTTCAAATATCGTTATCTCGTTCCTCATCTTTGCAGTTTTTGCCGGTGGGAAGAATTTGGCGAGGAATTTCTGAGCTAGGTCTTCCCACGTAGTGATTGATCCCGACGATAGAGAATGCAACCAACTCTTCGCCTTGTTCCGTAAAGTGAATGGGAATAAGCGAAGTCTCACCGCATCATCCGACACCCCATTATACCTAAAGGTGTCGTAAATCTCTAGAAAGCTGACTAAATGTTCATTCGGATCGTCATTTTCCAATCTCCCAAACTGAACTAAATTCTGAATCATTTGAATCGTCCCACGCTTGATTTCCCTTAATGCTGTCTGATCTTCAGCTGCCATTTCCTCTTCCTTCTCAGATGTTTCAAATTCTTGCCTTGTTTCCTTGATCCACTTACTCATCCTCTGAAACCTTTTCTCAATGTCGTCCTCAAACGGCAGCAAGTATGGATTTTTAGATCGAGTTTTCATAAACTTCTTCAACCACCAGAAATAAGAAGAACAAAACAAAAATAAAAATATCTAAGTAAAACTGGATTAATTAAACTGATATTGTAAAGATATTAAGATCTATACTAAATTTTTCCCAGGCAACAGTGCCAAAAACTTGTTGGGTAAAATCTATATACGCACAACACGCAAGTATACGTGGTCAACAAGTAATAAAGTGATGAGTAGAGTATCGTTCCCACAGAGATCAACTAGCAATAATCTTAACTTACAATTACCAATTTCCTATTAATCCTAATTTTATTAAACTATTCAACTCAGTAATTATAATTAAAGATTCTAAATTAAAGAATAACAAACTACCACAAAACAATCACAAATATCAAAATCTGGAATTTCAAATAATTAATGTAGAATTAGACTTATGATTTCACCCAAAGCTTCACTCTGATTTAAACACCTTTATTCCAATTCAAATCACTATTCCAGTTTATTAATCTAGAACACGAATGTAGTATTAACCACCTCTCGATGCACTAATACCGTATTAACTTAAATCTACAATTAAGATAAAAACAAGTAAAACACCTTAAATAACTAACTCACTATATCTCTATGTGAATTATAATTAAAGAAGGTTTAAGATTAAGTTCTCTATCCGATTACATGCGATGTCAAGCATATCTCTACTTTAACATTCATCAAGATTCTACTATTCACAAAGTTCATGAACACATGCTATATTAATTAGGTCTAGATTTGAATATCCTCTCTCGATTCCATACTAATCCACAAAGAGTTGTTGATCAGGAAATTCATAAATTTAAGCTCAAATCAATATAGATAAACTGGAAATAGATTATTGAAATGGAAATCAAAGTTACAAAATCATCGATTCACTCAAAGATCCATCATAAGCCTAAAAAAATGAATTAGTTCATCATAAATGAAATAAACACTGAATAAATCTTAGAAATCATTCTTTCAATTCCAAATAATAACCTAAGATGAAGAATATTGAAAAACACCCTTCATGTAGCCTAGAATTGCAATCTTTTTGAAAATCTCTTCGAAATACTCCTCCACTACTTGCTAAGAAAAAAAGAGATTGATGTTCGTAATCTCTTTGTGTGTTGTTTATTTTTTTTTTGTTTAATTGAGTAATAGATGCCCAACACACAAGTCCCAGCTGAAATTCTCCATCAAGTAGAGTCCATAAACTATTTAAATGCTAGAAACCAAATCCCATTAAAGTTCATCAAGCAACAGGAGTCTTCTCCAACCGAGAACCCCCACCCCGGCGGGGGTTTATAGGTTAATCACGCCTTTGCCCAGCTAATCATAATGAAGACCCCAGCCCGTGGTATATAGTCTGAAACAAGTTTCCCTTTACGGGGTGTAATCTACTAGATAGTTTGCTGAACTTCATGGCTTCTTCCAATTTTTCTCCAATTGACTCCAAATCATCCCAATTGACTCCAAATGAACTTTTGATGCCACAACAACCATTCTACACATGAAATAACATAAAACCAATAAAAATGAACATGACCACAAGAATTTAGCCATAAATAAGCATGAAATGGACACTGATTCGCGGATATAAAATTCACTTATCAGTACCCCTGCTCCGACGGGGGATATAAGGCTAAAGGGCATACTTCTCGTGGGTCCCTACTATTTTGCAACTTAGTATGCACCTTTCGACGGGGTTTTGTGAAGGAAAGTTCACTTGACGACGGGGTCCTTTTTCTTCCGCAGTGTCCTCTGTTAAAATGGCAATAACGTTTGATTCGGGAGGAGTTACGGGGCCTGCCACCTATCAAATCGAAGCTATCGACGAGCTCTACACCTTTCATTCTTTACGAATTGAGAAATTCTGTCTGGAACAAGATAGAAATCGAGATTAAAGTAGATGTTATGTAAATTGCTAGCATGAGAACTCTTAGCTTTGATCTTCGTTGATAAAAAAGCCACAACTCTCGCATCCGAACTCCGATTGGGATGATTCAAGATGTTCCGGAAAGCTAAGAAGAAGTTATACAGTATAATCCAAGTTTCAAGCCAATAACATGCATCCAACTTGGTGTTAAAAGCCTTGCAATCTCTTTTTCTTATATTTACTTGCATATTTTAGTCCAAAAGATGTCCGAATTGTTTTTCTTTGCTTCTTCATGCCAATGTTATGTCATAGCCTACAAAATAACATAAAATGTATAAAAAGTAACTAAGAAACATAGGTTTAAGTAACCAATTCAAGTAATAGATACCGAATAAGTAGGTATAAAACCTACTTATCAGTTACCAACTCACGAGAATTATGCTCAACTTAAGTAGTTTTATTATATTTTATTTGCTTTTTGTGTTTATTTTGTAGTATGCATTGATGGAACTCCTACAACAACATAAGGCATGTAATAGCATGGATTGTCATGGATGGCATGAAGCTAGCAAAAGCATGGCAAGGTGGACGTGAGCAAATGATAAGGAAATCAATGAATTAGTGATGTGCAAAAGTGAAGAAATGAAGAAGCAAACTAGTAGCAACAAAAAGCAGCAACAACAAGAAAAAATACAGCAGAAGACAGATTGCAGCAGTAGCGCGACCGCGCTGCTATTCAAGCTCTAAATGGTGCACCCGCGCTTAAGGCAAGACAGAGGCCGATCAGGCATCGCACGGCCGCGCTCCAACAACAAAGAGCTTTGGCGTGTCCGCGCCATACACTCGACAAAAATAACTCTTCATGGGTAAGCGTCGCCCATAATGAAAGTTCAATTTGCCAGCGGTAGTATTGAGTCTTCTTCAGTTAATTTTGCTGACTTTTTATAATTTGAATTTGAGCGTATTTTGCTCAACCGAGACAATATGGTTGGCACCAAATGTGTTTTGTGATTATTTTTTCATATTATCATTACTGTTTTTAGGTTTAAGCTATTCTAGAGAGGGTTTAAACATTGGATTTCTACATTTAGCCCTTCTCTTATTCTAAATTATTAAATAATTATTAGTTTGCAACTCTGGAGATTTTGGTGATTTGGAACAAGCTTGGAACAGACTCTGCAATAGAAATTAATAGATTTGCTTTATCATTTCTCTTACAACTATTGATTGAATTTCTTAATTCCATGTTTTGCTTCAATCCCATAATGGCTTTTGTTTCAGAAATGAACTAAACTCCATTATGGGATTCTAATGGATTTTGATGCGTAGTTTGAATATGTATATCTGAATGTATTGTTGAATATTTATCGTTGGATTGCCCATTATGATTGAGCAAAATGCTTGAATGCTTTATCACCATTCACACTAATTGCTTGTATGGATTTGGAAAATGAAATATAAGTATAGATTATATCATAATGTCATATGTTCATGAGGCTGATTTGTTTAAGCTTTGTGATTTGTGACCCGGATAGGCATATATCGATCCACTGTGTGTAGTCATGAAGAGAGCATGCACTTTAATTCATTATTGTTGTAATTTCACATAGACATATAGTGATTTTTGGTAATAGTGATGCTTACATAAATTCTATCGACTGTGGATTTTGTGTAAATTAGACATAGTTCATTGAAAAATGGTTATGCTCTACTTTTGTGCTCTTGAATAGTTTTCCATGATAAATAATTAAACATGACATGAGGGTTGCATTTTAGATGAAACATTAAATAATATTAGAATCCCATTTATCTCCAATTTGATTACAGTACTTTAGTAACTATAATTTTGTTCATTACTTAATTTAGAATTCAATTTAATTGTTAGTTGATCGTTTAAGCATATAGAAATAGTGATTAAGTTGTTGCATGATAAATTAGATTTAATACCTTTCTTCGTGGATCGATACTTTTCTTACTCTGTACTACTTGTTGACCCATGTATACTTGCATGAATTAGAGTCCTTTTTGTTAGACTAAAAAGGAGATAACAATAATCACATTTAATCCACAAACATAATAGAACTGAAAAAATTGCCTCGTTCAATGACCATTGATACAAACTTTAGTTTACTTCACTTTACAAATCCTACACAGTTATGTTCACATGTATGCATACATTAGTCAAACATTCATATCCCATAACCTGTATGGTTAGTAAATATTCACATAAACTATATCAATATCTGATATTCTTATTTCCAAGAAACCTCCATATTCCAATTGAATATTTTAGGTTTCTGCTTAATATAGCCATACATTCACAAAAAGTTCCAACACGACTTTTAAAATGTTAATTCACTACATTTATAGTTTCTAAACTTTTTACATTGCATTTATACGCTTAATATGCATCTATATGTAAACTTATAGTTACATAGTGCATCCGTGACTTCCTTTGTGTGTTTGTAGCTTAACTTTGCTTTCGTGAGTAACTTAGACTCCATTTTGCATGTATAAAATCTTTCAATGCTTAACATGTTTATATCACAGTACTTTTCACACTTTTAATGTATACGTAAAGTATATATATGCTTTTGCATATATATGTAAACTTAGCTCGTATGTAAATATAAGTTATTCGTATATTTTATGTATATACATAGCTTATATAAACCAATAATTAGTTTTCAACTCCATATGCACAATTCTTGCTTTGCATTTCAAAAACTATTTTAATTATTTTCGAGGTATAGCTTTTAGGATAGCTCTTTTACATTATTCACATATTCCCAATATACGGATGATTTATCCTTATATATGTAAACCTATGTTTATATATTGTTTTCATAGCTTTTAGTATAATATGAACAAATATACGCATCATATGGTTGCTAGATTACATTTCACATCCATCTCGGTGCTTCGGGATACACTTTACTATCAAAAACCTTGAAATCTGCGTCCTGACATTGAAATACGTGTCACGACATCAAATATTGCATTTTGTTTTGAAAACAGTGTCGTCGTGTCGAACTGGGCCCAGCTGCCCTTGGCTTGGCCCAGGCAGGCTTGGCCTAGGCTGCCAGCGAACATGTTCTGACACCCTACTTCGCGTATTTTTAGTTTTCATCTCGCCAGCGCGATTCCGACAAAATTTGGATATGTTATAGGTGGAATGTCCACCTATATTTAAAAAATACTATCCATACATTTTGGACATTCTAAGCGAGTCAAAAGAAAACTCTAAAAGTGCAGCAGGTAGCAGCCTTCTTGCTGCTGCTGCTTATGGGCAGCACGCACCTTTGCTTGGCGGCTACTTTGCTACCAAATTTTAATATATTATAGATACCATAGAAGACTATTTTAAGAAAATACAAACCACCCATTTTGGGTTTTTTAGCCAGCCCATAACAGGCCTCGAAAATTCCCCTCCATAATAGTTTTTAACTTTTTCGTAGTTTTACCCTCTCTTGCTAAAACAGTCATAACTTTTTCATTTCAAAACATTTTTGAGCGATTCTTAAGCCCACGTGAAGCTAATTTTCGGGACTACAACTTTTATTATTTGACCATTTTCAAATTCTGCACCAATAATTCCAGAATATTCGTGTAAGGGGACTGCTTCGAATCTGTTTTCCATATTTGGGCAGTTTCGACGCACCCACTTTGGCAGGTCTTAACTCAATCGTCTGAACTCAGAATTAGTCTGTTCCAAAGGCTATAGCTTGCTGGGATCGCATACTACAAGACCCTGGAAAATTATAATTTTCCAGCAAGATTAATTAGGTGACACAGTTAGCCCAAAAGTGGCCCAACATAATATCTTTTGATTTTTCATTTTGGCTTAAAATTGCTTTTCATTCTAATTTGATTTGCTCAAATCATTTAGTTATCTACATATAGTGTGTATATATGTAACCTTGGCCTCAGATTTACTTAATTCTTCGTTTTTAACCAAAACAGTCCATAGAGGAATTTTGTCAAGCACTATGTGTGCACTGTTTTAAAGCTCAGATTTCTTGAAGTTTGATTTGTATTCTATCCTCCTGTTTCCACCTTATTACTCCTCAAATCCCATACTTCTCATCAGAATAGAAAGAAAAGTACACTATTCTCAAACCTAACATAATGTTATTTTCCATGATCAATTGTTGGACTAATTGGAGATGATGGGCAATTTCGGATTAAGTAGGCAGCAACATATTCATGATAAGTGGTGGGGTTTATGTCTGCAATTTTTTTAGAAGAGTTTTTTATCGGAGCATTATAACAAGTACCTCACATACATAGCTTAAAAGCTCAGGCTTGATAACCTTTTATCCATGCTCAAACCCAGATTTCAGTTTGGTATCTTATACACCACAATTTCAAATATTAAAGGCTTAACAATTACCTTATTTATTAGTTTTCCTATTTACTGTAACATAACAGAGGTATTACCTCTTGAGCCAACTTGAATTCAATCCTGCTTCAATTATGTTCTTCTTTGAGTCAAAGCTTGCTTACAACTTTTTATAATCCATCTTCAATCCAAATTAATTATCCCAACTTCTTGAGACGTATTCAGTCTTCAAATTTTGGATAGCATGGAGTAGGAGAGCTTGAGATGGAATTCAGAGAAAACTGAGAACGAGGGTCTTGAAAGTTTGATTTATAGAAGATTTGTTCTTGCTGAGCATGGTTTAGGATTGTCTAGTCATTTGGCCTATTAAATCCCTAGACTAACTGCTCCTGCTAATTTTATGCCGACTTAGTTTGTTTAGTTTGTTTATCTTGCAGCCCACTACTATTACATTACTGATTTCCAATTATATCCCAAATGCTTACATATAATAACATACTACTTATTATATAAGTAGTATACATTATCCACATTTTACATAACATTTATCACACAATTAATAAAAAAATAATAATAATATTTAGTGTGACAATTACCTCTCTATTAAAATAATTTACTCTTATTAAATTATTTTAATATTTTTTTTATTTATATTACCTTATTTCCCAATAAAATAAGATAATTTAACAAATATGAAAATTTCCTTGTATTAAAACAATTTATCTCCATAAATTATTTTAATATCCATTAAGTTACACCTAAAATTTGTAAAACCCTACTACTTGCTAAATTTTCATATTCAATTTTTCTTTTCTCTCTCTAAACTTAGCCAATTTGACTAAAAATGAATATAGGTAAATTTTGATTTTGCTTATATAAAAGCTACTTTCAATTTTTTATAAGTTGGTCACCCAACTTAAGTCTTATCTAGTCTTTCATAAATGCTTTTAAAAAGTTTTGCAAATCACTTTTTTTCATATTATTACTATATTTTATTATTTATAGATATTCTTAAGATATTTTCTTAAGTTTCAAATATTGGTTTTTAACCCTAAGGTTTTCTTAACTCGCACAATTCTCCTTTAACTTTCATAATTCACTTCCATACTTTATTAAGTTATTTAATTATCCAATCTTAGTAACTTAATTTAATCAAATAAGTTACTACATAAATCTCCTTAATTTATTTTACCCTCTTGGAATCGTATGATTTACATAACTCATCTTTGATATATAAATTATATAAAATATAACATAACATACTCAAATTACATATTTATTTTATAATTTTAAAACAAATATGCTACACATAATTTCTTATGTATATACAATTATTTACATACCCAAGATATTATAATATAATATCCTTACCTCATTATCATAAATTCAATTAAGAATTTATTTACTTTCTTCATATATTACGATAAATATAATATCTTTTCTTTATTAAATTAATTTTATATAAGAATTTATTCTAATACTCTTGGGTAAAGTATATATAAATATTATATGCTTAACCCGCCTCTTTTTGCTTTATTACACAAATTGTTCCCACAATTTTATTTCCTACGTAATATATATTTATTAACTCCCCTTAACTAATTTAAATAACTTATTTAAATTATACAATCTATATTGTATAATTAAATTTAATTTCCTCCTTCTTTCCATAAATTATTTTCAAACAATTTATTCATATATTAAATAGATAATTTAATATATTTCATTTATTCAAATATGAATTTAATTTACTAACTAGTTGACACCAATATACATATTTTATATATTGGATCTCATATCATATTTTTACTTTACATCATTTGGTATAATATTAAATATTATATCATTATCCATGTAACATAATATAATATATTCAATTATTTTCTTTTCTTTCTATAAATTGCCTTCACAATTTATTTAATTGTATTAAATATATTAATATATTCACTACATCAAATACATGCATACATTACACTCAATAGTGTAATATATAATTTCTTCAATAAAATAGTGGTTATACATGAAGTATATTTAATGCCACTAATCTACCATATTAAAATAATTTAATATTATAAATTATTTTAATTCTATCCATCTCATTTTCTTTAATAAATTACCCCTACAATTTATTTACATATAATAAATATATAATACCAATATATTTATTAAGCATAAATATCACATATTGCATAACTCATACCCACTTATGCAATATAATATCATACTACATATTATCTAATAAGAATTTTATTTACTTAATTCTTATTTTAATATAACCCAAAAAATTGGGTTATCACATTCTTTCCCCCTTATAAGGATTCCGTCCCCGGAATAACAATACCGAATCATTCTTAATCGATTTAGATCTTATTTTTTCTCGTAACCTTATCATTGAATCATTTCAACGTACCATTTCCATAGATTTTTTCTTAAAAATTTTAAATAAATCCTCTATTTCCACTCTAGGCTTTAAACTTTAACCCTTAATTTAATCATTCAAGATCTTCTAAATTTTCGGGTTGTCACAACCGTTCTATATCTAGGATCTAGAGGAGTTAGTGAAGAGGGAGTTAAGTGAGAAAGTCGAGAAGGAGGCTTTTCGCACACAGTTGGAGATGGAGGTCATGGAAAGGATTCACTGCGAGGAGAAATGGGAGGAAGCCAACGATAGAGCTAATGACTTAGAGGATGAGACAAGATGCAAGAAGAGAAAGATGAACCGAATGGGCTATACTTTTGGCACAACTATGGAGAGGTTGATCGATGGCATGTACCATTATATCCGGCGAAACAAGGGCAAACCTGTTATACATTAAGTAGAGATATGATGGCTCACATGACACAAGTTGAGTACAAGAGTTGTGGAGCGTGGAATGTTAGGTAAAGGTATATGTGTTGTGACGCCCCTAAATCCGGGTATTTTCAACCCATAGATATGGTGCTACACAGTACTACTAATTACACATTCATTCCAACTAAAACAACATCAAAATGAGTGTATTTACTACATTCTTATTACAATAATAGTAATTCTTTCCCAGGTTCTGTTAACCAATACATTCTTCATTATCATAGTATAAGTTCATACAAATATACTAGTCTATTATGGGATAATGTATTTATCCATCTTGGCTTTGCCTCTATCCTAACAAGAACCCTCGATTCGCTTGGTATTAGTTGCAATCATATAATTCAAGCAAGAAGTGAGCATAACTAGCTCAACAAGTCTAACAATATATAATATAACCACAACATCAAGAATTTTATGATTAATCTTCATTAACTGGACAAATAGTTATGAAGTAATATGAAACATCGAAATAGCACTTTTCATTCTCATAAAACAAATCTAGAGTATATACAATAACTTAGGAATTCTGAGTAGGTCAAAAGACCATGAACATTCTCTTTAATTTTCATTCATGAAAAGGAAAACTCGACTCTAAGTCCGTAAGTCCGATATATCTTACGAGCACTTCTGGGTGATCAACATATTGTAACAACCCGGAGAATCCAGATTGTTCAGAATTTAAGATTTAAAGAATTACTTATTAATTAAATAAATTTTTATTAATACTATTCTGTGTTATGTGTTTATTAATCGTTCTAGAACCTAGGATGATTATTAATCGGGAGGAATCTGGCTACAAGCTAGACTGAACGTGTAACACCCGAGAAAATCGGATTTTTATGAGAATTAAATTTTTATTTAATTATGTAGATTAAATGAATTTAATTGATTATTTATGTGAGTAAACTATGTGAAGGTCATTCTATGACCTAGAATGAGCGGATGTGGTTAGGATTTTGGCTATGTGGTAGAATTAAAGTGTTTGAATTTCCAAGACAAAAATAAATGTTTTTCAAGAAATTTTCGTAAAAACACTATTCACTGATTTCTGCTCGGGAATTATTTTTGAACTTTTGAGAAATACGTAACGATAGAATATCAAGGTGAGATGGATTATGTAATAATAATTCACGTATGGCAAACACAGTTTTTCGTCTGCGGACTTAATTTGAGAACGTTAAGAGAAGTATAACGTTAATGAATTAAACGATGATAGTGTATGATACGTAAGTATTGTACGAGGTAATGAATACGAGTATGATACGAGGTATTATACGAGTATGTATGAATGATGGTATGTCGTATATGATGAATAACTATACGAGTTGGAATACGAGATTAATATGTAGACAATACGTTCTAAGGATGTAAGCCATATGTAATGGACTTGTAGGATTGTGTAGGAAGTTGTAAGGTCTAATTGGAATTTGTGCAAGCCCAATGGTAGGAATGGTTAAGTCCAATGTGAATTAATGAACAAGCCAATGTTTGTTAAATGTAACCCAAATCATAAGTA
Organism: Panax quinquefolius; assembly: GCA_020205615.1. Lineage (NCBI taxonomy): Eukaryota > Viridiplantae > Streptophyta > Magnoliopsida > Apiales > Araliaceae > Panax > Panax quinquefolius. The sequence continues at coordinate 71,168,254 of CM035158.1, read as the reverse complement.
AGTTAATTAAACTTAAAACCCAAAGTTATGTTAAGACAAGCCCAAGATACACCCAATGAAAATTAATGTTAAGGCCCAAAGTAAAAACTAAACCATAGATCGAATCGATGGGTTACCGAATGGTTAAAACCCATGGGGCGACCCATGGGTGACCCAAAGTGGTGGCCAAGTAAAGTGCAATTACTTAATGGTTAAGCAAAGGATAAGCTATGTGATGAGAAAGTATACTTGGTGGCTAAGTAAAGTGCTTATACTTGTTGGCTAAGTAAAGTGCTTATACTTGATGGCTAAGTAAAAGAATAGTAAGGAGGTGATTAAGGAGGTGTGATAGTTTAAAGACTAAATTACCCTAATATAGGATTTCCTATAAATAGAAGGAGTGTTGGTTCATTTTTTAGTTGTTTAAAATTTCATCCAACAACATACGTGCTTATTGGTTAGAGAGAAAAATCTAGAAAAGCTAAAAAAGTTAGACTTTGTTAGTTCAAGAAGCAAGAAGGAAGAACAAAGATTAATCAAGTAATCTTCAAGGGTAAGATCCTAAACCATGATTCTCCCTCTCTTCAATTGTTTGAGAAGTGAGTAGTGGTAGAACTTGTATGCTAAGAAGAAGTAAGAATGGCTAATTAAAGGACTTAAGCTTTAATAAGTCATGAATAAGCAATTTATACTTTTAAAAGTCATAAACTTATGAAGAACAAGTAAGAACTTATCATGTATATAAGTTAATGAAATATGTATGTTAAGATGTTAGTATGATGGAATGAATCCATTTGAAACGATGAACAAATCTTAAGTAACGAAGTTATGGCGGAATTCACGAGTTTGGACGATAATCGTCGAAATCATGAAATTCTCGGAATGGAAGTTAAATTTTGACATTGAGTTCGAAAATGTTGGTTTTCGATAGGGATAAGTCTTATTTGGCATTATAGAGTTGCAGACTTGAAAATGACTGAATTCCGACTTAGAACGAAGAAACGAGCGTTGAACGTTCACGAATATTTATCATTTTTGTTAAAATGAACTAATAGGTGAATTTTGAGTTAACGGATTCAAAAATGAAAGATTCTTGTATGAACACTTAGAGTATGTGATTTGTGAGCTAATGGCTTTTGAACGAGCCAATTCGGACTTAAAATGAACAATTTAGGAGTCCGAGAAATTCGTTTATGTAAGAAAACTGTCATTACTATCTGGTGCAGAGGGCTGTTGGGTAAAATCTAACTACGCACAACATGCAAGTATACGTGGTCATCAAGTAATATAATAGTAAGTAGAGTATCGTTCCCACAGAGAAAACTTAGTAATAATTTAACGACACAATTATCAGTTTCCTATTAATCCTAATTTTATTAAACTATCCAAATCAATGATTAAAATTATAAAAACTAAATTATTAATAAATATATGATCACAAAATAATCACAAATATTAAAAACTGAAATTTCAAGCAATTATTGAAGAATTAGGCTTACTATTTCACCCTAAGCTTCACTTTGATTTTTACACCTTTATTCTAGTTCAATTCACTATCCCAGTTTATTAATCAAGAACACAAATGTAGCACTAGCCACCTCTCAATGTACTAATACTGTATTAACTTAAATTCATAATTTAGATAAAAACAAGTTAAACACCTTAATCAACTAACTCACTATATTTCTATGCGAATTATAATTGAAGAAGGTTTAAGATTAAGTCCTTTATCTGATTACATGCGATGTCAAGCATATCTCTACCTTAACATTCATCAAGATTCTGTTCATTCACAAAATTCAAGAACACATGCTATATTAACTAAGTCTAGACTCGTACTTCCTTTCTCGAATTCATACAAGTCCATAAAGAACTTTTGATCAGGCAATTCATAAATTCAAGCTCAAATTAATATAGATAAACTGGATAATAGTTTATTAAACTGGAAATCAAAGCTACATAATCATCGTTTCACTTAAAGATCCATCATAAGCCTAAAAAGTAAATTAGTTCAACATCAATGAATTAATAACTGAATAAATTAAAGATAACATCATTTCAATTACAAATATAAGACTAAGAAGAAGAAGAATGCAGAACACCCTTCACGTTAGCCTTAATCCGCAATCAATATGAACGTTCCTTCAAAATCTTCACTCCAGTGCTCGATATGAAAATCTGTATGTAATCTCTGTAAATTTCCTTGTGTATCTTCTTTTATCTTGTGTTTGTGTTAATATACGTGTACACAAGCAATCTTTGCTCAATTCCATGCCAACTAGAGTCCTAAAGCCATACAAGAACCAAAATCCAAGTTCCATCAGTGTTTGAGTCAAGCTAGGATGGCCAGTAATCAGGACCCCCAGCCTTGGTGGGGGTGTATACGTAGAAAATGCCCGCCCCGGCGGGCTAGGCTACTGTCAACTGATTTGAAGACCCCCTACCTCGGCAGGGGTGTTAGGCTTAATTAGGCCTGCCCCAGCGGGCATGCCTTCTGCATTCTGACTTTGCTTGAACTTCATGCTTGCTCCAATAATGCTCCAAATGACTCATTATCTTACCACTTGCCACGCCAACCATCCTACACATAAAATAATAAGAAATAAGTAAAACTAAACATGAAATCAAGGTTTTAACAACGAATAAGCTTGAATTAGAACCCGGTTCATGGATATAAAATCCATTTATCAAGGGAATTCGGCTCGCGGCTTTTGACCAAGGTATAGCGAGATGGTGACTGCGATTAGGCCAACCATGCCCGATAATTCTTGAGGTTTCGCACCTCGGTTGTGGTAGATAATTAAGAGACTCGCGCCACGGTAGCAGAGTCCGATCCCCTCGCCATCGACGAGAGTGGTGCCTTGTAGTGTGGCTTAAAAAGAAAAGTTGGCCAGAACGCATGACATTAATTAAAGCATAGAGAGCAGAGGAGCAAAAGGTTCCCTTTGCCACTTTCATGTTGCGAGCAAAGGCAGATTACTGGTGGAAATCTGTAAAGCGTACTCAACCTGCCGCACTGAAGATGACTTGGGAGAAGTTCCAAGAATTGTTCAACGACAAGTACTTTCTCGAAAGTATTCGTCACATGAAAGAGGTAGAGTTCATCAAGATGGAGCAAAACAACATGACCGTGTCGCAGTATGAAGCCAAGTTTGTCGAGTTATCCCGATTTGCATCCCATATGGTTAATAATGAGGAGAGAATGACGCGAATGTTTCTAAGAGGTTTAAAACCCGAGATACGTCAATATCTTATCTCTCATAAACTGTGATTGTATTCAGATGTTGTTAATAGGGCTTAGTTATTGGAGCGCGATAATGAGTCAACCCAACCAAAAGAGAGTAGCCGGTAAAATGATAATACCAGTGATAGCAGTCATCGAAGCGGTGACAATAAACGTGGAGGGAATCAACATGCCAGAAATGGTAACCACTTCGGTGAGAATCATGGCCAAAATAATAAAAATGGACATTTCAAGAAGAGGAGATTCAACAATGATGGAAAGAAGTCAGCATCAGCATCTGTTGTTAAGGAAGGAGAACGACCACCTATCATATGCTTCAAATGTGGAGGGGAGGGACACATCAGTCCAAACTGCGCGATGCCATCCAAAGCATGATACAATTGTTGAAGAGAAGGTCACCTAACCCGATTTTATCGTGCACCAAAGTCAAGTCCAGCTGGGATGGAGACATCTATAGCCGTCCCAGACAAGACAAAGCCGGTAGTTTAAGTTAGAGCGTTTATTGAGGAACCCGAACAAGGTTATTATGGGTAAGTTAATCATAAATTCTTGCAAGTCTATACCTTATTAGATACCGGTTCTACCACTTCTTTTATCTCTCTTGCTTGCGCTCAACGTTTAAATTTGACTCCTGAGAAATTAGACTTTGACTTATCTGTTGAAACTCCGTTAGGAGAAACCTTCGTTACCTTCACTATTTATAAATCTTGTTTGATTCATATCGATACCCTCACGTTATCTATCGATCTTATCTCTTTGAAAATACTTACCCTTGATGTGATTTGAGGAATCGATTGGTTAACTACTCATCATGTTAAAATAGATTATTTTTATAAGGTTGTTAGCTTTTATATTTCTAACCAACCAGTTATACGAATTCAAGCAACCAAACCACTAAAGTAAATCATTGTCATATCAAGCCATAAGTAAAGAGCCCCGAACCTTTCGTTGGTGACTTCCTTGTGTGGAATGCACCTAAGCCAAACTTTTCGTAGGGGACGTCATGAATAACGATGGCAAATTGATAGGTATCAATGTGACGTGCTATCCAAGTCTTGGAAGAGGGTCACAGTTTTGAATGATATTTCTATCGTTAATAAATTTCTTGACGTATTCTTGAAGACTTCTTGCCCTACCCCAGAGCGTAAAATCAAATTTTGTATTAACCCCAGTACAAAACCTATTTCTTCAACCCTTAAATATTTCTTCAACCAAAACGAACGTCTAATGCGCCAAAGACGTTGGCTCAAGCTGTTGAAGATTACGATCATACCATTCAATATCATTGTGGAAGAGAGAACGTGGTAGCTGACGCGTTGAGTAAAAGATCATATGCATTTACGAGTGCGACATTGTTAACACAAAAACCCATTTCGTATAACTTATAAATGATGAAGATAGAGTTAAAGACTCTAGGGACCCACGTGAAGATAACAAATATACACTTAGAATCAACTTTAATTGATAAAGTTAAAGCCGGTCAAGCTACATACTTAGAGCTGATGAATGTGAAGAAGATGGTTCAAGAGGGCGTTATTCTAGAAGCAAAAATCAATGAAGAGAGGAAATCTCAACCCTCTATTTTATTGGCCCATTTGAAATCCTTGATCGAGTAGGAACTGTGGTCTATAGACTCGTTTTACCGCCAAGTATTTCGCGTGTTCATAACGTTTTTCACGTATCGATGTTACGTAAATATGTGGATGACCCGAACCACGTTATTAAATTAGAACTAGATGAGATAGAAGAAGATTTAACGTATGAGGAGATACGAAGGATCGTATTCAACACTCAAGGGTTATACCTCAAGAGTTAGAATCTGAAATGAAGTCAAGGTATCTTTATCTCTTTGGCATACCAGGTACGTACGTAAATTTTGAGGGCGAAATTTCATAAGGAGGGGAGATTGTGAGACCCCAGATTTTATGAATAAAGATTTAAATTTCTCAATTTTTTTTTTAATATTATGGTGTGGATTTGAGATAATGTTATAGTTGTGGGTAATATTTATAAATTTTAAAAAGTCCTCATTGGCCCGTAGTGCATTGATGGAAAGTTGCTGACATGATCATGACCATTGATGAATACACGAATATCCTTGGCCCATAGTGCATGGATAATTTGTGGTTGTGATACTAATGAATATCTTTGGCCATAGTGCAGGGATGATATGGATTATTTATTAAGCTGAGTTCCAGCGATAAAAGTGATGAAAAACCTTTTAAATCATAAAAGATAGTAGATTTTATTCTCTACTTGACCTTTTAATGGATTGCTTGTTCCGCTGCAGTTAAACTTGATGTTTGTTATTTTTTTATCAGTTTAACATTATTGAAGACTAATAATAATTTATTCTACATTATCTTAGTCATAATATTTCTTACTGGGCTAGTTGAGCTCACCATTTTTTTCACTGTTCTCTTCAGGAAATGAGAATATAGTTGGGACGAGTCGAGAAACGGAGTGACGGTCCAGATGATAGCATTAGTACTCCTCACTATTCTGTTAAATAGTGTGATAATAAATGTAATGATGAATCCATTGTGTGTGGATATTGTCTAGACGACAATATTTGTATTAAAACTCACAGCATATGTTTTTTCGTATTTTACACGTTGTTGCTATTTTGGGCATCCATCATCATAGATATATGTAAATTGTGTCTTAACAGTATATGATGCCATTGATGTATTAATAAAGTGAATATGGATGACAAGTAATATATTCTTTGTTACATATGATATAATACCTATATATACCTATAGATTCATAAAACCTGTGTTGTCAACAATTGTCATATTAATATGAGAAATTAATTTCTTTAAAGTAATTATTTTATTTCTTACGTATGAAACTTACAGGAGTTTTAAAAGCATCAATTTATGCATATATATATATATATATATATATATATATATATATATATATGAAATATTGTATAAGATGAATTAAAAAGCAGTATATATAAATTCTAATTAATTAATTTGTTGATAAAATTATAAAAGTTACTTAATAATAGATTTAACAGTGTGATGTTAGTAATGGTTAGATTTATAATAAAATTTAATTTAATTTTATTGTATTAGAACAGACGGAGGGAAGTATTTTTGGAATTTAAATTTTTGGGTATTACATTGCTTACTCCAGGTACGGATTCCGTACTTTTTCAGCGAGACTCATTTGTTTTTAATTTGTTCGTTCCGTTATTTGTTTCAAAATTTAGTATTGTCTCTCATAATTATTTATTGTCAATTTATTTTGAATAGCTTGTTTTGGCATTATATTAGAACTCCCATTTGTACTCTTTAGACTAATACAACATGTCTAAATTTATTTTGATAGTTCCGTCTTGGTATTGATACTTAGAACTCGTGTTTGTACTCTTGATCTAGTGTATCACCTTTTGTATTTATTTTGATTCTCGTAGAAAGTACATGTTAATATTTTTGGAGACTTTGAGTTGATGATTCATTTCAGTTTAACATGTACATATTAGAAACCCTTTTTGTTGATATTATGTCGAATGTGTTGTGACATGGTATCCTTGTTAGAATACCGTAGGGTATACCTGAGCTATAACCACCTGTGGGGGTACCACAGGCATGTCCTCTTGGCACCGAGGCATGACACCTTCCATGGCGGTGTGATCAGTCCACGGCGTCTCCGTTTTGTGCTCCGGTGGGAGTTGGCCATTTGGTGTTTTGTTGTGGGAGGCGTATGGGTCTACCCTAGTTTTCTGTTCTGTTTTGTTCTGCGGATTGGTGATGTTTGTGCCAAACACACTTTCCGATTTTACATGCATTGGATTCGCGGTCCAATGTGTGTGACTTACACAATGTGGCATTATTTGACTTACTCGTGTGTGGCAAGGTATATTTCTTTTTTTGTTCGAGCTCGGTATAAAATAACACTTGACCATTTGATTGACTATTATTTCGTTGTGTTAGTTTTGTTAAACCCGTTTGATTCGTTTCGTTTCATTTCATTTAATTGAGTTAGTTATTTTGGTTCATTATTTGTATTCTATATCCGTACTGGGCATTTGGCTCATGCTGTGTTTTTCTTCCGGCAGATAATCAGGGGGACCAAGGGCAAGTGTGATGAGAGCTCCATTCATTCCAATGATTTAGAATTATTCGATTTAGACTTGATGTGTCAGTTTACTTGGAATTGTAATAATTATTTTAGATTGTTGTTTGAGATAGTTTGAAATTTATTATGGTTGACTTGAGGTATTTATCAGTTATTAAGACTATTCTTTTATGGCTCTGAGCCTTGCTATTAAATTCATCAATTTTGTTATGTTTTGAGTAACCTCTCTTTCTATTTCGGAAAGGGGATGTTACACTTTTCATACATTTTATGTTATTTTGTAGGCTATGACATAACATTGGCATGAAGAAAAAAGGAAAAGCAATTCGGACATCATTTGGACAAAAATATGCAAGCAAATACAAGAAGGGGAGATTGCAAGGCTTTTAACACAAAGTTGGATGCATGTTCTTGGCTTGGAACTTGGATTATACTGTATAACTTCTTCTTAGCTTTCCGGAATATCTTGAATCATCCCAATCGGAGTTTGGTTGCGAGAGTTATGGCTTTTTTATCAACAAAGATCAAAGCTAAGAGTTCTCATGCTTGCAATTTACACAACATCTACTTCAAGCTCGATTTCGACTTGTTCTGGCCAGAATTTCTCAATTCTTTAAGAATGAAGGTTGTAGATCTCGTTGATAGCTTCGATTTGATAGGTAGAAGGCTCCGTAACTCCTCCCGGATCAAACGTTATAGCCATTTTACCAGAGGACACTACGACAGAAAAAAGGACCCCGCCGAGGCGGGATTTCCCTTCACAAAACCCCCCGTAAGTATACAACAAGCCGCAAAACAAGAGGGACTTCCGCTTGAGCAGGCCCTTTAGTTTTATACCCCCTCAAGGCGGGGGTACTCGTACAAAAGTTAATTTTTGTCCGAATTTGAGTTCAAGAAGGATTGGTTCGATCCGATTGACTCAAGGACTTCCAAGAGGACTTAAAGACATATAAAGAGACATATAAAAGGAGGAGAATCACAAAGATTAGAAGAGGGAGAGAGGATTCCATTAGATTAGATTAGAGTAGAATAGGAGAAAATACTAGTTTTATGAGATTTGGAGATTGAAGCGACTTGGAGACCATTGAAGATTCAAAGTAGGAGCAAGGAGAGAGCATCAAATCTACAGACAATAGATTCTATCTTCTCATCTTCTTTTATTCTTATCTTTTAATGTGTATTCAAGTGTGGATTCTTAGTTTTAATTCAATAAACTAATTCTTTGTTTGAGATTACAATGGATCTTATTGTGTAGTTTATTTTATTATGATTTGCTATCAATTATTATGTTCTATTGTGAGGATTGTCTATTGTGATTTGGACTTAATTTTTTAATTGATTGGCCATCAATTACCATGATAATCTATATGAACTCGAGAGATGAAGTTTAGATTTAGATCTGATCATAATAGCATGTGTTTGTGATTTCTGCATAGATGAAATTCATGATTCATGTTTAGGATAAAGATATGTCTTTACGCCATATGTAATCTTATAGAGAACTTGTGCTTTAATTCCTTTTTAATTGTAATTCACATAGAGATATATTGGATTAGTTAATTAGGGTGTCTTGCTTAATTCTATCATCTGTGGATTTAAGTGAGTATGGGTATTATGCATCAAGAGGTGGTTTTATCTACTTTAGTGTTCTTAATTAACAATTCAGGATATAGAATAATTAATGAGAAGTGTGTTAACTTAAATGAAGTAATATGTGAAGTTGTGATCTTAAATCTCCACAATCTTAATTTAACTAGTGAAATTTAATAGTAGTTTAATTATATAATTTTAAATTCATTCATTTAAATAAGATTGAGTTGGTTATAGGTAAGTACTTGGTGATTTTTATTAAACAATTTCTCATGGGAACGATACTCAACTTTCACTTTATTACTTGTTGACCATGTATACTTGCGTGTTGAGATTTTACCCAATAGTAACCAATAAGTAGGTATCAAATACCCCCAACCTTGAACTATTACTTGCCCTCAAGAAATACACACAAAATTTAAACAATGCAATGCAATTACATGCTATGCAAACTACACTACTATGCAAATGAGTCCTAAGATTTCTAGCTAAAATGGAATTCAAAACAACTGTGCCTCAGAGAATTATCAAGATTTAAGAACAAAGTACCAAACTAAGCTACAGACATAACATCATACAATCAAATAATCCAAACTCAATATAAAGATGTTGTGTGTGTGTGATGTGTTCATAAATAAGCTTGACCAAGGCAAAGATTACACATGTTATACTGCTAAAGACATAAAATTAAAGTTTAAATCAAGAATCACATATACTAATGAAACAAAATTATTCCAACACTTCAATACAAACTGAGGTTCAACAGTGGGTTTAATCTGCTTTATTTTTACTCACGAGGGCGATTTTTGCACTTTCACGCGGTGACTATTGATTTTTGTTTTTATTTTATTTTATAAATAGCGAGTGCATTTTACGCTCCATCTCACTTTCCATTTCCATTTAAACGAGTGCGTTTTACGCTCCATCTCATCCCAATAGCAAGCATACTTATGTGTCCCCAAAGTTTGATTATCAATGTTTTCACAGTAAGTCCACTTTCTACACAATTCTATTTTTAAAAATAACATTTTCTACTAAGCAGACAAAACACGTCATTCTTATATCAACAAGCATATATGAATAACTATGTGCTAACTGAAAGCATATAAACAACAACTATGGCTCAAATCATGTATACCATTATAACCGAGCTCATGTTATCACTAAATTCAAAGATCCATCAAATTCATATTCATCATTTGCTAAATTAAAATTCCATAAAGCTAAATACTTGGAATATACAACTAAACACATAACTACAGCATAAATTAATCACTAAAATGCAAAAAATTTCTGTAATTATTAAATAAACACATACTAAACAAATAAACATGCAAAAATTAAACTAAACATACAAAGATGATGCAAATTAACTACATGCAACTACACTACTCTACTAAACACCCAATACCCCCAAACTTAAAATATTCATTGTTCCAATGAATGAATGTAAAGGGTTTCAAGGAACTCCCCTAGTTATCGGCTGTACCACTCTCCTCGGGTGGTGAGTATGGCAGTGGAAATGGCACGGTTATCCCAAATTGTGGTCATTCAAGCATGGTTCCCTGTTGCGCGAAAGCCTCGACTAGGTACCTCGTCAATCCATTGGCAAATGCTGAAAAATTGTCATACATTGCGTCGACCTTCCTCTCCAACCTTTGGAGACGATGATCATCCTGTTCAACAGTGGCTTGGGCCGAGGTTCTGTAATAACCCAATATTTTTAATATAAATAAATAAGAAATTTTACGTATAATTTTTTTATATTTTATAGATGAGAATATGTACAAAGTAAATTATATGTATATAGGTGATAAATAAAATTTACTTATTACATGAATAATTTCAAATAATTTTTTTAAAGAATTATTGATCATTATAAATTACACTCTTATAATAAATTAATTTTGTAGTAAAAATATTTTTATTATTTATTTTCCATAAAAATATGATTATTATATTATTTAAATAATATAAGGAATGATTATTAGAATTATTATAATAACTATTTTATTATATGAATTTATTTTGATTAATTAAGTTTATTATTTAACTTAATTAATAATGGTATATATGAAAGTTAAAAGGCGGATATGGATTTAAAACCTTAATTACGGATTTTGAATAAAGAACGAGAATAATAATATAATATTAATTTTATTTCAGTGCTATAAATATATATGTACTGTATGTGTATATTAATAATGATTGGTCAATTATGGTGTATAATGTCAAAACCTTAGCATTAAAGCGATAAACCATATTTTGAAAGACAAATAGGAGTTCAAGACTGTTATGTAATCACATTAATGTGTCTAATGACATGTAATATAGAATATAACCCTAATTAGGGAAAACCCTAATGATTAGAAACCCTATTTTCTAAATTAGGAACCCTAACTTTGAAATTATAAACCCTAATTTGCTAATTTTAAACCATAATCGCCAATTAAGAAATCTTAATGCTAATTAATAAATATTTAATCTAATTTTCAAGATATTTTAGGAAACCTAATCTAATTAGGGAACCCTAATTTATATTTTTAGAAACTTTAGTTTCCATTTTTAGCTTAATTAGAAAATCCTAGAAAATCTATATATATTTTTTACCTTAGGGTTAAACCCTAAGGGTCAAACCATAAGGGTTTGTAAAGTTATAATTTAGCCATTAAATTTAAAAGGCAAATGTCTATAATACCCCTCTTGCATTATTGAAGGTAACTTGTAAATCTTGCCATATATTGGCAAGTCAACAACTCTAGCTAACCCATATGGCTGAAATCTTCACAAATCAGCCAATATATCTCAGCTATATACATTGTATCATCATATATATAGATTAAAGAGAAAGAAAAAGTCATATTCAAGCCCATTTTTTCACCAACACTCAACCTAGACCTTCTCTCTCTAAAACCCACGAAATATTTTGATTGATCAGTCCCAAATCCAGTTCCAAGTTCACCCATAACAGATCAAGGATCCTGGATCAAGAAATTATACAAAAGAGGTATAGCCCTAAATAAGAAATCTGATCTTTGATCCTATGTTAGATGTTAGATTTTTGTGTTTAAACATGTTGTATGATGTCTAACTAAGTGATCTGGATTAATAAATGTTAGATCTATAACATTTAAGTGCACGAATTTGAAGTTTTTCAAAATCTGGAAAAATTTAAAAATGTTGTCTGAAAACGAATGTCAGACCCCATAGATCTCAGTTTGTTTATGTTTTTGGTTGTTTAAATGTTTGAACTTGTAGTATGCTATGAGATCTTTGTTCAGGAACTGGAACTAGGTTTAGATGATGTGTAGATTTCATGTTATTGTTGGTCAAACTCAGTTAACCGAGCTTGACTGAGCAATTTCGGGTAACCCAGAAACTGCCCATATCGTGTCTGACAAGGTTTCTCAAAGCTTGAATCTGACAGCTCTTAAGTAGTTTGTTGATGTTTTTGTATCTAAGTTGTAGATTGGTAGATGAACTTTATATTCAAGCCTTAATATCACCTATATGATTAACAGATAGAAAGTAGTGGCTGGTCAAAGGAGGCCAGACAATCTTGAAATCATTTTTCTAGGTAACCCAGAATATTGATGAGCATGATCTCTGATATACTTTGACCAGCATAGATCTGATAATTGTATTGTTGTTTGATTGATTTTATGTGATATATTTGTTCACTTACATGTTGGCTAAAACCTGAAATCATTAGATCACTAAAACATTACATTAACAACAAGTTGTGGAAGCCCAAATATGGCTATTCAAACTGTTCTTCATTTCTGGGTAACCCAAAAAATGAAGAACAACACTGATAGCTTGTTCTAAGGCTTAGATCTTGCAGCTTGATGATTTTTAAACCTTCTAAGTGCTTTAAACATGTACCTTGTTAGTTAGTCTACAAAGCCCGATGTCTAGAACACTTATAACATGAACAGATTCAAAGATTGAAGGCCATCAATAGCGTTGACCGACCATGACTCCATGTTTCTGGGCAGCCAAAAACATGAACATGTTTGACAGCTAGTTCAAGGCTTTATAACTTGCATTTGTGGTATTGTATGACCCTTTTTATTGTTGATTCTTGTAGTTCTACATTAGTATTACAAGATCAAAGCTTTATCTTGACCAGAAAAACATTACACAAGATCAAATTATTGTTGGTCAAACTAGGTCACTTGAAACTGGTGTATGAATGTTCTTGGTGCTCAAGAACACCTAAGGCTACACTTCCTGTCGCTAAAGGCTTTAGCGACAGACTTTTTAATTTTATTTATATTAAATTCCAAAAATCTTTTAAAAATAGAAATTAATTTCTGAAAATTAAAAAAATTATTTTAAAAATTATTTGAAGTTATAAAAATTAACTTTTAATAATTTGGCATATTTTTCATAAATATTAGTATTTATTTGAATATTATTGGTATTTAGTTTATTTAATAAATGTATTAAATAAATAAATTAAAAATAATTTTATTACATTAAAAATCATTTTAAATGATAATAAGGTATTTAAATATATTTTAAGTTATAAATTATAACTTTTAATATTTTAAGGTAAATTTCATTAATTATTTAATATTAATGATATTTAGATTTATTTAATAATTATATGAAATAAATTAATTGAAAATGATTTTAATATTATAAAAATCATTTTAAATAAAAATAAGGAGTTTAAAAATATTTTAAGTTATAAAATATAACTTTTAATATTTAAAGTATAATTTCATTAATAATTTAATATTAAAGATATTATATTTATTTAGTAATTATATTAAATAAATAGTTTAAAAATGGTTTTATTAATTTAAAATCATTTAAAATGGATATAAATGAATTAAAAATAATTGAAGTTATAATAAATGACTTTTAATATTTGGGTAAATAATACATTAAAATTTAAATATTAATGTTAATTATTTAAAAATAATTTTAAATATTTTAAAAATAATTTAAGGGCAATATTAATACTTTAAAAGTATTTCGAGTTATTATAAGTAACTTCAATATTTTGGCAATGGTTTCATTAATATTTAATATTGCTTAAATATTAATGATAATAGAATTATTTAATATTTAAATCATTTAATAATGATTCCGGTGTTTGAAAAATTATGATAAATTATAATAATTATTTAAAAATTATTATAAGTCATTTAAAAATAATATAACTGATACTTAAATTATCTAAACGAATAATGAACTACAAAATAAAGTTTTAGACTCGATAATTACCCGATACAGCCGTCGGTACACCGAAATATTTCAGAAATAGATCTGGACTTTGATAATTTGACTAGATACGTGTCTGTTTGTGATCCAATAGAATGTTAAACTTATGTGATAATATGATTAGGTTATGTGCTTACTGGAAATAGCAGTACTATGTGTTATAGTATGTTATTCTAATCGAACGAATGATCTTATTAATGATAGGTCTTGATATAAAAGATAAAACTAAGTTGTGTAAGCAGTAGACCAGGCAAGTATCTAACCCTTTGCATTTACTTTATGCAGTGGACATGAGTAAGAAACTTTCAGAATTATATTATCGTTATGCCAGATTATTAACTCTGTTTTTATTGATTACGTATCCAAATAATTGTATCCATACAAGTTCATAAATTATCCGATCATTGTTTATCAATACAGTATTGTTATACAATCTATATATTTATTATGTTTGCTAATTTCTAAATATGGTTATACAAGTATCCTCACTTGGATAATCATTGTATTTAATCACATGTTGATACATACTTATTAGTTTCCATTATGTATACATTGACTTAAAAGCCGTCTAAGCTATTTGATTCAACTAGACACAGATTTAAAAATACTGTTGAACAAGATAGAACTTTATTATATCCAACCGAATTATTTTGGTTTGGATTCCAGACTAAGTATAATCATCCTGAATCTGGGAAACTTTTGTGTGTTAAGGCGGAGATGCTGGATGAAAATATCGTTCGAGCATGTAGTATTGATCAATACAGGGCATAACGGGCTGATCACCCCCGTGCCTATAATCTATGACGATTTACTGATGAAGTTCTGTTTAACCTTTTCAAAAATAGAAAACAATGTTCATAGTCTGTCGACTAATCTCCATTTATAGTCAGTACGTAGTTTCAAAAATTTGAAATCAAATTGATATGTTCTTTATGGTTGCTTTATCTCACTTGAAAACTATTGATTCGATGTAGAAGTGTCATTCACAGAAAATATTTACTTCCTTCAGCTAACTTCTATTGCTTGCTATTACTTGTTGGGCACTCAAATGCTCATTCTTTCTTAATTTAAATGTTTTCAGTTAAGTGTGATTAACCTGAAGTCTCTACCAAGAACAAGGGAAAAGGAAATGTTGCAGAATAAGTTCTACGCTATCCTATGTAATATTTAGACTCTACTAAGACAATGATATTTATTATTATCATATAATGTAATGTATTAAAGTTTATGAACCTGGGGGATTAGAAAAACTCTGATGTATGTAAATTAAGTTTAATGTTTATATTATTGTTATTCCGTTCAAAGAAATGGTAACGTGAAGCATCGAGTTTGGGTTTTAAATACCTAAATTTGGGGGCATCACAAGTTGGTTTCAGAGCTTTAGTGTTAAAAACCTTAGGTGAGAATAGACCTTAGGCTATAACCCTAGGACAGAGGGAAACGTTAAAAATACCAATAACTCATATAGAGTTTAAAAAGAGATGAATTGAATAAATTCATCGTCAAACAAAATAAAAGATAACCTATATAAAACTATTGTTTGTTGTGTAAATATATTATATGCTAATCAAGATAATTTATGTGTAGATGTCAGGTGGAAGAGGATTAGGATACCCTCAGATCGTAAAGAAGGAGACAATCTCCATAACCGAGCCAATATCAAAGCCAATAGCTGAAATAGAGGCTCAAGTTGAAAGCAACCCGAATGAGGTGATTATTTTGGAAAATATAGTACCGGACCCAGAAACGGTGGAAATGACAGATAGTGATTTGGACACCGAAGTTGGTGCTGATCAAGCATCAACGAAAGTGAAGTATCTGAGGAACAAGGTTTCTTCTCTGGAAAAGCTGTAGGAAATAGAAAAGCTGTTAAATAGTTAATTGCGAAAGGTGTTAATAGAAACAATGGAAGAACAGGATAAGCTTAAAATCCAAATTGATCAGATTGGAGCCACAAGTAACAAATTGTGTACAGCTCCGAGCAAGAAGGGGAAAAAGAGATGAAAGACCGTGACTTAGGAAATTCTGATAATAACCAAGGGAACCTTAGCAGAATAGAAAAATGTACAAACTATAACAAGAAACATGAAGGCTTGTGTCAAAAAGGGGAAAATTTTTGTTCCAATTATGGACATGGGGGACATATCTCTCCTCATTGTCCCAATCCAAAGCAAGGTGTCTATTTTATTTGTGGGATAGAAGGTCATCGGGCGAAAGGTTGTCCAAGATCAAGAAAAAGGCATAGTGAATAAGTAGTATAATTACTGTTTGAATATCTATGATTGATGTTGTATATATGATATGTATGTCTGTGTAGTGTAATATTCTTAACTTTTGTATAAGTTAAAGCAGCAAATCCTAACTATTGTAGTCACAAAGGGATAGCAATATGTGTTTTGTTGTGTAAAGTACAATAATAATTTATGGTCTTATTTAATCAGATAATGCCGCCAAGGAGACGAACTCAAAACCAAAGGGCAGAAGAATCTGTCAACAATGCTGGGGGACAACAACCAGACCCGATGTAAAATTTTGCGAACATGGTAGCTCAGGCTATGCAGCAGGGAATGCCAGCCGTAGTGAATCAGCCAGACAATTGTTTGCCAAACTTCAAAGATTTTAAGGCTATAAGACCGCCAGAATTCAGAGGGACAACTAACCTAATAGAAGCCCAAACCTGGGTTAAGGAAATAGAAAAGGCATTTGTTATAGCTAGGGTAGCTGAGGGGAAAAAGATAGCTTTTGCCATCTATATGATGAAAGGGGAGGTGAATTTTTGGTGGGAGGCAAATCAAGCTAGGGCAGGAGAAGGTGAGGTAAATTGGGCTAGGTTTAAAAATCTATTTTTTGAAAACTATTTCTCATCTAGTATGCAGGCTAGGATGGAGGTAAAATATTTGGAGTTAAAGCAGGAAAACATGACTATTGTAGAGTATGCCGCAAAGTTTAACGAATTGGCTAGGTTTGCTCCGCATCAAGTTGATATAGAGGCTAGAAAGGTGAGAAGGTTTGAGCTGGGATTAAAACCCTGGCTCTACAACAAGGTGGCAGTGTTGCAGATCAATACATTTGCAGCACTTTTAGAAAAGGCAATTATAGCTGAGGAGGGGAGTGAGGCCATGAGCCACTATAATAAGGAGAAAAAGAATAAGGGATAAGTCGAGGGAGCTGTGAAGGTGGAAACTAATAGTGGGAGTAGGAGTGGAAATTTAAAGAGAAAGGGGAACAATTATGGAAATATCCAGGTTTAGCAGGAAGGTGTGAAGAAGCAGGTGGTTCAGTGTGGGAATTGTGGGAAAAATCACTCAAGTGAGTGTCTGAAAGGAAAGTTCGTGTGTTACAAGTGTGGGCAGGAGGGACATATCTCTCCCAACTAACCCAATCCTAGAATGAATAGTGGATGTTTTTTGTGTGGGTCAGCGGAGCATAAGGTGAAGGACTATCTGAAAAGGAGAATGGATGCAGGGAGTGTGACTACTGGGAAAGGCAGCGGGACTAGCGATAACTGGACCGACTTTAACAAGCAAACCAACAAAGTCAATCGCAAGAGTCTTCAACATGACTGTTCAGGATACCGTGGCAGCCGGTGATGGAACTCCGGGTATTATTCGTATAAATTTTATTTTCTTATGTATGATTTTCCTATATATAGTAAATTATTTTATAAAGAAATTTTGAAGGAAGAATTTGAGTTCTATTAAAAATCAAATTTCTGTTTAATCAGATAGATAAGCATTATGTTGAATAGTTAAAGATCAGTTCGATCGAATCTGATCGAGATCTACTTGAAATAACTGTGTATGCTATGTACCCTAGTATATATAAGTTTTAAAACGGTGATTCCGGAGACAGAATCTTTATAAGGGAGGGTGAATGTAATAACCCAATATTTTCAATATAAATAAATAAAAAAAAATTTGTATAAACTTTTTTTTTATTTTAAAGATGGGAATATGTAACAGGTAAAGTATATGTATATATGTGATAAATAAAATTTATTTATTACATGAATAATTTCAAATAATTTTTTAAAGAATTATTGATTATTATAAATTATACTCTTATAATAAATTAATTTGGTAGTAGAAATAGTTTTTTATTATTTATTTTCCATGAAAATATGATTATTATATTATTTAAATAATATATATAATGATTATTACAATTATTATAATATCTATTTTATTATATGAATTTATTTTTGATTAATTAAGTTAATTATTTAACTTAATTAATAATGGTATATATGAAAGTTAAGTGGGATATGGATTCAAAATCCTAATTCTAGATTTTGAATAAAGAATGAGAATAATAATATAATATTAATTTTATTTCAGTGCTATAAATATGTACTGTATGTGTATATATTGATAATGATTGGTCAATTATGGTGTATAATGTCAAAATCCTAGCATTAAAGCGATAAATCATATTTTGAAACTCAAATAGCAGTTCAAGACTGTTATGCATGTAATCGCATTAATGTGTCTAATGACAAGTAATTTTGAATATAACCCTAATTAAGGAAAACCCTAATTATTAGAAACCCTAATTTCTAAATTAGGAATCCTAACTTTAAAATTATAAACCCTAATTTGCTAATTGTAAACCCTAATCACCAATTAAGAAATCTTAATGCTAATTAATAAATATTTAATCTAATTTTCAAGATATTTTAGGAAACCTAATCTAATTAGGGAACCCTAATTTATATTTTTAGAAACTTTAGTTTCCATTTTTAGCTTAATTAGAAAATCCCAGAAAATCTATATATAATTTAGCCGTTAAATTTAAAAGGCAAATGTCTATAATACCCCTCTTGCATTATTGAAGGTAACTTGTAAATCTTGCCATATATTGGCAAGTCAACAACTCTAGCTAACCCATGTGGCTGAAATCTTCACAAATCAGCCAATATATCTCAGCTAAATACATTGTATCATCATATATATAGATCAAAGAGAGAGAAAAAGTCATATTCAAGCCCATTTATTCACCAACACTCAACCTAGATCTTCTCTCTCTAAAACCCATGAAATATTTTGATAGATCAGTCCCAAATCTAGTTCCAAGTTCACCCATAACAGATCAAGGATCCTAGATCAAGAAATTTTACAGAAGAGGTATAACCCTAAATAAGAAATTAGATCTTTAATCCTATGTTAGATGTTAGGTTTTTGTGTTTAAACATGTTGTATGACGTGTAGCTAAGTGATCTAGGTTGATAAATGTTAGATCTATAACATCTAAGTTCACGACTTTGAAGTTTTTCAAAATATGGAAAAATTTAAAAATGTTGTCTGACAACGAATGTCAGACCACATGGATCTCAGTCTGTTTATGTTTTTGGTTGTTTAAATGTTTGAACTTGTAGTATGCTATGAGATCTTTGTTCTGGAACTGGAACTAGGTTTTGATGATGTGTAGATTTCATGTTATTGTTGGTCAAACTCAGTTGACCGAGCTTGACTGAGCAATTCTGGGTAACCCAGAAACTGCCCAGAATGTGTTTGACAAGGTTTCTCAAAGCCTAGATCTGACATATCTTAAGTAGTTTGTTGATGTTTTTGTATCTAAGTTGTAGATTGGTAGATGAACTTTTTATTTAAGCCTTAACATCACCTATATGATTAATAGAAAGAAAGTAGTGGCTGGTCAAAGGAGGTCAGACGATCATGAAATCGGTTTTCTGGGTAACCTAAAAAACTGATGAGAATGATCTCTGACATACTTTGACCAGCATAGATCTGATAATTGTATTGTTCTTTGATTGATTTTATGTGATAAATTTGTTCACTTAAATGTTGGGTACAACCTGAAATCATTAGATTACTAAAACATTACATGAACAGCAAGTTGTGGAAGCCCAAATATGGCTACTCGAACTATTCTTCATTTCTGGGTAACCCAGAAAATGAAGAACAACTCTGACAGCTTGTTCTAAGGCTTAGATCTTGTAGCTTGATGATTTGTAAACCTTCTAAGTGCTTTAAACATGTACCCTGTTAGTTATTTTACAAAACCCGACGTCTAAAACACCTATAACATGAACAGATTGAAAGATTGAAGGCCATCAATAGCGTTGACCAGCCATGACTTCATGTTTCTGGGTAGCCCAGAACATGAAGAACACGTCTGACAGCTAGTTCAACGCTTTATAACTTGCATTTATGATATTGTATGACCCTGTTTATTGTTGATTCTTATAGTTCTACATGAATACTACAAGATCAAAGCTTTATCTTGACCAGAAAAATACTACACAAGAAATTATTGTTGGTCAAACTAGGTCACTCAAAACTGGCGTATGAATATTCTTGGTGCTCAAGAACACCTAAGGCTACACTTTCTTTCACTAAAGGCTTTAGTGACAGACTTTTTAATTTTATTTATATTAAATTCCAAAAATCTTTTAAAAATAGAAATTAATTTCTAAAAAATTACAAAAATTATTTAAAGTTATAAAAATTAACTTTTAATAATTTGGCATATTTTCCATAAATATTA
The DNA here is from genome assembly GCA_020205615.1 of Panax quinquefolius. Classification (NCBI taxonomy): domain Eukaryota; kingdom Viridiplantae; phylum Streptophyta; class Magnoliopsida; order Apiales; family Araliaceae; genus Panax; species Panax quinquefolius. Next base: position 71,147,607 of record CM035158.1, on the reverse strand, counting down.
GTATTTATTTGAATATTATTGGTATTTAGTTTATTTAATAAATGTATTAAATAAATTAATTAAAAATTATTTTATTATATTAAAATCATTTTAAATGATAATAAGGCATTTAAAAATATTTGAAGTTATAAAATATAACTTTTAATATTTTAAAGTAAATTTCATTAATTATTTAATATTAATGATATTTAAATTTATTTAATAATTATATTACATAAATTAATTAAAAATGATTTTAATATTATTAAAATCATTTTAAATGAAAATAAGGAGTTTAAAATATTTTAAGTTATAAAATATAACTTTTAATATTTAAAGGATAATTTCATTAATAATTTAATATTAAAGATATTTGATTTATTTAATAATTAAATTAAATAAAAAGTTTAAAATGGTTTTATTAATTTAAAATCATTTAAAATAGATATAAATAAATTAAAAATATTTTAAGTTATAATAAATGACTTTTAATATTTGGGTAAATAATACATTAATATTTAAATATTAATGTTAATTATTTAAGAATGATTTTAAATGTTTTAAAAATTATTTAAGGGTAATATTAAAACTTTAAAAGTATTTCGAGTTATTATAAGTAACTTTAATATTTTAGCAATGGTTTCAATAATATTTTAATATTGTTTAAATATTGATAATAATAGAATTATTTAATATTTAAATCATTTAATAATGATTCCGGTGTTTGAAAAATCATGATAAATTATAATAATTGTTTAAAAATTATTATAATTCATTTAAAAATAATATGACTGATACTTAAATTACCTAAATGAATAATGAACTACAAAATAAAGTTTTAGACTCGATAATTACCCGATAAAGCCGTTGGTACACCGAAATATTTTAGAAATTGATCTGGACTTAGATCATTTGACTAGATATGTGTCTTTTTGTCATCCAATCGACTGCTAAACTTATGTGATAATATGATTTGGTTATGTGTTGACGACAAATAGCAGTACTGTGACGCCCCCTTAAATAGGTATACATCACCTATTCTGAGTCGCCAAATACATAGTACAAACTTCAAATATAAACTTAAATATACAACATGAGCTGTGAGTTTTAATACAATCATTATCTTCTAGATAGTATACAAACTCAAAAATAAGTCCTCAATACATTTATTATCACACTATTTTACAGAATAGTGAGGACTACTAATACTATCATCTGGACCGTCACTCCGTTCCCCGACTAGTCCCGGCTACGTTCCCATATCCTGAAGAGAACAATGAAAGCAAAATGGTGAGCTCAACTAGCCAGTAAGAAATACTATGACTAAGATAATGCAGGATAAATTATCATTAGTCTTCAACAATGTTAAACTGATAAAATACAATAGACATCAAGTTTAATAGCAGCGGAACAAGCAATCCATTAAAAGAGTCGGGTAGAGAATAAAATCTACTATCTTCTATGATTTAAAAAGTTTTTGATCAACTTAATCGCTGAGACTCAGCTTAATAAATAAACCACATCATCGAATCATCCTTGCACTACGGGCCAATGATATTCATTAAATTATCAATGGTTATGACTATACCGAATAATCCATGGTCATAATCATACCAATTCCATCTCTGCACGTAAGCCAAAGATATATAATTCAATAAACAGTAGTCCATCTTCGCACGTAAGACAAAAATAAGTTTCATCACCAATGATCAAATCCCTCATCAAAAATATGCATATACCTTATATTGGATTTCCAAGCCATAAAATCCTATTTTCCAACTTTGTTACTTCACATAACATATGTAACTCATATGTTCGTAACTAAACTATTTTCATGAAAAATAACAAATCAGTCCCAAAAATATTTCTTTTCTGGGATTTAGCAGTATATAGTCCCATAATGAACATACATTTTTCTCAGAATTTTTAAAATTCATTTACTATTTTTCAAAAATTAATTTCTAATTAATTCCTTAAGAAATTAGCTACCTCAAGTTTAACTCCAAAAATTCCCAAATCTTGGCAGAATCTTACACATGTTAATGTGAACTTCCAGTTTAAATTTCATGGTCATCTGAGTTATCGAACTCCAGTTATAGCATTTTTCGTCGAAAAAACCTAAATATTAAAATGGTCATAACTTGATCATTTTAAGTCGGAATGAGCTCATTTTTGGACAGGATGTTCTTTATACCATATACTTTCATGTCCCAAAAGGCCGGAATTTTTCTCACCAATTAAGTGGTAAAGCGCCCTTTTAAAAATCAGGCGATAGCATTTTCAGTATTTTGACTTTTGACTCCTTTGCTAAAATCAGTCCACACAAAAATTTACAATATCTTTTTTAGTGATTCCACTTGGAGATGCTACAAAACTCATAGATCTAACTCTAGAACTTGACCACACTCAAAAATTCTAAATATAATAGGAGATATGGTCAATTGAATTTCATGTTCCATTTTTACCAAAATCTATTTTTTCAACCCTTTATGATTTCTAATAAACTTTCATTTTTTCATATAACAACCAACATAACTCATCATAACACTTACTAATACTTCATATACCCATGATTTTAATTAGTCCAAATTTTTTATTATGACTCTCATCATAATTAACATAAACATATCTTTTCCACAATTTAATAAGGAATGAATACAAAGGATCATTCATCATGCATGTGGTAATTCACATAGACAGGTTATTCCAACAGAATAATAAAGAATGGAATAACAGAAGGATTCACCATGCATGCGATACAGACCGCACAAACAGGTTATTCCCAACATAATAATAAAAAATGGAACCAGGTCAGGCGTGATACACACCGATAGGATATTCCAACAGAATAATAAAGAACGGAACTGTGTCAAAGGCGAATTTTATGCAAGCAGGATATTCCAATGAATAATAAATAATGGAACCGGTCCCGGCGAAGCCTTACATCTGAGGATATTAAAGCCGAATAATAAAGAACGGAATAATAGAAGAATTTCACCATGTATGCGGTACTTCGCATAGACAGGTTATTCCAACATAATAATAAGGAATGGAATAATAGAAGAATTTCACCATGTATGCAGTACTTCGCATAGATAGGTTATTCCAACATAATAGTAAGGAGTGGTATAACAATAGCTCCATGAATACGAAAGAAATAAAACCCCTTACCTTAGAAAGAAACTGGATAATAGAGTAGAGAGGTAACAGACTTCTCTTCTTCTTTCTCTCTATAAATTTTCTCTCTATAACTTCTCTCTATAATTTTTCTCTATAATAAATGCTCAATAACTTTAGTGAATTGGTGAGAAATGAAGGAAGAATGAGCTTCTATTTATAGGAAAATATAGTTTCGATAATTGCACGTTTTGGGGCTCAAAATATAACAGTACAATACCTTCAACTTTTCTTTCATTTTTAATTTAGTCCTGCAAGTATTATCAAACTTGCACCACCTCCCCTAATAGTAAATCATGTGATTCAATAGTACACACATGTGAATAAATAGTTATATAAGCATGTGAATTAGTAGCAATTAATTGCTCATTTATCCGATAAATTACCCGATTTATCAATATAACCCCCAGACATCAATTATCATCAAAATAGATGTCGATTTCAACTAACACCAATAATCCCAACACAATGGAACTATTAAATTCATCTTTAATCAAAACGAACTTATTCATCATTAATATCATAACTCACAATATTTAACAACCAAGTCGTTCCCAGGAAAGAGGGGGCTTTCCAATAAGGATTTCTCCCTAATGGCGGGCAATTAGGTGACCAAACCTCTCCTTGGCAGAACTTCTAGACATTGTAAATATTGTAATTTAATAATATGAATAACTTTGTTGTCTCAATTATTGATTTAATAATACATCATATAATGCAGATGATACTGTGACAATAATCGAATTAATAATATGAGAGATATGATGCAGCAATTACTGTAGCAATAATTGAGCTAATAAAACAAAACTTCATCATCACTTACTTTGAAAAAATTTCAAATGTCACGCTTAACTTTAACCTTTTATCAATTTAACCATTTACTAAATAGAATAATTATAAGAAATTTTAATACTTTCATTTCATAAAATTCGGGGTCTCACAAGTACTATGTGTTATAGTATATTATTCTAAACTAACGAATGATCTTATTAATGATAGGTCTTGATATAAAAGATAAAACTATGTTATGTAAGCAGCAGACCAAGCAAGTATTTAACCCTTTTCATTTAATTTATGCAATGGACATGAGTAAAAAAGTTTTAGAATTATATTATCGTTATGCCAGATTATTAACTCTGTTGTTATTAATTACATATCCAAATAATTGTAGTCATATAAGTTCTTAAATTATTCGATCATAGTTTATTAATACAATTTTGTTGTACAATCCATATATTTATTCTGTTCGTTAATTTCTAAATATGGTTATACAAGTGTCCGCACTTGGATAATCATTGTGTTTAATCACATGTTGATACATACTTATTGGTTTCCAATATGTATACATTGACTTAAAAGCCATCTAAGCTATTTGATTCAGCTAGACACAGATTTAAAAATATTGTTGAACAAGATAGAACTTTATTATATCCAATGGAATCGTTTTGGTTCGGATTCCAGACTAAGTATGAACATTTCGAATCTAGAAAACTTTTGTGCGCCTAAGGCGGATATGCTGGACAAAAATATCATTCGAACATGTAGTATTGATCAATACAGGGCATAACAGACTGATCACCCCCGTGCCTGTAAGTTATGATAGTTTACAGATGAAGTTCTGTTTAACCTTTTTCGAAATAGAAAACAATGTTCATAGTCTATCGACTAATCTCTATTTATAGTCAGTACGTAGTTTCAAAAATTTGAAATCGAATTGATATGTTGTTTATGGTTGCTTCAGCTTACTTCACAACTGTTGATTCGTTGTAGAAGTGACATTAACAAAAAACATTTACTTCCTTCAGCTAACTTTTATTGCTTTCTATTACTTGTTGGGCACTCAAATGCTTATTCTTGCTTAATTTAAATGTTTTCAGTTAAGTGAACTATTTAGGTTTGACCTGTGAGTTATGGGTAGACTTCTGGGTTAGGTTTTTGTTCTGTTTGATTTTTTGTTCAGCTATCATATCAGCTATATTCGAATTAGTCTCTAATCTGCTTTGTTTATGTTCATGATCTCTTTCGTAGATGGCTCGTAGATCCGCTAGAGTTGCTGGGAGGCGAGGTAACAATAGGGGAAGAGGTGAAGGTCAGTCCAATGAGCAACCTAATGATCAGCTTAATGCTTAATTGGCTACCTTGGTGAATCAAGCGTTACCTCAGTTGGTGTCACAAGTTGTACAGGCAATGCAGCAGCCGCCACCAGAAATTCCTAAGCAAGAGAACCCGGGAAATAATGGTCCGCAAGCAAACGAAGAGGAAGGGAATGTAGATGGTATTGATCAGCAGGTTGTCCCAATGTATGTGTGGTTGGAAAGGTTTTAGAAAGCGAAACCACGGTCATTCGATTCGACTCAACTCCAATTGATCACGAGAATTGGATTGCCCACCATAGAAGATTTTTGATGTGTTGGTGTGCTCGGATAATCGGAAAGTTTTACTTAACGCTTACATGTTTGGAAGGGATGCACAGAGATGGTGGAAAGCGATGAAAACAACAAAGGGTGATGGGTATGTTTAAACACTTAGATGGACAGAGTTTTGTGAGGTCTTTTATCAACAGTATTTTCCTGCTGCAGATAAAGAGGCTTATGCTAGAGAGTATCTGTCGATTCGGCAGAAAGATGATGAGTCCATCACGGACTTCATGACGAGGTTTACTAGGTTGGCAGGCTTTGCGGGAACCTCAGTAGGGACTGCAGCAGAATAGGCAGAAAAGTTTAAGTGGAGGATCCATTACAGGTATCGGCAACATCTCATTAACAACAAGTTTGCAGACGTGTCAGCAGTGGCCAATGCGGCCAAAAATATTGAGATGGAGCGACAGGATTTTTGGTTTTCTAAACCGGAGGGGAGTTGAAAGAGGGATGAGATGACCAAAGCGAGGTCAAACTTGGTCGGCAGGGAAGAATCGGGGTGGTCGGTGGAGCAGAATCGTGGTGGTGGCGAGGCGATGGCGTGGCCAGAATCATAACAGGGGTTATCAGCAGATGCCTCAGCAAGGGCAGAATCGTCAACTCCAGCTACCTTGGCATGGTCAGAATCGCCAGCAGGGGCATAATCGTCAGTAAGGGAAAAATCAAGGTCGTTATTCGGGACCAGCTGGCGGGGGTAACCCAAATCTCATTCCGATAGCTCCTTGTGCTACTTGTGGGGCTAATCATCTGGGAAGATAGTGTCTAGACTCACAGGTGCATGCTTCTTGTGTGGACAGATGGGTCATATGGCTAGATATTGTACTGGGCCACGTGGAAATGGTGGAGGTGGTGATAATAGTGGCAATAGAGGTCAGCATCAGGGTGGTCGAGTGATTGCCTTGACATATAACCAGGCGACAGGTACACCAGGTACTATTTCTAGTATTCTTTTAGTTGGCAATCGTGAAGCATCTATTTTGTTTGATACGGGTTCTACTCATTCCGTTGTTGCTCGGTCTTTTGTTCGGCACCTGGGTGTGCCATCTCAGTTCTTAGATTCTGTTATGTCTATTTATGGGAACTTCTGTTGTTATTTTTGATTTATATCGAAGGTGTGCGATCAGTTTTGGGGATAGGATTTGTAGGGATAATCTTCTTTCGATGAGTATGCACGATTTTGATGTCATTCTTGGGATGGATTGGTTAGATAAGCACCAGGCCACTATTGATTGTCAGGCAAAGAAGGTTATATTTGGAGATGTGAAGTCTCCAGAATTCGTGTTTCAGGGTTCACAACCGAGTAGGGTGGTGAAGTTGATTTCAGCTTTGAAGGCTGGGAAGTTGGTGGCAAAGGGTTGTGAAGGGTATTTGGTGTTTGTGAAGGACACCTCTAAAGGTGAGTCCCGTATTGAGGATGTTCCTATTGTTCGTGATTTTCCCAATGTGTTTCTTGAGGAGTTGTCAGGGTTGCCACCGCAGCGGGAAGTGGAGTTTTCTATTGAGCTTGTTCCTGGTGTGGAGCCTATATCTAAGGCGCTGTATCGGATGGCACCGTTGGAGTTGCAGGAGTTGAAGGATCGATTCACGAGGAATTGTTAGATCGCGTGGTGTGATTAATTTGAGTGTTTAATGGTGGGTGCTCCGGTCTTGTTTGTAAAGAAGAAGGATGGGTCTATGAGGCTGTATATAGACTACAGAGAGTTGAACAAGATCACCATCAGGAATCGATATCCATTACCGAGGATTGATGACTTGTTTGACCAACTTCAGGGGGCAAAGTATTTTTCGAAGATAGACTTGAGGTCGGGCTATCATCAGTTGAGAGTGAGGGATGAGGATATCCCTAAGATAACTTTTCGCACTTGATATGGGCATTACGAGTTTCTGGTGATGCCATTCGGGTTGACTAACGCTCCCGCGGTGTTCATGGATTTAATGAATCAGGTGTTCAGGGAGTACTTAGACCAATTTGTTATTGTATTTATTGATGACATTTTGGTTTACTCCAAGTCTAAGGAAGAGCATGAGGAGCATCTTTGCACAGTATTGGGGATTTTGCAGAAAGAGAAGTTGTATGCTAAATTCTCTAAATGCGAGTTCTGGTTGGATCAGGTTGCATTGTTGGGCCACGTTGTTTCTGCTGAGGGCATTAAGGTGGATCCTACGAAGGTTGAGGCTATCACTAAATTGCCAAGACCTACTACAGTAACAGAGATTAGGAGTTTCTTGGGTTTGGTAGGATATTATAGGCAGTTTGTGGAAGGGTTTTCCTTGCTTGCCTTGCCATTGACTCAGTTGATGAGAAAGGGCGTGAAGTTTGTGTGGAATGAGGAGCGGGAGAAGAGTTTGGAGGAATTGAAGAAACGACTCGTGATAGCCCTTATACTTGCATTGCCGTCGGGGATAGGAGGTTACCAGATTTATAGTGATGCTTCTAAAAAGGGCTTGGGGTGTGTTTTGATGCAACACGGTAAGGTGATTGCTTATGCTTCTAGGCAGCTTAAACCTTACGAGGTGAATTACCCCACACATGATTTGGAGTTGGCAGCAGTGATATTTGCCTTAAAGATTTGGAGGCATTATTTGTATGGAGAGACTTGTGATATATTCACCGATCACAAAAGTCTTAAATACATTTTCACTCAGAAGAAGCTCAATATGAGGCAGAGGCGTTGGTTGGAGCTTCTAAAGGATTATGATGCGAGAATTCAGTATCACCCAGGGAAGGCAAATGTGGTTGCAGATGCTCTTAGCCGAAAGAGTTCAGGGAGTGTAACCACCCTTATTACACAACCTCAGCTTATTTTGGATATGGAGCGGCTCGAGTTAGAATTGTATGTACGAGGTTCAGATGGGCATTTGGCGGGTATGAGAGTGGAGCCCTCTCTTATTTCGCGGGTCAAAGAAGCTCAAAAGGAAGATGGGGAATTGTGGAGTATGACATAGAATCTAGAGGAGGGCAAGCAGCCCGAGTTTCGTATTGATGACCATGGTGTGATTTGGTTGGGTGAGCGGTTGTGTGTACCGTCTGATCCAATCATTTGGGAGGCAGTGTTGGCTGAGGCTCATAGTTCGCCATTTTTTATTCATCCAGGTTCTACAAAGATGTATAGGGATTTGAAGAAGAATTTTTGGTGGAATGGGATGAAGCGAGACGTGGCTAAATACGTTGGGAAGTGCCTCACTTGTTAACAAGTGAAGATAGAACATCAACGAGCTAGTGGTTTGTTGCAACAGTTAGACATTCTAGTGTGGAAGTGGGAGGATATCACGATGGATTTTGTGGATTTGGTTTCTTAGAAGACTTTTAGGAAGAATGATGCCATATGGGTAGTGGTGGACCGGTTGACCAAATCGGCACACTTTTTGGCTATCCATGAGGGTTACTCGGTGGATAGGTTGGCACATATCTTTCAGCAGGAGATTTTTAGACTTCATGGTACTCCGGTGTCTATTGTTTCAGATCGGGACCCATGGTTTACTTCGCGGTTTTGGAAAGGGTTTCAACGAGCTTGGGGTACTCGGCTCAACTTTTGTACTTCTTTCAATCCCAAACTGATGGGCAATCCGAACGAACTATTCAGACGTTGGAGGACATGTTAAGGTCTTGTGCACTTGAATGGTCGGGTAATTGGGATGATTACTTGAGCCTAGTTGAGTTTGCTTACAACAACAGCTAGCATGCAAGTATTGGGATGGCACCTTTTGAGGCATTGTATGGTAGAAAGTGTCGGGCACTGACTTATTGGGATGAGGTTGGCGAAAGAGCCATAAAAGGGCTTGAGTTAGTTCAAATCACTACGGAGAAGGTAGTGGTGGCTAAGGAGAAATTGAAGTCGGCTCGATCACGGCAGAAGTGTTATGCTGATAAGCATAGGAGGAATTTAGAGTTGAGCCTGGGAAGCATGTGTTTCTAAAAGTTTCTCCTTGGAAGGGCATTACGCGATTTGGGTTGAAAGGAAAACTTAGTCCACGTTATATTGGACCATTTGAGATTCTGGAGAGGGTTGGTGAGGTTGCATATCGGTTAGCTTTGCCTCCACAACTAACTCATGTGCACAATGTGTTCCATGTATCGGTGTTGAGAAGTTACAATTATCATCCGTTGCACGTGGTGCAATATCCATTCGATAAGATTCGGGAGGATCTTACTTGTGATGACCAAGCCGAGGCGATTTTGGATCGTCAAGAGCGAATTATGAGGAGAAAGACTATTCCGTTTGTTAAGGTTTTGTGGAGAAATCATTCGGAGCGGGAGGCTACATGGGAGATGGAGGAGTCTATTCGAGCGGAATATTCGCATCTTTTTGATAATTAGGTACGTTCTATTCTTTTAATTCCGCGGACGGAATTCTTTTTAAGGGGTAGGTGATGTAATACCCGAAAAAAAAAAGAATAAAATTATTTTGTTTTAAAAACATATTAATTAGACTTTGTCATTTAATTGGGTCAATTAATTATTTAATTTATTGGGCTAATAAATATTAATAAGTGTTGGGTAAATTAATTGGTAAAATTGGGCTTTAAAATTAAGTGGGTCAAATTTATACTTGTGTATTTTTTTTAATTCTATTAAAATTAGGAGAGTTAGTAAAACAAAATAATAATAATAAATATCTAAAACCTAATTTGTTCACCACTACGTCTAACACAAATTGACTGAAGGGAAAAGGATGGAGAAAAGGGGCGGCGGTAGTCTGGTAAGTAAATTTTTTTTTTGTGATTGATATAATTATGTGTTGCAATTGGAATGGAAGAATGATCAGAATACAAACCAAACTATAGAAGCTAGTTAATAACATAATGTTGTATAATTAAGTTGTATTTGAATTTTGTACCATGTATTTGGCGACTCAAGATAGGTGATGTATACCTATTTTGGGGGCGTCACATAAGGTGTGGCTTAACATCTTTTTTAGAAATTAAGTACCGAATAGCTGAGTGATCTGTATAAACTACCACCTTTGTGCCGATCAAGTATGCTCGAAATTTATCGAACGTATACACTACTGCAAGTAATTCTTTTCCGTAGTTGTATAATTCAATTGGGTCACCGGAAGTGTCTTACTTGCATAATATATGGCATGAAATACTTTCTCTCGGCGTTGACCCAAAACAGCCCCAACCGCATAGTCGCTCGCATCACACATTAACTCGAAAGGCATATTCCAATCTGGTGCGATGATTATGGGAGCTAAAGTTAATTTCTTCTTCAATAGCTCAAATTCCACTTTACACTCTTCACCAAACTTAAAAATCGAATCCTTTTCTAAAAGACTACATAAAGGTTTTGCAATTTTAGAAGAGTCCTTTATGAATCTCCTGTAGAACCCAGCATGTCCCAAAAAACTTCTAATTCCCTTAACTGAACTCGGTGGAGGAAGCTTTTCAATTATTTCCAGCTTAGCTTTATCAACCTCTAATCCTTGAGCCCAGACTTTGTGCCCTAAAATTATACCTTCTTCAACCATGAAGTGGCAATTTTCCCAGTTAAGTACCAGATTCGTATCTGTGCATCTTTGTAACACCATCACCAAATTTTCTAGACAAGCATCAAAGTTGTCTCCATAGACAGAAAAGTCATCCATGAAAACTTCCACGTTTTTTTCCACCATGTCTGAGAAAATGGCCATCATACACCGTTGAAAAGTAGCCGGTGCATTACACAAGCCGAACGACATTCTTCTGAATGCAAATGTGCCGTAAGGACATGTGAAAGTAGTCTTCTCTTGATCGTTAGGGGCAATGACGATCTGATTATAACCCGAATATCTATCCAATAAGCAGTAGTACTCGTGTCCCACTAATCTATCCAACATTTGATCGATAAAGGGAAAAGGGAAGTGATCTTTGCGAGTCGCCTTATTCAACTTCCTGTAATCCATGCAAACCCTCCAACCAATATCTTTCCTTATCAGAATTAGCTCGTTATCTTCATTCTAAACCACGGTCATTCCTCCCTTTTTCGGCACACACTGAACCGGACTGACCCACTTACTATCGAAAATTGGGTAGATGATACCCACGTCCAACCATTTCAGTATTTCCTTTTTCACTACTTCGTTCATGATTGGATTGAGCCGTCGCTGTTGCTCCACTATCGGTTTTACATCGTCTTCCATCAGAATTTTGTGCATGCAAAAGGATGGGCTGATTCCCTTGATATTCGCGATTGTCCATCTTATAGTCGATTTGTGGTCCCTCAGCACTCTCAGCAACTTTTCTTCCTGCAATTCGTTAAGTGTAGCAGAAATAATAACAGGTAAAGAATTAGAATTGGCTAAATACGCATACCTGAGGTGTTTAGGTAGTGACTTAAGTTCAAGAGTTGGTGGCTCCTTCAATGATGGTTCATCCTTATTGTGGCTTCCTCCTCCGTGTGCAAAGGTTTAAAGGGTGTTTTAAATCTGCTAACTCGTGGCAGGGAGTCTAACATCTGCAAGTAGTCCACAAATTCTGGATCGTCTAACTCATCATCTCCTAATAGTGTCGTTTCCAATAGATCGTTCCCCACACTTTTACCCATGTCTTCGCTGATTATCTGGTCAATGATATCCATCCTGAAACATTCTTCTTCATTCGTAGGGAATTTCATGGCCTTGAAAACATTAAATTTTACTTCTTGATCTTGGACCCTCATAGTTAATTCACCTTTTTGTACGTCGATGAGCGTCCTACCCGTAGCTAAGAAAGGTCTCCTTAGGATAATCGGGATGTTCTTATCTTCCTCAAAATCCATAATTATGAAATCTGCGGGGAATATAAACTTGTCAACCTTGACAAATATGTCCTCTACAATGCCTCTCGGGTATGTGACTGACCTATCCGCCAACTGTAATGAGATGTTAGTAGGCTTTGAAGTTAGCAAACCCAATTCTATATAAACTGATAAGGGCATAAGGTTCACACTTGCCCCCAAATCACATAAACATTTATTAAATGCCATGTTCCCAATCGTGCACAGAATGGTGAAACTCCCTGGATCTTTCAACTTTGGTGGCAATTTTCGCTGTAAAACTGCACTACACACCTCTGTTAATGCCACTGTTTCAAAATCTTCTAACTTTTTTTTCCTGGACAGAATCCCTTTCATGAATTTAACATAACTCAGCATCTGTTCCAAGGCTTCTGCAAACGGGATGTTAATATGAAGTTTCTAAAAAACTTCCAAAAATTTCTCAACTGGCTTATCATTTAACTTTGTTTTCTCACTTTGCTTATCCTCACCCTGTTTTTCTTCATCCACTTTGTTGTCATCAACTTTGTCATCCGATATATCTGAATTTTCTGTACCTTTCCCATCCAAATGTTTTCCGCTTCTCAAAGTGATTTCCTGACACTACTCATGATTTCCCTTCGAATTTCTTTCGGTGTCACTAGGTAGAGTCCCTTGTGGTCTATTGTTCAATGCTAATGCAATTTGTCCCATCCGATTCTCTAGATTCTTGATGGCTATCTCTTGCGATTTCATTGCCATTGCTTGATTTTTCATAGCCACCTCATTACTTGTTATGTACTTTGTCAACAAATCCTCTAAATCTAATTCCATCTCTTGATGTTGAGCTGGTTGTTGATGATTTTGAAATCCGGGGGGAAATGATTGTCGTTGAGCTTGCTGATGCTGATTATTACTCCATGAAAAGTGAGGATGGTTCCTATTCCTTTGATTGTAAGCATTCTGGTATGTATTATGTGGAATTCTGTCGTAACTACCTATAAATTGTACTGACGCTGGATTAATTGTGCATTGATCTGTAGGATGCTCACCCGCGCATAATTCAAAAATAAATGCAACCTGATGTGCCTGTGCCCCTGACATAGCATCCAACTTCTTTGAGAGTGCTAAAATTTGCGCTTGTATTACCGTCACACCATCTACTTCTAACACTCCAGCTGCCTTTGCATGTGTCATTCTTGCCGTGGGCCACTGGTAGTTGTTAGCTGCCATAGTCTCTATCAATTCGTAGGCCTCCTCATAACTCTTAGCCATAAACGCTCCACCTGAAGCTACATCAATACTGGTCCTGAGATTTTTGTTCAACCCGTTGTAGAATGTGTTCATCTGCAACCACTTAGGAAATCCATGATGCGAGCAATTTCTAAGCAATTCCTTGTATCTTTCCCATGCCTCATACAATGACTCCCCATGTTGCTGTTTAAACATGGTTATCTCATTCCTCATTTTTACAGTTTTCGTTGGTGGGAAGAATTTTGCAAGAAATTTCTGAGTGAGGTCTTCCCAAGTAGTTACTGATCCCAATGGTGGAGAATGTAACCAACTCTTTGCCTTGTCCCGTAGATTGAATGGGAACAAGCGAAGTCTTACCGCGTCATCCAACACCCCATTGTACCTGAAGGTGTCATAAATCTCCAGAAATCTAACTAAGTGTTCGTTCAGATCATCAATTGCCAATCCCCAAAACTGAACTTAATTTTTAATCATTTGAATCATCCCAGGCTTGATTTCAAAGGTGTTTGCAGCTATAGCAGGCCTGGTGATACTTGACTGCGGCTCAGTCACCTTGGGTGTAGCAAAATCTCTCAACGCTTGCAGATCTTCAGCAGCCATTGCCTCTTTTTTCAGAGTTTTTGAATTCTTCTCTTGTTTCCTTGATCCACTTACTTAGCCTTTGGAACCGTTTCTCAATGTCGTCCTCAAAAGGAAGCAAGTCTGGATTTTTGGACCGAGTTTGTATAAACCACTTCAAAATCCTGAAATAAGAGGAACAAAACGAAAATAAAAATGTTTAAGTAAAACTTGACTAATTAAACTGATATCGTAATATTTTAAAATCTGTACCAAAATTGTTCCCCGGCAACTGCGCCAAAAACTTGTTGGGTAAAATCTAACCACGGACAACACGTAAGTATACGTGGTCAATAAGTAATATAATAGTAAGTAGAGTATCGTTCCCACAGAGAAAACTTAGTAAGAATTTAACGTCACAATTATCAGTTTCCTATTAATCCCAAATTTATTAAACTATCCAAAACAGTGATTAAAATTATAAAAACTAAATTATTAATAAATATATGATCATAAAACAATCACAAATATTAAAAACTTAAATTTCAAGCAATTATTGGAGAATTAAGCTTACGATTTCACCTTAAGCTTCACTTTGATTTTTACACCTTTATTTTAGTTCAATTCACTATCCCAATTTATTAATCAAGAACACGAATGTAGCACGAGCCACCTCTCGATGTACTAATACCGTATTAACTTAAATCCATAATTTAGATAGAAACAAGTTAAACACCTTAATCAACTAGCTCACTATATTTCTATGCGAATTATAATTGAAGAAGGTTTAAGATTAAGTCCTTTATCCAATTATATGTGATGTCAAGCATATCTCTACCTTAACATTCCTCAAGATTTTGTTTATTCACAAAATTCAAGAACACGTGCTATATTAACTAAGTCTAGACTCGTACTTCCTCTCTCAAATTCATACAAGTCCACAAAGAACCGTTGATCAGGCAATTCATAAATTCAAGCTCAAATTAATATAGATAAATTGGATAATAGTTTATTAAAGATCCATCATAAGCCTAAAAAGTAAATTAGTTAAACATCAATGAATTAATAACTGAATAAATTAAAGATAACATCCTTTTAATTACAAATATAAGACTAAGAAGAAGAATAATGCAGAACACCCTTCACGTTAGCCTTAATCCACAATCAATATAAACGTTCCTTCAAAATCTTCACTCATGTGCTCGATATGAAAATCTGTATGTAATCTCTGTAAATTTCCTTGTGTATCTTCTTTTATCTTGTGTTTGTGTTAATATATGTGTACACAAGCAATCTCTATTCAATTCCATGCCAACTAGAGTCCTGAAGCCATACAAGAACCAAAATCCAAGTTCCATCAGTGTTTGAGTCAAGCTAGGATGGCCAGTAATCGGGACCCCCACCCCGGCGGGGGTGTATACATAGAAAATTCCCACCCCGGTGGGCTAGGCTACTGTCAACTGATTTGAAGACCCCCCCCGCCCCGGCGGGGGTGTTAGGCTTAATTAGGCCTGCCCCAGCGGGCATGCCTTCTTTATTTTGACTTTGCTTGAACTTCATGATTGCTCCAATAATGCTCCAAATGACTCATTATCTTACTACTTGCCACGCCAACCATCATACACATAAAATAATAAGAAACAAGTAAAACTAAACATGAAATCAAGGTTTTAACAACGAATAAGCTTGAATTAGAACCCGATTCATGGATATAAAATCCACTTATCAAGGGTCACTCCAACACCGGCCAAGGTATAGCAGAGATGGTATTGCGATTGCCAACCATGCCCGATGAGTTATCGAGGTTTGGCGCCTCGGTAGAGAGATAATTAAGAGACTCGGCGCAAAGACCGAAGTCCAGGTCCACCGCCACCGACGAGTGGTACAGAGCGGCTTAAAGAAGAAAAGTCAAGGCGTAAAACGCCAACATTAATTGAAGCATAGAGAGGAAAGATTATAAATGTAAAGGGGAAGTAAATTGATTATAATGAATCATATCAATACTAAACCTAAAGTAACATCAATTAAGATGTTGAAAGCCTTAAGTTAACGACTAAAGGTTGAAAGAAAGATTAATTGAACGTAAGTTATTAATATTGAAACGATGAACGATAATAAGCCGTATGGGCAGATAAATACTTGAAACGAGTTTTGTTAATGAAATTAGTACGATTAAGTATATGAAATGAAAGATAGTTAATTGATGATGAATTAATTAACATAAAGTAGCATCTTCGATGATGACTATAACGTTGAGAATTTCAACTAAAAGTTGTTAATGATTATGTGAACGTGAATGTAAGAACAATGTAATGCGATATCCGTAACAAATATAATGAACAATTAGATTGAGAAGAAGGGTAAGATACGTTAAGTACCATACATATCTGATTATGACCTATTGTGGTATGTTATGTGGTTACATATTGTATAGACTGTAAAGACCAAGAATTATGGAATATTTATTGGAAGACACTTGAAGGCAAGTTTCCTAACTTCATTCATATTCTAAATGAATGCTAGTTTCTTAAACTTTTCAGATGTTGAACTTGAGAAGTTCTGTTTATGTGCGAATGTGCGATATTTGTACAAGGTGGTAGAACGTATGAGGCCTTGTGCCACAATGTGAACACTTTGATGTTTCTATGAGATGAACTATTCTATGATTGAACTATTCAATAAGAGAATGTTCTGTTTCTACATGAACCGTTATTGTTAAGTCTGTGCTATTAATTCTAGCCAGACATGATGTATGGAAAAGGTAGAAGAATGAAAGTATTTCAAAGTGAATGTGATTAATGTTTTAAAATGATAGGAATCAGAATTATTCCTATTATTTAAGCTGCTTCATAACCTTTGTTCGGTTATCGAAGTTATACGGGAATGTTTGAACTCTTAAAGTTATTTGTTCAACTGTTATGACTTGCTAGGCAATTGAATGCTCACACTTACTTTAAATGAAAAATATTTTTCAGTGAACTATGTTAGAAGAACTTAAGGATCCCATGAAGATCAAGTTGATAGTATACAGATGAAGTGCCATTTAGTATGTGAATGAGCGTGAAGATCAAGTGAAGACTTGTAATGTAGAAAGATGAAATTGAACTATAGATTAGTTTAATATACGTTTATTTATCCTTGGTGGCAGATAAAAGTCACTCTTGTAAAATGTAAAGAATAATGTAATTATCATTATTTGTAATGAACAAGGTTATAAGGTATTAGAACCTGGGAATTAAGAATGTATGTTGTTATATTTCAGTATATAATGACGTATGTTGGGATGAATGATGTACTCGTGACGTACGGAATTCGGGTGTGAAGATAGACAGGATTTTGGGGTGTTACTGAAAGTAGTATACACACAAGCCAATCATGTTTGATGATAAAGCATATACTTTGTAACAATCTTATTCATTTATTAATAAAAAGTATTAATTTATTAAAGGCTTTTAATTTTCTACATGATGTTGTTTTATAATATGTGATAAACTCATAGTTTTAAGCAATGCTTTTAGAATAATGATGATAAACATTCTAATGAGATCTAAATTCTTAGAAAGCTTAAAACTAAAATAGTTCCCAATCGTTGGATTACTAAATTAGGGATTAGTGAATCCGGATAGATTGGTACATACATTGCTTGCTTATTGGATGAGGATGATTGATCTCATAATCATTTGTGTGGAGACACTAAAGCAAGTATGTAGGTGCTTATTAGAGAATAAGTTCACTGAACGTGGCTCGCTAAGGAATACCTAATGGAGTTTTACTTGTCTCGTCGATAGAATTTCTGTAGTGATAGTAAGACAAGTGATCCTTGGACTTGAGATCATCATAGTATCTTATGTATGATGAGTTATACTTTAACTTATTCCTTAAGACCCTTAGGGTATATCGGAGGGTTTGCTTGGGTATAAGAAGTTGTACATGGAGATAATGTATGATCGATAAAGAATCTCTCATTTCTCAAGTACAAGAAGAGAAATGTCTATGTGATTCGATAAATGACAACCTAGTAGTCCTTGGCCAAGGCAGAATGAAATTAGAAACGAGTTTCTAATTTGCATTATTTGGAGTTGTGCATTTAAGGATCGAAATATAGATAATTAAATAAAGTAAAACTTGACAGTAATTCCATGTCTTATATTTAATTGGAACATTATATGGTGGAAGGATTGAATTGTACGGTAATTATTTACTCAAAGATTCTTTTATTATTAATGTTAAAATCTATATTATATGGAAAGTCGTTAATCACTATAGTGGCTTATCTCTATTAGAGAATAAATATTATTTATTTAAATAAATTAATAGTTTAATTTATTTATTTAAATAAGATTAGAATTATTCTAATTGATTTATTCACAATAGGTTTAATATGGAGAACCTAAAGGGTCACACCATAAAAGGAAGAATAATTATTTAAGAAATTAATGGCATAATTGTAATAATAATTGAAGTATATTTAATTTAATCTATGGTGATAGAATAAATTAAATAGTTTAATATTTATTATTTAATATTTTGGAAATATTAAATATAAATTAATAAGAGGAGTCTTATTATTATTATTATTATTATTATTATTATTTAATTTCTAAATGAGTTTGGAAATTAATTAATAAAAGCACTCTCACATATCCTAATAGGATTAGGTTGTAAATTAATTAAAAGAATTTAATTAATTATCCCTAATAAGATTAGGGAGCTTAATTAATTAAATAAAACCCAATTCCTTAATTGTTAAGGAGTGTTGCCTACATCTATAAATAAAAGGAGTCTTATTATGGATGAGGTGGTTGACACTTTCACAACACGTGAATACATGATTCTAATGGTTGGAGAGTACACCCCTTTCTATGTGAGATAGAAAAACTAGGGTTTTGCCAAACACCCATCTTCTTGAATCTTTCTTCTTCCTTGGTGGATCACCTTTAGAGGCCAAACACTTGGGTGGCTAACGTTGATCAAAGGAAGGAATCAGACCCGGTGGATTCAAGTTGAACGCGAAAGGATTTGGAGGTGAACCTGTACCTGAGGGTATGATTTTATTCTTTGTCTTTTCGTTTAATTAATAATTGTGCATAAAGGATGATCTGAGTATATGGTTTGTAAAATTTTAAAACTCTATTTTTATACGTTTCCACTTACTTTATGCAATTTGATTGCGTTCATGAATATTACAAACCCAACAGTGGCATCAGAGTCAAACCTTTATACGAATTATTAATTATTTTAATTTGATATGTATATTGATATGTGTTTTGAATAATTTAATTGGGCATAATTTTATTGTATAATTTTTTTTTAAAAAAAACAAGAAATTCGCGAAGACTTTTTCCTGAATATGAACTATCTCATATATATATGTTAACTTGTTTTGAAGTGACTTCTATGTTAACTCGCTTTGAAGTTCTGAAGTCACGGTTTATTATAAGAAACATGATCCTGTATTCCTAATATATGATTAAGTATTATATATATATATATATATATATATATATTATCATTATTATTATTATTATTATTATTACATATAATATATATATTCAATGATCCCTGAACATGTTTCTTGATATATCACGTGATTTTTATTTTTTAAAAGCATACGGTGATCATATATATATTAATCTCAATTATTTATAATTAAAATAAAAGTTTATTTTAATATTAAAATATAAAGTTTATTTTAATTTTAAAATTAGATTTCATGTTAACTAATTAGAGTTGGAATTGGATTCCATGATAATTAATTGGAGTTGAAATAGATTCCATGTTTCCTTAAATAAAAGAGTTTATTTAGATATGAAATAAGATTTCATATTATTCAAAATAAAAGAATTTATTTGTGAATAGGAAAGAGAATTCGTGTTTCCTTTAATAAAGGAGTTTTATTTTTTACTTGGAATTGGATTCATAATTAATTAAAATAAAGGAGTTTATTTTGATTAAAGATTTTGATTAAAATAAAATAGTTTATTTTATTTAAAATTGGATAAATTAAAATAAAAGAGTTTATTTTGATTTAAATTTGGATTAAAATAAAGGAGTTTATTTTGATTCAAAATTAGATTTTATACTAACTAAATTTGCCCATTAAATGATATCAATATATATATTGAATGTTTATTATTCATGAGATGAATGTTATTTATTGATGCATATGGTGATGTGTATGATGATAAATGAGATTGATTATGGACTATTGACCAAGTGATTGGATTTTATTTTAGTTGGATGCATGAATGTATGAGTTTTATTAAATGGGGTCTGCGTACCTGGTCTTCTCTAATTTTTCTTAATGTAAATTCTAACTCCCTCCTATGTACTTCTCCTTGACTGCTGATCAAGGTTTCTATTTATTTTAAATAGTTTTGTAATAGAATAGTTAGAATTAATTTTGAAGAATCGGAGATCAAGGAACAAGGATCGCTTGAAGACTCGTTTGTAATGGAGCCCGGGTTTAAATGTAATAGTTATATTTAAATATTAATTCTTGCTCCCCTAGGGTTTGACCTTTTAATTCACTTGGTGGCTCTAGTGAATCAAACTAGAATAAAAGTCCATAATCAATTCAGTAGAATATAGTATTCTATATGTGCATGCTTATACTATATATATATATATATATATATATATATATATATATATATATATATATATATATATATATATATATGAAAGTAGTATGCATACAAGCCAATCATGTTTGATGATAAAGCATATACTTTGTAACAATCTTATTCATTTATTAATAAAAAGTATTAATTTATTAAAGGCTTTTAATTATCTACATGATCTTTGTTTTTATAATATGTGATAAACCCATAGTTTTAAGCAAAGCTTTTAGAATAATGATGATGATCATTCTAATGAGATCTAAATTCTTAGAAAGCTTAAAACTAAAATAGTTCCCAATCGTTGGATTACTAAATTGGGGATTAGTGAATCCGGGATAGATTGGTACATACGTTGCTTGCTTTCATTAGATGAGGATGATTGATCTCATGATCATTTGTGTGGAGACACTAAAGCAAGTATGTAGGTGCTTATTAGAGAATAAGTTCATTTGAGCATTGGCTCGCTAAGGAATACCTAATGGAGTTTTATTTGCTGTCGATAGGAATTCTCAGTAGTGATAGTAGTATAAGTAATCCTTGGACTTGAGATCATCATAGTATCTTGTGTATGATGAGTTATACTTTGACTTATTCCTTAAGACCCTTAGGGTATATCAAAGGGTATGCTTGGGTATAATAAGTTATACATGGAGATAATGTATGATCAATAAAGAATCTACCACTTCTAATAAAAGAAGAGAAATGTCCTATGTGATTCGATAAATGACAACCCAGTAGTCCTTGGCAAGGAGAATGAAATTAGAAAGGAGTTTCTAATTTGCATATAATTTGAGTTCATGCATTTAAGAGTCGAAATACATATAATTAAATAAAATAAGACTTGACAGTAATTCCATGTCTTATATTTAATTGGGACATTGTATGGTGGAAGGATTGAATTGTACAGTAACTATTTACTCAAAGGTTCTTTAATGATTAATGTTGAAATCTATATTATCTGGAAAGTCGTTGATCGCTAGGGAGGCTTATCCCTATTGTAGAATAAATATTATTTAAATAAATTAATTGTTTAATTTATTTATTTAAATAAGATTAGAATTGTTCTAATTGATTTATTCACAACCGGTTTAATATAGAGAACCTAAAGGGTCACACCATAAAAGGAAGAATAATTATTTAAGAAGTTAATGGCATAATCGTAATAATATGTTAAGTATATTTAATTTAATCTATGGTGATAGAATAAATTAAATAGCTTAATATTATTATTTAATATTTTAGAAATATTAAATATAAATTAATAAGAGGAGTCTTATTAATATTATTACAATTATTATTATTTTAATTTCTAAAAGAGTTTAGGAATTAATTTAATATAAGTACTCTCATTTATTCCTAATTGGATTAGGAAGGAAAATTAGTTAAAGGAGTTTAATTAATTATCCCTAATAAGATTAGGGAGCTTAATTAATTAAAAGAATTAATTAATTAAAACCCAATTCCTTAATTGTTAAGGTGGGTTGCCCACATCTATAAATAAGAGGAGTCTTATTATGGGTGGCATGGGTTGTTGACTTTAACAAAGTACGTAATAATTCCAATTGTTGGGAGAGTACACCCTTTCTATAGAGATAGAAAAACTAGGGTTTAGCCAACCACCCTTCTTCTTGAATTTTCTTCTTCCTTGGTGGATCACCTCTAGAGGCCAAACACTTGGGTGGCTAACGTTGATCAAAGGAAGGAACCAAACCCGGTGGATTCAAGATTGAACGCGAAAAGGATTGAAGGTGAACTTGTACCTGAGGAAGCTCGATCTTCAAGGGTATGATTCTCATTCGTTATCTTTTTCGTTTAATTAATAATTGTGCATAAAGGATGATCCGGGTATATGGTTTGTAAATTTTTTTAAACTCTGATTTTACACGCTTCCGCACTTTTTATGCAATTTGATTGCGTTATGAATATTACAAACCTAACAGTGGCATCAGAGCCAAACCATTATGCAAATTATTAATTGTTTTATTTGATATGCATATTGATATGTGTTTAGAACAATTTAATTGGGCATAATTTTATTGTATAAAATTTAAATTAAAAAAAAAAAAATAACTATACAGAAAATCTGTTGCAATAAACAAGAAATCCTGTTCATTTCCGTTGGTGTCCTTGATTTCTGTGCATTCGGATTATAAAAAGGAAAACATGAAAACTCACGGAAATCAAGTAATGAAAATGACTAACAGGTTTTTTAAAAGAAAAAGGGATGTGCACGTTTTTTTAAAAAAAAAAAAAAAAAATACATATATATATATATATATATAATAGTTATATATATATTATTCTTAATTATTATATAATTAAAATAAAAAGTTTATTTTAATTTTAAAATAAAAGGTTTATTTTAATATTAAAATAAAGTTTATTTTAATTTTAATAATTTTATAATTAAAATAAAAGGTTTATTTTAATCTTAAAATAAAAGGTTTATTTTAATATTAAAATAAAAGATTTATTTTAATTTTAAAATTAGAATTTTATGCTAACTAATTAGAGTTGGAATTGGATTCCATGCTAACTAATTGGAGTTGAAATTGGATTGCCTAATTTCCTTAAATAAAGGAGTTTATTTAAATATGAAATAAGATTTCATATTATTCAAAATAAAGGAGTTTATTTGTGAATAGAAAAGAATATCAAGTGTTTCCTTTAAATAAAGTTTTTTTAACATGGAATTGGATTCCATAATTATTTAAAATAAAAGAGTTTATTTTAATCAAATTTTTTTTTATATATGGAATTGGATTCCATAATTAATTAAAATAAAAGAGTTTATTTTAATTAAAGATTTTTTTTATTACATGGAATTGGATTCCATAATTAATTAAAATAAAGGAGTTTATTTTGATTAAAATTTTGATTAAAATAAAATAGTTTATTTTATTCAAAATTGGATAAATTAAAATAAAATAGTTTTATTTTGATTTAAATTTGGATTAAAATAAAGGAGTTTATTTTGATTCAAAAATTAGATTTTATACTAACTAAATTTGCCCATTAAATGATATCAATATATATATTAAATATTTATTATTCATGAGATGAATGTTATTTATTGATGCGTATGATGATGTGTATGATAATAAATGGGATTGATTATGGATTATTGACCAATGCGATTGGATTTTATTTTAGTTGGATGCATGAATGTATGAGTTTTATTAAATGGGGTCTGCGTGCCTCGTCTTCTCTAATTTTTACGAATGTAAATTCTATCTCCTCCTCTATGTACTTCCCTCGATCACGATCAAGGTTTCTATTTATTTTAAAATAGTTTTGTAATAGGAATATTTAGAATTAATTTTGAAAAAATTGGAGATCAAGGAGCAAGGAGCGCTTGAAGACCCGTTTGTAATGGAGCCCGGGTTTAAATGTAATTGTTATATTTAAATATTAATTTCTTGCACCCCTAGGGTTTGACCTTTTGGTTCACTTGGTGGCTCTAGTGAACCAAACTAGAATAAAAGTCCATAATCAATCCGGGTAGAATATAGTATTCTATATGTGCATGCTATACTATATATATATTATATATTATGCAAACATGCTTCACATGTTTATTAATATGACGCGTATTTTATATATATATGTGCATGCGCGCTAAACAAGATGAGACAAATTTAATAATAAATCCCTCAAATTTTTTATATTAAGTCCTAAGCGTTCAAAGATATTTGGAATATCGAGCGTAAGCCTTCTAGCATGATAAAATTAATAGAGTATTAAATATTTAATATGAGTTTGTTGTGTCACCACAAGGCAAGTATTAAGTATTTAAGATGTTAATTTATCACATTTGATGCTTATAAAGAAAATTGAACAATATTATTTTGTTGTGTCACCACAAGGATGATATTTTTCTTTTTTGAATATATGGAGTGCTAGGTCGGACTTAACTTGGATAATTTTGATTCGGATGTGCCACCACTTGATCAAAATAATCTAAGAGGCAAAAGACAAGGAGTTGCATAGTTGATGTAATTGACAAAAGTTGTCTACCTATTTATTTATATATAGTTTGTTGTGTCACCACAAGGCTATATACATTTGAAATGGGATCCTTATTCTCACTAGCAAATCTTTAATTAGATTTTTTGCCGAACTATATAAGTGAGGTAATATAGTTTGAAGAAAATAGTGGGAGATACCAATTTAAAACAAGACCTAATTTATTTTGGTAATTAATAAAAGAATGTATGTTAAAATGTTGTTAATTACAAATTCATTTACAGAATTTTACAATGTCTAAAATTACTATCACTGCGAAACATATTAGATGTTATTTAAGCTGGATCGTATTAAGCGGATTGGTTAAGGAATTTGAGAATAGTTCTCATATTTGAAAAGCTATCTTATGTCATATCGCCTATCCTCGCAATGGTTGCGGAGACGCAATGGTTAGTTGCACAATGCCTCTCGAGGAAGAGATTGCTACTTTTAGAAAGTGGCAAGATGATGCCTGATTGGCTCAATGCATCATGCTCGCATCTATGAAAGTAACGAGCTTCGCCACGTCGATGAAACTATGGATGCTTCTACTATACTCCTACACATCAAGTAGTTGATGGTGAGGAAAGTAGGACTGATAGATATCAGATATCTAAGAAGCTCTTCCGATCTAGAATGGCCAATGACACTATAGTACAGACAAAAGTTCTTAACATAATCAATTTGATTGATCAATTAGGACAACGAGTTTTGTCATGGATGGAGAGTTGAGCCAAGATTTGATCTTGCACTCACTCCCGGACTCCTTTCACAATTGTTGTGAATTTTTCATATGAACAAGCTAGATATCAGCTTCGTTGATTTGCTTAACATGTTGAAAAATGATGAGAGTCACTTTCCAAACAAGAAAAACCAAGTCTTCTTGGTAGGGGCCAAAGGATCTTACGGAAAGAAGAGCGATTCAAAGAAGGTAAATAAAAGGCAAAAACAAAGGATAATAAGAACAAAAGCGTCACGGATAGCAAAGGAGTTTGCTTCCACCGCAATAAGCACGGACCTTTGGAAAAAGCGCAAGAAGCATCTTGCAGAGGCTAACTAAAGAAGCTTAGTGAAGTTTTGGTTTACAATCGATTTTTGTTCATGATTTAAAATAAATTTTTCTTTAAGTCGAGGTTCTACTTGGATATTGGATATCGACTTTGGTTATCATAAATATAGATTTATGAATGGACCAAGAAGAAGTAGAAAGCTAAACAAATATAAGTAATCCTATGTGTGGAAATGTAGCAAAGGTTGCCATATTAGCCATAGAAACTTACAGGTTTAGCAATGCCTACGGGCAAATCTATTAAGTCGATAAGTTGTTATTATATTCGGTTCTTGTTAAAATATTATTTCCATTTTATTGTTGGACAATGAAAACTTTGGTATTATAATTAAGAACAATTGTTGTTCTATTTATAATAATAATGTTTTATATAAGCTGGAATATTACTTAATAAATTTTGTATACTTGACTTACATGAAAATAATTTTGCATATTGAACAAATTAGTATAAGAAAAGGAGATGATCATTCAATGAGTTGAATGTGTGTATTTGCTAAAATACAAGTGTGAATTATTTGAAAGGTTCAAAGAATTGGAAGTGAAACAAATTGGCAAAGTATTAAGATTCTTTGATTAGATCGAGGATAAATACTTGTGCAATAAGTTTCTAAATCATCTCAAATAGTTTTCTCATAATGGACACATCGATATGCAATAATTGATTGATGTATCTGAAATGAAAATCGTACCTTGTTGGACATAGTGCGGTCCATAATGATTTTATTGACATTCCGGTATCCTTCGGGATAATGTCCTAGAAATGGTTGACATATCTACTGAAAATGGTAACCTCAAAATCCGGCCCCAAGACTCCATAAAAGTTATGGATGGGGAGGATTCTAATCTTAAGTATGTTAAGATAAGGGTTGTCCAACTTATGTGAAAAAGGTTTCAAAGGATAAGCTTGGGACAAGATTTTATAAGTGTCGATTTGTGGGACATCCTAAAGTAAGTTTAGGGTATATGTTCTATAATCCTATTTAGCAAAAGGTGTTTATTGCGAAACACGCTGCCTTCTAAGATAAATGTGTTTATCATTAAAGGGGCTAGTGGGAGGATAATAGATCTTGAAGAGTTCAAGAACCACAAAACACTATAAGTCAAATAAGAGGAACCTATAGATAGACCTATTGTACCACCAGAATCGTAAATGCGGAATATAATAGAAGATACCTAGGAGGTATGGATTCATCATGGATGATGATGATGAGGTACACATCATAGAAGATGATGATCAGGTTACATACGATGAGGAAAGAGTTCTAGTGTGTACAAAAGGGACAGTGGGAGCACAGTGACATTCCTAATATTATATGTTGATATACTACGGATAAGGAATGACATACTAATGCTACAATCAGTAAAGATAAAGTTGTCTAAACAATCCTCTATGAATGATTTGGAAGAGCATCTTAATTGGGGATATAAATCTATATAGATAGATTTAAGAGGATGCTCGAATTAACCCAAGGAACGTATATTCATTTGATGCTAAAGTCGTTTAGCATGGCAAACTCCAAGAGATGTCTCATGTTGATGAGCTATGGAGTGTATCTCTCTTTATAGTCCCCATAGACTCCTGAAAAGAGAGGTCGCATGAGTGACTATCATGTATGCAATGAAATATACGAGACCTGATGTTGATCAGTCATATTTTGGAGAAGTTCACTGTGAGTCAGTGAAAAACATCTTAAAGTTCTTAACCAGCACTAAGGATGTGATCATACATGATGGGTGCGAATTAAAACTAGAGGGCTTATGAGACTCAAGTTTTCGAAGACGGACTAAGACGAATAGAAAATCCACTTTAAGGTAAAGTGTTACCTTGAAGCAGTGGTGCGTTGAATTGGAAAGGTTCCAAACAAAGAAAGAGTTCTTTGGTTTAGTGATAAAGACAAAGTATATAGCTATAAATGAAAGGCGCAAGTTGATTGTTTGGATTAAAAGTTCATTACGAATTAGGAATAGTTCCCAAGTCTCATCTTGGATCTAAACATGTGTTGTGGCACTTTCATTTGATTATAAGAATCATTGAAGATGGGAAATCACTATAGAGATAGTGGACTCTCATAAACAACATTACATATCCATTAACTAAAGCTTATCCAACAGCAGGATAATCGTCACTTTGAGAAGAAGAGTATGAGTTACCATGACGATTGGCTTTAGTGCAAGTGGGAGATTGAAAGTAGTATGCATACAAGCCAATCATGTTTGATGATAAAGCATATACTTTGTAACAATCTTATTCATTTATTAATAAAAAGTATTAATTTATTAAAGGCTTTTAATTATCTACATGATACTGTTTTATAATATGTGATAAACCCATAGTTTTAAGCAAAGCTTTTAGAATAATGATGATGATCATTCTAATGAGATCTAAATTCTTAGAAAGCTTAAAACTAAAATAGTTCCCAATCGTTGGATTACTAAATTGGGGATTAGTGAATCCGGATAGATTGGTACATACGTTGCTTGCTCATTGGATGAGGATGATTGATCTCATGATCATTTGTGTGGAGACACTAAAGCAAGTATGTAGGTGCTTATTAGAGAATAAGTTCCTTTGAGCGTGGCTCGCTAAGGAATACCTAATGGAGTTTTATTTGCACTGTCAATAGGAATTCTGTAATGATAGTAGTATAAGTAATCCTTGGACTTGAGATCATCATAGTATCTTGTGTATGATGAGTTATACTTTGACTTATTCCTTAAGACCCTTAGGGTATATCAAAGGGTATGCTTGGGTATAATAAGTTATACATGGAGATAATGTATGATCAATAAAGAATCTACCACTTTTAATAAAAGAAGAGAAATGTCCTATGTGATTCGATAAATGACAACCCAAGGTGAGTCCTTGGGTTAAGCGAATGAAATTAGAAAGGAGTTTCTAATTTGCATAATTTGAGTTGTGCATTTAAGAGTCGAAATACATATAATTAAATAAAATAAGACTTGTGACAAAGAATTCCATGTCTTATATTTAATTGGGACATTGTATGGTGGAAGGATTGAATTATGCGGTAACTATTTACTCAAAGGTTCTTTAATGATTAATGTTGAAATCTATATTATCCGGAAAGTCGTTAATCATTTAGGGAGGCTTATCCCTATTGTAGAATAAATATTATTTAAATAAATTAATTGTTTAATTTATTTATTTAAATAAGATTAGAATTGTTCTAATTGATTTATTCACTAACTAGGTTTAATATGGAGAACCTAAAGGGTCACACCATAAAAGGAAGAATAATTATTTAAGAAGTTAATGGCATAATCGTAATAATATGTTAAGTATATTTAATTTAATCTATGGTGATAGAATAAATTAAATAGCTTAATATTATTATTTAATATTTTAGAAATATTAAATATAAATTAATAAGAGAGTCTTATTAATATTATTACAATTATTATTATTTTAATTTCTAAAGAGTTTAGGAATTAATTTAATATAAGTACTCTCATTTATTCCTAATTGGATTAGGAAGGAAAATTAGTTAAAGGAGTTTAATTAATTATCCCTAATAAGATTAGGGAGCTTAATTAATTAAAAGAATTAATTAATTAAAAAACCCAATTCCTTAATTGTTAAGGTGGGTTGCCCACATCTATAAATAAGAAGAGTCTTATTATGGGTGGCGTGGGTTGTTGACTTTTAACAAAAGCACGTAATAATTCCAATTGTTGGGAGAGTACACCCTTTCTATAGAGATAGAAAAACTAGGGTTTAGCCAACCACCCTTCTTCTTGAATTTTCTTCTTCCTTGGTGGATCACCTCTAGAGGCCAAACACTTGGGTGGCTAACGTTGATCAAAGGAAGGAACCAAACCAAATGGATTCAAGATTGAGCTTAAAAGGATTGGAGGTGAACTTGTACGATGAAGCTCGATCTTCAAGGGTATGATTCTCATTCGTTATCTTTTTCGTTTAATTAATAATTGTGCATAAAGGATGATCCGGGTATATGGTTTGTAAATTTTTTTAAACTCTGATTTTACACGCTTCCGCACTTTTTATGCAATTTGATTGCGTTATGAATATTACAAACCTAACAATATATATATATATATATATATATATATATATATATATATATATTATGCAAACATGCTTCGCATGTTAATTAATATGACACATATTTTATATATATATGTGCATGCACGCTAAACAAGATGGAGACAAATTAATAACAAATCCCTCAAATATTTTATATTAAGTTGTAACGTTCAAAGATATTTGGAATATCAAACGTCGCCTTCTAGCATGATAGAAATAATAGAGTATTGAATATTTAATATGAGTTTGTTGTTCACACACAAGGCAAGTATTAAATATTTACGATGTTATTTTTATTACATATGATGTTTATAAAGAATTGAACATTACTGCTTTGTTGTGCACACACAAGGGCTGTAGTTTTCTCTTCACTTATATGGAAATGTTGGGTCTGACTTAACTTAAATCATTTTAGTTCGGATGTGCACACACTTGACCATTATGATTTAAGAGGTAAAATACAAGGAGTTACATAGTTGATGTAATTGATAAAAGTTGTCTACCTATTTATTTATATATAGTTTGTTGTGTCACCACAAGGCTATATACATTTGAAATAGGATCCTTATTCTCACTAGCAAATCTTTAATTAGATTTTGTTGAACTATATAAGTGAGGGTAATATAGTTTGATGAAAATAGTGGGAGATACCAATTTAAAATAAGACCTAATTTATTTTTGTAATTAATAAAAGAATGTATGCTAAAATGTTGTTAATTACAAATTCATTTACAGAATTTTATAATGTCTAAATTACTATCACTGCAAAGCATATTAGATGTTAATTAACCGGACCAAATTAAACGGATTGGTTAAGGAAATTGAGATTAGTTCTCACGGCTAAAAAGCTATCTTATGTCCTTAATACGCTTATCCCTGCAATGGTTGCAGAAAATACCTCTGAGGAAGAGATTGCTACTTTTAGAAAGTGGCAAGATGATGCACAGTTGGCTCAATACATCATGCTTGCATCCATGAGTAACGAGTTTCAACGTCAGCATGAAACTATGGATGCTCCTACTATATTCCTTCATATCAAGAAGTTGATGGTAAGGAAAGTAGGACTGATAGATATCAGATATCTAAGGAGCTCTTCCGATCTAAAATGACCAATGACACTATAATATAGATAAAAGTCCTTAACATGATCAATTTGATTGAACAATTAGGACAACGGGTTTTGTCATGAATGGAGAGTTGAGCCAATATTTGATCTTGCACTCACTCCCGGACTCTTTTCACAATTGTTGTGAATTTTTCATGTGAACAAGCTAGATATCAGCCTCGCTGATTTGCTTAACATGTTGAAAAATGTCGAGTGTCATTTTCCAACCAAGAAAGACCATGACTTACTGGTAGGGGCCAAAGGATCTTCTGAAAAGAAGAACCATTCAAAGAAGGTAAATAGAAAGACAAAAACAAAGGATAATAAGAACAAAACTGACACGGATAGCAAAGGAGTTTGCTTCACTTTGCAATAAGCCCGACTTTGGAAAGAAACTGCGAGAAGCATCTTGCAGAGGCTAACCAAAGAAGCTTAGTGAAGTTTCGGTTACAAATACAATTTTGTTCATGATTTAAAATAAATTTTTTCTTTAAGTCAAGGTTCTACTTAGGTATTGGATACCGACTTTGGTTAGCATAAATATAAATTTATGAAAGGACCAAGCAGAAGTAGAAAGCTAAACAAATATAAGTAATCCTATGTGTGGGAAATGAAGCAAAGGTTGCCACATTAGCCATAGAAACTTATAGTTAGCAATGCCTACGGGCAAATCTATTAAGTCAATAAGTTTTTATTGTATTCCAGTTCTTGTTAGAAACATTATTTCCATTTTATTGTTGGACAATGAAATCTTTGGTATTATATTTAAGAACAATTATTGTTCTATTTATAATAATAATGTTCCGTATAGAATTGGAATATTACTTAATAGATTTAGTGTACTTGACTTACGTAAAAATCATTTTATAAATTGAACAAACTAGTATAAGAAAAATTAGATGATCATTCAAAAGGTTGAATGTGTGTATTTGCTAAAATACGATTGTGAATTATTTGAAAGGTTCAACGAATTCAGAAATGAAACCAATTGGCAAATTATTAAGATTCTTTGTTTAGATCAGGGAATAAATACTTGTGTAATAAGTTTCTAGATCATCTCAAATGGTTTTCTCACAATGGACGCCTCCTGATACGCAGTAACTGATTGATGTATGTGAAAGGAAAAATCGTACCTTGTTGGACATGGTGCATCCATAATGATTTTACCAACATTCCAGTATCCTTCTAGGATAATGTCCTAAAAATGGCTGCATATCTACGAAAAAGGTTACCTCAAAATCCAGCCCCAAGACTCCATAAAAGTTATAGACAGGGAGGATTCCTAATCTTAAGTATGCTAAGATAAGGGGTTGTCCAACTTATGTGAAAAGGTTTCAAAGGATAAACTTGGGACAAGATTTGACAAGTACAGATTTATGGGACATCCTAAAGTAAGTTTAGGGCATATATTCTATAATCCTACTTAGCAAAATGTGTTTGTTGTGAAACACGCTTCCTTCTAAGATAAAGGTGTTTATCATTGAAGGAGCTAGTGGGAGGATAATAGATCTTAAAGAGTTTAAGAACCACAAATCACTATAAGTCAAATAAGAGGAACCTATAGATAGACCTATTGTACCACAACTGAATCGTAAATCTAGAATAGTACCGAAGATACCTAGGAGGTATGGATTCATCATAGATGATGATGATGAGGTACACATTATAGATGATGATCCAGTTACATACGACGAGGTAGGAGTTGTAGACACTCAGAGAAATGGATTGAAGCAAGCTTCTTAAAATGGAACATTTGTTTTGATGAGACAATCAAAAGGTTTGATTTTATCAAAAATAAGAATGAACCTAGTGTGTACAAAAGGGTTAGTGGGAGCGTTGTGATATTCCTAGTATTATATGTTGATATACTACGGATAAGGAATAACATATCAATGCTACAATCAGTAAAGATAAAGTTGTCTAAACATTCCTCCATGAATGATTTGGTAAGAGTATCTTAATTGGGGATACAAATCTATATAGATAGATTCAAGAGGATGCTCGACTTAACCCAAGGAACGTATATTCATTTGATGCTAAAGTCGTTTAGCATGGCAAACTCCATGGGATGTCTTATGTTGATGAGCCCTAGAGTGTATCTCTCTTAATAGTCCCCATAGACTCATAAAAGAGAGATCACATGTGTGACGCCCCCAAAATAGGTCCATTCCATCCAACCCATTCTGAGTCGCCAAATACATGGTATAGAAATAACTACAACTTTATTATTACAACATAGAAACTCTGAGTTTAAATACAGATATTGTCATCTAGACAATATCCACACACAAATAAATCCCCATCATAATTATTGATACATTATTTTATAAAAATGGTGAGGACTACTAAACAACTCTCTCTAGAACCTTCATTCCATACCCCGACTAGTACTCTCTACATTCTCGCCTCCGAGAAGAAAAATGGAACAAAAAGGAAAAGGGTGAGCTCAACTAGCCCAGTAAGTAAAGAATGTGTTATGACTAAGATAATATAGAACAAATTATCGTTTGTCTTCAATAGGGAAAAATCGATAGAATACAATAGACAACAAGTTTCGGATCAATATTCAATGTAATGAAATAATAATTCATAGAAGAGTTACGTAGAGAATGAAATCTACTATAATCTATGAATTTAACAAATCCATCATCAATATTTTATCCTCAGTAACATCAATCAATATTCATCTCAAATCAAATATTCATCTTTGCACTATAAAAGCCAAAGATATTCATCAATCGGTCATGTTCATCTCAACACTGTTCATCTTTGCACTAAAGGCCAAAGATATTCATCATCGGTCATGTTCATTTAAACACCGCTTTCATCTTTGCACTACTGTGCCAAAGATATTCTTCAGAAATCATTCATCTTTGCACTCTGGGCCAAAGATATTCAATAATATCATCATTTATGACCGAGGATGATGAAAAATATTTTTAAAGAACGAATCCAAATTGAAACAAAATGACAAGGATTAAGGATTAAGGATTCGTACTTTGTTTTATCCATGTCCAACAATACCTCAAAAATAATCATAGTGGTGTAAAATTCAAGAATGATCAAAATATGGATACAATCAAAGCTAGTATCCCGAATAGATATTTTGGACTAAAAGAAGAAATTTTATTTTTCTATTGAATAGTGCAGATACGTGAATAGTGTCAGTATCGTGAATAGTAAATAAATACGTGAATAGTAACTCTCGACACCAAAAGATAGAAATTCCACAAAAACATCTTCACGCTTCATGAATAGTACTCGTGAATAGTAACTAGTGAATAGTAACTCATGAATAGTAACTCATGAATAGTAACCCGACATGAAAAAGTTCCAAATTTGATAAAAAGTTCCAACCAATATTTCAAAGATAATGATATTGAAGAAATAATATCATCTCGAGAAGAAAATAACATCCCTTACCTCAAAGATTAGTACTTCTATTTGGAATACCGTATATAGTCTTTGAAGGAACTTGCACCGTCTAACAATACTCAAAGTATACTCAAAATTCTCACAAGAATACGCTCGATAATATAGAGAGAAAGAGAGAAACTTGTTTACGGTGTGATTTTCAATTCTAACTTAGCCCTCTATTTATAGAAAATGTTAGCACGCCAAGAAAGCAGACTTGACACACTACACGATGGCTTTACCGCTACTATTGCCACCCACCACATTTGAAATAAAATTCAGCACATTTCTTCACCAACCACAAGTGGGGCCCACCAATTCTAGAATTTTCCACCAAAATCAATTATAAACCTAATTTCCGAATCGGTCACCTCTTAAAATTCATAACAAATCATTCGTTCATTTTAACGGTTCAAAATTTGTGGACATATACTCAACTTATGTATGTATAACATATCCAAAAATTACAACGATCCAACTATTCGGATTAAAAATTATAACTCACACAATATATCGTAAAAATCTCGATTTGATTTTTTAATACCTCCATTCCTACAAAATTACTGATAAAACACCTCAACATTAAATCATTCAATTATAACCACATAAAACAAATAAATCCATCATTTATAAATATTTTCTTATCATATAAATCAATAATTAATTATTCACAAATAATATTACAGAATCACAATTATGACAACCAGGCCGTTCCCAGGAAAGAGGGGCTTTCCGATAAGGATTTCTCCTTACTGGCGCGCAATTAGGTGACCAAACCTCTCTTTGACAGAACTTTCTAGACATTGCCAATAATGCTATCTAATAATATTATTCAAATAATATGAATTATTGATCTGATAATGGAGATAATGTGCAGTGACAATTATTGAACAACAATAATATAAAATATCAACGCAGCAATTATTGAATCAATAAAATAAAATATTGAGCAAGAACTCTTGTGAAAATTATTGAGTAAGTGTCTTCTTACGTAAGGATCAATAATTCAACAATCATGCGTGCAATACTGTCTTCTTTGTGCAACCCCGCCAGACATCGTATTTTAACCACCGGGTATTCCAATGGTCTTAATTCAGTAATAACTCTGCCGTTATTTTTAACCAACTTATATTTGTCTTTTTTCTTCATCCAATCGCTTTCAGTTATGGGGCCCACATGGTCGCTGCTTTGCCGTGCATTTAATATTCCCCGAAAAGATTTAATATTCCACGACCAAACGAATATTCTCGACAAAGATTTAATATTCCACGACCAAACGAATATTCCCGACGCATTTAATATTCCACGACCAAACGAATATTCCCCTAACAACAATGAATATTTTATAACCACTTGCTTATTTTGAAATATTTATGCATTTTACCCATAACTAACCACATTAATCAAATCCACCCTTACTATTTCAAAATAATAAATAAAGGAAATTCCTTTTTATTTAAAAAATTTTGGGGTCTTACAACCTCCCCTCCTTATGAAATTTCGTCCTCGAAATTGACGTACGTACCTGGTGTTTCGAAGAGATGAGGATACCTCGCTTTCATTTCCGTTTCCAATTCCCAGGTCATTTCCTCTATAGCATGATTCCTCCACAAAACTTTAACTTGTGGTATGACCTTTCTTGGCGTGGGGACATGCTCCTTCCTATCCAAAATCTTGACAGGTACCTCCTCATACGTTAAGTCTTCGGCTATCTCATCCTGTTCTAACTCAATGACGTAGTTCGGGTCGTCCACATATTTACGTAACATCGATACGTGAAAAACATTATGAACACGCGTCATACTTGGCGGTAAAACGAGTCTATAGGCCACAGTTCCTATTCGATCGAAAATTTCAACTGGATTAATAAATCGAAGGTTTGAGCTTTCCTCACCTCACCGATTCTCGCTTTTGAAATAACAACTTCTTGCACCTCCTTCTTCAAATTCCGACTCGGTGTGTAGCTTGAGCGACTTTAACTTTATCGATTAAAGTCGATTATACTCAGATATCATAACGTACTCGTATATCATCACGTGGGTACCTAGAGTTTTCATCTCCATCTCTATTATTTGTATATTATACTAAATGAGTCTTTGACAATATCGTACTTTCGTACTTGTATACGATCTTCTACTCAACACGTCGCCTACCACGTTTCGCTTTTCGAGGATGGCATGGTCGAACATATCTTTGAAATGAGTCTCCTCTTGAGTTCTTCAAGCTCTTACCACATTCCTTGCTCCATTTGAATTTTGTATCTCTATGAGTCGACTACGTTAATGGAATAGCGATTCGAGAATATCCTTCAACGAATCTCCGATAATAACCAACTAAGCCTGAAAGCTACGTATTTCGATTATCGACTTAGGTTGCTCTCAATCGTGACTCATATCCCAATCTTGGATAGCACGTCACAATGACACCTATCGATTTACTATCGCATCGAATATGACGTCCCCTACAGAGAGTTCGGCAGGTGAATTCCACAAAGGAAGTCACAAGATAAAGGCTCAGTACCAAATTTATAGTTGAATTTTTAACTCCACGAAGTTCAATAGGAGCCATTCGATATGAGATTTTAGAAATGAGTTTTGTCTGGGGTTCAAAGTCGATACAAAATTTAATATCGCTTTGGGAGTAAGCAAGAAATTCTTGAGAGAAAATACGTGGGAAAAATCAATAACAACAAGAATATTATTCAAATCGACGTGTCTTTATTCAAATCCATAACATGGACTAAGAAAACTTGACATCCGTAATAAGCGAATGACTTCATGGCTTGATATGAAAATGTTTGATTACAATGGTTTGATTGCTTGAATTAGAATAACGAGTTACTTAGGAATATGAAACCTAACAACCTTACAAAAGCAATCAATTTGGCATGATGAGTAGTTAACCTTAAAATCACATCAAAAGCAAATATCTCTATAGAAATAAGGTTAACTGTGTAATGTGATAGTGCCAACTGAATCAAGCAAGATTTCTAAACAACGGATGTAATGAAAGTTTCTCTAACTGAGTCTCCATAAATAGGTCAAAGTCTAATTTCTCCGTAGTCAAGTTCAAACGTTGAGCTTAAGCAAGAGAGATAAAAGAATGGGTAGAACCCGTATCTAGTAAGGTATAAACTTCGCAAGAATTTATAATTAACTAACCCGAGTGCTAACTTCGTTCGGGTTTCTCGTATTTTAATGGTCACGACAAACGCTCTTCCAAGAACCGTTGACTTTGACTTTTTCGGGACATCCTTTTGAGTCACCATTCCCATTGGATTTGGGTTTCGATATCGTCATAATCTCGAGCGATATGTCCTTCTTTTCCACAATTATAGCATACCTTAAACTGTTGCAGGCGGTTTGGTGATATGTCCCTCTTTCCCGCATTTGTAGCATATGACCGGTGGTCGTTCTCCTCCTTAGAACTAGTTTACATCTTGGCGCCGACGTCTTCACATGGTCGTTGTTGAATCTCCTCTTTTAAAATCTCCTCCCGACTCGCTTCTATTTTCATGGCCACGATTACCACCAGAGTGGTTACCGCTTTGTCAAGTATTCTTCTTTCTCCATTTGGTTATCGTTATTACATTGAATGCTATCTTGGTATGATCCACGGTTATGGTCCCTCGGTTGAACGTACTCGTTATCTCGCTCTAACAACTAAGCCACGCTGACAACATCTGAATAGAGAGAAAATTTATGAGAAATGAGATCCGGCGTACGCGGGTTTCAAACCCTCGTAAACATCCGCGTCATCGTTCCTCATTCTCCACCAAATGAGGTGCAAACTGGATAACTCCATGAACTTCGCCTCGATTGGGACACCGTCATGTTATTCTCGCTCGGTCTAATAAACTCCACTTCCTTCATATACGAATACTTTCGTGGAAGTACTTGTCATTGAAGCATTTTCAAACGTCTCCCATAACATGCTTTGAGTGCATTTGGATGGGTACGCTTCATGAGACTCCCACCGATGAGTCCGCCTCGCCACGGAACATAAAGGTGGCAAATGGAACCTTCGTTCCTCCGTGCATCCCAAGACATCGAATATCTTGGTAATTTGCTTGACCCATGTTTCCGCCATGATCGGATCTGGCTTTCCCTGCACGGTGGTCCCAACTCTTTGAATCGCTTGGGTGTGACCACCCATGAATTACTATCATTTCCTCCTCGTATTTTGAACACGAAGTCTCCTAAATCGATTTTGCATGAATCGCAAAAACTTCTAAACATCCCTCGTTCATCATCTCGCTTTCAATGGTGTTGTTCACGGGAGGAACATTGCCGACTTGTGTTCACGTTCTCCTCGTTGGTGAGTACTGAGACATCTCCACGGTCTCATTTACTCCACTATTAATATTCTCATTCGACATTCTCAATCACCGCTCATAAAATAAGGGTTAATTAAGGAAATCAATATATCACATAATATCCTATATCTTGACCAACTAACAAATAAGCTTAGGTAGGACACACTAGCGAAGGATTTACTCGTCTCTCCCCTCCTAGTTCTATTCCCCGATCTCCGCCAGAGATCATATCCCTAAGCTCTGATACCAACTGTAACTCTGGACACCAACTTGTGTCAGCACCTCACATTGATACCTATCAGTTTGCCACTGCAGAGCAGTCCCCTACGGAGAGTCTGGCTTCGGTGCATCCCCCATCAACAGGAAGTCACCAGCGAGAGGCTCGGGGCTCTTTACTTATAGCTCTGATACCAACTGTGACGCCCCCAAAATAGGTCCATTCCATCCAACCCATTCTGAGTCGCCAAATACATGGTATAAAAATAACTACAACTTTATTATTACAACATAGAAACTCTGAGTTTAAATACAGATATTGTCATCTAGACAATATCCACACATAAATAAATCCCCATCATAATTATTGATACATTATTTTATAAAAATGGTGAGGACTACTAAACAACTCTCTCTAGAACCTTCATTCCATACCCCGACTAGTACTCGCTACATTCTCGCCTCCTGAGAAGAAAAATGGAACAAAAAGGAAAAGGGTGAGCTCAACTAGCCCAGTAAAGAATGTTATGACTAAGATAATATAGAACAAATTATCGTTAGTCTTCAACAGGGAAAAATTGATAGAATACAATGACAACAAGTTTCAGGATCAATATTCATGGTGAAAATAATAATTCATAGAAGAGTTACGTAGAGAATGAAATCTACTATAATCTATGAATTTAACGGTCCATCATCAATATTTTATCCCTATAACATCAATCAATATTCATCTCAAATCAAATATTCATCTTTTTGCACTCTGTGCCAAAGATATTCATCAATCGGTCATGTTCATCTCAACACTGTTCATCTTTTGCACTAAAGGCCAAAGATATTCATCATCGGTCATGTTCATTTAAACACTGCTCATCTTTGCACTCTGTGCCAAAGATATTCTTGAGAAATCATTCATCTTTGCACTACTGAAGCCAAAGATATTCAATAATATCATCATTTAAGACCGAGGATGATGAAAAATATTTTAAAGAACGAATCCGGTGAAACAAAATGACAAGGATTAAGGATTAAGGATTCAGTACTTTGTTTTATCCATGTCCAACAATACCTCAAAAATAATCATAGTGGTGTAAAATTCAAGAATGATCAAAACATGGATACAATCAAAGCTAGTATCCGAATAGATATTTTGGACGAAAAGAAGAAATTTTATTTTTAATTGAATAGTGTCAGATATCGTGAATAGTCTTGTAGTATCGTGAATAGTAACTCAGACACCAAAAATAGAAATTCCACAAAAACATCTTCACGCTTCATGAATAGTACTCGTGAATAGTAACTTCGTGAATAGTAACTCATGAATAGTAACTCATGAATAGTAAACCCGACATGAAAAAGTTCCAAATTTGATAAAAAGTTCCAACCAATATTTCAAAGATAATGATATTGAAGAAATAATATCATCGAGAAGAAAATAACATCCCTTACCTCGAAAGATTAGTACTTTAATTTGGAATAGGGTATAGTCTTTGAAGGAACTTGCACCGTCTAACAATACTCAAAGTATACTCAAAATACTCACAAGAATACGCTCGATAATATAGAGAGAGAAAGAGAGAAACTTGTTTCT
This sequence comes from Panax quinquefolius, assembly GCA_020205615.1. Lineage (NCBI taxonomy): Eukaryota > Viridiplantae > Streptophyta > Magnoliopsida > Apiales > Araliaceae > Panax > Panax quinquefolius. The sequence goes on along the minus strand of CM035158.1, from coordinate 71,107,103 downwards.
GGTGTGATTTTCAATTCTAACTTAGCCCTCTATTTATAGGAAAATGTTAGCACGCCGAAGCAGACTTGAACTGCTACCTGATGGCTTTACCTGCTACTATTGCCACCCACCACATTTGAAATAAAATTCAGCACATTTCTTCACCAACCACAAGTGGGGCCCACCAATTCTAGAATTTTCCACCAAAATCAATTATAAACCTAATTTCCGAATCAGTCACCTCTTAAAATTCATAACAAATCAATCGTTCATTTTTAACGGTTCAAAATTTGTGGATATATACTCAACTTATGTATGTATAACATATCCAAAAATTACAACGATCCAACGGTCGGATTAAAAATTATAACTCACACAATATATCGTAAAAATACTGATTTGATTTTTTTAATACCTCCATTCCGACAAAATTACTGATAAAACACCTCAACATTAAATCATTCAATTATAACCACATAAAACAAATAAATCCATCATTTATAAATATTTTCTTATCATATAAATCAATAATTAATTATTCATAAATAATATTACGAATCACAATTATGACAACCAAAGCCATTCCCGGAAAGAGGGGCTTTCAGATAAAGGATTTCTCCTTCTTGGGCGCCGCAATTAGGTGACCAAACCTCTCCTCGATGTAACTTTCTAGACATTGCCAATAATGCTATCTAATAATATTATTCAAATAATATGAATTATTGATCCGATAATGGAGATAATGTGCGGTGACAATTATTGAACAACAATAATATAAAATATCAACGCAAAGAATTATTGAATCAATAAAATAAAATATTGAAGCGGTAACTCATTGTGAAAATTATTGAGTAGTGCCTTCTTACGTAAGGATCAATAATTCAACAATACTGCAATAATACAAGTGTGCTCTCTTGTGCAACCCCGCCAGACATCGTATTTTAACCACCGGGTATTCCAATAGTCTTAACTCGTAATAACCAACGCAAGTTATTTTTAACCAACTTATATTTATCGTTTTCTTCATCCAATCGCTTTTCGTTATGGGGCCCACATTATGGTCAAGGCCGTGCGTCATACGAATATTCCCCGACGATACGAATATTCCACGACCAAACGAATATTCCGACGAAGATTTAATATTCCACGACCAAACAAATATTCCAAACAACAATGAATATTTTATAACCACTTGCTTATTTTGAAATATTTAGCATTTTACCCATAACTAACCACATTAATCAAATCCACCCTTACTATTTCAAAATAATAAATAAAGGAAATTCTTTTTTATTTAAAAAAATTTCGGGGTCTTACAACATGAGTAACTATCATGTATGCAATGAAATATACGAGACCTGATATTGATCGGTCATATTATGGAGAAGATCACTGTAAGACAGTGAAAAACATCTTAAAGTACTTAACCGGCACTAAGGATGTGATTAAAATTTATGGTGGGTCTACATTAAAACTAGAGGGCTTAACAGAATCTAGTTTTTCAGACAGAACAAGACGACAAAAAATCCACTTTAAGGTAAAGTGTTACCTTGAACAGTGGTGCAGTGAATTGGAAAGGTTCCAAATAGTAAAGAGTTGCTGGTTTAGTGATAAAAACAAAGTATATAGCTGTAAATGAAGCTACAAGTTGATTGTTTGGATGAAAAGTTCATTACAGAACTAGTAATAGTTCCTAAGTCTCATCTTGGATCTAAACATGTGTTATGGCACTTTCATTTGATTATAGGAATCATTAAAAGATGGAAAATCACTATAGAGATAATGGACTCTCAAGAACAACATTACATATCCATTAACTAAAGCTTATCCAACAGTAGGATAATCGTCACTTAGAGAAGAAGGGTATGGGATACCATGGCGATTTACTTTAGTGCAAGTGGGAGATTGAAAGTAGTATGCACACAAGCCAATCATGTTTGATGATAAAGCATATACTTTGTAACAATCTTATTCATTTATTAATAAAAAGTATTAATTTATTAAAGGCTTTTAATTATCTACATGATGTTATTTTATAATATGTGATAAACCCATAGTTTTAAGAAATGCTTTTAGAATAATGATGATGATCATTCTAATGAGATCTAAATTCTTAGAAAGCTTAAAACTAAAATATTTCCCAATTGTTGGATTACTAAATTGGGGATTAGAGAATCCAGATAGAATGGTACATACATTGCTTGCTCATTGGATGAGGATGATTGATCTCATGATCATTTGTGTGGAGACACTAAAGCGAGTATGTAGGTGCTTATTAGAGAATAAGTTCACTGAACGTGGTTCGCTAAGGAATACTTAATGGAGTTTTACTTTCCTATTAATAGGAATTCCTGTAGTGATAGTAGTACAAGTGATCCTTGGACTTGAGATCATCATAGTATCTTGTGTATGATGAGTTATACTTTGACTTATTCCGTAAGACCCTTAGGGTATATCAAAGGGTATGCTTGGGTATAATAAGTTGTACATGGAGATAATGTATGATCAATAAAAAATCTACCGCTTCTAGTAAAAGAAGAGAAATGTCCTATGTGATTCGATAAATGACAACTCAGTAGTCCTTGGCCAAGTCAGAATGAAATTAGAAAGGAGTTTCTAATTTGCATTATTTGGAGTTGTGAATTTAAGATTCGAAATACATATAATTAAATAAAATAAGACTTGACAGTAATTTCATGTCTTATATTTAATTGGGACATTGTATGGTGGAAGGATTGAATTGTACTGTAACTATTTACTTAAAGGTTCTTTTATGATTAATTTTGAAATCTATATTATCTGGAAAGTCGTTGATCGCTAGGGAGACTTATCCCTATTGTAGAATAAATATTATTTATTTAAATAAATTAATTATTTAATTTATTTATTTAAATATGATTAGAATTGTTCTAATTGATTTATTCACAACCGGTTTAATATGGAGAACCTAAAGGGTCACACCATAAAAGGAAGAATAATTATTTAAGAAGTTAATGACATAATTGTAATAATAATTTAAGTATATTTAATTTAATCTATGCTGATAGAATAAATTAAATAGCTTAATATTTATTATTTAATATTTTGAAAATATTAAATATAAATTAATAAGAGGAGTCTTATTATTATTGTTACTATTATTATTATTTAATTCCTAAAGGAGTTTGGGAATTAATTAATAAAAGTATTCTCACATATCCTAATAGGATTAGGTGACAAATTAATTAAAAGAGTGTAATTAATTATCCCTAATAAGATTAGGGAGCTTAATTAATTAAAAGAATTTAATTAATTAAATAAAACTCAATTCCTTAATTCTTAAGGAGGGTTGCCTACATCTATAAATAAGAGGAGTCTTATTATGGGTGAGGTGGTTGACACTTTCACAACACGTGAATACGTGATTCTAATTGTTGGAGAGTATACTCCTTTCTATGTGAGATAGAAAAACTAGGGTTTTGCCGAACACCCATCTTCTTGAATCTTTCTTCTTCCTTGGTGGATCACCTCTAGAGGCCAAACACTTGGGTGGCTAATGTTGATCAAAGGAAGGAACCAGACCCGGTGGATTCAAATTGAACGCGAAAGGATTTGGAGGTGAACTTATACCTAAGGAAGCTCGAATCTTCAAGGGTATTATTTTACTCTTTGTCTTTTCGTTTAATTAATAATTGTGCATAAAGGATGATCCGGGTATATGGTTTGTAAAATTTTAAAACTCTATTTTTATACGTTTCCGCTTACTTTATGCAATTTGATTGCATTCATGAATATTACAAACCCAACAATTACACCTATAGTACTCTATGTTGATCAACACTCATTCATTAAACGTATCTACATTTTAGTTTTAGCAACCTCGTGTGCCCGCCAAATAATTGACGTAAAACATTTTTCTTTATTCATACGCAGGCTTACCATTGAATCCTTACCAAATAATTAGCATAGGATAGCATTATCAATACTATATCGAAAGACTTGTAAACAAATCAATCAAATTTGTAAGGTTTGTCTAGCCGAGTTAAAACTGACATCGACTCTTTCGTAAAACAATTCATGTGTGTTATAACATGAATCACAGAAACTTAGCTAACACGAAGGTCAGACAAGTGTTAAGGAAACTTAACTTCAAGCTTCTTCAATTAAAGTTCAACCGTTCTCGGTCTTTATAGTTTCTATATGATATATTCACATAGCACACTGAAATTACCTACCAAACAATCTAATCATATTGTTCATACCAACTTCTTTCTCTTCCATAACTTACTTGAAATTATTTCATTAATAATACTTGTTTCAATTCATGTATCCTTCATTACAGCTTATTAACATTCACATGTCATAAACCGACACTCAACGACCATTGTTTAAGTACAATGATAGTTGAAACCCTACTTGGTTCGCTACCTCGGACACATTTTCCCTGGATTACCGATATCGGACTCCGTATAGAAAGTACATAAGTTTTATCTTCATTTCTTATTATTCACGTACCACACATACCTATTACATATCATATAACCTTAGGACGCGCGTTAAACTTGAATACGATTCACAATTTATGTTTTTGCATTTTACATTCCTTGTTTAAATACTTTTAACCAACTTTTAATTTCTAAAATCATCACTATATATGTTATTTAGGAAATGCCTCTTCATGTATATTAAGTATATACATGCCCCATAGTTACCATGTAAAAAGTTGGGTTAATAAATGTCTACGTTGGAAAAATTTTACTAAAAAGTATACATATACCATTTATAACTATAAAAGCTAAGTGCGGTCTTTGGAAAGCAAAGAGCTAACCTCCGTCAGGCACTAAGGTGGCTTGTTCTTTTAAGCTTAAGGCTACTGTGGTGCCGATCGTGAGCCTTTAATTTTTATTAAGTTTATTAGTTTAATTTCTTTCTGTGCTTGTAACTTGATCGTTATAAGTCAGAATTAGCTCATTCAAAAGCCGTTATCTAACATTTCTCATATACTTTGGTTTCATTCAGATATAATAAGTTTCTGAATTCGTTAACAATAAATTTACCATTTAAATTTTCTATTACGCGTTCGTTAAACATTCATGAACGTTCATAGCTCGTTTCTTTGTTTAAAGTCGAAATTCGACCATTCTTGAGTCCACGACTCTTAAATACGATGTTCTATGATACGCTATCAAAAACTAAGGTTTCTGAGTTAAACGACGACTTTTGACTATCATTCCAGAAATCCTACGATTTCAATGATTATCGTTCAATTTCGTAAATTTTTCCATAACTTTGTTACTCGAGATTTGTATACCATACCAAAAGGAATCAATCCATTGGTCAATTATCTATATCTTAACCAAGCAATTTGCTTCTAACTTATACCCAATGGATTTCAATTTTTCCATCAACAACCAATTCAATGTTTTAATGGTTTTCTTATATTAAAGCTTACTTTGTCGATTATTATTCCAGCTTATTGAAATTTAAGTAGGCACACTTAGAATGGGGGGTTGAATAAGTGTCGAAACAAACAATATCAAACTTTTGACCAAATAAAAATTCTTTTAGATATTCAAATCAGGAGGCTGGATTCTAAATCCTTAAAGATTAAAATGTTAAGACAAAATGTTGAGTTGATGTAAAACTTTCCAAAATGCTTAATTTAGAAACTTAGCCTTTTTTAGAATGTGATTAAGTGAAAACAATTTGCTAAATTAGTTTTGTAAATTTGTAGATATTGAATGTAGCCTGCTGGATAGTTAACTGAATGATTAGATACTTTAACACAATCAGCAATCACATGAACACAAGAATTTTTACGTGGTTCAACTACTACCCTCTATAATAGTAGCCTAATCCACGTCCAATACCAACTAGTATTGGAGACTCACTTTTATTAAACAACTTCGATTACAATACAAGTTTCAACCACTTGAGCACCTTTGCTCCTTGTGCACCTATGCTTCCTTCGAACTTGATTGTAACAATACAGTAATCCAAACCAGATTATAATTCAAAATTAGATGATATTGATTTGTGTGAGAAATTAAAAATACAAATAGATGTCTATTGATCAAAGAAATTTATCACTTAACAATGCAAGGCTCTAGTATACAATGATATGCAAGAAATATATTACCAGCGTATTTGCTACAAGATCACCTCGGAAATAGACAACAATAGCTTCTTCGATAGAATTGCAGTCAACAGTAGAAAGAAGAAGAAACACAAGTTTACTGTTTAGATATTAGGAAAGGCAGTATATATTTCTTGTGTTATTCTTATTATTAGATCCAGTCCTTTTATAGGCAGCCATAATATGTTACCGTTGCTTAGTGCCAATTCTGTACTATGACCGTTTGGGACAAAGTGCACAAATCATGCAATTTAGAATACCATGTCAATCGTAATAAGCTTCAATCCTTTTCAAGTCATGTGGTCACCGTAGAAAGCTAGTTATACGTAATAGGAGATATTTCGCTATAATTAAGCTATATCAATGTGATTGAAAAATTTAAGCCAGATTGATAGCTCATCACGTGGTAAGAACATATCTCTTACAGCTTTCCATTATATTCCTTATTTATGGAATTATGTAACAATATATATCACCCACTTAATTGCTAGAAGACAATATATTGGTTACCTTAAAAATCCACTGACTTATTTCCATATATAACTTACCAAAAATTGGGTCGGTGGTAATGACCAATAGATTCCTTAGATTATGGAACAATTTTATGACGCCTGATTTATGGTATTTATCCAACCAACCATTTACACAAGATGCCATATCTGATTTACCAAAAATAGATTCCTTAGATTATGAAGCATGAGTTAAGGCAATTATTTTTAAACATTTATTCCATGATCTTAGTGAATCTGTGTAACAAATTATGGTAACAATATTTAACATATATTACTCCGGACTAATTTGTTTATTAAGAGAATATGATCAAGATTTTTATACGTAAATATGGATGCATATGCCCTAAAGCCTTGTATTGAAAAGTAATTAATGCAAAGATCTTACATATATTTCCTAGGACTCAAAATGTCGTTTCATCCTTCAAAGACTTCATGTCTTATATCTTCCTCCTCGATGTTCCTTTAATGCCATATCTTTTCCTGAAATTTCATAGAGCATGATTAGAGGAATAATATGGTCATCATCAAAACACTTAGGATGGAGTATGACATAACTCAACATTTCCCCCTTTTTGATGATGACAACAAAATAATTATGACTCACCCTAAATTCATGCACATCTCAACATTGACAATTATAGAATCAAATATTTGATTCATAATTTTTGCATATATACTATGTTACTGAACCTGCAATAAACTTTTAGGATAATCCTCAATGTACTCTAAACATTTATAGCATCATTAAACTATTAAACCATTAACCATAAAGTTATCCCAATAATAATCACTTAAGAGCATAATCTTAACCAATCTAAGTCAAAAGTCTATAATCATGCATGAAATTTTAAAAATTATCAGTCTTTAATGGCAGGTAAAAAGGCAGGCAGGCAGAATTCATCTCCCCCTTTGGCATCTATCAAAAAGAAGATCAAAAGAGCAAAATGGGAAAGATGGAGCACGAGCTTAGGCATCTTCTTCATCAATTTAAACATGGTTGGCTACTCTAGCAGTGAAATAAGGGAGATGGAGCTGACGATGTTCAATTTTCTCCAAAGACAGTGTGTCTGCGAATCGTGGAGGTCGTGCGATGAAGGTAGGAGGAGGTAAAGACAGGTCCAGGAAATCCCCTTGGTATTCAGCTATCCAGTTGCACTGTGGCCACTCAGGGATGTGGGAGTTGACTTGTTCGGCTTGTACCTCTTCACTTAAATCATTCATGCGCCCCTCAATGAATCAACCTAGTGACCAAATCTAGTTGTAGATGAATTTCAATTAAGTGCTTAATTGGCATGAATAACAATTCATTTTCCTCTACATAGCTTCTACCATAGCCCGGGTATGTAGTTCGAATCCTTCCTGAAGATCAATGAATTCATCCTCTAGAGTGCGAAAGACGGTGTGTAGTTCAGCTCAACTTATGGGGAGTTTTCCCTTTTCTAAGATAGAAAGACGGAGTTGAATGTCTTTGACATCAGCATGAAGTGTGGTTTGATTTGTCAGAAGTGTTTGGAGAAGAGTTAGAATTTCAAGGGAAGGAGGTTGTGAAGTAGGGGGGACAAAATTAGGTGGTGGAGGAGCTGAGGCAACATCTGGTGCAATGCGCATGAACTTACCATCTACCAGTGTGATATGGGAACTTTTGAGATTTACTAAATCAATTGAATCAATAATTGTGATTGAACCTTCATTATCTAAGGGGATTTGGAAGTGATTGAACAATTTTGTGAGAAAGAAACTATAAGGTAGACATTTTTTGGAGTGTTTTATGCAGTTAACCATATGTTTGAGCATCATAAGAGAGAAATTAAATGGTTTCCCTTTCATTATCAGAGAAACTAAGACTAAGTCCTGGTATTTGAATTCAGCCCCACCACCAATACGGGGTAAAATGTTATACCTCATCAGTTTATGAAGGACTATTGTAATAGGGGACACTTCAATGGTTTTGGGAAGAATGACTGAAGTCAGACTGGGGTCAGCCATTATGGTTTGAAGTTGGTCAAGAGGGGACATAGGAGAGTAGACTGGTCCTTTAAGGGTAAATGGACAATCACCCATAAAAGGAATTGACAGAATGCTTTCTAAATCTATAGTAGTAAAAAACAATGATTTTCCTTTGACAAAAGAAGTGTAGTAGTCACCATTATGTTCGAAGTTGGTATAGAATTGTTGAACCAACTTCGGATAAGCCGTAGAGGGAGGAGCACTTAAGGAGGACAGATCACATGACTCAAGAAGATGTTGAAGAGGGGAGTTTTGATAGTAAAACTTGTCAATTAATTTCTTATAGATAAATGATTTTTGACAGATTGAAGATTTAAAGCGAAGTTCAAAATTATAACCTCTAAAGAAGTTCTCTGGAACGTCATGCAAAGAGAAAGAGAGAGGGATTACCGACATTGGTGGAGATCCTGGTGTCGATTCTTTGATTCTTCGACGTCTGGTCCTAGTAGAAGTACCAACAGGTGGAGAAGATGGTAAACTTGCTTCCGATTCTACATGGGAGGAGTTGCCAGAGATAGTGGTGATCGACAGTTGTTTTCGTTTCATTTTTTGGGAGGAGCAAGCTAGAGGTTGAGAGGATGAAGATGGTGGAGGTATCTCATCGTCGGATTCATCACGTAGACGTTTAGCGAGTCTGGTTCGCATTTTAACAAAGAGAGTTTGAGAGCAAGGATGAGTATAGAGGCGGTTGAAGTGATGAGGGAGAAGTGAAGATGCCGAAAGAGTAAAGTAAATTCTGATTTAATGTGTGTGCGTGTTACCGAGATATAGGAAGTCGTGGAGCCGTGTTTGGTAGGGAAAATCTGAACAGATTTATTTAGCTTATTTATGACAGCAAGTTATGTCGTAATGTCTAAATTGTATGTCTAATTTCCTTAAAACATGCAGACCATATCTATATCAGACACATCCCGAGTTCTTGTAACGATCTGGAATTTCAAATTGTAATATTAAATATTTATTGAATAATATAAATATTTATTTGATGTGTGTATTGTTGAATTTGATGAAATAAAATAAATAATTTATTGATGTGATGGTTGTTGAATCTAAATTTATTAGATAATATTCTAAATTAAATTAATATATAATTTAGAGAGTTGTAATATGACATGAAGTGTTATATTGTTAATTAATAATTTAAAATGGTAAATTAAATTATTAAATAAAGTTATAATGAAAATTATAAATTTGGTAATGTTTGCTAAAATGGTATATTTAATTAAAACATGGTATGTGATTAATTTAATTGGTTAATGTTGGATATGGAAGTCCAAATAAATAAGATGTAATTATAAATTATAAACTAAATTGTTTATTAAAATAAATTAAATGATTTTAATTTAGTTTTTGCAAAACAAGGCTTAAATATATTAATTTTAAATTTTAAAGGGTTTTGCCAAACAAAGCCTTTTGACTTTTGGGATTTCTAATTTTTGAATTTAAATAAAATAAATAAAATAATAAATATAATATATATTTATAACTTAAGCGTTATAACTGATATTTTATTAAGTTTGGCGTATTAAGGTTTAGCAGTTTTGGTTTTACGCCTTAAAGCTATCAGTTTGTTTTTTAACGCATAGTATTATCAGTTGGTTATTTGCTAGCCTAGAGATTACAGAGATTTGAGAGAGATCGAGAGGAAGCTTAAGGATTTCACGACAATTCCAGTGAGTTTAGCAAGAATTGTTCAACCATTTGAAGGTATGTTCACAACTTTGGTATTATATATATGTATATACATGTATATGAGTTTACAACAAAATTTTCATGTGTTCTGTGAAATCAAAATTGGTGAATTATGGATATATACTTTGTAATTGTGATGATATGTGTTTATAATGATCAGAGTTTATGTTTAAGCAAGAATTTGTATTCTAATTTCCTTCCAATAATAGAAATTTTGACACTATATGGAATTTTCATATGGTTCATGAAAACTACCAATTTTAGTGGTCAAACTGTATGTAAAACTGTAAATTGAGTCTTGTATATGTTAGTTCATTAAGAAAAGAGCATAACGTAATTTGAATAAAGTTATTTGGCCAAGTATAGAGATTACAGTGATGATTTTTGCAAGAGATATCAAAAATTGAGTTTTTTTTTGTGAAAATATGGAATTTGAGAGATTAAACTAGTTTTGGTTGATGTTAAATTGTTCTAATTGGTTGAAAATGTTAACAAACATGTTTGTGATAGTTCTATACCATTTGTTTGTGCTAAATTCACTATTTGGTGGGTGAAATTTGTGTTTTTTGGGCTAAAAGCTCATTTATTGTTCATCACTCATCATCTCGCTCCAATCGTACCGACGCAAGCTGCCTTGTAAGTGTGTAAAGCAAAAAATGGCGCAATGCAAGACTGCAGGTCTCAAGTGTGTATGGCATGCATGCATACCATACCACTCCTCAAACATCAAGTCTCATTGCCATGCAGGACTTTGATATACCCCTATACATTGGACTGATGATGTGTTAGCATGTCAAACACATAACAACAAGGTTAAAACAGAGTTGTATTATGTAGTTAGTACATTCAAAGTTTTAAATAATTAGTAAACTATGAAAATGACATGTTGTGATTTATTAAGCATAATGAATAGTAAACAGGTGTAGTGATGGTTAACACACTTGAAATTTGATATTTGTATAGTAGCATAAGATTTGTGCTAAAATGATAAGTTTAGTTAGAAATGTACATGTTATGGTATGTTAGCATATCTAATAGGTATTGTGGTTCTAAACCTATGTGTAGGTGAACGTGAGTGTAATTTATAGCTTACGCTCGAGGCAAGTTTCTAAACTTCTCTTTTTTACATTGAGTAAGTTTTCTAACTCTACGATTACATTGAGCAAGTTTCTTACTTTAAATTTTCAATAAGTGAATTCTTGTATTCCTAATCATTATTTGAACAAGTTAGCTATGACTTAAGCTTTATTCGAACAAGTTTTGAATTCCAATATTTATTAATGTATTCTAACTTGTTTATTATTAGACAAGTTTCTTTATTGTCCTTCATGTACTATGAATGCAATTTTCTTGAATTCTAATTTCTAAAGTTGAATTATCTTAGTTCATTTACTAGGCACAAGCTATTCTCATAATGAGCAAGCTTTATTTTCAGCTTGCTATTACTTAATGTATATTCAATAATTCATAGTCATAGCTTAATTTTATTCAAACAAGGTATATTATCATTTAATACTTATGCTTTGTCGTTGCTTCTAAGCATGAGTTCAAGATATAGTTAGTTCGCTTACAGTTATTCATTGTTCCATATTATGTTATTATTGATCAACTGTTGTGTTATCAAACACTATTAATTCAACTAGTCCTCTAGTTGATGTTCGTTAAACTTCAAATTACCCTTGAAAGCTTATCCAAACCAAACTTTCTTTCAAAAGTGCGGACTTGTACTCTAAATCTTTGAGATGAACAACCCTATTATTATTAGGGGATAATTTACACTTAGCGTTGAAATGTTTGTGCACAATACATTGTACGAAGGGTCGATCTCCTAAGCACGAGGAGTCCTTATGGTCTTTACGATCATTAAAGTTGGAGTTGAAAGATTACTCTTTAATCTGTGGACATAGTTCATGGTCTCAATGACCTCGTTTATGTATTCCATATTTGGATTGGCATTTTTGGTTATCATTGATAGAGTACTATTCAGTTTTGATGAGCCTATTCGTTGGAAGTTATTATTATTATTCTCCTGTTGATTCATTGTTATATCCAGTGAGTAATTATTTTGCTCACTCTTGTATAAATATTACTATTGTAGCTAAAGTTGAGAAGGTGGATGAGCCTTCAACTAGCAAAGGAAAGGGAAAATTGTACAAGTGATGAAGACTTGTAATTTTATTTTATTGTTATAATGATAGACTTTTATATAATAATGTGATGTAATAAATTATTTCCACACTTAAATGATGTTTAAGGTTAGACAACCTGGGATGTTTTTGGATTTAATAATGTAACCCTATCTAAAGGGAGGATTTATGGTTTAAATATTATTTTATTTGGGTAGATAGTATGAATGTATGAATAGTGAGAACCAAATCTTTTGGGAATGAATTACCTAAATTTGGGGGTGTCACAGGTTGGTATCAAAGCTTTAGGTTATGAATCTTAGGTGGGGAAAAGCCTTAGAAAGTAACATTTGAAAAGATAGTGATGATAAACTCTTATCGAGTTTTAAGGAGGAAGTAATAAAACACTTATGTGCTTATGTGATTATAACTTATGTGCTCGTGAGTGTCGAATAGTGATGATTAGTAATTAAACTTAAAAATTTGGTTGACAGGATCGCTAATGTTGGAGGATCCAGTCAGGATAGGGAGGAAGGATCCCAGATGCCTAGAGAGGAGGAGCCTCGAGATATGCTTGTGGTGTGGGAACAACTATTGCCACAGGAAGAAACTCCGTTGGTCACAGTAGTTGAGCAGGAGAGAATACTTGATGAGGATGATGAGATAGAGATGGACGAGGAGGACCCAGTTGTGCTACCACAGTCAAATGAGGAGGATGAGGAGGAAGAGCTTCCACGTAACTCGATAGCTGCCCGTATGTACGATGAGGTGTATGACCGCAACGTGGAACTTCAGGATAGCGTCGAGGAGTTGCAAGAGATAGTAGCTGAACAGCAGTTCACAATGGCACAGAAGGACAACAAAATCCAGGATCGAGAGGAATGGCTGAACAACGTTGAAGAGAAGCTGATTCACACGGAAGGGGAAAACGAGCAACTGATAGAGAAGATTGCAGAACTGGAGAGTAAGCTGAAAGAGGAATCTACCAAAAGGGCAAGAGCCGAAGACGCGTATGAGGAAGCTTATCAACGAGCCAAGATGGCAGAGAGGGACGCACAAGCAAAGAGGATGAAGATGGAAGAAATGAATAACTTATTCAACACCGTGATCAATCGAGCTCAAGATCGGGTCACGGATTATCCAATTCAGTTCGAGACGCTGCCATCATACATTTTAGTTCGCTGAACAATGACTCGAGTTATGGAGGAAGAGCGTCGTTAGGCTACACAGTATCTTAGAAGGACATTGTAGGGAATGTACTTGATAGGTGGTTAGGGAGTAAATAAGTTGAAAATTCCGGGTATTATATAACCAATGGGATATATTATGATGATGTTGTCCTGAAACTGTTATAGTTCAGGAAAGTAATGTAAATAGCAGTGATGCTATTGTTCTTATGTTTTCAAAAAGATTATGAATGAATAAAAGTTATTATTTTATTCAAAGTGTTATGTGTTATGTGATAATCTTATATGATGTGCAACTTAAGTATATAATACGTAAAAGGTTGAATAGAATCTAATGAGTGTATTTTAACAAAAAATACCTCCAAGACGTCAACCACCACGATAGAGAACCACTGAGGAAACTAACAATAACAATGTGGAAGATAACCCAGTTTAGCAGCAAGTGACGTTACTGACGGGTTCTTTGCAGAATCAACCTCAGAACCAAGGTACAACATTTAAGGATTTCAAGGCGGTTAGACCACCAGAATTCTGTGGGTCCATGAATCCGGTTGAAACACAGACCTGGATCATGGAGATATATAAAGTTTTTGAGGTTGCTAGGGTAGAGGATAACCAGAAGACTACTTTTACAACATTCATGTTGAAAGCAGAGACTAGTTATTGGTGGCAAGCCAATAAAACCCGAGGAGGTCAAGGGGTAATGTCTTGGGAAAGGTTCAAAGAAATATTCTTTGAGACCTATTTTTCAGAAAGTTTGAAGAGTCAGCTAGAAGTGCAGTTTTTGGAACTGAAGCAGGGAACGATATCGGTGTCTGAGTATGCCGCAAGATTCAATGAGTTGGCGAGGTTTGCGCCATATCAAGTTAGCACAGTCGAACGCAAGGAGAAGAGGTTTGAACAAGGACTGAAGCCTTGGTTGTACAGTAGGGTCTCCTTGTTCAGTTGAAGATGTTTGCAGCGGTAATAGAGAAGGTAATTCTCACTGAGAATGGAGGCGAAGCTGTAATAAAGCACAACCAAGAGCAGAGGAAGAATAAGAGTGAAGGTGAAGTTAAGAGTGGTGGTGATAACGGTGGAAATGGCAACAACAATTTGAAGAGGAAGTGGAATGCAAATGTGGGAGCTGGAAATCAGCAAGGAAACAAGCAAAAGAAGAAGTTCAAAGCATGTGTTACATGCGGAAAGTTTCACAAGGGTGTGTGCTTGATGGGGATATGAGTATGCTTCAAGTGTGGCCAGGAGGGTCACATCGCCCCAAATTACACTCAATCTAAGAAGAACGTTTGCTTCACGTGCAGGTCCAAGGATCACTTTGCTCGTGAATGCCCTAAGAAGAGATCTGGTGAGGCAAATGGAAGCATGAGAAATGTTAGTGGAGGTACACTGACTATTGCGGGACCAACGTCAACAAATAAGCCCACAGCCAGAACCTTCAACATGACGGTGCAGGACGCGGTGCAATCAAAAGATGTCGTGTCAGGTATTATCCCAGTCAATGATATAAATGCATATGTATTATTTGATTCGGGTGCTACTTGCTCATTTATATCTCATGAATTTGCTAAGAACTTAGAAATACCTAGTGAAGAGTTGAATTTCCCTTTAAACATAGAAATTGCGAATAGGGAGGTAATTCCGGTTAGGTCCGTATACAAGAATTGTAGGGTGAATATTAAAGGGAATGTTATGACGGTAGATTTGATCCCGATAAAACATGGAGAGTTTGACGTGATATTAGGAATGGATTGGCTATTCAATTATGGAGGGATAATTGATTGCCAAAAGAAGTGTATAAACCTTATGACTCCGTCAAAGGTAGTTTTTCATGGTAGCAAATTGCCTAGAAAAATGAGATGTCTGACGATTATGCAGGCTAAGAAATTATTGAGTCAGGGCTGTGTAGGATACTTAGTCTATATAGTCGATACTCAAAAGGAGAAGGGTGTGAAACTGGAGGAAATACTAGTGGTTAGGGAATTCGTAGATGTGTTTTCGGAGGATTTACCAGGATTTCCGCCTGACAGAGAAATCGAGTTCGTGATCAACTTAGCAGCAGGAATCGCTCCGATATCGAAGGCCCCATACAGAATGGCTCTGGTAGAAATGAAACAACTGATGGTAGAATTGCAAGAACTGCTAGATAAGAAGTACATTCAGCCAAGCGTATCACCATGGGGAGCACCGATGTTATTCGTGAAGAAGAAGGACGGGTCAATACGTCTTTGCATTGATTATAGGCAATTAAACAAAGTCACTATTAAGAACAAGTATCCATTCCCATGGATAGATGACTTGTTTGATCAATTAAAGGGTGCTAGATATTTCTCGAAAATAGATTTGAGAAGTGGGTATCACCAACTAAAGTAAGGAAGGAGGATATACCGAAGATGGCATTCTGAACTCGGTATGGACATTACGAATTTTTAGTAATGTCTTTTGGTTTAACAAACGCCCCTGTAGCGTTCATGGATTTGATGAATAGGGTGTTTAAACCATTTTTAGACAAGTTTGTGGTGGTGTTCATCGATGATATTCTGGTGTACTCTAAAACTCAAGAGGAACACGTGGAACACTTACGTTAAACGCTGGAGACATTAAGAAAAGAAAAGTTGTACGCGAAATTCTCTAAATGTGAGTTTTGGCTGGAACGTGTACAATTCCTTGGGCATGTAATTGATAAGGATGGGATTTCCGTAGATCCATCAAAAGTCAAAGCGATGATAAATTAGGAACAACCAAGAACTCCATCAAAAGTAAGAAGTTTCTTGGGATTCGCAGGATATTACAAATGATTTATTCAAGATTTTTCCAAGATTGCTACTCCGTTGACAAATTTGATGAGAAAATCTCTAAAATTTGTTTGGACGGAGAAGTGTAAAGAAAGTTTTCAAGAATTAAAAAAGAAGTTAAGTGTGGCACCTGTGTTGTCATTACCAGATAATATAGGAAATTTGGTGGTGTATAGTGATGCTTCACACAAAGGATTGGGTTGTGTCCTTATGCAGAACGACAAGGTTATTGCATATGCATCAAGGCAACTGAAAGACTATGAGAAAGGGTATCCGACTTATGATTTAGAGTTGGCGGCGGTTATGTTTGCACTGAAGATATGGAGACATTATCTCTATGGAGAAAAATGTGAGATCTATACAGACCATAAGAGTCTAAAGTATATTTTCACTCAGAAGGACCTGAACATGCGACAAAGAAGATGGATGGAACTGATAAAAGATTATGATTGCGAGATCTTTTATAATCCAGGCAAGGCTAATGTGGTTGCGGATGCCTTGGGTAGGAAAGGCCGAGAGAAGTTGATGTTGTTAACCAATAAGGAGGAGCTCATTTCAGCGATGAGAAGGCTAGAGTTGGAAATCAAATTTCCAAAAGACTTCGACGAAAAATTATTCCAGATGGAAGCCAGTCCAACATTGGTGGACAAAGTGAGGAACGCTCAATTAAAGGATGAAGAGTAGAGAAAAATAAAGGAAAGTGTTATTGAAGGTAAAGAGGTGAAGTATAAGCTTGATACTGAGGGAATGCTAAGATTCGAGGGACGAATTTGGGTTCCAGCAGTACAGGAAATTAAAGAAGAAATCTTGGCGGAAGCGCATAACTAAAGATATTCGATTCATCCGGGAAGTACAAAGATGTATCAATATTTGCGGTGACATTTTTGGTGGCCGAACATGAAAAGAGACGTTGCAGGATGCGTTGAAAAGTGCTTGACATGTCAGAAAGTTAAGGCCAAGCATCAACGACAAAGCAGATTATTTCAACCGTTGGAAATACCAAAATGCAAGTGGGAGCACATCACAATAGATTTTGTGGTAGGTCTTCCAACGACTCAGAAAGGATACAATGGGATATGGGTGATAGTGGATAGATTGACAAAATCTGCACTCTTTTTGCCAATAAAGATTAGATTTAATCTTGATCAGCTGCCGAAGCTATACGTTAAAGAGATCGTCTCAAGACATGGAGTTCTAGTGTCAATTGTATCAGATAGAGATCCGAGGTTCACATCAAATTTCTGGAAGAGATTACAAGAATGCATGGGAACGCAACTGAAGATGAGCACAACATATCATTCGCAAACTGATGGGCAAAGCGAACGAACAATCCAAATGTTACAGGATATGCTTAGAGCGTGCATCATGGATTTCAAGGGAAACTGGGATGATCATCTACGGTTGGTGGAATTTGCATACAACAATAGTTACCACGCGAGTATTGGTATGCTACCATACGAGGCGTTATACGGCAGGAAATGCAGAACTCCACTATGTTGGGATGAAGTTGGTGAACATCAACTGTTAGTCCCAGAATTGGTACAATAGACTGCTGAAGTTGTCAAACTCATCAGAGCAAGACTGGTAGCTGCTCAAGATCGATAGAAAAAGTATGCTGATCAACCCAGGCAGAATCGTGAATTTGAAGCAGGAAATTTTGTGTTCCTGAAAGTTTCTTCTTAGAAGGGGAAAATTTGTTTTGGCAAGAAAGGAAAGCTCAACCCAAGGTTTATTGGACCTTTCGAGATATTATGAAGAGTGGGAGAGTTGTCTTACGAAGTAGCTTTACCTCCAGAATTAGAGCACCTGCACAATGTTGCGTGTTGCGGCCGTATAAACCCGATTACAAACATGTGATCAAATATGAACCATTGCAGTTCAGTAAAGATTTGTCTTATGAAGAGATTCCTATCCAGATAGTCGACAGGAAAGAATAAGTGCTCAGAAATAAAGTGATACCTTCTATGAAGGTGATATGGAGGAACCACAATGTCGAAGAGGCTACGTGCGAACTCAAAGCTGAAATGATGAAAAATTATCCTAAGTTATTTGTGTAGTCTATGTCTTCAATTCTGGGGACAGAATATTTATAAGGAGGGGAGAATGTGACGATTTGATTATTTGAATTGTGATTCTAGGGACAGAATCTTTGTAAGGAGGGAAGGATGTAACGATCCGAAATTTCAAATTGTAATATTAAATATTTATTGAATAATATAAATATTTATTTGATGTGTCTATTGTTGAAATTGATGAAATAAAATATATATTTTATTGATGTGATGGTTGTTGAATCTAAATTTATTAGATAATATTCTAAATTAAATTAATATATAATTTAGAGAGTTGTAATATGACATGAAGTGATATATTGTTAATTAATAATTTACAATGGTATATTAAATTATTAAATAAAGTTATAATGAAAATTATAATTTTGGTGATGTTTGCTAAAATGGTATATTTAATTAAAATATGGTATGTGATTAATTTAATTGGTTAATGTTGGATATGGAAGTCCAAATAAATATGATGTAATTATAAATTATAAACTAAATTATTTATTAAAATAAATTAAATGAGTTTAATTTAGTTTTTGCCAAACAAGGCTTAAATATATTAATTCTTTAAATTTTAAAGGTTTTTGCCGAACAAAGCCTTATGGCTTTTGGGATTTCTAATTTTTGAATTTAAATAAAATAAATAAAATAATAAATATAATATATATTTATAACTTAAGCGTTATAACTGATATTTTATTAAGTTTGGAGTATTAAGGTTTAGCAGTTTTGGTTTTACGCCTTAAAGATATCAGTTTATTTTTTTATGCATAGTATTATCAGTTGGTTATTTACTACGCTAGAGATTATAGAGAGTTGAGAGAGATTGAGAGGAAGCTTAAGGATTTCATGACAATTCCAGTGAGTTTAGCAAGAATTGTTTGATCATTTGAAGGTATGTTCACAACTTTGGTATTATATATATGTATATACATGTATATGAGTTTACAGCGAAATTTTCATGTGTTCTGTGAAATCAAAATTGGTGAATTGTGGATATATACTTGGTAATTGTGATGATATGTGTTTATAATGATTAGAGTTTATGTTTAAGCAAGAATTTGTATGCTAATTTCGTTCCAACAGTAGGAATTTTGACACTATATGTAATTTTCATATGGTTCATGAAAAGTACCAATTTTAGTGGTCAAACTGTATGTGAAACTGTAAATTGAGTCTTGTATATGTTAGTTCATTAAGAAATGAGTATAACATAATTTGAATAAAGTGATTTGGCCAAGTATAGAGATTACAATGATAATTTTTGCAAGAGATATCAAAAATTGAGTTTTTTTTTGTGAAAATATGGAATTTGAGATATTAAAATAGTTTTAGTTGATGTTAAATTGTTTTAATTGGTTGAAAATGTTAACAAACATATTTGTGATAGTTTTATACCATTTGTTTGTGTTAAATTCACTGTTTGGTGGGTGAAATTTGTGTTTATTGGGCTAAAGTTGGCTCTCGTTTATCGGCCGCTTTCTTTGCCTCTGTCTGCGTAAATGCACAAGACATCTGAGTTATTCCAATGAATAATAAATAATGGAATAATAGAAGATTTTCACCAAGTATAGAGTAGCCCACGTATATAGGTTATTCCAAGAGAATAATAAATAATGGAATAACAGAAGTTCTCTTCATTAATACAAAAGAAATAATATCCCTTACCTTATAAAGAAGAGTACTCCGACGGTAGGGTGGGGATATACTTGAAGAAACTTGCACTACGCTCAAAGCTTTCTTAAACGCTAAAGAAATACGCTCAAGATTATAGAAGAAGAATTCTCTCTACAGTTTCTCTCTCTTAGAGTTTTAGTGAATTCGTAAGAAATAATGAAAGAATGAGCTTCTATTTATAGAAGAATGGACTGAATAGTAACCAATCCATGATCGGTCTAGATTGATTTACTTTTAAACGGACGGTCCAGATTGGTTTACAATTAAAATATAATATATTCTATTTATAATCTAATAAAACGAATAACTTTATTAAAGTATTCTATTTTATATAAAAATATTTTACTATACAAATACTATGCATAATAAAATATAATATATTCTAATTATTGTCTAATAAAACAAATAACTTTATAAAAGTATTTTGTTTTATATAAAGCTTTTTTACATTTTATTATATTAATAATACTAATAAAACAAAACTCATATAATATATATATATATATATATATATATATATAACAATCGACAATAATTGAATCCAATAACGTGAGATACTATGCAGCAACTACTGTAGCAATAATTGAACAAAACTAAGTGACTTCTCACGTAAGTCAATAATCAATACCATGTACTACTATGCAACCACGCCAGACATCGTACTTTTACTATTAGGGTAGTTCAACAGTTTTAACGGTAAAACTTCCGCCGTTATTTTCATAAATATATTTTTGTCATTTTCTCATTCCGACAATAATTCCGTTTTGGGGTCCACCAATGATTGCGCCATTGTACGAATATTCACTGCTAAAACGAATATTCCCCGACCAATCGAAAATAATACAACAACTTGCATACTTTGCAAAATTTATAAATACTACCCACAACTATAACATTATTTCAAATCCATACCATAATATTAAAAAAAATATATTTCGAGAAAATTAAATGTTTATTCATAAAATTTGGGATTTTACACATACCCTATCCTCAGACACTGAAGTCTGCTGCTGCTGCAGACTTTGATATACCCCTATACATTGGACTAATGATGTGTTAGCATGTCAAACACATAACAACAAGGTTAAAACAGAGTTGTATTATGTGGTTAGTACCTTCAAAGTTTTAAATGATTAGTAAACTATAAAAATGACATGTTGTGATTTATTAAGCATAATGAATAGTAAACAGGTGTTGTGAAGGTTAACACACTTGAAATTTCTGATATTTGTATAGTAGCATATGATTTGTGCTAAAATGATAAGTTTAGTTAGAAATGTACATGTTATGGTATGTTAGCATATCTAATAGGTATTGTGGTTCTAAACCTATGTGTAGGTGAACGTGAGTGTAATATTTTAGCTTACGCTCGAGGAAAGTTCTAAACTTCTCTTTTTACATTGAGCAAGTTTTCTAACTCTACAATTACGTTGAGCAAGTTTCTTACTTTAAAGTTTTATTAAGTGAATTCTTGTATTCCTAATCATTATTTGAACAAGCTAGCTATGACTTAAGCTTTATTCGAACAAGTTTTGAATTCCAATATTTATTGATGTATTCTAACTTGTTTATTGTTAGACAAGTTTCTTTATTGTCCTTCATATACTATGAATAAAATTTTCTTGAATTCTAATTTCTAATATTGAATTATCTTAGTTCATTTACTTGACACGAGTTATTCTCATAATGAGCAAGCTTTATTTTTTGCTTGCTATTACTTAATGTATATTCAATAATTTATAGTCCTAGCTTAATTTTATTCAAGCAAGGTTTATTGTCATTCAATACTTATGCTTTATAGTTGTTTCTAAGCATGAGTTCAAGATATAGTTAGTTCGCTTACACTTATTCATTGTTCCATATTATGTTATTATTGATCAACTATTATGTTATCAAACACTATTGATTCAACAAGTCCTCTAGTTGATGTTCGTTAAACTTCAAATTACCCTTGAAAGCTTATCCAAACCAAACTTTCTTTAGTGCGGACTTGTACTCTAAATACACTCTAAATACGAAGATGAACAATCTTATTATTATTAGGGGATAATTTACACTTAGCGTTGAAATATTTGTGCATAATACATTGTACGAAGGGCTGATCCCCCTAAGTACAAGGAGTCCTTACAGTCTTATGACTGTTAAAGTTAGAGTTGAAAGATTACTCGCAACTGTGGACATAGTCCATGGTCTCATGACCCTCAGTTTTATGTATTCCATATTTGGATTCCAGTTTTTTATTATCATTGATAGAGTACTATTCAGTTTTGATGAGCCTATTCGTTGGCAGTTATTATTATTATTCTCCTGTTGATTCATTGTTATATCCAATGAGCAATTGTTTTGCTCACTCTTGCATAAATATTACTATTGCAGCTAAAGTTGAGAAGGTGGATGAGTCTTCAACTAGCAAAGGAAAGGGAAAATTGTACAAGTGATGAAGACTTGTAATTTTATTTCATTGTTATAATGATAGACTTTTATATAATGATGTGATGTAATAAATTATTTCCACACTTGAATGATGTTTAATGTTAGACAACCTGGGATGTTTTTGGGTTTAATAATGTAACCCAATTTAAAGGGAGGATTTATGGTTTAAATATTATTTTATTTGGGTAGATAGTATGAATGTATGAATAATGAGCACCAAATCTTGTGGGAATGAAGTACCTAGATTTGGGGGTGTCACAGTTCTCTTCTTAGAGTACATATTCTTTCTTCGCCTAGAGGTTTTTTTAAATATATCTGCCTATTGGTGCTTAGTGGGGATAAATATTAATTTGATTAGGCTCTTGGACACATTGTCTATAAGAAAATGATGTCGTACTTCTATGTTTTTTGTGTGTGAGTGTCGAACTAGATTTTTGGAAATGTCAATGGTGTTTGTATTATCACAATATATAGGCACATTTTCACACAGGATATCAAAGTCACATAATGTTTTTATGCATCAATAAAATTTAGGAGCAGCAACTCCCTACTGCTAAATATTCACCCTCAGTGGTGGATAGGGCAACTGATGTTTGCTTCTTACAATGCCATGAGACAAGACTTTGTCCCGAAAATGTACAAGCACAACTTTTGCTTTTTCTATCAATTTGGCAACCTGCATAGTCAGCGTTTGAGTAGCCCATTAGATCAAAATTGTTACATTTTGGGTAAAATAACCCTAAATTTGTGGTACCACTTAAATATTTAAATATTCGTTTAACAACTTGTAAATGAAATTCTTTGGGGTTTACTTGAAAGCGAGCACATAGACATACATTGTACATTATATCAGGTCTAGAGGTAGTTAAATATAATAAGGATCCGATCATACCTCTATATTTTGGTACTTCCACATCTATACCTTTATCATCTACTATGAGTTTTATTGATGTGCTCACTTGTGTGGTCTTTGAATTTGAGTTTTCAAAACCAAATCTCTTGAGTAGTTCTTTTGTATATTTGGTTTGATGAATGAAAATACCGTCCTGATTTTTCTTGATTTGAAGGCCCAGAAAATAATTGAGTTCTCCCATTAGGCTCATGTCAAACTCCTTGTGCATGCATTTGGAGAACCACTCATAAAGAAGGTTATAGTAGCCCCAAATATTATATCGTCTACATATATTTGTATAATGATGATATCTTTATTTTGACATTTAATAAATAAAGTAGAATCAATTTTACCTCTTATGAAGCCATTTGATAGGAGGTATTTAATCTCTCATACCAAGCTCTTGGAGCTTGTTTGAGTCCATAGAGTGCCTTCTTCAGTTTGTATACGTGATGCGGGAACTTTTCATGCTCAAATCCAGGAGGCTATTTTACGTATACTTCTTCATTTATATATCCATTGAGGAAGGCGCTTTTACCATCCATTTGGTGTAGTTTGAACTTTTTGAAGCATGCAAATGCTAATAATATTCTAATGGATTCCAATTGGGCTACAAGGGCAAATGTTTCTTCATAGTCTATCCCTTCTTATTGGTTGTATCCTTGTGCCACTAGTCTAGATTTGTTTCTTGTAATTGTTCCATAGTTGTCATGTTTTTTTTTGAACACCCAATTTATTCCAATAATGGATGCATCTTTTGGAGGAGGCATCAACTCCAAAACTTGGCATCTTCTTGCATTGCTAGTAACCAATTTTTGTCAAGTATGGCTTTTTTGGCATTCTTTGGTTCAATTTGGGATAAGAATACTAAAAATTCACACATATTTTGTGCTCTTCTTCTTGTGGTAACTCCTTCATTTATGTTGCCAATAATGTTATCGGGAGGATGATTTTTGATGTATCTTGTTGATTTGGGAAGTTGAATGTCATGGATCATTTCTTCTTGTTGATAATTAGTATTTTTTGGATCATGGTCTTGTTGTTTGTTTAATCCAGCTTGCTGGATAGGTTCCTGGTCTTCGTATTCAGCTTGCTGGAACTTTTCCTGATCCTACTGTTCGTCTAGTCCAGCTTGCTGGATATATTCATTTGACTTGTTGTTTTGCTTTAAATAATAGGCTGGATTTACAGAAGTCTCTAGATTCCTTGCAGCTTCTTCTCTTTTTTTTTTGAAATGTCGTTGTTAGAGTCATTAAATTTAATATATATAGATTCTTCAATACACATCTTTTGAACATTATATATGTGACATGCTTTACTATTTTGAGAGTAGCCAATAAATATTCCCTCATATGATCTATCATCAAATTTACCCAAGTTCTTACTAGTGTTAAGAATAAAACATTTTGATCCAAAGACTTTGAAATAGCTTATATTTGGAAGTCTATTATTTAATAGTTCATAGGGTGTTTTTGTAACGCCCCAAAATTCGGTCTATCTTCACACCCGGATTCCGTACGTCACGAGTACATCATTCATCCAAACATACGTCATTATATACTGAAATATAATAACATACATTCTAAATTCCCAGGTTCTAAAACCTTATAATCTTTCTCATTACAAATAATGATAATTACATTATTCCTTTCATCTTACAAGAGTGACTTTTTTCCGCCACCAAGGATACATAACAGTTCATTAAACTAGTCTATATTTTAATTTTCTTCTTTCTACATTACAAGTCTTCACTTGTTCTTCTCACTCATTCACCTAATGAATGATACTTCTTCTGGATACCGATCAACTTGATCTTTACGGGATCCTTAAGTTCGTCTAAACATTGTTCGCTGAAAATGTTTTTCATTTAAAGCAAGTGTGAGCATTCAATTGCTCAGCAAGTCATAGCAGTTGAACAAACAACTTCAAGAGTTTAACATTCCTTTGGAACTTCGATAACCGAACAAAGGTTATGAAGCAGCTTGAACAATAGGAATAATCTTGATTCCTATCATTTTAAAACTTTAGTCACATTCACTTTAAAATACTTTCATTCTCTACTCTCTTTCATACACTTTCTATCTGGCTAGAATCAATAGCACAGACTTAACAATAACGGTTCATGTATAAACATAACATTCTCTTATTGAATAATTCAATCATAGAATAATTCATATCATAGAAACACCGAAGTGTTCACATTGTGGCACAAGGCCTCATACATTCTACCACCTTGTACAAATATCACACATTTGCACATAGACAGAACTTCTCAAGTTCAACATCTGAGAAGTTTAAGAAACTAGCATTCATTTAAAATATGAATGAAATTAGGAAACTTGCCTTACACACAGCTACAACTTACGCTGAACTGTTCATTCCCATCCCTATAACACATAAGGAAAAACACGTACACCAATTAGTCATATACTTGACTTACACATTGGTTTACTTAACTTTACTTCTTAAGGTTCGCGTTCTTGCAATCTATGTTTACGTGATCAACTTCCATTACCATTCCATGGCTTCATGACATACGGAGATGTTTTACTCAAAATGTTCATCATCCTTGATGATTTGCATTCTTATCTTCTTCTTATAACTTCTCTAGGACTTAACACACATCGCTTCTCTGCTAGTAGTCCATATGGTACTCTGAGTGGTTTCCCACAAACAACCAACAAACAAGTTCCCGTCTCATCTACACTGCCCACACAGTGAGTTAGATCGGTTGCCAGTTTTGTATATACCTTCGCTCTCTGAAGGAATTATTTTTCCCAGCTCCCATATGTCAAAAATCAAAGGTTACGATTGTACTACAACCTAACTTATCTTAACTTATACGAACTATTAAACTATAATGTTCGTTAAGTCAATTTCTTATTCCTTGTGGCTTTCTGGCAAATAATGCCATACCTTAGGATTTATTCATCATCGTCTAAGTCATACAGTCTTTTGTATACTCAGAACAATCATTCCATATTCATTCTATGCATTAATAGTGTTAACTATTTTACATTACCTTTTTCTTATCTTACAACGTCCAGTTCATTCAACTCGGAACGTCATCGAAGTTATAAACATTAACTCGGCTTCTTTTACGTTATACGCACTTGTCTTTAACTTAGCTTCTTCACCATTCACAGGTTTAATCATTGGTCTTGATTATCCTACGGTCAAACTATACACGGAGTGTAGATTTTACCCGTTTAATATTTGCGTACACTCAACCTTCGCGTCGGTTAAAGTGTTCAACGCTTACATTTCATTCTAACATACTCATCCAACTCACATTCGGCTTTCATTCATAACTCGTTACCTGAACCCCATGTTCATTATTCTTTCCTAATGTCAAAGCCATACGGTTCGTTGTATGTTAAGACTGATCGTTCATCGCAACAACGTTGCGTTCACAGCGTCTATACGCTTTAAATTCATCTTGCATTACTTATGACATAACATTGAAATGTTATTCATTACCCTCGTCACTCAACGTCTAAGGAATCACAATCATAGCAATCCCTCACGTTCGTTTATCGCGACTACGATCCCCGGATCTCGGTTCCGTAATCCACAATTATATTATTTTAATCTCAGTTAATCTTTCTGTTCAACCTTCATTAAAGGTTTAATACACTTGATTAAGTGTTACATTAGTTGAACATTATGTTCTTATTTCTTTCTTGCACATCCCCCAGAAATTGAGCAGTTAAAATCTCATTTCTGGCATTGCTTTGCACCGGCACCGCGGCGCCACTCTCAGCACTAAGACTCGCACTACGGTGTGAGTTAGCAATACGTGACCCTCCAGCCTAGCACTGCAGCACCACCATTCTAGGCATGACTGGCGCCGCGGCGCCAAGACCTTCTTCCTGAAAAAATTTTCTAAGTCTTTGCTCGTTCTGAGATGCGTACTTTGAAATCTCATAACTTCTTTGTTATAACTCGGAACGAGATAACTCCAAAGCCATTTTCTTCATTATCTAACAAACTTTGATTACCCCCAGACAGAACTTTATTCTGAATCCGTTAACATGCCTTTTGATTGGCTTAATCTTCACCCTTTGTTCATTTTAACATTATTAATGTTCTTCGTTCATTCGTCCGTAATTCGGTCATCCGAACTCAGAATTCATTCATTCTTGAGTCCATGACTCATGTTTTATCCGTTCTCTTACATTCTTATGAAACCCTACATGTATGGTTCCATTTACTAACTTTCTAATTCTCGTTCGTCTTTTATGAAAATTTTGCCATAACTTCGTTATAGCTCCGTTTTAATCCTTTCTTCATCAATGTTTCTAACGTTCCTAACCAAGCAATAAGCAACTAACTTATACGCGATAGTTTTAAACTTGTCCATCAACAACAATTATCCTACGATGGTTTTAAATTTGTCCATCAACAACGTTCTTCGCGTTCTTCGCGTGTTCTTCGTTTTTAATCGATATTTTGGATTACGATTTCACTTTTTCTTGGAATTTGATGTTATAGAACATCATTCCTTACTTATTTAACCTACTCATTCATAAGATTCATTTGGATTGCTCAAAATCCTTACGAATCTTACACTTCCTTAAGAAATTTATTTACTAAACTTCTAATTCTTATTTCTTCATTTTCTCATGAATTCAACCATATGAATTCATTCTTAACATTATCAACTTCTTATCTTCATTAAGTTATGTATTTGAACATAATAAACTTAAAGAGAAAATTAGAAGAACTAGGGTTCGGATTACCGTTCTTCTTTAATCTCCTTCCGTAGGATAAAGGTTGCTCACAAGAAAGCTTTTCCGCTTCTTCTCCTTCTATTCCCCCATCCAAGCTCTCTCTCTTTCTCTCTCAAGTTATAGGATTTTCAAGACTCCAAATAAATGAGCTTAAGCTTACTATTTATAGATTTTCAAAGCTAGGGGCATTTTGGTCTTTTCACCCCCACCTCCTTACTATTCATTACTTAGCCACCAAGTTTACTTGGTGGCTAAGTAGCCGCCCCACCTCCTCACTTAGCTTCCCTTGGAAGCTTCGTGCTTTTGTCTTTCGGGTTTCGTCCGACAGATCTAAAAACTGCGATTCTCGGAATCCAAATATTTTTGGATATTTCGTCTTTCCTTTACCGATTAACTTTTACATATTCTTCAGATCTCCGAAAAATTGAAAAACACTTTTCCACGATAAGCGTTTTCCTTCACGTTTTCCCCTAACGTAGCTAAACGAGTGAAAAGTACATAACAATACTTTTTGTCGTTTTTATTTTATCCGATTTCTGCACATTTTTTGAGAAAAACTTTTATCAGCTTACTTAACTTTTCACGATATATTATCGTCAAATCTTTCGACGGAATGTCATTTCGACATACCGAACTCTCAGAATAGCTTAGGTTATTCAAACCCTAACCCTTAGGGTTTCGTTGGGTGAATATTGCCTATTTCGTCTTTTTCCCTGGACATATTTTGTTCCCGAAAAAATTTCATTTTCTTCTTGAAAATTCTTACTCATTCAGTCTAGCTCGTAGCCAGAATCCTCCCGATTAATAATCATTCTAAGTTATAGAACGATTAATAAACACATAGCACATAATTAGTTATTAATAAAAATTCATTTTATTAATAACTAATTCTTTAACTCTTAAATTCTGGACAATTCAATTTTCCGGGTTGTCACAGTTTTCAAGATAATTGGACGGATGAGTACTCTATTTAGTACATAACATGATGTGTTTATAGCTGCGGCCTAAAATTTCTTTAGAAGTTTACTTTCTTGAATTAGGGTTCTAGCTGTTTCTTGTAAGGTTCGATTTTTTCTTTCTACCACTCCATTTTGTTGAGGGGTTCTAGGTGCTGAGAACTCATGAGTAATTCCTTTTTGATTACAAAATATAATAAAATCCTTTTAAAATTCAGTACCATGATCACATCTAATTTTTACGAGATTAAGACTATATTTTGTTTCCAAGTTTCTAATTAGCTTTTCAAACTCTTTAAATGCCTTATTTTTGTTTCTAAGAAATAGTACCCATGTGTATCTAGTAAAATCATTAACTATCACAAATGCATAAAATTTACCATTTAGACTAACATGCCTTTCTGGTCCAAACAAATCAAGATGGAATAATTGTAAGGGAGAAGAGGTTGATACCATGTTCTTGGTTGTGAATGATGTTGTTACTTGTTTTTCGAGTTGACAGGGCTCACATATACCTTTCTTCTCAAAATTTATTATGGGTAATCCTTTCACTAAGTTCTTTGATGATAGCTTTTTTATTAGGTCCATATGAACATGTCCCATTCTTTTATACCATAGATTTGCTTCATCTTGAATTGTGGCAAGGCATAATTCTTCCTCCTATTGCTCAAAATTAAGAGTATATATATTTCCTTCTCTTTGGGCAACTAAAGTAGCGTTGTTAGTACCATGTGAAATTGTACATTTGTCTTTTTAAATTTTACTTGATGTCCATTATCCATTAATTGACTGACACTGATAAGATTAAATTCTAGACCACTAACAAGATGAAAATTATTAATATTAACCTTGCCATTACCGATTTTACCTTTCCCAACTATTTCACAAGACCGACTGTCTCCAAATGTGACAGTTCCATGTTTCTTTTTGATATTTAGCTCCATAAACTTTGATTTGTCACCCGTCATGTGGCGTGAGCACCCACTATCAAGAATTCACTTTTGAAAGGATACTTTTGCCATGAAACATACCTGTTCAAAGAAGGTGCAATTTATCTTTTTGGTACCCATATCTTTTTGGGTCCACTTGTGTTAGTTGAAATCAAATCACTTTTCTTTACCCATAATGTTTTACTTCTACTGTTATTTTTCTTCTTTAAATAATTATCTCTAGATGACCTTTATTGCCACAATTTTTGCATGTAGTAAATGGTGTACAATAATTTAATTTAAATGATGATTTAGACTTCAGCATTTCAACTTCTTTTCTATATACTGGATTATATCCAATGCCTTCTTTATCATAACTAGGTCTTTATTTCCCTAACATGACATTTAAATTTTTTTCACCATGTACAAATTAAGCTAGGGAGAGTTTTAATGATTCTATTTCCTTTTGAAGTTCATTAGTTGGAGGTGTTTTATTATGAGATTCATCACTAAACGCATCAATACATACATCTCTCATTTTTATTTCATTTGTTAATTTTTCAACTTCACCACTTAAATGTTTTAATTTATTAAAATGTTTTTTATTATAGTTTATCTAAATAATCATTTTTCGCAGCTAATACTTTTTCTTCATTTGTGTGTGTTACTTTTTCTATTTCCTTCTTTTCTTCTATTAGTGATTCAACTTCGCCCATTAGCGTGTTTACTAGATCTTTTAATTATACATTTTTTTCTTTTAGCTTTTTTCATTTTCTTATTTCAAAATAATAATATCAGAAAGAGATACCTCGCTAAATTCACCTTCAAGTCCCATGAAGCATACTTGAGCTAGTTCATCGTTTCCATCTATCTCCACTTCGGATTCTTCATCGTCACTCCAAGTTAAGAAAGCTTTTTTCTTTTTGATCTCTTTAGTACCTTGCTTTCCTTTGTTCTTGAGTTGGAAACAGTCCTTCTTGAAGTGACCTGGTCGCCCGCATTCAAAACATGTCTCTTCAGCTTGCTTGGTTTTGAGTTTGTTTGGATTGAATGCATTCTTCCTTTTGTTCTTTCTCTGGATTAATCCTTTGAGTTTTCTCGAGATCATAGCTATTTCATCATCTGAGTTATCTTCTAGTTCCTCTTTAATTCCTGCATTTAAAACTAACACTTTCTTTCGAGGAACTTCTTCCTTGTCATCATATCTTTTTAATTGATGTTCATATTCTTCTAGTTCACCAAACAGAGTTAAGGTATCCATGGACGAAATATTGATAGAGTCTTGAAGAGTAGTAATTTTGGATGCAAACCTTTTGGGCATAGCCCAAAGTAGCTTATGATTTATTTCACTTTGTGGGATTGACTTGTCGAGCAACTTCAAGGAATTTATAAGTACTAGAAATCGTGCTTGAGCCATTTTGATTGTTTCATCTTTTTCTAGCTTAAACATTTCATAGTCATGCATAAGCATGCTTAACTTAACTTTTCGTACTTTGGATGTTCCTTCGTGACTCACCACTAGAGTATCCCATATCTTATTTGCTGTGTTGCATGATGAGACTTTATCTATTTTGGATTGTACCATGTCACTGAGAAGTGTGTTCATTGCCTTTGAATCATATAAAACCATATAGGTTTCGGTTGAGTCCATCTCTTGTGACGCCCCAAAATCCAGGTCCCTTCGAACCTCGGATTCGGTCCGCCACAAACTACTATCGTCAAACTATTTCTATCTTTTATTCATAACTTAATGAATATAAGTTTACTTATTACAATTTAGAATATAAATTCTTTCCACTTCTAGGATCTATGTAATGACCCCAAACTTTTATAAGTTTCTAATATTGGTCATTTACTATTCATGTATTACATCACATTCGATGTTATATAAATATGCGGAATAATTTAAAATTTTTCAATCTCCTTTGAAAATAAATCTTTTATTGATATCTTGACTCGAATCAATTACGAATCCTTGAATCAAATTATGTTATGATTCATTCTATTCGAATTACTGTATAAATCTTTACATCTCGATTCAAACTCCTCTATGTATCACATAGTACAACTTAACATGTATTACACATTATAAACTACTATCATGTACATCTACTAGAACCTAAACATGGTTCAAGAGCATCTATTTAAATAATAAATCAATCTCCTTCGATACCATTGAACTTTATCAATCAAATAGCACGTAACCTTTACTGTATATCCTTAACCTGCAAAGTGGTTATTTGCAAGGGTGAGGTCGACAGCCCAACATTTCTAACAGTTTTCATGCAGCACATAACATATAATAACATACTCAGTTCATGTATTCATAATCAATTAATATTTACTACGCATGTTACTTCACACATAACAAGCATAGAGATTTACTAACATAGGCATACCATCAAGATCAACTTTCACATTTCATACACATCTCATATGCATTTCATATATATACATCAACATTCTTATGGCCTAATATAGCTCAACTAACAGTTATCGCATTCATATATCAAATAGGAACTGAAAGACTTGCCTGATTCGTAATTTATGAACTACGACTTAACTGCTTAACGCTTATCTGCACTTCGTGTATTCCTACAAAGTTATATAATCATGGATTCATATCCATCAGTAACATATTTAATGCATTCTCAATGTAATAACAATGTTACATTGTTTCCTAACTAGGTTCGTAAAACCTACACTTCACTTTCTCATCATACCCTAGGTATGTATAGGTATACCTTAACCACTCATACTTGACATCAACATTCACCTATATTTATCACGCACTTGACTCACTATGTGTTCGACACATTTAAAACTCATTTAGGTATGTTCAAACGTACATACGAACGTCTAACTTAGTTGTAACTTTATACAACATCACTTACATAGCACAAGTTAGATTACGACCCAAACAACGTATCGTTGCTTTATGTCTTGAAAACGTTCCTTTGGATTTTAACATTTTGAAAGTCTTAATTAACATTCATCTTTATCACATAGCATGCTTCCTACACATTACATAGCATAGTGGTCACATATTACAAGTTCAATTAAGCATATATAGGTATGCTTCAAACATCAGATCAAAAATAGAACTTATTCCAAATCAGTAGGAGGATAAGCAATTTCATACTGTCCCAGGCTTAGGGACTGTAGCAAGAACAAGACTGTATCTTGGCCAGACCAAGGTTGAGCTTTGCACTTCCTATTTCTGTCCAAACTTTGACACACATAGACACTTACACTTCTCATGCATACATGCTAGAGGTCTTTACATACTTATATGACCACTTCAAGATCAACCTTATATGTTAGGGACTTTAGTTTAGGATTTTCACGAAATCAAAACCAAATAGGGTCATGTAATCACTAGGTGTATTAAGTAGCCTTATGTTCGCTTAAAGAGGTCACATAATCTGTACTACCCATGCTCATTCATATTCATATCTTTTACTCATAGCTAGCATTGTTTAACCCTTTAAAACATGCTTTAACCTCATGCTTGGTTTACTCCCATTATGTTTAACATATAAGACTTATGTTCAGAGACATAATGAAACATAACATGGCATCTCAAGCCTTTAAAATCTAAATACTCATATTTAATGCAACTTAAGTTTGAAAACATGTTCGAGGTTACCTTTGAAATTATTTTTCTTGAATGATGCAATATAGCACATATAAATCACGTCTAAGGATTTTATAGACATAACATGTCATATTAATCCATTAGAATCTAGGTATCCATGTGATACAACAAGATATGGAAAATATGTTCAAGTTTACTTTTGAAACCACTTGAAACTTAAACTATACAATCTCACACATACAAGACAACTTCAAAGCTCTAAACATATGTAGTCAAGTCATGTTAACATGTTCGTAAGATCAAAATGTATAACATATAACATTCATGCATATTTACCTTAACCATACCAAGCTTTTTCCTTTAAAACATTTTCTAACACAAAGCTAACAAGTTTTATCATGAATGAAGACACTATAAACACTATATCATGTTCATTTACATCTGAAATCAGTCATGTATACCAACCACTAAGTTTAGAACTTATAAAACATAAGTTTCCACAAGGTTTGTTTTCAAAACTTAAAGTCTTTGTTGAAGATCTTCTATTAAATCATGTTGGACACTTCATAACTCACAAAGAAGCTTTGTATCTCATGCTATACCTCTTTTTAGGTATGTAATTAAGTCATAACACCAATATTACAACATGTAGCATAACAAAACTCATCAACTAATTTGGGCAGTGCAATTGTTTGTCGCACTTAGTATAAATAGGGCGCAATGCATGGCGCACGCAGAATCGAGCGAGAATGCACTGCTTTTGCGAGTCTTACACCACTTTGATTCCTTTCCATTTAAACTGATTCCAACCATCATTAAAGAGTTCCTACATGTAAGTAAACTTCTTAAACACATTATAACATGTTAATTCATCATTCTTGACATAACGACTCAAGAAATTTCAAGAACTAAGCAAGACCCATTTCAAAAACACAATTAGAAATTATACCTCCTTAAGCTTGAATTGGACTCCTCATGTACTGTTTATGCTTCTACACTTTCTCAGCCATTTAGAACTCTCAACCTTAGACCATTACCAACCTCAAAAACTGAAAATGGAACTTCTATTTATAAGGGAAACTTGGACTAGACCTTGCCATTACACTAGAGTTAGAGTTCATGTTTAATGGGAGAAAACATTGGTCACTAAAGAGTTATTCAACAACCCCATACCAGCCACATTGCTAGCAATGATCACCTATTCCATAGCCACTTGGAGAATACGTAACTTACTTTTAGCCCACTGTTCATGTACCTTGTGACACTTAATTTGGGACAAGAGCAAATATCTCAGCATTTGGCCATGTAAGGCTTGGTTTGGTTCTTTTAATCCCTATAATGTAATATTAAGGTACAATTGTTACCATATTAGGAATTTAAAGATAACTTTTATACTCTCATCATATAATCCATGTACCTTAAATACATGTAATAAAATATCGAAGTCGGGTATTATTATCCGAGTAGTTCCATAATTATTTCTACTACTCACATAATCACATTATACCTTATTTAATATTAATGTTTATTTAAAACATTGATTTCCTTTCTCAGTTTCTAGAATACCCAGATAATTAATCATTTTTGTATTAAAATCCCTTATGGTTTTATTGTACCACTTGATACCTTGTATCATTAATCCCAATTAAATGCCACACTACATGTATTCTTAGGCCATAGATATTTTATATCACTACTACCCATATTTTCCATATTACCCATAGTAATATTATTTAATGATAATGTCCTCATTAATATTTTAATTGGGCTAAGTTTAATTCAATTGGCTATTCCCAACCCATAATCACATTTTACTATCACAACGATTAATTAGTATTAATCATTTATTATCTTACAATAATTAGTATGTACAACACTAATTAATATAATTCTTTCATTTCATTTCTTTCATAAATTGTTCCAAAACAATTTCCTTTAGCCACCACATACAATATTAACCTTATGCATAAATCTCTAACCAATAATTACTTATAACTATATTGGTTCTTTTAATCATTTACCTTTCAAATATCAATCCCTTTTTATATATTACAATACTATATAATATATTAAAATATCAAATTTTAATTAACATATTTCTTTCATCCTCTTATGCTAAACATATATGTTAATTCACCATCTTATACAAGTGAACTAATCCTTTCAATCAATTTAATATCATGCCACTACCACGCAAAGCTTCATAATATAATATTCTATAATATTACTTAATTACCCATATTTATTCTGGGCTAATTAATGAAATCTTTATTCATGTCATGTTTTGCTAACTAAGTTTCTTCATGAACACTAAGTCACCATTCATGACCTTATAAGAGTTATTAGTATACATGGCTTGCAAATCACATTTCATAAGCCCGACTCGAGTTTTCTACAGATCAAGCAAATTGCTACTGGTCACAAACTTGGAAATGGCGTAGTTGCGCCATACCAAATTCTCACGCAGACAAGTTTTGCATTAGCAGAACTTAAACCTTACACTTCTAAATACTTTATACATCCTCTTTAAGCGTTAACTTGCCTAACATCAATCCTCTATTTGGTTTTACATCATTGATTACTATTTTCCTTACAATTTAAGGATCACGCTTCAAATTATAAAACACTATTTTCCCTTATTAGTGTAACTGTAAGACCCCGAAATTTTTTTTAAATAAAAAGGAATTTCCTTTATTTATTATTTTGAAATAGTAAGGATGGATTTGATTAATGTGGTTAGTTATGGGTAAAATGCTGTAAATATTTCAAAATAAGCAAGTGGTTATAAAATATTCATTGTTGCCGGGGAATATTCGTTTGGTCGTGGAATATTAAATCTTTGTCGGGAATATTAAATGCATTTGACCAGCAGTAGCGACCATGTGGGCCCCATATGAAAGCGATTGGATGAGGAAAAGCGACAAAGTTTGGGTGGTTATAAATAACTGGCGTAGTTATTGCAAGATTAAGACCTGTTGGAATACCGGTGGTTAAAATACGATGTCTGGCGTGGTTGCACAAAGATAGCTTGCAGTATTGCACAAGATTGTTGAATTATTGATTCGCACGTAAGATGGCACTACTCAATAATTTTCACAGTGAGTTCTTGCTTCGATATTTTATTTTATTGATTCAATAATTCTTTGCGTTGATATTTTATATTATTGTTGTTCAATAATTGTCAACGCACTGAGATTTCCCATTATCGGATCAATAATTCATATTATTTGAATAATATTATTAGATAACATTATTGGCAATGTCTAGAAAGTTACGTCTAAGGAGAGGTTTGGTCACCTAATTGCGGCGAAGAAGGAGAGATCCTTATCGAAAGCCCCTCTTTCTCGGGAACAAACTGGTCATTATAAATGTGATTACGTAATATTATTTGTGAATAATTAATTATTGATTCATATGATAAGGAAATATTTATTTTATATGAATATAAATGATGGATTTATTTATGTGGTTATTAATGAAGGAATTAATGTTGAGGTGTTTTATCAAGATTTTATCGGATTGGAGGTATTAAAAATTAAATCGGGGTTTTGAGATATATCATGGGGTTATAATTTTTAATCCGACCGTTGGATTGTGGTAATTTTTGGGTATGTTATACATACATAAGTTGAGTATATGTCCACAAATTTTGAACCGTTTAAAAATTCACGAATGATTTGTTATGAATTTTAAGAGGTGGTGATTAGGAAATTAGGGTTATAATTGATTTTGGTGGAAAATTCTAGAATTGAGTGGGCCCCACTTGTGGTTGGTGAAGAAATGTGCTGAATTTTATTTCAAATGTGGTGGGTGGCAATAGTAGCGGTGTAAAGCCATCAGTAGCAGGTCAAGTGCCTTTTCTAGGGCTAACATTTTCCTATAAATAGAGGGCTAAGTTAGAATTGAAAATCACACCAGAAACAAAGTTTTCTCTTTCTCTCTCTCTATATTATCGAGCGTATTCTTGTAAGTATTTTGAGTATACTTTGAGTATTGTTAGACGGTGCAAGTTTCCTTCAGCACTATATCCGGTGTTTCAACTAGAAGTACTGTCTTTCGAGGTAAGGGATGTTATTTTCTTCTCAAATGATATTAATTCTTCAATATCATTATCTTTGAAATATTGGTTGGTACTTTTTATCAAATTTGGAACTTTTTCATGTCCGGGTTACTATTCATGAGTTACTATTCACGAGTTACTATTCATGAGTTACTATTCACGAGTTACTATTCACGAAAGTACTATTCATGAAGCGTGAAGATGTTTTTTGTGGAATTTCTATCTTTGGGTGTGAGAGTTACTATTCACGATACTCAAGACTATTCACGATACTGACAGACTATTCACGAAATCGGACTATTCAATAGAAAAATGAAAATTTTCTTTTCGTCCAAAATATCTATTTTGGATACTAGCTTTGATTGTATCCATGTTTTGATCATTCTTGAATTTTACACCACTATGATTATTTTTTGAGGTATTGTTGGACATGGATAAAACAAAGTACGAATCCTTAATCCTTAATCCTTGTCATTTTGTTTCCTTCGGATTCGTTTCTTTAAAATATTTTCATCATCCTCGGTCTTAAATGATGATATTATTGAATATCTTTGGCTGTGAGTGCAAAGATGAGCAGTGTTGAGATGAACATGATTAATTGATGAATATCTTTGGCCTTTAGTGCAAAGATGAATATTTGATTTGAGAAGAATATTGATTGATGTTACTGAGGATAAAATATTGATGATGGACCTGTTGAATTCATAGATTATAGTAGATTTCATTCTCTACGTAACTCTTTCTATGAATTATTATTTCCGCGAATATTGATCCGAAACTTGTTGTCTATTGTATTCTATCGATTTTTCCTCGTTGGAGACTAACGATAATTTGTTGTATATTATCTAGTAGTCATAATATTCTTTATTGGGCTAGTTGAGCTCACCCTTTTCTTTTTGTTCCATTTTTCTCGGGGAGGCGAGAATATAGCAAGTACTTAGTCTGGGTATGGAATGAAGGTTTTAGAAAGGATTGTTTAGTAGTCCTCACCATTTTTAATGTATCAATAAATGTGATGAGGATTTATTTGAGTATAAATATTGTCTAGAAGATAATATTTGTATTTAAACTCACAGTTTTATTGTTGTGATAATAAAGTTGTAGTTGTTTCTGTACCATGTATTTGGCGACTCAGAATGGGTTGGGTGGAATGGACCTATTTTGGGGTCGTCATAGTTGGTATCGAGCTTAGGATATGATCTCTGGCGGAGATCGGGGAATAGAACTAGGAGGGAGAGGCGAGTAAATCCTTCGCGCTAGTGTGTCCTACCTAAGCTTATTTGTTAGTTGGTCAATTATATAGGGATATTATGTGATTGATTTCCTTAATTAACCCTTGTTTTATGATGTGATTTGAGAATGTCGTAATCGAGAATATTAATAGTGGAGTAAATGAGATCGTGGAGATGCTCGCACTTAACAACGAGGAGAACGTGCAACAGTCGACAATGTACCTCCTGTGAATAACACACTTTGAGCGATGATGAACGAGGGATGTTTAGAAGCTTTTTTGCGATTCATGCAAAATCGACGCGAGGAGACTCGTGCTCAAAATCTGAGGAGGAAATGATAGTAATTCATGGGTAGTCACAACCCAAGCAGTTCAAAGAGTTGGGACCACGAGAACTGGGAAAGCGAGATCCGATCACGGCGGAAACATGGGTCAAGCAAATTACCAAGATATTCGATGTCTTGGGATGCACGAAGGAACGAAAGTTCCATTCGCTACTTTTATGTTCCGTGGCGAAAGGCAGACATCTTGGTGGGAATCGTGAAGCGTATCCATTCATTTGCACTTAGCATGTCATGGGAGACGTTTGAAAGCAGTTCAATGACAAGTACTTCCTCGAAAGTATTCGCTATATGAAGGAAGTGGAGTTTATTAGATTGAGCGAATAACATGACGGTGTCCCAAAGACGAGGCTTAAGTTTGCGGAGTTATCCGAGTTTGCACCTCATTTGGTGGAGAATGAGGAACGTATGACGCGGATGTTTTCGAGAGGTTTGAAAACCTAAGATACGCCAAGATATCTCATTTCTCATAAATTTTCTCTCTATTCGAGATGTTGTAAAATGAGGCTCGGTTGTTAGAGCGAGATAACGAGTACGTGTTCAACCGAGGGACCATAACCAGGATCATACCAAAGATAGCAGTCATCAGAATAACGATAACCAGTGGAGAAAGAAGAATACGGACAAAGGCGGTAACCACTCTGGTGGTAATCGTGGCCATGAAAATAGAAGAAGCTAGTTGGGAGGAGATTTTAAAAAGAGGAGATTCAACAACGACCATGTGAAGACGTCAGCGCCAGTGGCAACTGGTTCCAAGGGAGGAGAAAGACCATCGGTCGTATGTTACAAATGCGGGAAAGAGGGACATATCAGCCCAAACTTCCCACAACAGTTTAAGGTATGCTATAATTGTGGAAAAGAAGGACATATCGCTCGAGATTGTACGATATCGAAACCTAGTGCAGCGGGGGCGGTGACTCAAAAGGATGTCCCAGAAAAGTCAAAGTCAACGATTCTCGGAAGAGCGTTTATCGACCGGTCATTAAAATGCGAAGAACCCGAACGGTTAGCACGGGTTAGTTAATTATAAATTCTTGCGAAGTTTATACCTTACTAGAATACCGGTTCTACCCATTCTTTTATCTCTTGCTTTGCGCTTCAACGTTTGAACTTGACTACGGAGAAATTAGACTTTGACCTATTTATGGAGACTCCGTTAGGAGAAACTTTCATTACATCCGTTGTTTAAAAAAAAATCTTGTTTGATTCAAGTTGGCACCATTACCTTACCTGTTGACCTTATCTCTTTAAAGATACTTGCTTTTGGGGATTGATTGGTTAACTACTCATCATGCCAAAATTGATTACTTTCGTAAGGTTGTTAGTTTTCATATTCCTAAGCAACCTGTTATTCAAATTCAAGTAATCAAACCATTGTAGTCAAACATTTTCATATCAAGCCATGAAGTCATTCGTTTATTACGGATGTCAAGTTTTCTTAGTCCATGTTATGGATTTGAATAAAGACACGTCAGATTTGAATAATATTCTTGTTGTTATTGATTTTTCCTGACGTATTTCCTGAAGAATTTATTGGCTTACTCCCAAAGACTGATATTAAATTTTGTATCGACTTTGAAGCCGCTTACAAAACTCATTTCTAA
Organism: Panax quinquefolius; assembly: GCA_020205615.1. Taxonomy (NCBI): domain Eukaryota; kingdom Viridiplantae; phylum Streptophyta; class Magnoliopsida; order Apiales; family Araliaceae; genus Panax; species Panax quinquefolius. The sequence continues at coordinate 71,066,179 of CM035158.1, read as the reverse complement.
AATCTCACATCGAATGGCTCTATTGAACTTCGAGAGTTAAAAATTCAACTATAGAATTTGGTACCGAGCCTTTATCTTGTGACTTCCTTTGTGGAATGCACAAAAGCGAGACTCTCCGTGGGGACACCATATTAGATGCGATAGTAAAGCGATAGGTGTCATTGTAACGTGTTATCCAAGGTTGGGATATGAGTCACGATTGAGAACAACCTAAGTCGGTAATCAAAATACGTAGCTTTCAGGCTTAGTTGGTTATTATCGGAGATTCGTTGAAGGATATTCTCGAATCGCTATTCCATTAACTTAAGCCGACTCGAAAAGATACAAAATTCGAATGGAGCAAGGAATGTGGGAAGAGCTTCAAGAACTCAAGAGGAGACTCATTTCAAGACATGTTACGACCATGCCATCCCGGAAAAGCTTAACGTGGTAGCCGGCGTGTTGAGTAGAAGATCGTATACAAGGCACGAAAGTACGATATTGTCAAAGACTCATTTCAGTATAATATACAAATAATAGAGATGGAGATGAAAACTCTAGGTACCCACGTGATGATATCTGATGCACGTGATGATATCTGAGTATAATCGACTTTAATCGATAAAGTTAAAGTCATTCAAGCTACACACACCGGAAATGATGAATTTGAAGAAGGAGGTGCAAGAAGTTGTTATTTCAAAAGCGAGAATCGGAGGAGGTGAGGAAAGCTCAAACCTTCGATTTATTAATCCGGTTGAAATTCTCGATCGAATAGGAAGCGTGGCCTATAGACTCGTTTTACCACCAAGTATGACGGCGTGTTCATAACGCGTTTTTCACGTATCGATGTTACGTAAATATATGGACGACCCGAAACACGTCATTGAGTTAGAACTGGACGAGATAGCCTAAGACTTAACGTACGAGGAGGTACCTGTCAAGATTTTGTAGAGGAAAGAACATGACCTATGTACTGAGGTTATACCATAAGTTAAAGTTTTGTGGAGAAACCATGCTATAGAGGAAATGACCTGGGAATTTAAAACGGAAATGAAAGCGAGGTATCCTCACCATTTCGAAACACCAGGTACGTACGTCAATTTCGAGGACGAAATTTCATAAGGAGGGGAGGTTGTAAGACCCCGAAATTTTTTTTAAATAAAAAGGAATTTCCTTTATTTATTATTTTGAAATAGTAAGGATGGATTTGATTAATGTGGTTAGTTATGGGTAAAATGCGCAAATATTTCAAAATAAGCAAGTGGTTATAAAATATTCATTGTTGTCGGGGAATATTCGTTTGGTCGTGGAATATTAAATGCGTCGGGGAATATTAAATGCACAGTAGCGACCATGTGGGCCCCATAATGGAAAGCGATTGGATGAGGAAAACGACAAAGTTTGGGTGGTTATAAATAACTTGGCGTAGTTGTTACAATTAAGACCATTGGAATACCGGTGGTTAAAATCTGATGTCTGGCGTGGTCAGACAAGATAGCACGCGGTATTGCAAGACAAGTATTGTTGAATTATTGATTAAATGCACGTAAGATGGCACTACTCAATAATTTTCACAGTAATTCTTGTTCAATATTTTATTTTATTGATTCAATAATTCACTGCGTTGATATTTTATATTATTGTTGTTCAATAATTGTCTTTTGCAAGATTTCCCATTATCGGATCAATAATTCATATTATTTGAATAATATTATTAGATAACATTATTGGCAATGTCTAGAAAGTTCGCATCTAAGGAGAGGTTTGGTCACCTAATTGCGCGCCAAGAAGGAGAGATCCTTATTGGAAAGCCCCTCTTTCCGGGAGCAATTTGGTTGTTATAAATGTGATTCTCGTAATATTATTTGTGAATAATTAATTATTGATTCATATGATAAGGAAATATTTATTTTATATGAATATAAATGATGGATTTATTTATGTGGTTATTAATGAAGGAATTAATGTTGAGGTGTTTTATCAAGTATTTTATCGGATTGGAGGTATTAAAAATTAAATCGGGGTTTTGAGATATATTGGGGGTTATAATTTTTAATCAAACCGCTGGATTGTGGTAATTTTTGGGTATGTTATACATACATAAGTTGAGTATATGTCCACAAATTTTGAACCGTTAAAAATTCACGAATGATTTGTTATGAATTTTAAGAGGTGTCTGATTCGGAAATTAGGGTTATAATTGATTTTGGTGGAAAATTCTAGAATTGAGTGGGCCCCACTTGTGGTTGGTGAAGAAATGTGCTGAATTTTATTTCAAATGTGGTGGGTGGCAATAGTAGCAGGTAAAGCCATCAGGTAGCAGGTCAAGTCTGCTTCGGCGGGCTAACATTTTCCTATAAATAGAGGGCTAAGTTAGAATTGAAAATCACACCAGAAACAAAGTTTTCTCTCTCTCTCTATATTATCGAGCGTATTCTTGTGAGTATTTTGAGTATACTTTGAGTATTGTTAGACGGTGCAAGTTTCCTTCAGCACTATATCCGGTGTTTCAACTAGAAGTACTGTCTTTCGAGGTAAGGGATGTTATTTTCTTCTCAAATGATATTAATTCTTCAATATCATTATGCTGAAATATTGGTTGGTACTTTTTATCAAATTTGGAACTTTTTCATGTCGGGGTTACTATTCATGAGTTACTATTCACGAGTTACTATTCATGAGTTACTATTCACGAGTTACTATTCACGAGTACTATCGTGGAAAGCGTGAAGATGTTTTTTGTGGAATTTCTATCTTTGGGTTTGAGTTACTATTCACGATACTCGGCACTATTCACGATATCTGACACTATTCATAGAAAAATGAAAATTTTTCTTTTTCGTCCAAAATATCTATTTTGGATACTAGCTTTGATTGTATCCATGTTTTGATCATTCTTGAATTTTACACCACTATGATTATTTTTGAGGTATTGTTGGACATGGATAAAACAAAGTACTGAATCCTTAATCCTTAATCCTTGTCATTTTGTTTCTTTGGATTCGTTCTTTAAAATATTTTCATCATCCTCGGTCTTAAATGATGATATTATTGAATATCTTTGGCCAGTAGTGCAAAGATGAATGATTTCGAAGAATATCTTTGGCATGTAGTGCAAAGATGAGCGAGGTGTTTAAATGAACATATTGGATCGATGAATATCTTTGGCTGTAAGTGCAAAGATGAGTAGGTGTTTAAATGAATATGACCGATCGATGAATATCTTTGGCACAGTAGTGCAAAGATGAGCAGTGTTGAGATGAACATAAACCGATTGATGAATATCTTTGGCCTTTAGTGCAAAGATGAATATTTGATTTGAGAAGAATATTGATTGATGTTACAGGATAAAATATTGATGATGATATCGTTGAATTCATAGATTATAGTAGATTTCATTCTCTACGTAACTCTTCTATGAATTATTATTTCACGCGAATATTGATCCGAAACTTGTTGTCTATTGTATTCTATCGATTTTTCCTGTTGGAGACTAACGATAATTTGTTGTATATTATCTTAGTCATAATATTCTTTTATTGGGCTAGTTGAGCTCACCCTTTTCCTTTTTGTTCCATTTTTCTCGGGAGGCGAGAATATAGCAAAGCAATGAGTAGCCTGGGGTATGGAATGAAGGTTTTAGAAAGGATTGTTTAGTAGTCCTCACCATTTTTTAATGTATCAATAAATGTGATGAGGATTTATTTGAGTATAAATATTGTCTAGAAGATAATATTTGTATTTAAACTCACAGTTTTATTGTTGTGATAATAAAGTTGTAGTTGTTTCTATACCATGTATTTGGCGACTCAGAATGGGTTGGATGGAATGGACCTATTTTGGGGTCGTCACAGTAACCCACTATTCAACACCTTTACGGTTTCTTACCACCAATAACACAACACTCGAATATAGCACATACATACATTCCCTTAATCCTAACTTCTTACCATGTATCAATTCACTCAATAATTCTCTAACCACTTCAAAGGTATATTGATTTTCTTCCCTCGTCAACAACGTGCATATATACAAGTCCAAACCTAACACACCTCGAGTCTTTAATAGTATTCAATATAGTACACTGAGTGGTTTCCCACAAACAACGAATAAATTAGTTTCGCTCGCAAATACACCTTGTTTTTCACAAGTGAGTTAGATCGGTTACTAATTCAGTATATACCTCCGCTTTTCGAAGGAATTGTTTAGCCCGACTCTATACATCAACCATTAAAGAGTATGATTGCCTTACTACTTAGACTTGATACTCACTGCATACAAATACTCAAAAAATTTGGTGATTATCAAAGATATTTTAATGTCACCACCTTACTATAATAAAATAATTTAACATAAATTATTTAATATCAATAGATAAAATTTCATCCGTCTTCTTACAAATTCATCTCTACAATTTATAACAAATATATAATAACAATATATATATATATTTATTAAACAGAACCTCACTTTTTGCATAGTTTATATTACCTATACAACACCACATCACATACCTCACAACGCATTATATATTTTTATTTCAACCCTTCACATGCCTTAAGAATTTTATTCACTAAATTCTTATTTTAATATTTTCTGAAAATTTGGGTTCTTACATCCTCTCCCCCTTATAAGGATTCTATCCTCGGAATCACCGAAACCTCTTCTACTCGGTGCTATTTCGAATATTACATATTCTTTTGAATAATTTTATTCATTCTCTTTTCGGAAGTTTTATTATAACTTTCTCAGTTGCATTCTATCGCATTCTCCTTTTTAAGGAACATTCTATTCACTACATTCATCACACAAAAGAATAAGAGTCTTACACGATTTTTCAATAATCAGGAAGTAGTATGAATAACTCAGATTCCAAATTATGATGAGGGGTCACACAAGACCGTGAACCAGTGCTTCATCACAATCCTTCACACTACAAACCAAAGTGTTTATCAATCACAAGGACTGAAAACACCCTCCACACGTACAATTGGTGGCCAGCCAATTGTACCACTACGTTGGGCCGCAACGTAGTGTTTTGTAACAACTACATGCGTTACGCTCAGAACCATTGTCCCCGAAAACATTTCCCCTTATAAGGTTGTTCAGCTCAGCTTTTCCACATCTGAATCCGCACCAGACAATCTGGTTTGGCATAAATACTCAAGAACGTTTGAATTCCACAAATATTTTTCAACAGTCGTCTAGCCGAATCAAATAGCTTAGACTTTTATCAACAATTCGGACATCCATCAAAATAATTTGGCCAACTTAATTGACCTTTTTCAAAATTTAAAAGAAAACCAAAAATTCTTTTATGACATAATGATACCGTACTAGATTAGTAGTACGTTTAGGATTCTGCCATTATTTGACTTTGTCATACTACACCGTACCAAAATTGGATGACGATATTTTGATCACAACCAACACTAGGTTCAACTGCATTGAAGACTCCATCATTTACCATTTCTACACCATACCAAATGATGTAAATGGTCAGAAATACATTTTAAAAATTTTCAAATCATTTTGTCTTAGCCGAAACAATTAGCATAGACATATGGATAACGGTATTGTTTTTAAAACATCATTGGTTCAATCACATGATCCAAAGTTTTTTGAGAAAACAGAAATACAAACATCAGCACGAAGTCAATAAATTTTGAAAATCTAGCAGAGCTAGAAGATTTAGAAAATCCATGTTTCTCCATCAACTTTACTCCATTACTTCATTCTATTAATATCTAACACCATCAATGCTTACTATACCAAAATTTCTAACTTCATAACATACATATACCCGATATAGTTCAACAAATTTACCACACTTTGGAAATTCAGGAACTTGCCATAATCATATGAGTTTAAGAACTTACCCTAGTCAGACCATAGGCGTCCATTCGCTGAGGGGTTCAAAAACATTTCATATAATGATGAGTCCCGAACGTACCATAGGTATGAATTTTAAGAACTCGCAACTTAACCTTATATTCTCTAACTAAAATCTATCTATTTGTTATACACATGAGAAAAGAATCACCTTCTCGACAGGTATATAGCAAATAGCGCGACACAAACATTTCAATGACCACTTAACTCTATCTTACACTTTTCTTGATACGAATTCTTCGTATCTCATCACATACAACTCCTCATTAGTTCATATCGTACCATTTCATAGTACATTTACTTATAGCATCAAGCTATACACACTTAGTCATTACAGACTATTTATCACTTAATAGCTCAATCCGATCACGTCATGATCATCAATTTACCTTAGGGTTCTTTCCCTATTATCAACAAAACTCCACTCGAGTTCATTCGCATCTTATAGACACCACCTTAACATTTTTATTACCGGAGTTAGGAAACTCCTGAATTCTCATTCTCTTAGATACTTCAAGATTCTTCTTTGAATCTTCACATATATATTAATCATTATCTTTTTCTCTCTCAAGTTATATCCTGAGGTACACTTACCTAAAGTTTATAACCTACAGCTTTGATACCAACCTGTGACGCCCCCAATTCCAGGTCCCTTCGAACCTTGGATTCGGTCCGCCATGATACTACTATCGTCAAACTATTTCTACCTTTTATTCATAACTTAATGAATATAATTTTACTTATTATAATTTAGAATATAAATTCTTTCCACTTCCAGGATCTATGTAATGACCCCAAACTTTTATAAGTTTCTAATCTTGGTCATTTACTATTCCTGTATTACATCACATTCGATGTTATATAAATATGCGGAATAATTTAAACTTTTTCAATCTCCTTTGAAAATAAATCTTTTATTGATATCTTGACTCGAATTAATTACAAATCCTTGAATCAAATTATGTTATGATTCATTCTATTTGAATTACTGTATAAATCTTTACATCTCGATTCAAACTCCTATATGTATCACATAGTACAACTTAACATGTATTACATACTATAAACTACTATCATGTACATCTACTAGAACCTAAACATGGTTCAAGAGCATTTATTTAAATAATAAATAAACCTCCTTCGATACCATTGAACTTTATCAATCAAATAGCACGTAACCTTTACCGTATATCCTTAGCCTGCAAAAGTGGTTATTTACAAGGGTGAGCTCGATAGCCCTGCAATTCTAACAGTTTTCATGCAGCACATAGCATATAATAACCTACTCAATTCATGCATTCATAATCAATTAATATTTACTAGGCATGTTACTTCACACATAACAGGCATAGAGATTTACTAACATAGGCATATCATCAAGATCAACTTTCACATTTCATACACATCTCATATGCATTTCATATATATACATCAACATTCTCATGGCATAATATAGCTCAACTAACAGTTATTGCATTCATATATTGTCAAGAATATACATGTGAATGATATTCCTATCTATATATGATTTGATTATGATATATATATATATGAATGAATATGCAAGTATACTTGCATTAAGAAAAGCTGTAAAGTCCTATGATAGATTATAGAAACACTTGTACAAGGACATAGAATGAATTGATCAAATATGTTAGGTGGATCTTACATAAGCAAAACAGCTTTGTAAAGTCCTTAAAAAGAAATGATGTACAAAGACTATAAATATAGAAAGATCAAGCATGTTAGGTTGATCTTATAATATAATAGATAGGCTTATTTGATCGTCGAGCACTGCACCAGAAATCGTAGTCTACCAGGAGAGTCAAGGATAACTCGAGAGCTATCAAGGCAGAATTGTAGTCTGCAAGATAGTAGATCTCGGAGTTCGTAGACTGCCAGGAGAAACGAGGAAGGATCGTAGGGTGTCGAGGAGCACTTACTCGAGCCGTAGTCTCTTGAGGAAGTCGTGTTCGAGAATCGTAGACAACCGCCCCTAAGAGCCGAGTAGATCATGCGCCAAAGCCAAGTCAAGAATCGTAGACTACACTCGGAGTCGTAGAGTCTATTAATGTCAAAGCTAAGTCAAGAATCGTAAACTACACTAAGTCGTAGAGTCTACTGATCGTATCAAAGGCAGAGATCGTAGTCGAGCAAGATCAGATGAAGACAACAAGCACAACGGCATAATCATAGTGTCAAGATCGATCTCGGGTCGTGAGTCGAGCACGGTTCGAAAATTTGAATCGAATCAGAGAGTGAGCTAAGACCTCAACAGATGTGCTCACAAAGCCACGATAAAATCGTAGAGCAAACACAATTCTCAACAATTGAGCACTCCCAGAATATCCAAAGGAATGAAACCTCAAGTTGGTACTGCAAAGATACATCTCACCTAAAGGAAGCTAGAGAGCACTCAACGAATGACATGCAAGCCAATAGAAGATTTAAGCATCAACACAATCAACATTCAGATTGAGTGGTGAAGCCATTCAAGATGAAGTCTTCCACAAGATGATCATAAGAAGACTTTAGTAGCTGACTAAGGAAAGTCAGCATATGCAGTAGCTATCAAGTACAAAGATGACAATGATCTTGAAAGTAACCAAGATCGTAGTGTTTGCTAAACGAAGAAAGAACTGATGGATTATACATAAAGATACTGGTCAGCCTCTGAAGAACAAGGCTAAAGTGATTAAGCATTGGGTCAGTCCATTGATGATAAGTGAACGGGAGATCACAAGGAGAAAGTGAGCTAGACACGCCACAAATCTGAAGTGTCTTGTTATTCAGAAGGGGCCAGAGCGAGAAGTCAAGCCATCAGTATCTAAGAGCAGTCGAGGCAAACAGAAGTGATGAAGTACTGCACGAAAGAAGGAAGAGATGCTCTACATTGAAGATCCAATCAACACTCTTCAAGATCGTAGTGTTGAGCAGTAGTCAACAAGACACTACGATCAGGTCCAAGAGAGCAAGCATCAAAATCATAAAGTTCGGTCATCCGAAGATTGAAGCATTGGCAACGGTTCAATCTGAAGGTTGGTATTAGGACAAAAGCTTATTGAGAGCATCGATGCAAAAGGACAACCTTTGATCAAGATAATCAGAAGGGGGAAATAAAGTCGTCGACCTGCCCGAGACATCAAAGTAACATATCTAACGGGGTAGGTGAAACAGTTGACTGAAGTGTCAGAAAGTCAGAAAAAGATGTCATGTCACATTTGCAGTCTGCACCAAATAATGCGAGATATGTGAAGCCATTTGAATAGCTTCCAATGGCTACTTTCCAACGGGAAGATTAGATAGCAGTATAAATCAACAAAGCCTCAAAGATCAAAATAAGCTGATGATTACTATATTACAGAATCGTTGAGTTGTTGAATGCTATTGTTGACTCTACGAGTTCCACCAAAAGATCAACAAAACAAATCTCAGTGACAGTGAGACTACCAAGGTGGAAGTGAAGAAGCCTTGAAGAAGGACTTAAACGGATTAGAGCTTTACTCAACAAAGATGAGAATGCCATTGAAGATGGTAGCCAAGCTAAGAGCCGAGAAGGCCAAAGAGATAGCATTTAGAAAAGTGGCAGAGTACAAAGAAGATCAGGAAAGCCACTCTACGAATCACCATGAACCTAAAGTTGAAACTGAACAAGTGCAGAACCATGTCTGCAAAACATTCAAGAAGGGTTCTGGGATTGCTAAGTACCAGAAGAAGTCTACCAAAAGCTCAGGGACTTAGAAAATCCAGATGGTGATGGTGCACAGCTGACATCAAATGAAGATGAGCAGAAAAGAGTAAAGATCAGTTTCACCAAAGAAGATGTGGTCCAGACTCGAAGCAAAATGCAAAGAGGACCACACTAAGCTGCTAAGTACAGAAGATGTTCCGAGCTTAATGACATCTTAGCAGCTCAGCACCAACAACATCAACAACTACAACAACAAGAAGCAAGGGCCTGAAAGATCCTTGTCCGGAGGGACTAAATGAAGTTCCAAGCCTGCTAGGCTTGAAGAGTTCCCAGGGAACTAGAGAAGTTCCAAGGCTGCTGGCCTTGATGAGTTCTTAGTGAACTGAAGTTCCAAGGCTGCTGGCCTTGAAGGAATCTTAGTGATTTAGGGTGCTACCCTTCCTTAGTGGAAATCTTGCTAGTTGAAAGCAGAAGAGTGGATTAGGAGCTTGAGTCTCTGAACCACTTAAAACCCCTTGTGTCTTTTACTTTATGTCATTTACCTTATGTACATTAACTGCTATAACTGCTATGTATGTGTTAACTGCTTACTACTAAATTAACTCTAAGAAAAATGTGTGATTGATTATGAATATGTCAATGAAGGGGATCTTTTACTTATTCCGCTGTGCTTGAAAAGATTCTTATGTCTGGCATATACTACTTAATGAGCACTACAAAATAAATAAGAAAAAGTATTTGAAATTCAAAGGATCTATTCAACCCCCCCCACCTTCTAGATCTATATTGTGCCTAATAGGAACTAACAATTGGTATAAGAGCAGGTTCTCATGCTATATTAAAAAGCTAATCGCTTTGAGTCTGATCCTAGGCACAAACATTGTTCTAAACTTAGTTTAGTAATAAGTCACTTGTTATATGTAGATGAGCTCACACGTTGGAAATATTGTGTACAGGTAAATGTGTATACACACCTGAAGCTGCTCAGATTGGTCCATGTTCTTGACTGTCATATCAACAAGACCAATCCTTGCTCACGGACAATCTTGTAGTCTGAAGACCAGGCTAAAAAGCTCAGGAGACATCAATAAAAAAGAATCAAACATCCACCAGCCTGAAAAGATGAAAAGGCCATACATGCTAAGCAATGCTTATCCAGAGAAGAAAGAAGAACTTCTCAAACATGTGTCTGGCCAACCTGCAGCTGGATGTAAATCTTGTGAATTCAAGGATGTCAAAGAACTAAAGATGCTGATATCCTCTTAGCTTGCATCTTCAAGACCACAACTGATTGATTGAAGGTCAACTGGAGCAGCTAGTTGTCAGGAGAAATTGAGAAACTATGCACATCAATGCAACTCAGTATATCTTAGATAAATGACTGTTAAGAAACTGATAGTAAAAAGGTACGGTTCCTCACTTATATAAATTGGAGCATCATGATTGCATCCCTTATGAACTATAACAATATTCTTTCAAGGAATCATAATCTACCTAAAAAAGTGAGGAGAGAAAGTACACTGAGGGTGGAAACTCAAATGCTTATAAACTTTCTCTCCATCCAAGTTTTAAGTTGAAGATGACAGCTTGAAAGTAATCTGAAATGGGTCATAAGAGCATCACAGGTTAAATTAATTCTATGTGAAGTAATCTTTGCTGATGGGTTAGTATGTATGTACTTCCTATAGTCTAAGTGTTTAATAACACACAGAGTATGATTAGTTCTACAAGAGTATCTTGAAGATTCATAGAAACTGATCACCTCCATGAATCAACCAGATACTAATAAATCGTAGAGTTGATTCTCACTCTGTGAGCATTTAAACCTTGTGAACATAACCTAGCAAATGACGAAACCATCAAAGAAAAAGAGTGTTTTATTAAAATAGCAAATGTTACACACACTCACCATTATGCATCTCAAAATGTATTATCTGAATTAGTTACATGCATGAATATGATTGGTGGTGATCAATATGATGATTATCCAAATATATGAGGAACAGGGGTTTAGAAAACTAACCTAGCAGGACCCATCTAACCATGGGTACAAAAAATAGAAATTTATAACCCTGCAGTACACGGTCTATCCGCCACACTAAGGAATGTTGAGGCAAAAGACTTGATCAAAGAAGATTCAATCAAAGATAAGGCTTAAGGCATTGAAATGATTACGATAAAAATCCTATATGTCAAAGCACATGTCCTTGAAGACTTCTTTGAGCCGATTCGAATAAAGCTCACATGGTCTGCTTTGATTTTATGTGGAAGCAGCCATTCAATTTGAGATGAAAAAGGGTCTTAGATGCTCAATCATGCAAAGGGAAGAATCCTCAAGAAAGCTTTTCACAGAGGATAATCGAGCATCAAATATGAGGAACTCATTATAGGAGCGAAACTCCACAAGGTCAAGCTAACATAGAAGACTACGTTTGCAGTACTGTCAAAAGATTGTAAACTGATCAGTCCTGGAATTATCCATGTCTACGATGAAAATGGATTTGATTGCTTGTGGTGATTTCAATCAGAAGGAGATATGCAAGGATGCCTCTTAATACACGTGATGAAAAGGAAATCACACCTCACTGAGAAGACATCATCAACCATGGGGGAGCAGTGATCTGTTAAGGAACAACAGCACTGAAATATTCTATGTACCAGCTATAGAGTCCCAAAACTTTGTGGGTGATGAACCAAATAAAGATCAATAGTCAGTAGGAACATCTGATCGTAATGTAAGAGCAGAAGGACACCACGATTACAGCAAATGCAATTGTCTAAAGTTGGGAGAGGACCTCCCCACTTGTAAAGGTCAAATGAGATATCAGTGCAAACTACTCCTAAAGTACTTCATCTGGAAAGCGTCTCAGGGACAAACCTGACCCTTAGTTCATTCTAAGGGGTTGGCCCTTCCTGAGCTACCTTAACCCAGAAGGATTGCTTAGTCAAGTTCATCTCAAGGATCAAGACAGTCAGTCAACGATCGTAGAGTAAAAGTAGAAGCAAACTCAATGATCGGAATGCAACCTCAGCGATCGTAGAAACAGACTCAATGATCGTAGTCTTACTAGAGGCTATTCTAACTCATGAGGAGCTTGAAAGAATGGGACAATTGCTCAACCATTCAGATTATGGGAAGATTAGTTCGAATGCTGGTCGGAAAGATGTCCTACTGAAGAGAAATACCCAAGGCTTCATGAAGTACATCAGTAGTTGAGCCATGCAGGTTCAAAATGAAAAGTAATGTCAAAAACCATCCACTGCATCATTTCTCAAAAGTTGATCGTTGAGTCAACAAAGGAAATCCTAGAGTCCATAGCTGCCCTATCATGTTACTCTACGAACTAGAGAGGTCAACGGTCAATCCACGTCAATCAAACGACTACTCTTCTAAAAGAAACATCAAATTGAAAAGTTAATGGGGGAGTTACAGCTCATTACTGGGAATCGTGCAACCAATGGCTAGTTGACATATCACAGCATATGCAGAGTGAGAAGGAACTATCTTAAAGACAAATTTAAAATTTACAAACAATTATCAGGAACTGTCAAACCTCTCTCCCTCCCATTTTTAAACCCTAAAAGCCTCCTCACATACAAATTCCATTAATCCTCCAAATCCTTACCCAAATCATACTTAACTATCTCTTATAAGACTCTCTAAAACAAATATCCATATTCTTGAACTCCTCAAATGACAGATTGGCGAGTAATCACTAACATTCAGCTAGAAACCAAGACGTTCAAAAAAGTAGAGAAAAGGTTTAGGGATATTCTTGAACTTGTGAAAAAGGCTGGGTTCTCAGAATGTCTTGAGGCAAACACACGAATATATGGTGACCTTGTCAAAGAGTTTCATTCAAATGCAACCGTAAATTCTAGGATTCTCTCCACCAAGGCGAAGGGTCAGATTCTGAAGCTAAACTCTTCTGACATCAATCAATGCTTAGGCCTTCCTGACCAAGATTTGAAAAGCCTAGAAGAGATCGACACTGAAAAAGCTAAGAAGATTATGCAGTACAAAAGAAACTCTAGTCTGAAGGACATGAAGAAAAAGGAGTTTCCTGAAGAATACGAGTTCCTTGCTGAAATAGTGGGTAAATGTATCTTATGCAAAGACACTGCACATGATACTGTGATTAACCAATAGCTAAAGATCATGTCTGCTATAGTCCTGAAGGAACACATCAACTTTGGAGCTATCCTGCTTGATCATATGTCTAAGTGGCTCGATAAGGAAGAAAAGAAAAGGTTAACTGAAAAACCACTCACAAAGGTTTTTCATGGAAGATTTTTAAGTATCATCCTAAAGAAAAAGTTAAAGAATAAATTAAGGATGATGAGGGCGAAATTCATAATGTTCACAAAATTATGTCTCCTCAGATGTTCATAAATTGGAAGAAGAACCCAAAGGAAAACAGGAGGCTAACTACAGTTAGGGGCAGCAGAAAGGACTCTGCTAAGAAAAGAAAGGCAAAAGAAGTGGAAAGCTCTGAGTCTGGTGACTCAAAGTGAAGCGATAGTGACCACACAAAGGCCAGGAAGAAATCCAAAGGTGTGAAGAAAACAAAGGCCCAACCAAAAAGCCTCTCCATGGAAGACAAGGATACAGAAGAAAAAGATTTGTTTACAGAAACTAAGAGGAGAAGTAACAGACTGCTTCAAGGGCCATCAAGAAAGAGAGCTAAGGTGGAAAACAAACCAGTCCCAGTTTCCCAAGAAAGTACATCTGACGAAAACAAGAACGTAGAGGCAGAGGAAGAAAAGGGAACTGACGATCTAAAGACCGAGTCCCCAAAGAATAAATTCAGCAATGAATGTGAAGCTAGATTCATGAAAGAAAATGCAGAATCTACTGATGAAGAAGAATGCACAAGCCCTATGGCTAACTCTCAGAGCATTCACTTTGATAATGAAGAAAAGCTGCAAGATGACTCAACTGCATCTCCAAACGCAAATGCTCCAACAAGCTCAAATGGTGGGTCAAATGATGGTGATTCTGAAGAAGGACATGCCTCTGCCTATGCTAAGAGTCAAGAAAGCTTGCCTGATAAATTAAAGGCCTCAAAGTCTGAAGAGGAAGAAGAATCTGACTCTCAAATTGCTAAACCACCAAGGTGAAGGAAGAGCTACAGATTACTTGCTCAATTTGCCTCCAAGAAGAGGAGTGATCACTCCACTGCAATCATTGAATTAAGTGATGATGAATCTGAATCATAGAAAGAAGATGCTGAAGATTGGTCTAGCAATGAAGAAGATGAATCCAAGGAAGATCTTTTCGAAAAAGGTTCTGGAAATGAAATTCAGCAAGAAGAATTCACTGATGAATCTGAGGAAAGGAGCCAACAAGCTTCAAGCTCAAGAAGTGAAGAATTGAAGAAAGACTCTGGTTCTGAAAATAAGGAATTGGGAAACCCAGCAAACTACTATATCATCTCCCCAGCCAAGATTAACAAAATAGTGGAATTCTCGAATGAATCACAAGAAGTACTTCCAGAAATTCCAAGCCTAGAACTGGTGGCTCAAAACTTCTCAAAGTTAAAAAGTGATGTAACAATGATGTTCAAAGACAAGCCCCACTACAAGGTTTACAGACATGCTGGCAACCATTATATTCCTTATGATCGTAGAGTCCATTCTGAAGGAAGAAGGATCATTGTGAGACCCCGAATTTTATGAAATAAAAGTATTCAATTTTTCTATTTTGGTAAATAGTTAAATTGATAAAAGTTTAAAGCTAAGGGTGACATTTGAAAATTTTTCAAAGTAAGTGATGATGAAGTTTTGTTTTATTAGTATTATTAATGTAATAAAACAGAAATGCTTTTTATATAAAACAGAATACTTTTATAAAGTTATTCATTTTATTAGACTAATAGTAAAATCTTTTTGTATAAAACAGAATACTTTTATAAATTTATCTATTTTATTATACAATAATTAGAATATATTATACTTTATTATGCATAGTGCCTGCATAGTATTTGCATAGTAAAATATTTTTATATAAAACAGAATACTTTTATAAAGTTATTCGTTTTATTAGATTATAAATAGAATATATTATATTTTATAGTAAACCAATACGGACCGTCAGTTTAAAAGTAAATCAATCAGACCGTTCATGGATTGGTTACTTATTCGATCCATTCTTATAAATAGAAGCTCATTCCTTCATTATTTCTTACGAATGCCTTTGTAACTCTAGAGAGATAAACTGTAGAGAGAATTATTCTTTTATAATCTTGTGCGTCTTTCTTTAGCGTTTAAGAAAGCTTTGAGCATAGTGCAAGTTTCTTCAAGTATATCCCCGCCCTACTGGTGAGTACTCTTCTTTATAAGGTAAGGGGTATTATTTCTTTTCTATTCATGTAAGAGAACTTACATTGTTCCATTCTTTATTATTACATTGGAATAACTTTGTATACGCGGACTACCCTATACTTGGTGAAATTCTTCTATTTCATTCCTTATTATTCGATGGAATAACATGTCTATCATGCAATCCGCATGCATGGTGATTTCATTGTTATTCCATTCTTTATTATTACATTGGAACATCCTGTCGATGCAAATTTTGCACGACTGGTTTTCGTTATTTATTATTACTGTTAGAATAACATGTCTATCTGAAATACCGCATGCATGGTGATTTCATTGTTATTCCATTCTTTATTATTCTGTTGGAACATCCTGTTGAGTGCGAATTTACTTTGACTGTTCCGTTCTTTATTATTACATCGAGAATATCACATGCGTGCGTTTACGCCGGACACAGTTCCATTATTTATTATTACATTGGGAATAACACATGCATGCGATCTATCGCATGCGCATGGTGAATCCTTCATTATTCCATTCTTTATTATTCTGTTGGAATAACCTATCTATGTGGATTACCACATGCATGGTGAATGATCCTTTATATTCATTCCTTACTAAATTATGGAAATGATCTGGTTACGTTGGTTATGATGAGAGTCATAATAAAAGCATTGGACTAATGAAAATCATGGGTATATGAAGTATTAGTAAGTGTTATGATTAGTTATGTTGGTTATTATGTGAAAACATGAAAGTTTCTTAGAAATCACAAAGGGTTGAAAAATTAGATTTTGGTGAAAATGGAACATGAAATTCAATTGACCATATCTCCTATTATATTCTGAATTTTTAATGTGGTCAAGTTCTAGAGTTAGATCTATGAGTTTCCTAACTTATCCAAGTGGAATCACTAGAAAAGGTGTTGTAGATTTTCGTGTGGACGGATTTTAGCAAAGCACAAAAAAATGAAAAATGGGAAAACAGCTACTGCCAGAAATTTTAAAAGGGCATTTTCGACCACTTAGTTTATGAGAAAAATTTCGGCCTTTTGGGACATGAAAATATATGGTATAAAGTACCTCCTGTCCAAAAATGAGCTAATTCCGACTTAAAATGAGCAAGTTATGACCATTTCAATATTTAGGTTTTTCTGACGAAAAATGCTATAACCAGAGTTCTATAACTCCGATGACCATGAAATTTAAACTAGAAGATCACGTTAACATGTGTAAGATCTTGCCAAGATTTGGGAATTTCTGGAGTTAAACTTGAGGTAGCTAATTTCTTAAGGAATTAATTAGAAATTGATTTTTGAAAAATAGTAAATGAATTTTAAAAATTCCGAGAAAAATATATGTTCATTATGGGACTATATTCTGCTAAATCCCAGAAAAGAAATATTTTTTGGACTGATTTGGTATTTTTCATGAAAATGCACTAGTTATGAGTATATGAGTTAAATATGTTATGTGAAGTTAAAAATTTGTAAATAAGATTTTATGGCTTGGGAATCCTGTATAGGGTATATGTAGATTTTTGATAAGAGATTTGATCATTGGTGATGAAATCTTATGAGTATGGCATTTTTGAATAATTAAATGCATTATTTGGTAAAGTGTAAACAATTAAAATAAATTATTTATAAGTTTAAGAAATAATTAAAATATTGTTATAATATTAATGATATTAGATTATGAGTTTATTAAGTGATTGATAACATTGGGATAATCTTGAACCCTGGATAATTTATATTATAAATGTTTAATATTTATCATTTATCTCATTTGATTGATTCTTTATATCGTTGTCATGATCCTCATGTATATATTATGTTGAAAGTAATCTGTGGCCTGTAGTGCATAGATGGATTTGGTATGATTATGACCAGGGATTATTCGGTATAATCATGACCGTAATGTTACAAATGATGTGGAAAAAGTCCTCATTGGTCGTAGTGCATTGATGGACAATTTTTGGTATGATTATGGCTATGGATTCTCTTCGGCCAAGGGTGCAAAGATGAATTGTTTTATGGCATGATCAGGACCATTGATGAAAACACGATTATCTTGGGCCCGTAGTGCATGGATAATTCGTGATCATGATACTAAAAGAATGTCATTGGCCTATAGTGCAGGGATGAATTGATGATGTGGATTAATTATTGAGCTGAGTCTCAGCAATGAAATATTAATTCATAGATGTGATAATAATGAATATCCTTGGCCGTAGTGCATGGATAATTCATGGATGTGATATCAATGAATATCCTTGGCCGTAGTGCAGGGGTGATTCGATGATATGGATTATTTATTAAGCTGAGTCTCAGTGATAAAATATTGATAATAAACTTTTAAATTCATAGAAGATAGTAGATATAATGCTCTACTTGACTCTTTTAAAATACAGTTGTATGTCTTTGGCCTGTAGTGCAAAGATGAATTGTTAATGAATATCTTTGGCCGTAGTGCAAAGATGAATTTATTAGTATGATTATGGCGAGGAATTGTGATTTGGTATAACCATGATTTTTGATGTTTCGGTGAAGATAGGTGATGAAAATTATCTTCGTCACAGGTGCAAAAAAGGAATTGAGAATCAAAATTATGATTATGAGTTATTCATATGATTGTGGGCGGAATTGTTGATTAATGTTCTGAGGATAAAACATTATTGGTGGACTTTTAACATGGAGAAGATAATAGACGATGGTCTATTTGACTCTTTAATGGATTGCTTCGTTCACTGTAACTATGGTTGAAAAGGTTTATCATCTACCATATGTTCTAAATCTCTGATTTATTATTGACAAAAGCTATTGATAATTTAATTATCTTTAGTTATGATATTCTTTAATGGGCTAGTTGTGCTCACCCTTTTGCTTCACAATTCCTTTCAAGTAATAAGAGTGTAGCTGGGTCGAGCGGGGATAACAGGGGAATAGAACGGTGGCCTATAGCTATTGAGGTTCTCCCTAAATAGTATGGAAATAATTTTATTGAGAACTTTAGATAAGTGTGTCTTATTGTATACGTCATTTGATATTTAATTTTGGTGAACCGAATAGGGTGAGGCGAACCCAACTTTGGAAGGGTGTTTTATCACTATCATACAAGATGTCTAATGACATACAACCTCGTGTTATCATAAAGATGAGTTGTGCACATCCACTTCTTTGAGTATATCTACGAGCACTACCTATATGATCTTGGAGTTTATTTAAAATATAATTTTCACTTGGAGATAGTGGAGATAGTTATATGTCAAGAGAAGACTCACCATTGGAAGGAACATGATAGTAATCTTCCTGTTTTTCTTTGGGGTCTATTGGGTCAACCAAGGATAATTCTCTGGACATATGATATCTATCATAACTTAGATTTATGGCCTCCTATGTACGAAGGTTTCCTTGAGCACTTTCCAAATATTTTAATTTCTAAAATAGTTTTTGACTGTACCTTTATGTAAGGTGCAATTGTGACATGAGTCAGAGTTGGTATATGTATTTATATTTAAACTCACAGTATACATGTTGTCGTATTTTGCACGACAATTGTATAAATGAAGTTGTAAATGATTTTTATAGTGTATTTTCTGGCGACTCAAGATGGGTGATGTATACCTGTTTTGGGGGCGTCACAATCATGACCAAGTAAATAATCGTAGAGTCTGTTTACTCTATTACTGATGGCATTCAAATCAAAAATGAGAAGCCTCCATCTACTTAAGCACAAGTGCCCAACATTTGTTCATCCACCAATAGCGATTGGTACTCAACGATTGTTCAGATTCTCAATACTTTCGAAAAACTGTCCAAGGATGAAAATCGTAGAGTCCAATTTGGTGTTCAACAAAAGACTATCCAACCAGATGACCAAATTCTTATGGAACAAGAGCTAATGAAAAACTCCGATGAGTTGATCGAGAAGATATCTCTAATCAATGAAGAATCAAAGAGGTTGACAGCAGTTGGAGATAACTCAGTTCAAGACAGACTTCAAACAACTATGGTTGATGTATCTCTCAAAATCAAAGAGAGAGATCACATCTATCTGAAGGCCATAAATGATCAGAAGGCAGATGCACTACGAGCTCAGAAAGCAAATAAAAAGCAGCTACAAGTCCTCTCTGACAAGATTGACAACATGAATCAGTCTTTCTCTATGCAACTTGAGTTAAGTCAACAAGAACTCAAGATTGAAGTTGGAAACTCCTCTTATCTAATGGAGCAGCGTATGTCCAACATGGAACAGCTCTCCCAAGTGATTAATGAAAAAAAGGGGGAGAAAAAGAGGCATAAAAAGAGGCAGAGTAAGAGGCACTCAAGAAAGGTCAAGAAGAGTAGAAGCGAAGAAGAGAAGAAAACAAAGAAGAAGACAGCACAAAAAGAAGCTGAGCCATCATCTAAGGGGGAGCCAAAGAATGATGAGCCTGAGGCTGAGGGGGAGCCAGAAGAAGAAGAGGAGAAGGAGGAGCAAACAAATCAAACAGATGAGTAGCTGATCAACATACATCTTGGAAACAAATATGGAGCCAAAGAGGTACATCTCTAACTAGTTAGGTATGTTCTAAATCCAGGATGTAAAATGTCATAGTGTATTAATTTCCATATTATTATAAATGACATTCATGATTATACATTTTAGAAAATCTGATTGACCTTTGTATATAAGATTCATTCATAATATGCATATGCACTTATTGTTTTGTTATAATCAAATAGGGGGAGATTGTCAGGAATAAACATGTGAATGATATTCCTATCTATATATGATTTGATTATGATATATATATGAATGAATATGCAAATATACTTGCATTAAGAAAAGTTGTAAAGTCCTATGATAGATTACAGAAACACATGTACAAGGACTTAGAATAAATTGATCAAATATGTTAGGTTGAACCTACATAAGCAAAACAGCTTTGTAAAGTCCTTAAAAAGAAATGATGTACAATGACTATAAATATAGAAAGATAAAGCATGTTAGGTTGATCTTATAATATAATAGATAGGCTTGTCTGATCGTCGAGCATTGCACCTGAAATCGTAGTCTGCCAAGAGAGTCAAGGATAACTCGAGAGCTATCAAGGTAGAATCGTAGTCTGCAAGATAGTATATCTCGAAGTTCGTAGACTGCCAGGAGAAACGAGGAAGGATCGTAGTGTGTCGACGAGCACTTCCTCGGAGCCGTAGTCTGCTGAGGAAGTCATGTTCAGAATTGTAGAGACAGCCTGCCTAAGAGCCGACCGAGCATCTGCCAAACCCAAGTCAAGAATCGTAGACTACACTCAGAGTCATAGAGTCTACTAATGTCAAAGCTAAGTCAAGAATCGTAGACTACACTCAGAGTCGTAGAGTCTACTGATCGTATCAAAGGCAGAGATCGTAGTTGAGCAAGATCAGATGAAGACAACAAGCACAACGACATAAATCGTAGTGTTAAGATCTGATCTTGGAGTCGTAGTGTTTGCACAGCCGAAGCTGAATCGTAGAGTGCAGAGCTAAGACCTCAACAGATGTGCTCACAAAGCCAAGGTAGAATCATAGAGCAAACACGATTCTCAACAATTGAGCACTCCCAGAATATCCAAAGGAATGAAGCCTCAGGTTGGTACTGCAAAGATACATCTCACCTAAAGGAAGCTAGAGAGCACTCAACGAATAGCATACAAGCCAATAGAAGATCTAAGCATCAACCCAATCAGCATCCATATTGAGTTGTGAAGCCATTCAAGATGAAGTCTTCCATAAGGTGATCATAAGAAGACTTCAGTAGCTGACTAAGGAAAGTCAGCATATGCAGTAGCTGTCAAGTAAAAAGATGACAACGATCTTGAAAGTAACCAAGATCATAGTGTTTGCCAAACGAAGAAAAAACTGATGGAGTATACACAAAGATACTGGTTAGCCTCTGAAGAACAAAGCTAAAGTGATTAAGCATTGGGTCAGTCCATTGATGATAAGTAAACGGGAGATAACATGGAGAAAGCGAGCTGGACACTCCACAAATTTGAAGTGTCTTGTTATTCAGAAGGGGCCAGAGCGAGAAGTCAAGCCATCAGTACTTAAGAGTAGTCAAGGCAAACAGAATTGATGAAGCACTTCACGAAAGAAGTAAGAGGTGTTCTACATTGAAGATCCAATCAACACTCTTCAAGATCGTAGTATTGAGCAATAGTCAACAAGACACTACGGTCGGGTTCAAGAGAGCAAGCATCAGAATCGTAGAGTTCGGTCATCCGAAGATTGAAGCATTGGCAACGGTTCAATCTAAAGGTTGGTATTAGGACAAAAGCTTATTGAGCGCATCGCTGCAAAAGGACAACCTCTGATCAAGATAATCAGAAGGGGGAAATAAAGTCGTCGACCTGCCTAAGACATTAAAGTAACATATCTGACGGGGTAGGTAAAACAGTAGACTGCAGTGTTAGAAAGTCAAAAAAAGATGTCATGTCACATCTGCGGTCTGCACCAAATAACTCAAGATCTGTGAAGCCATTTAAATAGCTTCCAACGGCTACTTTCCAACGGGAAGATTAGAAAGCAGTATAAATCAACAAAGCCTCAAAGATCAAAATAAGTTGATGATTGCTATGTTGCAGAATCGTTGAGTTGTTGAATGATATTGTTGACTCTACGAGTTCCACCAAAAGATCAATAGAAAAAGTCTGAGTGACAGTGAGACTACCAAGGTGGAAGTGAAGCAGCCTTGAAGAAGGACTTAAATGGATTAGAGCTTCACTCAACAAAGATGAGAATGTCATTAAAGATGGAAGCCAAGCTGAGAGCCGAGAAGGCCAAAGAGATAACATTTAGAAAAGTGACAGAGTACAAAGAAGATCAGGAGAGCCACTCTACGAATCACCATGAACCTAAAGCAAAACATTCAAGAAGGGTTCTAGGATTGCTAAGTACCAGAAGAAGTCTACCAAAAGCTCAGGGACATAGCAAATCCAGATGGTGATGGTGCTTGGTGACATCGAGATGAAGATGAGCGAGAAAAGAGTAAAGATCGGTTTGCACAAAGAAGATGTGGTCCAGACTCGAAGCAGAATGCAAAGAGGACCACACCAAGCTACTAAGTACAGAAGATGTTCAGAGCTTAATGACATCTTAGCAGCTCAGTACCAACAACATCAACAACTACAACAAAAAGAAGCAAGGGCCTGAGGGGTCCTTGTCCGAAGGGACTAAATGAACTTCCAAGCCTGCTGAGCTTGAAGAGTTCCTAGGGAACTAGAGAAGTTCCAAGGCTGCTGGCCTTGAAGAGTTCTTAGTGAACTGAAGTCCCAAGGCTGCTGGCCTTGAAGGAATCTTAGTGATTCAGGGTGCTTCCCTTCCTTAGTGGAAATCCTGCTAGTTGAATGCAGAAGAGTGGATTAGGAGCTTGAGTCTCTGAACCACTTAAAACCCCTTGTGTCTTTTACTTTATGTCATTTACCTTATGTACATTCACTACTATAACTGCTATGTATGTGTTAATTGCTTACTACTAAATTAACTCTACGAATAATGTTTGATTGATATGAATATGTCAATGAAGGGGATCTTTTACTTATTCTGATGTGCTTTAAAATATTCTTATGTCTGGCATATACTACTTAATGAGCAATACAAAATAAATGAGAAAAAGTATTTGAAATTCAAAGGATCTATTCAACCCCCCCCCTTCTAGATCTATATTGTGCCTACTAGGAACTAACATATATCAAATAAGAACTGAAAGACTTGTCTGGTTCATAGTTTATGAACTACGACTAAACTGCTTAACGCTTATCTGCACTTTGTGTATTCCTACACAGTTATATAATCATGGATTCATATCCATTAGTAACATATTTCATGCATTCTCAATGTAATAACAATGTTACATTATTTCCTAACTAGGTTCGTAAAACTTACACTTCACTTTCTCATCATACCCTAGGTATGTATAGATATACCATAACCACTCGTACTTAACATCAACATTCACCTATATTTATCACGAACTTGACTCGCTATGTGTTCGACACATTTAAAACTCATTTAGATAAGTTCAAACATATACACGAACGTCTAACTTAGTTGTAACTTTATACAACGTCTAACTTAAAGTCTTTGTTGAAGATCTTCTATTAAATCATGTTGGACACTTCATAACTCAAAAAAAAGCTTTATATCTCATGTTATACCTCTTTTTAGGTATGTTATTAAGTTATAACACCAATTTCACAACATGTAGCATATGAAGAACTCATCAATTGATTAGTGCAAGTAGCATTGCTGTATTTGCACCCTAGTATAAACAGAGGCTCATTTGTATGCCTTGAGAATCAAAAGCGATATGAGACTTCTATTTTGCAGAGTCTTACACCACTTTGATTCCATTCCATTTAAACTGATTCCAACCACCATTAAAGAATTCCTACATGTAAGTAAACTTCTTAAACACATTATAACATGTTAATTCATCATGCTTAACATAACGACACAAGAAATTTCAAGAACTAAGCAAGACCCATTTCAAAAACATAATTAGAAATTATACCTCCTTAAGCTTGAATTGGACTCCTAATATACTGATTATGCTTCTACACTTTCTCAGCCATTTAGAACTCTCAACCTCAGACCATTACCAACCTCAAAAACAAAAAATAGAACTTCTATTTATAAGGGAAACTTGGACTGGACCTTGTCATTACACTAGAGTTAGATTTCATGTTTAATGGGAGAAAACATTGGTCACTAAAGAGTTGTTCAACAACCCCATACCAGCCACATTGCTAGCAATGATCACCTAATCTATAGCCACTTGGAGAATACGTAACTTAGTTTTAGCTCACTGTTCATGTACCTTGTGACACTTAATTTGGGACAAGAGCAAATATCTCAGCATTTGGGCATGTAAGGCTTGGTTTGGTTCTTTTAATCCCTACAATGTAATATTAAGGTACAATTGTTACCATATTAGGAATTTAAAGATAAGTTTTATACTCTCATCATATAATCCATGTACCTTAAATACATGTAATAAAATATTGCAGTCGGGTATTATTATCTGAGTAGTTCCATAATTATTTCTACTACTCACATAATCACATTATACCTTATTTAATATTAATGTTTATTTAAAACATTGATTTCCTTTCTCAGTTTCTAGAATACCATGATAATTAATCATTTCTGTATTAAAATCCCTTATGGTTTTATTGTACCACTTGATACCTTGTATCATTAATCCCAATTAAATGCCACACTACATGTATTCTTAAGCCATAGATATTTTATATCACTACCACATTTTCCATATTACCCATAGTAATATTATTTAATGATAATGTCCTCATTAATATTTTAATTGGGCTAAGTTTAATTCAATTGGGTATTCCCAACCCATAATCACATTTTAATATCACAACGATTAATTAGTAATAATCATTTATTATCTTACAATAATTAGTATATACAACACTAATTAATATAATTATTTCATTTCATTTTCTTTCATAAATTGTTCCAAAACAATTTCCTTTAGCCCTGACATACAATATTAAGCAGGTATGTATAAATCTCTAACCAATAATTACTTATAACTATATTGGTTCTTTTAATCATTTACCTTTCAAATATCAACCTTTTTTATATATTACAATACTATGTAATATATTAAAATATCAAATTTTAATTAACATATTTCTTTCTCTTATGCTAAACATATATGTTAATTCACCATCTTATCTGAGTGAACTAATCATTTCAATCAATTTAATATCATGCCCTTTACGCATGAAAGCTTTATAATATAATATTCTATAATATTACTTAATTACCCATATTTATTTAGGGCTAATTAATGAAATCTTTATTCAATTCATGTTTTGCTAACTAAGTTTCTTCATGAACACTAAGTCACCATTCATGACCTTATAAGAGTTATTAGTATACATGGCTTGCAAATCACATTTCATAAACCGACTCAGAGTTTTCTCTGAATAAGAAGCAAATTGCTGGCTGTCACAGAACTTGAAATGGCAGCGGTACACCATACCAAATTCTCGGTAGACACAGTTTACGCATTAGCGTAAGCTGAAAACTTTACACTTCCAAATACTTTACACATCCTCCTTAAGCGTTAACTCTCCTAACATCAATCCTCTATTTGGTTTCACATCATTGATTACTATTTTCCTTAACAATTTAAGGATCACGCTTCAAGTTCTAAAACTCTATTTTCCCTTATTAGTGTAACCCACTATTCAACTCCTTTACGGCTTCTTACCACCAATAACACAACACTCGAATATAGCACATACATACATTCCCTTAATCCTCACTTCTTACCGTGTATCAATTCACTCAATAATTCTCTAACCACTTCAAAGGTATATCGATTTTCTTCCCTTGTCAACAACGTACATATATACAAGTCCAAAACTAACACACCTCGAGTCTTTAATAGTATTAAATATAGTACACTAAGTGGTTTCCCACAAACAACCAACAAATTAGTTTTCGTCTCGTCTACACTGTTTTCACATTGAGTTAGATCGGTTACCAATTCATATATACCTCCGCTCTCTGAAGGAATTATTTAGCTCAGCTCCTATACATCAACCATTAAAGAGTATGATTGCACTACCTTAGACTTGATACTCACTCGTACAAATACTAAAAAAATTTGGTGATTATCAAAGATATTTTAATGTCACCAACTTACCATAATAAAATTATTTCACATAAATTATTTAATATCAATAGATAAATTTTCATCCGTCTTCTTACAAATTCATCTCTATAATTTATAACAAATATATAATAACGTTATATATATTTATTAAACACAACCTCACTTTTTGCATAGTTTATATTACCTATGCAACACCACATCACATACCTCACAACGCATTATATATTTTTATTTGAACCCTTCACATGCCTTAAGAATTTTATTCACTAAATTCTTATTTTAATATTTTCTAAAAATTTTGGTTCTTACATCTCTAGTAGAGTTTTTGGAGTGCCATCATTTTTCCTTAGGATCACCAGTCCATTCTCTACCACCCACCATTCCCATGGGTCTTGCTTAAGATAGATCCTCATTCGAAATTTTCAGAAATTGTAGTTCTCTGTTCCATAGAGCAATGGAGGTTGGTTTGTTTATTGTCCTTCAGAATCTTTCCCTACAAGTCACCTTTAAGACCAAGAAAAGTAGAGCCAAGCTCTGATACCAAATAAAATTTATGTAGGCACACTTACAAAGGGGGTTGAATAAGTGATGGAACAAACAATGTCAAACTTTTGACCAAATAAAAATTCTTTTAGATATTCAATTAAGGAGGTTGGATTCTAAATCCTTAAAGATTAAAATGTTAAGACAAAATATTGAGTTGATGTAAAACTTTCCAAAATGCTTAATTTAGAAACTTAGCCTTTTTCAGAATGTGATTATGTGAAAATAATTTGTTAAATTAGTTTTGTAAATTTATAGATATTGAATGCAGCTTGCTGGATAGTTAGTCGAATTATGAGATACTTTAACAAAATAAGCAATCACATGAATATAAGAATTTTTACATGGTTCAACTACTACCCTCTATAATAGTAGCCTAATCCACGTCCAATACCAACTAGTATAGGAGACTCACTTTTATTAAACAACTTCAATTACAATACAAGTTTTAACCACTTGAGCACCTTTGCTCCTTTTTCACTTATGCACTCTCAAGCACCTATGCTTCCTTCGAACTTGATTGTAAAAATACAGTAATCCAAATCATATTACAATTCAAAATTAGATGATATTAATTTGTGCGAGAAATTAAAAATACAAATAAAGGTCTAATGATCAAAGCAATTTATCACTTAACAATGCAAGGCTCTAGTATGCAATGATATACAAGAAAGATATTACCAGAGTATTTGCTACAAGATCACCTCAGAAATAGACAACGGTAGCTTCTTCAATAGAATTGTAGTCAACAATAGAAAGAAGAAGAAACACAAGTTTACTATTTAGATATTAGCAAAGGTAGTATATATTTCTTGTGTTATTCTTATTATTAGATCCAGTCCTTTTATAGGCAGCCATAATATGTTACTGTTACTTAGTGCCAATTCTGTATTATGATCATTTGGGACAAAGTGCACAAATCTTGCAATTTAGAATACCATGTTAATCACAATAAGCTTCAATCCTTTTCCAGTTATGTGGTCACCGTAGAAAACTGGTTATACGAAATAGGAGATATTTCGTTATAATTAAGTTATATCAGTGTGATTAAAAAATTTAAGCCAGATTGATAGCTCATCACGTGGTAAGAACATATCTCTTACAACTTTCTATTATATCCCTTACTGCTGGAATTATGTAACAATATATATCACCCACTTAATTGCTAGAAGACAATATATTGGTTACCTTAAAGATCTACTGACTTATTTCCATATATAACTTTCCAAAAATTGGGTCGATGGTAATTACCAATAGATTCCTTAGATTATAGAATAATTTTATGACGCCTGATTTATGGTATTTATCCAACCAACCATTTACACAAGATGCCATATCTGATTTACCAGAAATAAGCTCCTTAGATTATGAAGCATGAGTTAAGGCAATTATTTTTAAACATATATTCCATGATCTTAGTGACTTTGTCTAACAAATTATGGTAACAATATTTAGCATTTATTACTCAAGACTAATTTGTTTAGTAGGAGAATATGATCAAGATTCTTATACGTAAATATGTGATGTATATGCCCTAAAGCCTTGTATTAAAAAGTAATTAATGCAAAGATCTTACATATATTTCCTAGGACTCAAAACGCCATTTCATCTCTCAAAGACTTCAAGTCTTATATTTTCCTCATCGATGTTCCGTTAATGCCATTTCTTTTCCTAAAATTTCATAGAAGATGATTAGAAGAATAATATGGTCATCATCAAAACATTTAGGATTGAGTATGACATAAGTAAACATTGTCCCCTTTTTTGATGATGAGAACAAAATAATTATGACTCCCCCTAAATTCATGCATATCTTAACATTGACAATTATAGAATCAAATATTTGATTCATATTTTCTGCATATGTACAGTGTTACTGAACCTCTAATAAACTGTTAGGATAATCCTCAATGTACTCTAAACATTTGTAGCATCTTTAAACTATTAAACCATTAACCATAAACTTATCCCAACAATAATCACTTAAAAGCATAGTCTTAACCAATCTTAGTTATCACTTAAAATCATGCATGAAATTTTAAAAATTATCAGTCTTTAATGGCAGGTAAAATGGCAGGAAAGCAGAATTAATCTCCCCCTTTGGCATCTATCAAAAAGAAAACCAATAGAGCAAAAGGGGAAATATGGAGCACGAGCTTAAGCATCTTCTTCATCAATTTGAACATGGTTGGCTGCTCTAGCAATGAAATAAGGGTGATGGAGCCAACAATGTTCAATTTCCTCCAAAGATAATGTGTCTGCGAATCGTGGAGGTCGTGCGATGAAGGTAGGAGGAAGTAAAGGCAGGTCCAGGAAATCCCTTTGGTATTCAGCCATCCAGTTGCTCTGTGGCCACTCAAGGATGCGAGAGTTGACTTGTTCGGCCTGTAACTCTTCACTTAAATCATTCATGTGCCTTGGAATTCCATAACTGAAATATTATTGGATATTTCATCTTGTCTTGGAATTCTATCATTACGCATTTCTCAGAAATTCAAAATTAATTCCCGAGCAGAAACGGATGAGTAGTATTTTTACGAAAATTTCTCAAAAAACTTATATTTTTGTCTTGGAATTTCAAATCATTTAATTCTAGCACATAACCAGAATCCTAACCACATTCGCACATTCTAGGTTATAGAACGACCTTTAAACAATTTACCCCGGGTACTTGATTCCACGTTTGATTCCACGGGATTTGGTGTTCCTTTATATAAATATCATCTATCTATCTACCCATAATAAATGCAAATCTGACCCATCTGATAGATAGAAATAATAATAAATCCCTTATGGGGTTACATCAACTACATAATAAATCTGATCGAGTTACTCTAACCTTAAACATCATCTTGGAATCATAAACAATTAAGTCTTAAACAACATCATTAACTTAAGTCTAACCTAAATACATCATCAAATAAAATAACAAGTCTTGACACTTGCTAACTTTGCCCTTGCCTTTACTAGTGGAAGGTTAAATCGGTTCTTTCGTTCTTAAGCTGCAATGTTATTATTAAAGAGAGTGAGCACTAATGCCCACAAGTATAATAATGAAATAACGGTATAATAACATGCGAGTAAATCAAAGACATCTGAATAAAAGCTCGACTTTTGAATGAAGAATGAATAACAAGAAAGAAACAAAAAGAATTACGAGGGTCGTAAGACCTTGAACTATGTCTAGGTTATCAAGGGTTATACTTGAAACCTTTAACGATCGTAAGACTATGGACCTTTCTACTTTCGTACTTTGGGGGATCGGCCCTTAGTGCAATCATGCACAATATCTACTTGCTAGCATAAGTAAATCCCTTTGCGGGGTTGTTCATCTCGGTTTGACATTTGAGTCGCACCAAAGGAAGTTTGGTTTGGACAATTCATCGAGGTTAGGAAATTTAGAGCGCTCATCGACTATGGACTAGTCGAATCGATAAGGGTTAGCTAGTCTAATAAGGTTCAATAATAATGATATTCAAATTGAATAATAATCTCGGGAAGTATCTGATAGGACAATTATTGTATAAGCTGAATCATGCTTTGAAAAGATAATCAATCTTTAATATAACATTTGAACATGAATAATAATAATGATAATTTACTCGAGGTAATTAATAAACTTGAACAATAATGACAAGTAGGGTTAGGAAACTTGCCTCGTGCGTAGGCTAGCGATTACTACTTAGTTCACCACAAATCCTACACACATACCGTATGTATTCACGACATTCATTAGTTACATTTTCACTTAATTATTTAATATAAACTCCACTTTATTTAACAAATCATTACCCTTCTAATTTAATTACTTAATTAAATTAGAATATTTTCATTCTCTTCTTATTATTACACTCGAATAAATTATTTCATAATAATTTCCATCGAATATTTAATTTAATAATATCTCATTAAAATATTTAATTTATTTTATAAATATTTTAATAATAATTTTCATCGAATATTTATTTTATTCCATAATATCTCAATTAAAATATTTAATTTATTTTATAAATATTTTAATAATAATTTTCATCGAATATTTATTTTATTCCATAATATCTCAATTAAAATATTTAATTTATTTTATAAATATTTTAATAATAATTTTCATCGAATATTTATTTTATTTCATAAATATCTCAATTAAAATATTTATTTTTTTTATAAATATTTTAATAATAATTTTCATCGAATATTTAATAATATTTCATTAAATATTTAATTTATTTTATTATTTTTTTTTTCAAATATTTATTTTTATTTTATTTTATTTATTTATTTATTTTTTTTTTTTTTTGGGGTAATGGTAATTTAGTTTAGTAGTTTGGTAGCAGGAAGTGAAGTTACAGAACTCATTCTCTGATTTACTTGATTCTGTGATTCTATGATTCGCTTGAACATAAAAGGCCAAATTAGGCGAAAATCAATCTGCGTAAAATTATACATGAATATGGCCATAACTTCCAATTAGTTATTTTTTTTGCAATTTAGACTTACCCGATCATTGTAATACATATATAATCATTACTTAACCCATCTAGCATGATTTTAACAAGTTCTGACACATAATTTGCAAAATCAACACATTTACTTTCTTTATTCTTGATGTTCTTGAAGGTTTTGAAAATAAAACATGAAAATTGTCACTCTGGATTAGTTATAATAACACGAATCAGTTTATTTAAACTTTGGTCTCTTCAGTATCAACATGCATAACATCATACGAGTGTAAATTTTACGAAAACATTTATGTTTGACATACTAAAATCACGTATAAGGCCTTAAGGCCAAAACCCAAACTCTGTAATTTTGTAGAAATCATATACGATGTATCTATAAATGATGATATGAAATGATGATATGGAATCATATATATATATATATATATAAAACATGTTATGCTACTCTTATTATTACATATATCCATATAATAGCACAATTTCTCAATTACGAGAGAGACATATGAGAGGTTTGAAAGCGAAAACTATGAAACCCATTTTATGAAAACTAAATCGTAAAATAGAATTTGGGAAGGAGGAGATTACCACATAGGATATAATTAGTAGGCTTAGTTTCCTCACTCTCAATTCTCTTTCACGATATCTTAATTCTTCTTGGAAATTCTCGAGACTCTCTCTGAATATTTCTTAGACTTAGGCAAAATGAAAAAAAAAGAAAAAGAAGGCGTCGTATATAATGATCGGATAATTGGCCTTGAGTGGTTGATTGGCCCGATCATGGAGTTTATTTGCTTTTGACTCCTCTTAGGGCCTTGTTTGGCTAGCTTCAAAAGACTTAATCTCATTTAATTAAATAAAACCTTTATCATATAGTTTAATTAATGTCACACTCCTTTATAAAATAAACTCATATCTTATTTAATTTATTATAAATAAAATATAATAATTTCTCATAAATTCACATAGTCACATAATTAAATAACTCATTAATAAATAATGTCAAATTATTAATTCTCTAATTAATAATTAAATTAATTAAAATACCGATATGCTTATTAAATATTTCTTTTAATCTGATAAGCTCACATAATCACATACTTTGATAATAAAAACTCTCTACATTAATTTAATAAATGTAACACATATAATTAAATTAATCTACCACAATGCGTCGATTAATTATTTAATCTAATAATTAAATCATCGAAAAATATTTATTTAATTGATAAATATTAAAATTAATTACAAAATTCTCGTTTACATCATCTTCCCCCTTAAAAGGATTACGTCCCCCGAATCACGACTCGATAAATTCGACCGTTACATTCCCCCCCCCTTACAAAGATTACATCCCGAGAATCGGTTACACATAATTAAGTAAATAAATGAGAGGTAATTCTTCATCATATTCTCTTGAGTTCCCCGTAACCGTCGGCGTTGTGGTTCCTCAAATTACCTTAACGGAAGGTATAACTTTATTTACGAGAACTTGTTCTTTTTCGATTCGACAATTTGAATGGGAATTTCTTACGTAAGATAAGTCTTTCTCAAAATGTAGGGGTTCGTATTCAATTACATGCTTGTAATCGGCCTTGTAGGGTCGTGTCTGAAACATGGAAGGCGTTGTGGACATTCTCGAGTCTTTGGAGGTAAAGGCTACCTCGTCATGACTTCTCGATTCTTCTCGGTACTTGAAAGGTCCGATGAATCTTGGGCTCAATTTCCCTTTCTTCCAGAACTGATCTTCCCCTTCGAGGGAGAGACCTTGAAAACATAACTACGATTCAAACTCGATATTTTTACGATGTGGATCGGCGTATTTCTTCTGTCGATCTTGGCGCTACCGGTCGTGCTCGGATCACTTTGACTATTCTGCTCGTCTCTTTGTACCAATTACGGCCCTAGCAATTGTCTTTCACCAACTTCATCGAAAGCGGAGTTACGCACTTTACTAGTAGTATAGCAACCGTGGCGGCATACTATACTAAGCGTGGTAGCTTGTTGTTGTGTGGTAGAACTCTACTAACGGTAGGTGATCATCCCAATTTCCTTTGAAGTCCATCACACGGGCTCTCGGCATATCTTCTAATGTTTGAATCGTTCTCTCACTCTGTAAAATACTGTTTGAGGGTGGTAAAATTTGTACTCATTCGCAATTGCGTACCCATGCATTCTGAAGGCGTTTCGAGAAATTTGATGTGAAGCGCGGATCTCTATCGAAACAATTGACACCGGCACTCCGTGTCTCGAAACAATCTCTTTCACATATAACCTTGCCGGTGATCTAAGTTGAATCGATTTTGATTGGAAGGAAGTGTGCGGATTGTCGTCGATTCGGTCAGCGATAACCCATCTTTGCGTCGTAGCCTTTACGAGTCGTCGGAAGGCCGACCACGAAGTCCATTGTAATATGTTCCCATTTCCATTACGGGATTTCTAGCGGTTGTAGCAATCCACTCGGTCTCGATGTTACTGCTTTTACTTTACGGCGAGGTCGGACACTTGGCAACACATTCTGACAACATCGCGTTTCAAATTCGGCCACGAAATGTTGTCGAAGATCTTGATACATCTTTGTACTACAGGTGAATCGAATATCTCGAACTATGAGCCTCACTCGAAATTTCTTCCTTAATTTCTTGTCTTGGCGGAATCCAGATTCTATTTTCAAATCTCGGTATTCCTTCCTTATCCATCTTAAATCTTGGTTCGGTTCCTTGGATATCTTCTTTGTCACCTTTTTACATTCTTCTTAAATCTGAAGTGAGCCTCCTTTACTTTATCTAGTAGAGTTGTGCAGTTGCATCTGAAAAGCTTCTCATCGATCTCCATAGGATACTTCACTTCGACTCGGTTTCTCCATTTACGTAATTAGCTCCTCTGAAGCGATTAACATCATCAATTTCTCACGACCCTTTCTACTTTAAAGGCGTCGGCAACCACATTGCTTTTCCGGATGGTATAAAATCTCACGGTCGTAATCCTTAATTAATTCCAACCATCTTCTTTGGCGCGTATTTCAAATCATACGTGTAAAAATATATTTGAGACTCTTGTGGTAGTATATATTTCACACTTCTCCCGTATAGATAGTGCCTCCAAATTTTTAGAAAAAAAAAGCTATGACTAACTCCAAATCATGGGTGGGTAACCCTTCTCGTAATCCTTCAATTTGTCGTGATGCATCTGTGATGACTTTGCCGTTTTGCATCGACCTGTGCCCAAGTCCTTTATCGATGCATCACTATAAACAACAAAATTTCTGTATCCTCAGGAAGAGATAACACGGGGTAGTACTCAACCTCTTCTTGATTCTTGAAAACTTTCCTCACACTTATCCGTCGAACAAATTTCCACGACTTTTTTGAGTTAAATTCGATTTAGCGGAGTTGCGATCTTGGAAAAGTCTTGTATGAACCTTCTATAATATCACCTTGATCGAAAACTTACGTACTTAGATGGCGTCCTCGGCTGATCCCGATTAATCACGGCTTCGACTTTGGATGGATCTACAGAAATTCCATTTTTATCGATCACGTGCCCAAGAAATTGCACTCGTTCGATCAAAATTCGCATTTTGAAAACTTGGCATACAACTTTTCCATTCTCAATACTTCAGCGTTAATCTCAAATGCTCTTCGTGTTCTTCTTTGGTTTTGAATAGACCAAAATGTCATCTATAAATACCACTCTGAACTTGTCCAAAAAGCGGCTTGAACACACCATTCATTAGTCCATAAATCTTTGCGGGAGCATTCGTAAGACCAAGCGACATTACTAAAAATTCGTAGTAATAGTATCGTATTACGAACGCGGTCTTTGGTACATCCTCGGCCTCACCTTCAATTGATGATAAGCCGCTTCTCAAGTCTATCTTGGAAAAGTACCTCGCTCCCTTGATTGATCGAAGCAGGTCGTCGATCCTCGGTAATGGATGATCTCATTCTTAATCGTGACCTTATTAGGTTTCTCTGTAGTCGATCTGAGTCGCATCGATCCATCCTTCTTTTTTCACAAACAAACAAAGGCGCTCCCCCCCGGCGGCGTCGCTCGGTTGAATGTACTTCTTGTCCAACAATTCTTGTAGTTGTACCATTAATTCCTTCATCTCTCTTGGTGCCATTCGGTATGGTGCCTTCGATATTGGAAGCGATTCAAGGCGCCGAATCGATTCTGAAATCTACCTCTCTCTATACGGTGGAAGTCACGGTAAATAAATGCGGAAATCGTCGTGAAGTCCCTCTGATCGGTATTTCTTCTACCTTGGATTCTCTTTTCGACTATCGACTATGTAAGCTAAGTATCCTACGGCGACGCTTGTCTTAACAACTTCACGGCTGCATCATCGTCGGATGACTAAACATATCTGGCGACTTCTTTACCATAAAACCTGACCTTTGATGGAGTCGTAAGGTTAATCGCTTCTTTTGGCAATCAATTCTGACCCGTAATTGAATAACGATCCATTCCCAAAATAACGTCAAATTCCCCAAGTCGAATAGGGATAAGATCTCGTTCATGATATTACCCTTAATATCCACTCTACGGTTCTTAAACACGTACTTAATGAGAATTATCTCCTATTCACAATTTCTATATTCATGGGATATTCCAACTCATCCATAAGCAAATCTAAACTATTAGCAAAGTCTTTGGATATAAAGGAACAAGTAGCACCGAATCAAATAAAACATAAGCATTAATTTCATTGATCGGAATGATACGACACCACATCACGAATTGGATTGCATCTGCTGCCGTCGTATTGAAAGTCAAGGCGGTCGATTCGGTTTTTGTTGCGGTTGGTCGGTGATGGTTAAGGCATTTCCTTTATTATTTCCCGGTTTCCTCGATCGACCCTCCGATCCCTTCTTGGGACAATCTCTTGCAGATGGTCCTTGAACCACAAGTAAAACAAGCACCCTTCTTTGGGTTTGGGCGGTTTGGTCTTTATGTGGCCTTCACATCCACAATTGTAGCACACTCTTTTCCTTTCATACAAACTCCCGGATGGGCTTTCCCTGAAGTCGGGCATGCTTGATTCTTTTCTTGACTACCTTGTTGATTCCCAGATGATGATGGTTGTCGTTCCACCTTTTCTTGATTGAAATTTCCACCTCTGTGCCACTTCCCTTGACCTTGTTATTTCCTTCACCTTCACTCTTCTTCTTCTTTTGATCTTGATTGTACTTGGTCGCGCATCGCTTCCTCCTTGGTGAGGATGGCCTTTTCGATACTCAAACAAGCGTGTTTAATTTGAAACATTGATACCTTCTTTGTACACCCGAGGCTTTAGTCCTTGCTCAAAAATCTCGCCTTCCTCTCATCGTGTGAACTTGATGCAGGAGGCGAACCTTGCCAATTCGTTGAATTTAGCCGCATAGTCGAGAGCGCGCTCATATTTCCTGCTTGACTCTAGAAATTGAACCTCCATACGGTTACGTGAACTAGTTGGGAAATACATTTGAAAAACATCTCTTTAAATCTCTCCACGTAATTATACCTTCACCTCCTCGCACTTTGTTTGCTTGCCACGGTAGCTAGCCTCGGACTTTGACATAAGCGTTGCAAAAGCGGTCTTACGGTCTTCTCTAAACCTAGCAGCGTCGAAAACCTTCTCCATTTCCATAACCCACGTTTGAGCCTCGATTGGGTTCATGGAACCTTTGAACTCTGGCGGTCCCCCGCCTTGAAGTCTTAAGCGTTGTGTTTGGTGGAGCTTGAGGTTGGTTATTCATGGCTCCGGTCGGTAAGTTCACCAGCTTCTTTTTGCGGGATTAGCGTTGGCATAATTGTTATTATTGGTTGACTCTTCACTGGTAGGTTGGCGTTGTTGTCTTCTCCTTGGCGGCATTTTTACATTAAATAAGCGCTTTATTAGAACTTTATTTATTTCTCTAAATAGTTAAGGCATTACTCAACAATTTAACATATCACTTAACACATCATCTCAAACAACTTGATATATTTGCATTCAAATCAAAGTTTTAACATTAAGCGATAGCATAAGCGCTATTTACATCAACTATCACGGAATAAAGAATCCACAGGATTTAAAACATTCAAATATTCTTTTCGTTCATAAACACGTCGAATTTACATATAAAAACTAATTAAGTCTTTCACATAATTAAACAAATTCTATCCTTTATCTATCGAGGTCTTTGAATAGCCTTGCCACGCTCCTCATCCATGATCGAGACATAAATCTGCGATCCGGCATATATCGATGGAAGTCCTTGAGCTGAATGGGGTACCTCAAAACTTCGATCTTGGGCCTCATCCATTGCATGATTAAGTGTAGAATATGTCTTCTTCAAGCTTTGCCTTCTTTGCACGACTATCATCTTACGCACGATCGGCTCGGCGCGATTCTCTTACCCATCCCTCTTCTGCTATATTCGGTCTTTCGGAGGTTTCCTTGGTTCCTTCTTGACTTTTCTATCTCCTCGGTCTTATCTTGGTTTGACCCTTCTCATGGACCAAATCCCATTCTACATTTGCGGTCGAGTGAAGAAGTGAAATCTCCCTCTCCTTACGCTCTCTGCAGAGTAATATCTTTGAATAACTTAGCTTTCGCTCGGTCGAATCTGGACCTCGTCTCGTAACTCCACGTTACGGTCGTATAACGTGTCATACATCTCAGCATCAACGGTGTACCGTGGTAACTCCTCTTCTTCCTCTTCCTCTTCCTCAACAAATTCCTCCTCAGGATCCTCCTCAGGATCAGTCTCGGGCTCATGCTCACGACCGACAAGCGGTGATCGATGGAGATGACTCCCTCTGTACCAGCTGCTCCCTAACGACATGAATGTCTCGGGGCTCCTCCTCTGTCGGTCTTATAGGTACGGGGTTCTTCCTCCCCAGCTTGACTAGCTTCTCCAACATTCGACATCTTGACACAAAATTTTAAGTTTTAGTTACTAAGTCGTATCATCGAACGCATACTTTAACACATAAACACATAAGGTCTTTTATTATCTTCAATGAATTACATAAATTCATTTCTTATAACTCGATAAGAGTTTTCCATCACTATCTTCTTTCTATAAGGCTACTACTAAGGTTGTTCCCCACCTAAGGTTCATAACCTCTGACTTTGATACTGACTTGTGACACCCCCAAATCAAGGGTACTTGATTCCACGGGATTTGGTGTTCTTCTTATATAAATATCATCTATCTATCTACCCGTAATAAATGCAAACCATGCGATAGATAGAAATAATAATAAATCTCCCCTTATGGGGTTACATCAACTACATAATAAATCTGATCCCGAGTTACTCTAACCTTAAACATACATCTTGGAATCATAAACAATTAAGTCTTAAACAACATCATTAACTTAAGTCTAACCTAAATACATCATCAAATAAAATAACAAGTCTTGACACTTGCTAACTTTGCCCTTGCCTTTACTAGTGGAAGGTTAAATCAGTTCTTTCGTTCTTAAGCGCAATGTTTATTAAGCAAGAGTGAGCACTAATGCCCACAAGTATAATAATGAAATAACGAGTATAATAACATGCGAGTAAATCAAAGACATCGAATAAAAGCTCGACTTTTGAATCGAGAATGAATAACGAGAAAGAAACAAAAAGAATTACGAGGGTCATAAGACCTTGAACTATGTCCTAGGTTATCAAGGGTTATACTTGAAACCTTTAACGATCGTAAGACTATGGACCTTTCTACTTTCGTGCTTAGGGGGGATCGACCCTTAGTGCAATCATGCACAATATCTTAGCGCTAGCAGCATAAGTAAATCCCTTTGCGGGGTTGTTCATCTCGATTTGACATTGAGTCGCTTTTGA
Source organism: Panax quinquefolius (assembly GCA_020205615.1). Lineage (NCBI taxonomy): Eukaryota > Viridiplantae > Streptophyta > Magnoliopsida > Apiales > Araliaceae > Panax > Panax quinquefolius. Next base: position 71,026,801 of record CM035158.1, on the reverse strand, counting down.
AAGGAAGTTTGGTTTGGACAATTCATCGAGGTTGGAAATTTAGAGCGCTCATCGACTATGGACTAGTCGAATCGATAAGGGTTAGCTAGTCAATAAGGTTCAATAATAATGATATTCAAATTGAATAATAATCTCGGGAAGTATCTGATAGGACAATTATTGTATAAGCTGAATCATGCTTTGAAAAGATAATCAATCTTTAATATAACATTTGAACATGAATAATAATAATGATAATTTACTCGAGGTAATTAATAAACTTGAGCAATAATGAATAGTAGGGTTAGGAAACTTGCCTAAATGCGTAGGCTAAGCGATTACTACTTAGTTCACCACAAATCCTACACACATACCGTATGTATTCACGACATTCATTAGTTACATTTTCACTTAATTATTTAATATAAACTCCACTTTATTTAACAAATCATTACCCTTCAATTTAATTACTTAATTAAATTAGAATATTTTCATTCTCTTACTATTATTACACTCGAATAAATTATTTTAATAATAATTTCCATCGAATATTTAATTTATTCCATAATATCTCAATTAAAATATTTAATTTATTTTATAAATATTTTAATAATAATTTTCATCGAATATTTATTTTATTCCATAATATCTCAATTAAAATATTTAATTTATTTTATAAATATTTTAATAATAATTTTCATCGAATATTTATTTTATTTCATAAATATCTCAATTAAAATATTTAATTTATTTTATAAATATTTTAATAATAATTTTCATCGAATATTTATTTTATTTATAAATATCTCGATTTAATTTATTTTTATTTATTTATTTTAATAATAATTTTCATCAAATATTTATTTTATTTATTATTATTATTATTTATTTATTTATTTTATTTATTTATTTATTTTGGTAGTAAGGTGGGGTAATTTAGTTTTAGTTAGCATTTGAAATTCAGTTAGTTACCAGAGAGTTCGAGCTTTTTCTATGATTTCTGCGATTCTGCGATTCTTGAACATAACAAGGCCAAATTAGGCGAAAATCAATCACACGTAAAATTATACATGAATATGGCCATAACTTCGATTAGTTAGTTTTTTTTGCAATTTAGACTTACCCGATCATTGTAATACATATATAATCATTACTTAACCCATCTAGCATGATTTTTAACAAATTCTGACACATAATTTGCAAAATCAACACATTTACTTTCACTTTATTCTTGATGTTCTTGAAGGTTTGAAAATAAAACATGAAAATTGTCACTACGGATTCGTTATAACACCGAATCCGTTTATTTAAACTTTGGTCTCTTCGTATCAACATGCATAACATCATACGAGTGTAAATTTTACGAAAACATTTATGTTTGACATACTAAAATCACGTATAAGGCCTTAAGGCCAAAACCCAAACTCTGTAATTTTGTAGAAATCATATACGATGTAATACTTATAGGCGATGATATGGAATCATGCAATATATATATAAAACATGTTATGCTACTCTTATTATTACATATATCCATATAATAGCACAATTTCTCAATTCTGAGAGACATATATGAGAGGTTTGAAAGCAAAAACTATGAAACCCATTTTATGAAAACTAAATCGTAAAATAGAATTTGGGAAGGAGGAGATTACCACATAGGATATAATTAGTAGGCTTAGTTTCCTCACTCTCAATTCTCTTTCACGATATCTTAATTCTTCTTGGAAATTCTCGGACTCTCTCTCTGAATATTTCTTAGACTTAGGCAAAAAAAAAAAAAAAAAAAAAAAGAAGGCGTCGTATATAATGATCGGATAATGGCCTTAGCGAGTGGTCGATTGGCCCAATCATGGGTTATTTGCAACTCCTCTTAGGGCCTTGTTTGGCTAGCTTCAAAAGACTTAATCTCATTTAATTAAATAAAACCTTTATCATATAGTTTAATTAATGTCACACTCCTTTATAAAATAAACTCATATCTTATTTAATTTATTATAAATAAAATATAATAATTTCTCATAAATTCACATAGTCACATAATTAAATAACTCATTAATAAAAAATGTCAAATTATTAATTCTCTAATTAATAATTAAATTAATTAAAATACTTTGATATGCTTATTAAATATTTCTTTTAATACTGATAAGCTCACATAATCACATACTTTGATAATAAAAACTCTCTACATTAATTTAATAAATGTAACACATATAATTAAATTAATCTACCACAATGCGTCAATTAATTATTTAATCTAATAATTAAATCATGAAAAATATTTATTTAATTCAATAAATATTAAAATTAATTACAAAATTCTCGTTATAGTGTCTCCATATCATTAATATAAAAACTACTGTTGTGAATTCTAGGTCATGAGTAGGATAATGTTTTTCATAATCCTTTAATTGACGTGACAAATATGTAATGACCCTGCCATGCTGCATGAGCACGCAACCCAGTCCTCTATGCGAAGCATCGCTATAAACTAAAAACTTCCCCATATCATATGGTACAGACAATATATGTGTTTCACTTAACCTCCTCTTTAGTTCCTAAAAATGGTTCTCACACTTCTCCGTCCACAGATACTGCACAAACTTCCTTATCAAATTTTTCAACGGAGTAGCTATTTTAGAAAAGTCCTGGATGAACCTTCGATAGTATCCCGCTAACCTTAAGAAACTCCGTACATCGGTTGGTGTTTTCGGTTGTTCCCAATTATTAATTGCTTACACCTTCGCTAGATCCACTGAAATCCCATCTTTATCAATAATGTGCCCTAAAAACTGCACTATTTGAAGCCAAAATTCACACTTAGTGAATTTTGCATATAACTTTTCCTTTTGTAGTGTTTTCAAAACTAACCTTAAATGTTCAACGTGATCTTCTAGCATCTTCAAATATACTAGAATATCATCAATGAACACTACAAAAACTTATCCAAGTATTGCTTGAACACTTTGTTCATCGTATCCATAAATGCGACTGGCGTATTTGTCAACCCAAATGGCATAAACAAAAATTCGTAATGACCATAACGAGTTCTGAACACCATCTTAGGTACATCCTCGTTCCTCACTTTCAGCTGATGGTACCCCGTGCATAAATCTATCTTAGAAAAATACTTTGCCCCTTTTAACTGATCAAAAAGATCATCGATCCTAGACAATTGGTATTTATTCTTAATCGTTAACTTGTTCAACTCACGATAGTCGATACAAAGTCATAACGATCAATACTTCTTCTTAACAAACAATACTGGTTCTCCCCACGGAGAAACACTTAGTTGAATGTAATTTTTATCTAATAATTCTTGTAATTAAACCATTAACTCCTTCATTTATACCGGCGCCATCCAATATGGTGCCCTAGAAACTAGTGACATACTTGGTAGCACATCGATCACAAATTTGACCTCCCTATCCGGCGAAAGACCTGATAACTCATCTGGAAATACATTTACAAATTCTTGTACTATAGATATATGTTCTAATGATGCTCCCAGTCTCTAGGTATCAACTGTGACACCCCCAAAATAGGTCCACATGACCCATTCTGAGTCGCCAGATATCACATTATAAAAATCAAATACAAACTTCATTTATACTAATCATTTGAAGCGTCAGTATAGAATACTTAATTATTAGATTAACTATGAGTTTTAATACAATATTATCTCATAGACAGTATCCAAACTCAAATTATTACAATGCCATATAAAATACAGCAGCAAATATTTCAAGACCCCAAAGAAGAACAAGAAGATTACTATCATATTCATTCTAATGAGGTGCACTTTTGATGCTTTCAAAGTCGGGTTCTCATCACCCTATTGTTGTTCACCAAAATCAATTATTAAGTGACGTATAAAATACGACACCCACATCTTAGGTACTTAATATAATTATATATTGTATGTTATGCCATTTTATAATGTATTGAGAAACTTCGACAGTCTCGGACCATCACACTATTTCACTGTTATCCCCGCTCAACCCAGCTACACTCTTATTACCTGAAAGGAATTGTGAAGCAAAAGGGTGAGCACAACTAGCCCAGTAAAGAATATCATGACTAAAGATAACTACATTATCAATAGCTTTCATCAATAATAAATCAGAGATTTAGAACATATGGTAGATGATATAACTTTTCAACCATAGTTGCAGCGGAACGAGCAATCCATTAAAAAAGCCAAATAGACCATCAGATCTATTATCTTCTCCATGTTAAAAGTCCACCAATAATATTTTATCCCTGTAACATCAATCAACAATTCTTGTCCATAATCATATGAATAACTCATAATCATAATTGTGATTCTGAATTCCTTTTCGCACCCAAGACGAAGATAATTTTCATCACCTATCTTCACCTGAAACATCAAAAATCATGGTTATACCGAATCACAATTTTTGCTCATAATCATACTAATTAATTCATCTTTGCACTACGGCCAAAGATATTCATTATTATCACATCCATGAATTAATATTTCATTGCTGAGACTCAGCTCAATAATTAATCCACATCATCGAATCATCCCTGCACTACAGGCCAAGGATATACTTTAGTATCACGACCACGAATTATCCATGCACTACGGCCAAAGATAATCGTGTTTTCATCAACGGTCCTAATCATGCCATAACACAATTCATCTTTGCACCCTTGGCCGAAGAAAATCCATAGCCATAATCATACCAAAAACTGTCCATCAATGCACTACAGCAAATGAGGATTTTTACCACATCATTCGTCATATTACGGTCATGATTATACCGAATAATCCCTGGTCATAATCACGCCAAGTCCATCTATGCACTACGGGCTAAAGATGACTTTTACCACATCATTTGTAACATTACGGTCATGATTATACCGAATAATCCTTAGTCATAATCATACCAAGTCCATATATGCACTACAGGCCACAGATGACTTTCAACATAATATAAACATGAGGATGATGACAATATTATAAGCATTAATCAAACGAAATCAAGGATAAATATTAAAGACTTTAAATTTATCCAAATATTATCCATCATTTAATAAACTCATGATCTAATATTGTTAATATTATAACAATATTTTAATTACTTCTTAAACTTATAAACAATTTATTTCAATTGTTTACACTTTACCAAATAATGCATTTAATCATTCAAAAATGTCATACTCATAAGATTTCATCACCAATGATCAAATCACTCATCAAAAATCTACACATACCTTATATAGGAATTTCAAGCCATAAAATCCTATTTACCAATTTTTGAACTTCACATAACATATTTAATTCATATGTTCGTAACTAAACTATTTTCATGAAAAATACCAAATCAGTCCCAAAAAATTATTCTTTTCTGAAATTTAGCATAATATAGTCCCATATTGAACATATATTTTTCTCGGAATTTTTAAAATTCATTTACTATTTTTCAAAAATTAATTTCTAATTAATTCCTTAAGAAATTAGCTACCTCAAGGTTAACTCCAGAAATTCCCAAATCTTGGCAGGATCTTAAACATGTTAACGGGAGCTTCCAATTTAAATTTCATGGTCATCGGAGTTATAGAACTCCGATTATAGCATTTTTCGTCGGAAAAACCTAAATATTGAAATGGTCATAACTTGCTCATTTTAAGTCGGAATGAGCTCATTTTTGGACAGGATGTACTTTATACCATAAACTTTAATGTCCCAAAAGGCTGGAATTTTTCTCACAAATTAAGTGGCCAAAACATCCCTTTTAAAATCTGGACAGTAGCTATTTTCGGTTTTTGCAGCTTTTGACTCCTTTCCTAAAATTAGTCCACACGAAAATCTACAACACCTTTTACAATGATTCCACTTGGATAATTTAGGAAACTCATAGATCTAACTCTATAACTTGACCACACTCAAAAATTCAAAATATAATAAGAGATATGGTCAATTGAATTTCATGTTCCATTTTTACCAAAATCTGATTTTTCAACCCTTTGTGATTTCTAAGAAACTTACATGTTTTCACATAATAACCAACATAACTTATCATAACACTTACTAATACCACATATACCCATGATTTTCATTAGTCCAATGCTTTTATTATGACTTTCATCATAATCCGCGTAAATAGATCATTTCCACAATTTAACAAGGAATGAAATGCAAAGGATCATTCACCGTGCATGTGGTAATCCACATATGAGTTATTCAAATGTAATAATAAAGAATGAAATAATGAAGGATTCACCATGCATGCGATAGAGACCCATGCACGAGTTATTCCAACCAGAATAATAAAAAGGAGAACCGAAGTCCGGCGTAAAACGCATCTGATGCACGAGGATATTCGGAAGAATAGTAAAGAGCGGAACCGGTCAAAGCGAAATTCAAAGCTATGTGGAGGTATTCCAACGAATAATAAGAGAATGGAATAACAACAAAAATCACCATGCATGCGATGAAATCGCAGTTGCAGACGAGGTTATTCAATGGAACAATAAATAATGGAACCGGTCAGCGGCGAAGATGACCTAAAGAATGGGATAGGATATTCAAACGAATAATAAAGAATGGAATAACAACGAAATCACCGGGTGGAATAACTTCAGAATCACGTATACATAAAGTTATTCCAACAGAATAATAAAGAATGGAATAATGAAGTTCTCTTCATGAATATGAAAAAAATAATACCCCTTGCCTTATAACAAATAATACTTACCTCAAAGATGAGTAGGGCGAAGATATACTCAAAGAAAACTTGTACTACGCTTCAAAGCTTTCTTAAACCCTAAAGAAATACGCCAAGATTATAGAAGAAGAATTCTCTATAGTTTTTCTCTCTAGAGTTTTGAAGAAATTAAGTAAGAAATAATAAATGAATGAGCTTCTATTTATAGAAGAATGGATTTGCATAGTAACTAATTCATGAACGGTCAGATTGATTTACTTTAAGCGGAAGGTACAGATTTAAAGAAAATCTTTTAAATAAAATATAATATATTCTAATTATTATCTAATAAAAGCGAATAACTTTATAAAAGTATTCTGCTTTTATATAAAAAGATTTTACTATGCAAAACACTATATCGAGCACTATGCTCTGACTACTATGCATAATAAAATATAATATATTCTAATTATTATCTAACAAAACAAATAACTTTATAAAATTATTATGTTTTATATAAAAAGATATTACTATGCAAAACACTATGCATAATAGAATATAATATATTCTATTTATAGAATAACTTTATAAAAGTATTCTATTTTATATAAAAAGCTTTTCTGTTTTATTAAATTAATAATACTAATAAAACAAAACTTCATCATCACTTACTTTGAAAAATTTTCAAATGTCACCCTTAACTTTAAACTTTTATCATTTTAACTATTCACCAAAATAGAAAAATTGAACACTTTTATTTCATAAAATTCGGGGTCTCACAATCTCCCCTCCTTATGAAATTTTACCCTCGAAATTTACGTACGTACCTGATATTCGAAGAGATGAGAATACCTTGATTTCTTTTCAGATTGTACCTTCCCGGTTATATCCTCTGTATCATGATTTTTCCATTGCTCATCTCCTGTATTTCAAATATCATTCTAGAACATAGCTTCAAAACAAAGGTTAATTGACATATCATAATTTGTCAACTTATCAAGTAAACACTTTCAGCTTAGGTAAGTCACAGACTAGCGAAGTATATAACTCGTTTCTCCCCTCCTAGTTCTAGACTCTTATCTCCGCCAGCGACCATATCCCTAAGCTCTGATACCAATTGTGACACCCCCAAAATAGATCCACACGACCCATTCTGAGTTGTCAGATATCACATTATAAAAATCAAATACAAACTTCATTTATACTAATTGTTGAATCGCCGTATAGAATCGACCCACGATTAATCTGTGAGTTTTAATACAATATTGTCTCATGCGGCGATCCAAACTCAAATTATTACAATGCCATATAAAATACAACAGCAAATATTTCAAGACCCCAAAGAAGAACAAGAAGATTACTGTCATATTCATTCTAATGAGGTGCACTTTTGACGCTTTCAAAGTCCGCAGGCAAAAACTTTGTTTTCCATAACTGAAATATTATTGGATATTTTATCTTGTCTTAGAATTCTATCATTACACATTTCTCAGAAATTCAAAATTAATTCCTCAACAGAAATGGATGAATAGTATTTTTACAAAAATTTCTTGAAAAACTTTTATTTTGATCTTAGAAATTCAAATCATTTAATTCTAGCACATAGACAGAATCCTAACCACATTCTCACATTCTAGGTCATAGAACGACCTTTAAAAATCTTACTCCCTTTAATAAACAATCAAATTCGTTTAATTTAAATAATCAAATAAAATTTAATTCATATAATAATTTGATTTTTCTTGGGCGTTACGTGTGTTAGTTGTCAAGTAGCAGTAGTTGGTATTTATGTATGTTATGTAGTTATAATCCCAATCTTTTGTATGAGATGTGGAATAGATATATAAACCCCAAGTATGTTCATAGGGGTAATATGATAGTATTTCCCCATTTTTGTAATATTAGGGGATAGATGTTGACATTTATAGAAGTATGCTAGGAAATGATCACTCGTGATGTAATGATTAATGGCATATGAATATAAATGTTCTTGTTTCAAAAATGTGTCATATGATTATTTTATTAAAAGAGGAAATACTTAAAGAAGATTATAAGATAACAATTTCAAGTCTTTATTTCAAAAAATGTTTCCTAAATGTAGACTAGCAACACTAGAAGAGTCAATAAATAATGAGAGGGAACAAGTGGACCCTATCCAACGACTAGTAGACTTGCTAGGGGAAGCCCTTCGAAGAAGAAACAACAAACCAATGCGTAACAACCCCTAAACAGTACCTGTAACGAACTTTAATGATTTTAATAGCGTAGGACCGCCCGAATTTAGAGGAACCACCGATCCTATCAAAGCACAAACTTGGACAAAAGAGATGGAAAAAGCTTTCACTATTTCTCGTATGGGTGATGATCAGAAGACGACGATTACTTCACTAGAGCCATCATATTGAACAATAATAATAACAACAACAACAATTAGACGGGAAGTAATCCGGGAGGATTTAAGAAAAAGGGTGAAGCATGTTCAAAGTGTGGGAAGAATCACCAAGGAGAATGTTGGAAGGGAAGGAGTGCTTGTTATAATTGTGGCCAAGAGGGGCACATTTCACCAAACTGCCCAAAGCCAAATAAGATAAAGGGGTGTTTTGCTTGTGGCTCGACTGAGCATCATATCAAAAGTTGCCCGAAGAAGGGAAGCAACGGAGGAAGCGACAACTAAGGAGGAGGTAACAAGCTGATGATTGGGGGACTTGCGCAACCCAACCGATCGACTGCTAAGACATTTAACATGATGGTCCAGGACGTTGTTGCTTCAGATGATATGGTGTCAAGTATTATCCCAATCATTAATATAAATTCTTATGTATTATTTGATTCGGGTGCTTGTAAAGCCCCCAAATCCAGGTACTTAAAACCCAAACTCGGTTCTTCACGATACCATTTCTATGAGCGGAATAATACTAATAATAATAACAATAATATAAATATTAAACTCAATTTACATGATTATCAGAGTCTAGCTCCCAAGTACGTAACCTTTATTACATTCACTACATAGCATGATAGATAATATATATCATTGTCTTAATAATATCAAACTATTACATAAGATAACATTGCAATCATTCAGCAACCTTTCCTTTTCCCTTGTTCTTAGCAGAGCTTTCAGGTTGTTCACACTTAGCTGAAAACATTTAAATTAAGCAAGGATGAGCATTTGAGTGCCCAGCAAGTAATAACAATTATAAATATTAGCTGAAAGGGTTAAATGTTTTCTTTGTACTACCCTTCTACAACAAATCAATAGTTGTGAAGTAATCTGAACCAATAATAATAACATAACAACTCTCTATCAAATTTTTGAAACTACATACTGAATATAAATAGGGTTAAGGTGACATACTATGAACATTGTTTTCAATTTTCGAATAGGTTTAGCATAACTTCATCTGCAAACCGTCATAACTTACAGGCACGGGGGGTGATCATCCCGTTATGCCCTGTATTGATCAATACTACATGCAAGAACGAGAGTATCGTTCACTCTGTCCACCTTAAACGCATAAAAGTTTTCCCATGTTCGGGATGTTCATACTTAGTCGGGAATCTAAACTAAAACAATTTGATTGGATACAAAACGGTTTTATCATATTCAACGATATTTCTAAATTTGTGTCTAGTTGGTCAAATAGCTTAGATGACTTTTACTTACTGTATACATACTGGCAAACAATATGTGTGTGTGTGTATATATATATATATATATATATATATATCTCAACATGTGATTAAATACAATAATTATTCAAGTGGGGACACTTGAATAACCATATTTAGAAATTAACGAACAGAATATATATATATATATCTGAATTACAATATAGTACCATGTTGATAATCAATAATCGGATATAATATATATTGTGAGACCCAGATTTTATTAATAAAGATTTAAATTTGGTCGAAATAATTTTTAATATTATGGTGTGAATTTGAGATAATATTATAGTTGTGGGTAGTATTTATAAATTTTGCAAAGTATGCAAGTGGTTATATTATATTCGATTGGTCTGGGAAATATTAGGTTTAGCGAGGAATATTCGCATAACTACTCAATCATTGGTGGACCCCACAATGTAATTATCATTCGGATTGAGAAAACGATAAAAATATTTTATTAAAATAAGGCGGAAGTTTTACCGGTTGATCTTTGTTGAACTACTAGGTAGTAAAAAGTACGAATACGTGTGGTTGCATAAGAAGCACACGGTATTGATTATTGATGCCTATGTGAGAAGTCACTCGGTTTGATTCCATTATTGTCGATTAATAATATGAATTATTATAAGCGATAATGACGTTTTGTTTTATTCAGTATTATTAACGTAATAAAATGTAAACATCTTTTATATAAAATAGAATACTTTATTAAAGTTATTCTATAAATAGAATATATTATATTTTATTACGCATAGTGTCAGCATAGTATTTTTGCATAGTGTTTTGCATAGTATTGCATAGTGTTTGCATAGTAAAATGTTTTTATATAAATAGAATATATTATATTTTATTTAAAAGATTTTCTTTAAATATGGACCGTCGATTAAAGTAAATCAACTGGACCGTTCATGGATTAATTACTTATGCATTCCATTTTTCTATAAATAGAAGCTCATTCCTTCATTATTTTCTTTTAATTCATCAAACTCTAGAGAGAGAAATTATGAGAGAAGCTATAGAGAAAGTTATAGAAAGAAGAAGAGTATTCGCTACTTCACTACTTCTATATTCAGGTTCTTTTACGGTAGGGGTGTTGGTGTTATTCTTTCTTCGAAGAGAACTTCGTTATTCCATTCATTATTATTCATTGGAATAACCCGTAAAAGTGGCATACCCTATACATAACTTTGATCACGCCAGATACCCTATACTTGGTGAAATCCTTATGTTATTCCATTGCTTATTATTCATTGGAATAACTGTATCATGCCGGTTTACCCTATACTTGGTGACATTCTTCTATTATTCTCGTTGGAACATCCCGTGCGCATGTTTTTACACAGGACCTGGTTAAAATCTTTATTATTCTCGTTGGAACATCACATCATGTGTTTTACAGGACCGGTAAAATCTTTTATTATTCTCGTTGGAATATCCTATCGTGTGTTTTACATCGGATCCGGGTTCCATCTTTATTATTTCATTGGAACATCCCGCTTGCGGTGTGAATTTCACACGACTGGTTCCGTTATTATTATTATGTTGGAATAACTCGTCTACATCAAGCAATCGCATGCATGGTGATTTCTTTTGTTATTCCATTCTTTATTATACCCAGTTGGTTAAAACTTTGACTTCTATACTCCATGAAATTAGTAGAATATCCTTGATATTTGTGTTTCATCCAGTATCTTTTCATGGAAATATTCTTCCGATCATTCTTGAATTTTACTCTCACGTAAACAAAGATTCATGTTGACAATTTGGACGTTAATAATTCATGGATTAAATAATTCTTGAACTTGTTTTATTGAATTATTATGTAATTGTCATCATCCTCATGTTATATTATGTTATCTTTGGCTTACGTGCATAGATGAACTTAGTATGATTATGACCGAGGATCATTCGGTAGATAATCACGACTTGATATAAATGATGTGACAAAGTCCTCGATGTATTCTGTAATGCAATGATGGATAATTTTTGGTATGATTATGACCGAGGGGTGATTCGGTATAGTCATGACCATTGATAATTTGATGAAAATCCTTGACCGTGGTAATGCGTGGATGATTAGATGTGGTGGTTTATTTATTGTGAGTCTCGTGATAAAAATTGATGAAAACCTTTTAAAACCTAAAAGATAGTAGACTTTATTCTCTACTTGACTCTTTTAATGGATTGCTTATTCACCGCAGATTAAACCTGGTTGTCTATTGTATTTTATCGTTTTAACATTGTTGAAGGCTAATGATAATTTATTCGCATTATCTTAGTCATAATATTTCTTCTTTGGGCTAGTTGAGCTCACCCTTTCTTTCACTTCGTTCTCTTCGTGAAATGAGAACATAGCCGGGACGAGTCTGGGAACGTAAGTAATGGTCCAGAGGATAGCATTAATAGTCCTCACTATTCGTGAAATAGTGTGATAATAGTTGTAATGAGGACTCCTTTTGAAGTTTGTATAATATCTAGTAGACAATATTTGTATTCAAACTCATAGTTTATGTCGTATTGTATTCAAAGTTATATTAGTAAGTTGTATTTGAATTTATGTACCATGTAAGTGGCGATCAAGATGGGTGACGATACCTAATTTTTGGGGGGCGCGGTTTATATCGAGCCATAAGTGTGAAGAGCCCCGAGCCTCTCATTGGTGACTTCTTTGATGTACCATGAAAGCACCGACGCACTCCGTAGGGGACGGGTGGTGTCGATAGTACTAATGTGAGGTCTTGACACAAGGGGTCCAGAGTCACGTTTAGTATCGAGCTTAGGATATGATCCCCGCTAAGATGTGAGATAAGAACTAGGAGGGAGAGACGGAAATTCTTCGCTAAGTATGACCTACCTAAGTTTATTTGGTATTTAATTGGTCGGTCGAGTATAGGGATAATATTTGATATATTAATTAACCCTTGTGTTGTGGCGGTGTTTGGAATGGCAAATTGAAAATATTCACAATGGAGTGAATGTGACCGTTGTGACACCTTTAATCACTAATCGGGTTAATGCAAAGGTCGACGAGGAACAAATTAGAGATATCCACGTAGTGAATGAAGAACTAATTGTTGCACAGGAGCTAGTTGCAGGTAGCGGTGAAAGTGAGAAGAAGAAGAAGAAGAAGAGGAAGAAGAGGAACCCGAGGAGAATTGGTTAGAAGAAATTTATGATCAAAACTTAGAATTACAAAATCGTGTTCGTGAGCTAGAAGAAACAGTTGAAGAACGGCAAAACTGGTCGTGGAACAAAGGGATACAACAATTCAAAATTGGGTTACCCGATATGTGATGCTCGAACAAAATCACGCTTTGGCGGTGGTGTAAGATATTAAAGTTGGAATCGAGAATTTAAAATCAAAGATCGCCTAAAAGAAGAAACAATCGAACGAAGGAGAATAAGGCGATGCATGGGTAAAAGTCGCACAACGCGTTGATAGTGTAGAAAAGACGTCCGATCCAATAAAGCCAAAATAGATGAAATGGACTTTGCTTTTTGGAAAGAATTGGAGAATTTTAACATCGAATTCGGAATTACCCATGCATAGCGGCCAACCCGAATTCGATATGGATCGGAGAATAATGATTCAAATAATGGATCAGAATGTGAAGAAGCACTTAAGGGTGGAATGTACCCTATAGTAAAGTCAAACTCGGTAATTTAAGCGAGAGCGTTTGTCGAGAAAAACCGAACGGGTTATTACGGGTAAGTTAATTATAAATTAATGCTAAGTCTATACTTTATTCAATACAAGTTCTACCCACTCTTTTATTTCACCTAGTTGTGTTCAACGCTTAAATTTGACTCAAGAAGTTAAACTTTGACTTATTGGTTGAAACTTCGTTAAGTAGGAGCCTTTCATATCGCTTACTATTTTTAAATCTTGTTGATTCAAATAAACATTTTCACGCTAATTCGTCGATCTTATCTTTTGAAAATACTTGCCTTTGATGTGATTTTTAGGAATCAATTGGTTAGCTAATCATCATGCTTTTCAGAAGGTTGTTAGCTTTTATATTCATAACCAACTGTTATACGTAATTCAAAGTAACCAAACCCTAAAGTTAATCATCGTTATATCAAGCCATAAGAAAAGAGCTCCGAACCTTTCGTTGTTGACTTCCTTGTGTGGAATGCACCGCAGAAATAGGACTTCAGTGGCGACATCGTGAATGAAGATGGCAAGTTTATAGGTATCATTGTGAGGTGCTATCTAGGTTAAGGGATAGAAGTCACGGTTGGTATCAATGTGACGACTATCCAAGTCTTCGATAAGAGTAATGATTTTGAATGATATTTCTATCATTAATAAATTTCTCGACGTATTCTTGAAGATTTCTAGCCTACCCTAGAGCGTGAAATCGAATTTTGTATTGACGATCAAAGATAAAAACCCATTTCTTAAACCTCAAATATTTCTTCAACTAAATAAAGCAGCTTTACGTGGTTTATGATGAAAGTCATAATAAAAGCATTGGAATAATGAAAATCATGGGTATATGAAGTATTAGTAAGTTTTATGATGAGTTATGTTGGTTAGTACGTAAAAACATGAAAGTTTCTTAGAAATCACAAAGAGTTGAAAATCGATTTTAGTGAAAACGTAATATGAAATTAAATTGACCATATCTCCTATTATATTTTGAATTTTTGAATGTGGTCAAGTCCTAGAGTTAGATCTATGAGTTACCTAACTAATCCAAGTGGAATTACTGGAAAAGGTGTTGTAGATTTTGTGTGGACTGATTTTAGCAAAGGAGTGCAAAGCTGCAAAAAAAAAACCGAAAAAGCTTTCGCCATGATTTTAGAGAGGCTGTTTGGCCACTTAAATTATGAGAAAAATTCTGGCCTTTTGGGACATGAAAGTATATGGTATAAAGTACCTCCTGTCCAAAAATGAGCTCATTCTCGACTTAAAATGAGCAAGTTATGACTATTTCAATATTTAGGTTTTTCCGATTTAAAAACGCTATAACCGGAGTTCTATAACTCAGATGACCATGAAATTTAAACTGAAGCTCACGTTAACATGTGTAAGGTCCTGCCAAGATTTGGGAATTTTGGAGTTAAACTTGAGGTAGCTAATTTCTTAAGAAATTAAGTGGAAATTGATTTTTAAAAATAGTAAATAAATTTTAAAAATTCGAGAAAAATATATTTTCATTATGGGACTATATTATGCTAAATCCCAGAAAAGAAATATTTTTGGGGCTGATTTGGTATTTTTCATGAAAATAGTTTAGTTACTTAAACATATGAGTTAAATATGTTATGTGAAGTAACAAAGTTGAAAATATGATTTTATGGCTGTAGAATCCTATATAGAGTATATGCATATTTTTTGATGAGGATTTGATAATTGGTGATGATATCTTACGAGTATGACATTTTTTGAATGATTAAATGCATTATATGGTAAAGTGTAAACAATTAAGATAAATTGTTTATAAATTTAAGAAGTGATTAAAATATTATTATAATATTAATGTTATTAGATTATGAGATTATTAAATGATTGATAACATGGGGATATTCTTGAATCTGGATAAATTATATTATAAATGTTTAATATTTATCCTTTATCTCATTTGATTGATTCTTTATATCATTATCCTCATGTTTATATTATGTTGAAAGTCATTTGTACTGTAGTGCATAGATGGACTTGGTATGATTATGACCACGGATTATTAAGATAATCATAATCAGAATTGAAAACACAATTATCTTTGGCAGTAGTGCATGGATAATTTGTGGTCGTGATACTAATGAATATCCTTGGCACGTAGTGCGGGGATGATTCGATGATGTGGATTAATTATCGAAATGAGTCAAAGAATGAAATATTAATTCATGGATGTGTTCAAAGTCATACATGGCTTACGTGCATAGATGGACTTGGTATGATTATGACTGTGGATTGTTTCGGCATAATCATAATCAGAATTGAAAACACAATTATCTTCGGTCAGTAGTAATGGATAATTTGTGGTCTTGATACTAATGAATATCCTTGGCCCGTAGTGGTGGATGATTCGATGATGTGGATTAATTATTGAAATGAGTCTCAAAGAATGAAATATTAATTCATGGATGTGTTCAAAGTCATCTCGTGGTTTACGTGCATAGATGGACTTGGTATGATTATGACATTGTGGATTGTTGGCATAATCATAATCAGAATGAAAACACAATTATCTTTCGCCGTAGTGCATGGATAATTTGTGGTCTTGATACTAATGAATATCCTTGGCACGTGTAGTGTGGATGATTCGATGATGTGGATTAATTATTGAAATGAGTCTCAAAGAATGAAATATTAATTCATGGATGTGTTCAAAGTCATCTCGCGGCTTACATGCATAGATGGACTTGGTATGATTTATGACGAGTGGATTGTTGGTATAATCATAATCAGAATTGAAAAACACAATTATCTTGGCCGTAGAAGTGCATGGATAATTTGTGGTCGTGATACTAATGAATATCCTTGGCCCGTAGTAGTGTGGATGATTCGATGATGTGGATTAATTATTGAAATTTGAGTCTCAAAGAATGAAATATTAATTCATGGATGCGTTCAAAGTCATCTCGTGGCTTACGTGCATAGATGGACTTGGTATGATTATGATTGAGGATTGTTCTTAAGTATAATCATAATCAGTAATTGAAAACACGAATATCCTTGCCAATTTGGTGCATGGATAATTCGTGGTCGTGATACTATTAATTAAAGCTGCGTCTTAGCATTATTGGGTTTTATGAGTTGTATATCTTTAGCTTTCAGCGCAGCAAAAGATGAATTGTTAATGAATAGCTTTGGCAGATTTCAAAGATGAATTTAATATTTTTAAACGATAAAGGTATTCAAGGTATCCTCATCTCTTTATCATACTGTGTATCGCACCCTAATTTCGAGGGCTAAATTCCATAAGGAGGGAGATTGTGAGACCCCTGATTTTATTAATAAAGATTTAAATTTGGTCGAAATAATTTTTAATATTATGGTGTGAATTTGAGATAATATTATAGTTGTGGGTAGTATTTATAAATTTTGCAAAGTATGCAAGTGGTTATATTATATTCGATTGGTGGGGAATATTCGGTTTAGCAGGAATATTCGCATAACTACTCAATCATTGGTGGACCCCACAATGTAATTATCATTTGATCGAGAAAACGATAAAAATATTTTATTAAAATAACGGCGGAAGTTTTACCGGTTGACATCGTTGAACTACTAGGTAGTAAAAGTACAAGAATACGTGTGGTTGCATAGTAGAATACACCAGTATTGATTATCGATGCCTATGTGAGAAGTCACCGGTTTGATTCCATTATCACAATTAATAATATGAATTATTATAAGCGATAACGACGTTTTGTTTTATTCAGTATTATTAACGTAATAAAATGAAACATCTTTTTATATAAAATAGAATACTTTATTAAAGTTATTCTATAAATAGAATATATTATATTTTATTATGCATAGTGTTGCATAGTAAGATTTTGCATAGTGTTTTGCATAAGATTGATATAGTGTTTGCATAGTAAAATGTTTTTATATAAATAGAATATATTATATTTTATTTAAAAGATTTTTCTTTAAATATGGACCGTCCGATTAAAGTAAATCAACTGGACCGCTCATGGATTAGTTACTATGCATTCCATTTTTCTATAAATAGAAGCTCATTCCTTCATTATTTTTTTACTTAATTCATTGAAACTCAGAGAGAGAAATTATAGAGAGAAGTTTATAGAGAGAAAGTTATAGAAAGAAGAAGAAGAGTATTCTCGCTACTTCACTACTTCTATATTCAGTTTTTTACGGTAAGGGGTGTTATTCTTTCTTCTTGAAGAGAACTTCGTTATTCCATTCACTATTATTCATTGAATAACTTTGTAAAAGTGGCATACCCTATACATAACTTGTGATACGCCAGATACCCTATACTTGGTGAAATCCTTATGTTATTCCATCGCTTATTATTCTCATTGGAATAACTTGTATACGTGATTTACCCTATACTTGGTGACATTCTTCTATTATTCATTGGAACATCACATGCATGTGTGTTTTTACACCGGACCGGTTAAAATTTTTATTATTCTCGCATTGGAACATCCATGCTCGTGTGTTTTACAAGGACCGGTTCCGCTCTTTATTATTCCGTTGAATATCCTATCTCGTGTGTTTTACACCGGATCCGGTTCCATCTTTATTATTCGTTGGAACATCCCGCATGCCATTGTGAATTTCACCGAATTCGGTTCCGTTATTATTATTATGTTCGAATAACTCGCCTCATGCAAGCACCGCATGCATGGTGATTTCTTTTGTTATTCCATTCTTTATTATACCCAAATTGGTTAAAACTTTGACTTCTATACTCCATGAAATTAGTAGAATATCCTCGATATTTGTGTTTCATCCAAAGATCTTTTCATGGAAATATTCTTCCGATCATTCTTGAATTTTACTCACTAAACAAAGATCATGTCGACAATTTGGACGTTAATAATTCATGGATTAAATAATTCTTGAACTTGTTTTATTGAATTATTATGTAATTGTCATCATCCTCATGTTATATTATGTTATCTTTCGCTTACGTGCATAGATGAACTTAGTATGATTATGACTGAGGATCATTAAGATAATCACGACTTGATATAAATGATGTGACAAAGTCCTCGTGGCTCTGTAATGCGTTGATGGATAATTTTGGTATGATTATGACCGGGGTGATTCGGTATAGTCATGATCATTGATAATTTGATGAAAATCCTCGACCGTGGTAGTACGAGGATGATTAGATGTGGTGGTTTATTTATTGTCGAGTCTCAAATGATAAAAATTGATGAAAACCTTTTAAAACCTAAAAGATAGTAGACTTTATTCTCTACTTGACTCTTTTAATGGATTGCTTATTCACCGCAGCTTAAACTGGTTGTCTATTGTATTTTATCGTTTAACATTGTTCAAGGCTAATGATAATTTATTCGCATTATCTTAGTCATAATATTTCTTCATTGGGCTAGTTGAGCTCACCCTTTCTTTCACCGTTCTCTTCGTGAAATGAGAACATATTTGGACGAGTCTGGGAACGAAGTAATGGTCCGAGAGGATAGCATTAATAGTCCTCACTATTCGTGAAATAGTGTGATAATAGTTGTAATGAGGACTCCTTTTGAGTTTGTATAATATCTAGTAGACAATATTTGTATTCAAACTCATAGTTTATGTCGTATTGTACACGACAGTTATATTAGTAAGTTGTATTTGAATTTATGTACCATGTAAGTGGCGACTCAAGATGGGTGACGTATACCTAATTTTGGGGGCGTCACATATATAACAACAGGGTTAATAATATGGTACAATAATAATATAATTCTGAAACTTTCTTACTCATGTCCATTGCATAAAGAAAATGCAAAGGTAAGATACTCTTTCTGCATTGCGCTTACAATTCGCAACTTAGTTTTATCTTTTATATAACCACCTATGAGTAATAAGATCATTTTACTGATTAGAATAACATATCGTAACACATAATAACATCGCTTTATTGCGATTAAAGACATAACCTAATCACCTTGTCACATATATCAAGCGGTCGTTGAATCACAAACAAACATTAATACAATCAAAATATCTAAGTCCAGATCAATTTTCGAAACTTGCCGATTATCTAAAAGCGAGCTTTATCGAGTAATTATCGAGTCAAGAAGACTATTATGTAGCTTAATATCCTGTAAGTATCGGTTATATTATTTTTAAATGACTTATAATAATTTTAAAACATTTATTATAATTTATCATAAATCTTCAAACAAATGGAATCATTATTAAATGATTTAAATATCAAGTAATTCTATTATCATTAATATTTAATTAATATTAAACTATTAATGAAACCATCGCCAAAATATTAAAGTTTTTATAATAGCTCAAAATATTTTTAAAGTATTAATATAACCCTTAAATAATTTTAAAACATTTAAAATCATTTTAAATAATTACTATTAATATTAAAATATTAATGTATTATTTAACAAAATAGTAAAAGTCATTAATTTAAAAGTCATTGATTTTAAGGGTATTAATATTACCCATAAAATATTTTTAATTCATTTATATCCTTTTTAAATGATTTTTAAATAAATAAAACCATTTTAACCCATTTATTTAATATAATTGTTAAATAAATTTAATATCATTAATAATAAATTAATATCATTAATATTAAATTATTAATGAAATTATCCTTTAAATATTAGAAGTTATATTTTATAACTTAAAATATCTTTACACACTTTATTTTCATTTAAAATGATTTTTATAATATTAAAATCATTTTTAAACTAAATTATTTAATATATTTATTAAATAACTTTAATATCATTAATAATAATCAATTAATGAAATTTACCTTTAAATATTGAAAGTTATATTTTATAACTTAAAATATTTTAAAAACCTTATTATTATTTAAAATGATTTTAATATAAAAAATTATTTTTAATTTATTTCTTTAATTCATTTATTAAATAGCTTAATTATCATTAATATTAATTAATTAATGAATTTCATCACAAAATATTAAAAGTCATTAAAATAACTTAAAATATTTTCTTATATCATTAGATAATTTTAAATGATTTTTCAGTATTAAAATAATTTATTTAATATAATAATTAAATAAATTAAATACCTTTAATATTTCAAAAATATTAATTATTTATGATATATATTAAAAATTAATAAAAACTAATTTTAAAACTTTAAAATAATTTTTAATAATTTAATTTGTATTTTTAATAATTAAAAACTAATTTTCTATAATTATTTAATAAAAATAATAATTTTATAAAGAAACTATCGCTAAAGACTGCTTATAGCGACAAAACCGTCGCTATAGGTGTTCTTCGTGTTCATCATGAAACCCACAAACTCATAACAGTTACTGAGTGACCAAGTTTGACCAAGATTTCTGATCAGATCGTGATGTTTCTTGGCATGTTGTTAGTCAAATCTTGTAGTACTAGTGCAAGACTACAAGATCTAACAGCAAACATGACCAAACAACATCACAGTAATTAGATATAATCATGCAAAGTGGCTGTCAGAGCTGTTCATTTCTGGGTTTGCCCAAAAATGAAGAACAGTTCGACTGCCCTACTTTGAGCTTCCACAACTTGAAATCCTGTTGATATTTTAGTGATTTAAGAGTCTTAGATTGTAGCTAGCATGCAAGAGAATAGATTTGTAACATTAAATCCATTTAACAACATTACATCATGAAGATCTGTGTCGGTCAACCCATGCCAGAACACATGTTCATCAGTTTTCTGGGTAGCCCAGAAAACATGAACTGTGTTCGACCAGATTACTTTGATCGGCCACTAAATCCAACCTACTTGATGTATAGGTGATGTATAGGCATAAGGTTGAAGTCCATCTAACATACTATAACACTGAAATAACAACATTTACAAAATATGTATAACTTGCAAGATCAAAGCCCATAAATAAGTTGTCGAATGCCAGGCACAGGGACATCCGGGTTACCGAAACTTTGCAAGTCAGCGGCCTCATCAACGCAGTTTGACCTTCCATAACTTGCAATATACATAGGATCTAAGACTGCTTTCAATTCCAGATCAAAGAGCACATATCAGACTACAACTACCAACTTTCAAAACACAAAACTCATTAAAGATCACAGAGATATAAGGCCTGACATTCGTTGTCAGATAACACACAAAAAAAATTTCCAGATTTTTTTAAAACTTGATTTTGAGCATATTAATGTTATGGATCTAGCATGTGCCAACCAAGATCACTAAAATAGACTACATATAACATGTTTAAACATTGAAACCTAAGATCTAACAACAGATCAAAGGTCAAATTTTCAAGTTAGGGTTTATACCTTCTATAATCCAATTCTAATTCAAGGCTTCTGATTTGATAGTGGTGTTAGTGGGGCTTTGATTTGGGACTGATATGCTAATAAATTTCGGAGGTGAGAGCTTGAGAGAGTTTAGATGGGTGTTGTGCACAAAATAAGCTAGTAAATGAATTTCTTTCTCTCTCCAATCTATATATAGTGCTTGCATACATTGTATGTTGCTGAAAAATGGATGATTGCTGGTGTTTAATTAGTCACATGGGGTAGTTGGGTTTGGTCACCAACTCTAGTACTTGGGAATTTTGACAAGTTTTCATAAAATAATGCAAAGGAGGGTATTTTGGTCAATTGGTTTGAAATTTTAATGGCACAAAAGTAATCTTGACAAACCCTAGGGTTTGACACTTAGTACATAGAATTTGTAGGATTTAGAGATTAGGATTTAAAAAATATAAAATTTTAGTTTCTAAAATTTGTAATTACGGTTTCCTTAATTAGATTAGGTTTCTAATTACATTATACATGAACAATAGGGTTTAAAAATCACTAATTATAATTAACCTTGTTAATTTTAGTAATTAGGGCTTATAATTTATATAATTAGGGTTACCAAATCACAATTAGGGTTTCTAATTACTAAATTAGGATTCTAGTCATTAGGGTTTTAAATTACTAATTAGGTTTTCCCATAATTAGCAATAAACTCTATCATACATGATATTAATTACATTAACACAATTTCTGACTGATCACAAACTCCGGTTTAAGTTTTAAATTAGGATTTTTAACAATAACTTAGGATTTTCTAAATATTAATTAGGGTTTCTAAAATTTAATTAGTATTTACCTAATTAATCATATAATACGTAACATAAATCATATAACACAGTTATATAACAGTCTTTGAATTTCTCATTTGAATTTAAAAAATAGGGTAAATAAATTAATGCTAGGGTTTTGACATTATACACCATAATTGACCAACCATTATCAATACGTATATACAGTACATATTTATAGCACTGAAAAATTAAAATATAATTAATATTTTATTATTATTCTCATTCTCGATCAAAATCCAAAATTAGGGTTTGGATTTCATATCGATTTATCTGCCATACTTTAACATTATTAATTAAGTTCAAATAATTAAGTTAATAATCGTACTAAAATTCATATAATAAAATAATTATTATAATTATTCTAAAAATCATTTCATATATTATTTAAATAATATAATAATCATATTTTCATGAAAAATAATTAATAAAATATTTCTACTATAAAATTAGTTATTATAAGAATATACTTTATAATAATCAATAATTCTAACATAAATTTTTTTGCAATAATTCATGTAATAAATATATTTTTACTTATCACATAAATACATATACACATTATCTTGGCACATATTCCCCATATTTATTTTAATAAAAAAAATATTTATACGCAAAATTTTTGATTTATTTATATAGAAAATTTTGGGTTGTTACATTCACCCTCCTTTATAAAGATTCCGTCCCCGGAATCACCGTTTTAAAACTCATACATACAAGGGTACATAGCATACACATTCATTTCAAGTAGATCTCGACCAACTTTGATCGAACTGATCTTTAACTATTCACATAAAACTTGTCTAACAAAAAAATTGATTGCTAAAAAAACTCAAATTCCTTCTTCAAAATTTCTTTATAAAATAATTTACTATATATATGAAAATCATGCATAAGAAATAAAAGTTATACGAATAATACCTAGAACTACCGCCGTATCCTGAACTGTCATGTTGAAGACCCTTGCTGTTGATTTTGTTGGCTTGCTCGATGACGTAGGTCCCGTGATTGCTAAAGTCCGGCTACCCTTGCCAGTAGTCACACTTCCTGCCTCCGTCCTCCTCTTCGGACAATCCTTCACCTTGTACTCAATCCACTACTACAAAACAGTAAATAGATAACGCGAAAAAAACGTTATGATTTCAGTCAGAAAAACGTCATAGTTAAGGGTGTTGTCTATTTGACACCCTTACACAACGTTTTTAAAACGTTGTAGTTAAGCACATTCCACAACGTTTTTTAAGAAAAAAAACGTTTTAGATTTGTTTTTCATAAATTAGCAGATTCTTAAAAACGTTGTAGAATGTATAATTCTACAACGTTTTCTGAATAAAAACGTTGTAGTTTAATATATCTGACAACATTTAGGCACATTCACACAACGTTTTTAAAATGTTGTAGATTAAAAAGAAAAAAAAATGTTGTGGTTCACCTATATTACCAATGCACCTGCAATATGCTAATAGCATGATATATAGCTAAATTACAAAGAATGTTAATATTATACAATACTTTTACATCCCAATAATTCTTTGTAATGCCAATTACAAAGAATATTAATACCATACAATACATTTACATCTCAATAATGCCAAACTATCCATACATCTTAAATTCACTTTTCAATATAATTACTACTATATTGAATTGTGAGTTTGACTACATCCACCAAATATACCAAACTATTCATAAAATTAAACTATGATAGGGTTCAGCGGGTTTTAACAACAGCTTGAGCAACATTCTGGGCATGCTTCATCACAACCTATAGTTCATCAAGTAGAATTCACCAGTCATTATATGAGAAGATCAACAGAAAGATTCACAAATTAGATTACAAGGTTGAATTAATCACTTTTCAATACATTGGACTAGATCAATACATTGGACTCGATTCACAAATTAAGTTCTGGACAGACCAAAAACCTGGAGCTGGAAAGAACTGAGGACATAGGTAGTTAAGTCGTGCTGCGATTGTGGCACTAGATTTTAATATTGGAATTTCAATATTCTTCCTGCAAACATTATGAGAATCATTTTGTAACATTCGAGCAGGAATGAGCAATCAGATAACTCTAAAGCATTTGAGAAAAAGGAAAATGGCAAAGAAACTTACATTTCATGTCCTGCCATGATATGTTGGACCTCGCCAAATCTTGACATCCACATTTGATAATCATTATTGTCCAAAACAGATGCAGGACTCAAGTGAATTACACAATTCACAGTTTTGAAAGTCTCTGTTTTGTAACACATATCCTTATAATAATTATTAAGTGATTGCATAGACAACAACTGTCGCATGTGGGATAATGTTGGGCAGTCAACAAGGAGCACAATAGGACCAGGAATAGAAGGACCCAGCACATCGCTGGGATGAACCTAAACAATGCACACGAAGCTACACATAAGTACAAAGAACATGAGCGACATTATATAGGAGAAAAAAACACAAATTGAACATCGAAACATAAATCACAAATATAGGAACAATTTCCTCAAAATCTAGAACACTATCATTGTATTTTGGTTCCAGCTCCAGTAGTAAATGCTCCACTGCTACATCTTCCATGGCTTGATTGAAAGATCCATCCCCCCTGACCTAGACAAAAATAACACAAAATGTCATAAGCCACATTATAATACCCCCCCCCCCCCCCCCGGCTCTCTCCGAACAAAGAAAGGGCACAGCAAACTGGAGAACAGAGTAGGATCAACAATAATGAAAGGAATCATCTACATGGGCATTAATGCATTTAAAGGAACAATGTCATCAAACAGAGCAATGAAGTTCTTTATGATCACATAATGTGTCAAAATTTCTTATTGTTTTTTATATTTTTTTTCTCTAGTACATGTCGAGGAAGTTATTAAAACCATTAAATAGTGCACACTATTGAGGATTATATTTAAGTATTCACACTTTAAAATAAATAATGATTTTTCAGATATTTATTTATTTTTATCTTCATAGTGTGCACTACTTAATGGGTTATTTGCCTACATATATAATGTAACACAATTTCTCTGTGCCACACTTACTCTCTTATCTTCAAAGAGCTGGTCCCATGACGGGTAACTTTAGGTGGCTGACAGTGAAAGCACCAGATGATTTCTTAAACCCTTCTGAACATCAGCCGAGGGAATACAAGAATGAAAAAACAGAATTCATGTAGTCGACAACAAGGAAGTGTGATAAGGTTCTATCATGCTGAGTTTAGGAATAAAATAAGTAGACCAAATTTCTACGTATTTGATAAATCAAATGTAAAGAATATGTAGCACAATTGTTCAAAAGATGAGAATCAATTGTAAATCCTATTGTATGCTTCTGAATTTAAGTAAACTCTACATAACTTTTTCTTTTTTGGGTGGGTTTTTTTGGTTTGGGGTGGGGGGGACAAGACTGGACATTTATCAGGCTAAAAAGTCCTATAAATTACTTTCAACTATGTAGAATAAGTAGAGAACTTCAATTATGAGCAACTCATCCCAAAAGCTCCTCCTTTTACTCATAAAACCATGCGTAAGTAGGAAATCCACAAAATGCTTTTAGTAAACAAAATAGCATCAAATAATAATAGAACACACAGATAACATTAACAATATTAAATATCCTTCTAAGCTGTAACAACAAACTGCAGAAAAGATAAGTAAAAGGAAACATATAATTGTTCAATTTAATTTAAAAAGTCACCACACCTGGAGAAGGTCATCTGAAAACAGTTTCAGACTCTCGTTTGAAAATTTTGAGCCGTCCTTAGACGCATTCACCAGAGTTCTGGAATTGCATTCGACAAAATCTGAAGTCCCAGACACCAGTACAATACAGTATGTCAACAAGAATACTCAGAACCCATATTCGTATTGCTTCAGTGCTGGATGTAGTTTCAAATAGCTTGCAATAAAGCCTGATTAAAAAAACCAAATATACAAAAAGCAATATATTATGCAAAAGATTACGAAATCTAATAAAAACCCAATATAGAAAAAGCAATATTAGTGATATTAAAATTATGACACATCAATTCATTAACGAATAAAGTAATTATGTTGGACAAAATTACACTTATATTAATGATGTATTAATGTCACTCGTGTATACATGGTCAGTATATCCAATTTTAACTCTACCATTATGCAAAAGAGAATTGATATATGAAGTCTCATATTGACTACTAAAGATCAGACCTGCAATAAATACACTAATTACAATTACAACTTCTTGCAAGCCTCCAGCCAATTTAGATAATTCAGCAATACAAAGAGCCAATCCTCCAACTGAAAATGTCCCAAAAGCCCGATTAAATCCTTTACTAAGTGTAGCTCCTACATATTCAAACAAAACCCAAAACAGAGAAAAAAATAAATCAAAGCAATTAATTAAGCTGAATAAAATAAAGTTTGGCGTTTTTTAAGCAATTGAAATTGAATTACAGTACCTATGCTGAATTCGAATACAACCACCACAGTGAGAATTGCCCAGATGGAGTGTTTGAGTGATGCTTTGAAAAAAATAAGAAGCGATACCAAAACCAGAGCCAACCCCATTTTAGCTGCGAAGAAGATCAAGTAACTGCCCCCTCCACAGCATCCCCGAACTCTGGTACTCCGATTGTGATGCACACAATATATATAGGCGGATAAAATATGGTTCCGTTTGGCGTCCCCGTTCGGAGAAGAGAAAAGTTATGACGAAAAATTAGAGGAGAAAATTGGTTATCAAACCAAACACGAACTGAACCAAACATATCGGTGGCTTTGAACTTTGCCATTTCCGTCGGTGGCCATGTCGGATTCAAGGGTTTGAATCGAAACCAAGGGGCGAGAAGCGGCGACGGCTGGTTGTGGAGGTAGGGAGCGAGAGAGAAGAGAGGCTAGCTAGGGTTTTTGGTACAAGAGACTAATTCTATTCTCGCGTTATAATAGATTACTTTCGCATTTTTTTTTCCTCCGTGTTTTTTTACAAACATAACGTTTTTTTAAAAAAAACGTTATTTAATTAAAATAAAAAAATTACTCTTTTAAATAGATAACGCCAGATATATATCTATACGAAAAAAAATAAAGACAACGCGTTTTTATAAAAAATATTGTCTTTTAAGCGTTATTCATTTAAGATTTTGTAGAAGAGTGGTCGAATTCGCATAGAAAACACACACTGTTCATCCTAAGATTGGGACAGTTGGGAGAGATTGACCCACATGCCCGCACTTGTAGCATACAAACTTCTCCTTCAAACATTCCCCAGAGTCGTTCTTTCCACAGGTGGCAAAAGCGGTCTTTTGCCCCTCAGCTACCCTAGCTATCACGAATGTTTTTTCAATTTCTTTAACCTAAGTCTGGGCTTTAACAGTGTCAGTTGTACCTTTGAATTCCGGCGGTCCCACAGCCTTGAAATCTTTAAAGTTCACTAAACGGTTGTCCGGTTGGTTCCCTTCGGCTGGCATTCCTTCCTGCATAACTTGTGCTACCATATTTACAAAGTCTGTGCGACGGTCTCGCTTGTTTCTTGTCTCCTCGTTGTTGATGATTCTTCTGCCCTTTGGTTTCGAGTTTGACGTCTTGGCGGCATTATTTGGTTAAGTAAAACCATAAATTATACTTTATCAACTTACATTCTAAACCTTATCGTATAAGTTTAACATAGTAAACTTGTTTCATTACTCAAACTTAAATTCATATTCATTTAGTGAATACTTTACATAGCATATCATATACTGCTTTAATCATCATTCATCCCTTTGTGACTACAAAAGTCGGGATTTACAACCTTGGCTGATACAAAAGTTGAGAATATTACATTTCACAAACATACTTATCATATATATTACATTAAACATGCCTACACAACAGAACCTATACTACCTATTTACTACACCTTTTTCTTAGACAACCTTTCGCCTGATGACCTTCTATCCCACAGATAAAACATACACCTGGTTTATAGTCGGGATAATACAGAGTATTATGTCCCTCATAGCCGCAAAGATAACATATTCTTTTCCTTTTCTTCTTATCAGATTTTCCTAAGTCATGGTCTTCTATCTTTCTTGGTCATAATCATAACAAGTCCATCTATGCACTACAGGACACAGATGACTTTCAACATAATATAAACATGAGGATGATGATAATGACATAATAATTCAACAAAACAAGTTCAAGAATTAATTTATCCAGGAACCAATAACGTCCAAATTGTCAACATGATACTTCTTTGTAGAGTAAAATTCAAGAATACTCAGAAGAATATTTTCATGAAAAAATACTGGATGAAGCACAAATATCAAGGATATTCCACTAATTTCATGGAGTATAGAAGTCAAAACTTTAACCAACCGAGTATAATAAAGAATGGAATAACAAAAGAAATCACCGGTGCATGCGATAGGCCGCATGCAGTGGTTATTCCAACAAAATAATAAATAATTAATGAGGTCATGTAAACGCATTGATGAGGATATTCCAATGTAATAATAAAGAATGGAACGAATTGTCATGCGTAAAAAACGATATGTAAGACCCAAATTTTTTTTTAAATAAAAAGGAATTTCCTTTATTTATTATTTTGAAATAGTAAAGGTTGATTTGATTAATGTGGATAGTTAAGGGTTAAATACGCAAATATTTCAAAATAAGCAAGTGGTTATAAAATATTCATTTTGTTTGGGAATATTCGTTTGGTCGTGGAATATTCAATCTGTTTGGGAATATTCGTGACGACAGCAGCGACCATGTATGGGGCCCATAACCGGAAAGCGATTGGATGAAGAAAACGCATAAATATAAGTTGGTTAAAATAACGGCGTAGTTGTTCACAAGTAAGATCATTGGAATACCCGGTGGTTAAAATACTGAATACGCTGGTGGCACAAGAAGACGCCAGTATTGCACAAAGATATTGTTGAATTATTGATCCTTACGTAAGAAGGCACTACTCAATAATTTTTACAAAAGAGTTATCGCTCAATATTTTATTTTATTGATTCAATAATTCTTTGCGTTGATATTTTATATTATGTTGTTCAATAATTGTCACCGCACATTATCTCCATTATCGATCAATAATTCATATTATTTAAATAATATTATTAGATAGCATTATTGGCAATGTCTAGAAAGTTCTCGTCAAGGAGAGGTTTGGTCACCTAATTCAAGGCGCCAAGAAGGAGAAATCCTTATCTGAAAGCCCCTCTTTCCTGAACTACCGGTCTGGTTATGCATAATTGTGATTCGTAATATTATTTGTGAATAATTAATTATTGATTCATATGATAAAGAAATATTTATTTTATGTGGATATAAATGATGGATTTATTTATGTGGTTATAAATGAAGAAATTATTGTTGAGGTGTTTTATCAAGATTTTACCGATTGGAGGTATTAAAATTAAATCGTGGGTTTTGAGATATATCATGGGATTATAATTTTAATCCGACCGAGTTGGATTGTGGTAATTTTTGGGTATGTTATACATACATAAGTTGAGTATATGTCCACAAATTTTGAACCGTTAAAATGCACGAATGATTTGTTATGAATTTTAAGAGGTGTCCGATTAGGAAATTAGGGTTATAATTGATTTTGGTGGAAAATTCTAGAATTGAGTGGGCCCCACTTGTGGTTGGTGAAGAAATGTGCTGAATTTTATTTCAAATGTGGTGGGTGGCAATAGTAGCGTGTAAAGCCATCGTGTAGCAGTCGTCAAGTCCGCTTCATGGGCTAACATTTTCCTATAAAATAGAGGGCTAAGTTAGAATTGAAAATCACACGTAAACAAAGTTTTTCTCTTTCTCTCTATATTATTGAGCGTATTTTGTGAGTATTTAGATACTTTGAGAGTTCTTCGTCAAGACAAGTTTCATTCAAAGATCACTTCCGACCTTTCCTTCCAAGTAATCGATTCTTCGAGGTAAGGGATATTATTTTTTCAGAATGATATTATTTCTTCAATATCATTACCGAAATGTCGATCTGAAGTTTTATCAAATTTGGAACTTTTTCATGTCTGGGGTTACTATTCACGAGTTACTATTCACGAAGTTACTATTCATGAGTTACTATTCACGAAGTTACTATTCACGAGTACTATTCATGAAGCGTGAAAATGTTTTTTTTTGTGGAATTTCTATCTTTTGGTGTCTGAGTTACTATTCACGATATCAAGACTATTCACGATATCTAAGACTATTCACGATACTCGGACTATTCACCAAAAAAAAAAAAAAATTTCTTCTTTTTGTCCAAAACATCTATTTTGGATACTAGCTTTGATCAGATCCATGTTTTGATCATTCTTGAATTTTACACCACCGTGATTATTTTTGGGGTATTGTTGAACATGGATAAAAAAAAGCATTTAATCCTTAATCCTTAATCCTTGTCATTTTGTTTCACTTTGGATTCGTTCTTTAAAAATATTTTCATCATCCTCGCCTTAAATGATGATATTATTGAATATCTTTGGCCCGTGAAGTGCAAAGATGAATGATTTTCAAGAATATCTTTGGCCTGTAGTGCAAAGATGAAGCAGTGTCGAGATGAACACGACCGATCGATTAATATCTTCGCCCAGTAGTGCAAAGATGAACAGTGTTTAAATGAAACATGATTAATCGATGAATATCTTGGCCCAGAGTGCAAAGATGAATATTTGATTCCGAGATGTATATTGATTGTTGTTACAGGATAAAAGATAGACGATGAACTTTTAAATTCATACATGTAAGATAGTAGTTTGCATTCTCTACTTAACTCTTCTAATGAATTATTATTTCACTGTAATATTGATTGAAAATTTGTTGTCTATCAGATTCTATTAAATTTTTCCTGTTGAAGACTAACGATAATTTGTTGTATATTATCTTAGTCATAATATTCTTTATCGAGCTAGTTGAGCTCACCCTTTTCCTTTTTGTTCCATTCTTTCGTGGAGGCGAGAATATAAGCGTAGTACGCAGCCTAGCCTGGGTATGGAATGAAGGTTTTAGAAAGGATTGTTTAGTAGTCCTCACCATTTTTGTAAAATAATGTATCAATAAATGTGATGAGGATTTACGTGAGTATAAATATTGTCTGAAGATAATATTTGTATTTAAACTCACGCTTTTCTTGTTGTAATAATAAAGTTGTAGTTGTTTCGCACTATGTATTGACAACTCGTGAATGGGTGATGTATACCTATTTTGGGGGGGCCACAGCTTGGTATCGAGCTTAGGATATGATCTCCAAGGAGATCGGGAATAGAACTAGGAGGAAGAGACGAGTAAATCCTTCGCTAAAGTGTGTCCTACCTAAGCTTATTTGTTAGTTGGTCAAGATATAGGGATATTATGTGATATATCGATTTCTTAATTAACCCTTGTTTTATGACAAAGATTTGAGAATGTCGATCGAGAATATTAATAAATGGAGTAAATGAGACCGTGGAGATGCTGATTTTACCAACGAGGAGAACGGTAACAGTCCGGGCAATGTTCCTCCCTGAACAAACACCACCGAAAGCGTGATGATGAACGAGGGATGTTTAGAAGCTTTTTGCAGGTTCATGCAAAAATCAGACGAGGAGAGACTGTTCAAAATACAGGAGGAAATGATAGCAATTCACGGGTTGTCACAAACCAAGCGAGTTCAAAGAGTTGGGACCACCAGAATTTAAGGAAAGCCAGATCCGATCACGGCGAAACACGGGTCAAACAAATTACCAAGATATTCGATGTCTTGGGATGCACGGAGGAACAGAGGTTCCATTCGCCACCTTTATGTTCCATGGATGAAAGCAGACATCGGTGGGAGTCGTGAAGCGCACTCCATCCACCAAGACTCAAAGATGTCTTGGGAGACGCGTTTCAGAGACTATTTAATGACAAATACTTTCCGAAAGTGTTTCATATATATGAAGGAAGTGGAGTTCATCGATTAGAGCAAAACAACATGACGCGGTGTCTCAAAGACGAGGCAAAGTTTGCAGAGTTATCCAGTTTTCAGACCTCATTTGGTGGAGAATGAGGAACGATGACGCGGATGTTTCTTAGAGGTTTGAAACCCTAAGATACGCCAAGATCTCATTTCTCATA
Source organism: Panax quinquefolius (assembly GCA_020205615.1). Classification (NCBI taxonomy): domain Eukaryota; kingdom Viridiplantae; phylum Streptophyta; class Magnoliopsida; order Apiales; family Araliaceae; genus Panax; species Panax quinquefolius. The sequence goes on along the minus strand of CM035158.1, from coordinate 70,993,624 downwards.
AACTTTCTCTTTATTCAGAGATGTTGTAAATGTGGCTCAATTATTAGAAAGCGAGATAACGAAGTACGGCCAATCGAGGACCATAACCAGGATCGCACTCAGAGATGGCATCAATGTAATAATGATAACTCGGAGAAAGAAACAGACGGATGTAAATGGTAACCACTCGGTGGTAATCATGGTCATGAAAATGTAAGAAGCGAGTCGGGAAGAGATTTTAAAAAGAGGAGATTTAACAACGACTATGTGAAGACGACACGTTTGCAAAGAATCGGTTCTGGTGGAGGAGAACGACCACCCATTATATGCTACAAATGCGAAAAGAGGACATATCGGTCCAAACTACCCACAACAGCCTCAAGGTATGCTATAGTTGTGGAAAGGAAGGACATATCGCTTCGAGATCAGACGCAGAATGAAAACCTAGTTCAATGGGGGACGGTGACTCAAAAGATCGTCCCGTAAAAGTCAAAGTCAACGATTCCGGAAGAGCGTTTGTTGTGGATCGGGTCATAATGCGAGGAACCCAAACGAGGTGATCACGGGTAAGCTATTTATAAATTCTTCATAAGTTTATACCTTACTTGATATTTGCATACCCATTCATTTATCTCTCCCGCATGTGCTCAACGCTTAAACTTGACTCAGGAGAAATTAGACTTTGACCTATCTCGTGGAAACTCCGTTAGAGAAACTTTCATCACATCCAATCGCTTATAAATCTTGTTTGATTCAAGTTGGCACCATCACCCACCGTGACCTTATCTCTTTAAAGATACTTGCTTTTGATGTGATTTTAGGGATTGATTGGTTAACTACTCATCATGCCAAAATTGATTGTTTTCGTAAGGTTGTTAGTTTTCATATTCCTAACCAACCCTGTTGTATTTAATTCAAGCAACTAAACCATTAAAATCAATCATCGTCATATCTAATCATAAAGCTATTCGCTTATTGAAAAACGGATGTCAAGCTTTCTTAGCCCATGTTATGGATTTGAATAAAGACACGCCAAATTTGAATAATATTCATGTTGTTATTGAATTTCCTAACGATTTCAAGAACTTCCTGCCCACCCCGTAACGTGAAGTTGAATTCTTTATTGATCTTGAACCCGTACAAAGCCCATTTCTAAAACCCCATATCGAATGGCTCCTATTGAACTTCAGAGTTAAAGGTCCAACTACAGAATTGTTGGACATCGGTTTCATTCGGCCCCAAGACATCTCCTCGGGGTGCTCCTGTTTTATTTGTAAAAAGAAAGACGGAGTATGCGACTTTTTGTATCGACTATCTGGAATTGAACCATGTCACCATCAAGAATAGGTATCCTCTACCTTGTATTGATGACTTGTTTGACCAACTGCAAGGGCACAATTCTTTTCAAAAATCGATCTTCGCTCGATATCATCACCTAAAAATTAGAATCGAGGATATTCCAAAGACCGCCTTCGTAACTCCTCAGATGGGCATTATGAATTTTTAGTCATGTCTTTCGGACTAACTAATGCTCCTCATGGCTTTCATGGATATGATGAACCGAGTATTCAAGGAATATTTGGATCGGATGGCCGTTGTTGTTTTATTGATGACATCCTTATATATTCCAAAAGTCGTGAAGATCATGAGCACCATTTGAAGTCGGTACTCCAAAGGCTTCGTGAAAACCAACTATATGCCAAATTGAAGAAATGCGAGTTCGGCGAGGAAGTAGCATTTTTTGGGCATGTGGTGTCAAAACATGGAGTATCCGTTGATCCCGGCCAAGATTGAAGCAATACAAAGTTGGGAGCAACCAAGTCATGGATCAAGTACGTAGCTTTTTGGGCTTATTGGTTATTATCGGAGATTCGTGGAAGGGTTTTCTAATCGCTACTCCATTAACTCGCCTAACTCGAAAGGATACGTAAATTCGCTTCAGGGGCGAAGAATGCGAGAAAAGTTTCCAAGAGCTTAAGAGGAGACTTATTTCAAGACTGTTTCTAACAATACCATCCGGTTCGGATGGATTTATTATCTACAAGCCGATGCTTCGTGCAAAGGGTTAGGATGTGTTCTCATGCAACGTGGGAAAGTCATAGCCTATGCCTCGCGACAACTTAAAGAGTATGAGAGGAATTATCCTACTCATGATCTAGAGTAGCGCTAGATGTTGCCGCTTAAAGATATGGAGGCACTATCTATATGGGGAGAAAGTGGAGATATATTCGCACCATAAAAGCCTTAAATATTTCTTCACTCAAAAAGAACTCAACACGCGGCAAATGACGTTGGCTCGAGCTATTGAAAGACTACGACCACACTATTCAATACCATCCCGGTAAAGTTTAACGTGGTAGCCGACGATCGAGTAGAAGATCATATGAACGAACGAGTGCGATGATGTCAAGTATACGACAGAGCCAACTTTAATTGAAAAAGTTAAGGTTGCTTTCAAGCCACCCAATCTTGAGTCGATACGTATGAAGAAGAAAGTACAAGAAGGAGCTATTCCTAAGCGAGAATTGATGAAGAAGGAATACTTGAGTCCACTCTAGACTTTGTGTTCCTAACGACTCGATTTGAAGTACATGATTATGATGGAGGCACACAATACACCATTTGCAATCCATCCTCGAAGTACTAAAATGTATCGTGATCTTCGACATACATTTTGGTGGAATAATATGAAGAGAGAGATTGCAAAGTTTATCTCGATGTGTTTAACTTGCTAACGTGTAAAGGCGGAGCATCTAGTACCTAAGGGTCCGTTGCAACCACTTGAGATTCCGGAATGGAAGTGGGAACACATTACCATGGATTTCATTACGGTCTTCCTACGGTTTTCAAGGCATCAATGCTATTTGGGTTATTGTTGATAGATTAACCAAGTCTCGCTTCATTTTTCTTGCCGACACGGAGACTTATTCACTTGAACGCCTTGCTAGTATGTATACGTAAATGAGATTGTGAGGTTGCATGGCATGCCTCAGATCCATAGTTTCGGATCGTGACCCAAGATTCACTTCAAGATTTTGGGTTAGCTTGCAAAAAGCTATGGGCACGGATTTGCGATTTAGTTCGCATACCATCCCCAAACAGACGGACAATCAGAGAGGACTATTCAAACTCTTGAAGATTTATTAAGACTCAGGTCCTAGACTTCAAGGGCGATTGGGATAAGTATTTACCATGGTGGAATTCTCCTACAACAACAACAGCTTATCGTGCAAGTATAGGTGTGGCTCCATTCAAGCATTATATGGACGAAAATGTCGTTCTCCAATATGTTGGGATGAGGTGGGTGAAGCAACATTGTTGGGACCCGAAGTTAGTACGTATATGATCACCGAAAAGATCCAAATAATTCGACAACGATACAAACGGCTCAAGATCGACAAAAGAGTTATGCGGATCTTCATCGAAAAGGACGTGGAATTTAATGTAAGGGATCATGTATTGTCATGAAGTTGCTTCCATGGAAGGGAGTTACAAGATTTGGGAAGAGAGGAAAGCTCAATCCACGATTTATTGGTCCATTTCAAATTCTTGACCGAAAGTAGGAAATGTAGCCTATAGACTCAAGCATACCTCCGAGTATGTCTCGTGTTCATAATGTGTTTCACATATCCGCATTTCAGTAAATATGTGAAAGACCCCAACCACGTTATCGAAGTAGAAACCGGACGAGATAGCCAAGACTTAACGTATGAGGAGGTACTGTCAAGATCTTGGATAGAAGGAGCACGCCCTACGCAAGAAAGGTCATACCACAAGTTAAAGTTTTGTGGAGGAATCATGCTATAGAGGAAATGACCAGGAATTGGAAACGGAAATGAAAGCGAGGTATCCTCACCTTTTCAAACACTGTGTACGTACGCCAATTTCGAGGACGAAATTTCATAAGGAGGGAGGTTGTAAGACTCAAATTTTTTTAAATAAAAGGAATTTCCTTTATTTATTATTTTGAAATAGTAAGGGTTGATTTGATTAATGTGGATAGTTAAGGGTTAAATACGCAAATATTTCAAAATAAGCAAGTGGTTATAAAATATTCATTTTTGTTCAGGGAATATTCGTTTGGTCGTGGAATATTCAGATCGTTGGGAATATTCGTAGACGACGCACAAGCTAAAATGCATGTGGGCCCCATAATGGAAAGCGATGGATGAAGAAAACGACAAATATAAGTTGGTTAAAAATAATCTGCACAGAAGTTGTTACTGCTAAGATCGTTGAATACCCCCATGGTTAAAATAAGAATACGCTGGTCGGTTTAAAGACAATACCACCTGTATGCATACATGATTGTTGAATTATTGATCCTTACGTAAGAAGGCACTACTCAATAATTTTTACAAGAAGTTATCGCTCAATATTTTATTTTATTGATTCAATAATTGTCGCTATTGATATTTTATATTATTGTTGTTCAATAATAATTGTCACGCACATTATCTCCATTATCGATCAATAATTCATATTATTTAAATAATATTATTAGATAGCATTATTGGCAATGTCTAGAAAGTTTCACAAGCGAGAGGTTTGGTCACCTAATTGCGCGCCAAGAAGGAGAAATCCTTATCTGAAAGCCCTCTTTCCGGGAACTACCGGGTCATCATAATTGTGATTCGTAATATTATTTGTGAATAATTAATTATTGATTCATATGATAAAGAAATATTTATTTTATGTGGATATAAATGATGGATTTATTTATGTGGTTATAAATGAAGAAATTATTGTTGAGGTGTTTTATCAAGATTTTACCAGATTCGAGGTATTAAAAATTAAATCGGGTTTTTGAGATATATCATGGGATTATAATTTTAATCCGATCGTTGGATTGTGGTAATTTTTGGGTATGTTATACATACATAAGTTGAGTATATGTCCACAAATTTTGAACCGTTAAAATGTACTAATGATTTGTTATGAATTTTAAGAGGTGTCTCGATTCTAAATTAGGGTTATAATTGATTTTGGTGGAAAATTTAGAATTGAGTGGGCCCCACTTGTGGTTGGTGAAGAAATGTGCTGAATTTTATTTCAAATGTGGTGGGTGGCAATAGTAGGTGTAAAGCCATCGTAAAGTGTCAAGTCCGCCTTGCTACGGCTAACATTTTCCTATAAAAGAGGGCTAAGTTAGAATTGAAAATCACACCGTAAACAAAGTTTTCTCTTTCTCTCTCTCTATATTATCGAGCGATTTTGTGAGTATTTAGATACTTTGAGAGAGTCATTGCTCAAGATAAGTTTCATTTAGCATCACTTCCGACCTTTCCTTCCAAGCAATCGATTCTTCGAGGTAAGGGATATTATTTTTTTCAGAATGATATTATTTCTTCAATATCATTATGTCGAAATGTTGATCCAAGTTTTATCAAATTTGGAACTTTTTTCATATCGGGGTTACTATTCACGAAGTTACTATTCATGAGTTACTATTCACGAAGTTACTATTCACGAAAGTACTATTCATAAGCGTGAAAATGTTTTTTTGTGGAATTTCTATCTTTTGGTGTTTGAGTTCTTATTCACGATACTCATGACTATTCACGATACTCAAGACTATTCAATATACGGCACTATTCACCAAAAAAAAATAAAATTTCTTCTTTTTGTCCAAAACATCTATTTTGGATACTAGCTTTGATCAGATCCATGTTTTGATCATTCTTGAATTTTACACCACCGTGATTATTTTTGGGGTATTGTTGAACACTGGATAAAACAAAAGTACTTAATCCTTAATCCTTAATCCTTGTCATTTTGTTTCAATCGGATTCGTTCTTTTAAAAATATTTTCATCATCCTCTACCTTAAATGATGATATTATTGAATATCTTCGGCCCGTAGTGCAAAAAGATGAATGATTTTCAAGAATATCTTTGGCCCCAGTGCAAAGATGAACAGTGTTCGAGATGAACACGACCGATCGATTAATATCTTTGGCTTCAGAGTGCAAAGATGAACATGTGTTTAAATGAACATGATTAATCGATGAATATCTTTGGCCTCAGAGTAAAAGATGAATATTTGATTCCGGATGTATATCGATTGTTGTTACAGGATAAAAGATGAGCGATGAACTTTTAAATTCATACATAGAAGATAGTAGTTTGCATTCTCTACTTAACTCTTCTAATGAATTATTATTTCACCGCGAATATTGATTGAAAATTTGTTGTCTATCAGTATTCTATTAAATTTTTCCCTCGTTGAAGACTAACGATAATTTGTCAGATATTATCTTAGTCATAATATTCTTTTATCGAGCTAGTTGAGCTCACCCTTTTCCTTTTTATTCCATTCTTCTCGTGGAGGCTAGAATATAGCGTAGTATTTAGTCTGGGTATTGAATGAAGGTTTTAGAAAGGATTGTTTAGTAGTCCTCACCATTTTTGTAAAATAATGTATCAATAAATGTGATGAAGATTTACGTGAGTATAAATATTGTCTAGAAGATAATATTTGTATTTAAACTCACGCTTTTATTGTTGTAATAATAAAGTTGTAGTTGTTTCGCACTCATGTATCGACAACCTCGTAATGGGTGATGTATACCTATTTTGGGGCGCCACAAAGATAGATAGGATATTTCGAGAGAATAGTAAAGAATGGAATAATAGAAGAATTTCACCATGATACAAGATTTGACATGACAAAGTTATTCCAATAGAATAATTAAGAATGGAATAATAAAAGAATTTCACCATGTATACAAAGATTGCATAGACAAAGTTATTCCAACATAATAATAAAGAATGAAATAATAGAAGAATTTCACCACGATGCAGATTTGCATGAGATAAAAGTTATTTCAACATAATAATAAAGAATGAAATAATAGAAGAATTTCACCATGTATGCAAAGATTGCAGACAAACAAAGTTATTCCAACATAATAATAAAGAATGAAATAATGTAAGAATTTCACCATGTATGCAGATTTCAGATAGACAAAGTTATTCCAACATAATAATAAGGAATGGAATAATGTAAGAATTTCACCAAGTATGTGGTACTTCAGATGACAAGTTATTCCAACATAATAATAAGGAATGGAATAATGTAAAAATTTCACCAAGTATAGGTAGTTCACAGATACAAAAGTTATTCCAAGCAGTAATAATAAAGAATGGAATAATGTAAGTTCACTTCATGAATACAAAAGAAATAATACCCCTTACGAGTACAACAAATAATATCCCTTACGAGTACAATAAATAATATCCCTTACCATAAAAGAAGAGTATTCCGACTGGTAGGGCGAGGATATTCTTGAAGAAAACTTGCACCACGCCAAAGCTTCTTAAAACTCTAAAGAAATACGCCAAGATTATGTAAGAATTCTCCTGAACTTCCGTGTGATTTCAATTCTAACTAACTTCCTATTTATAGGAAAATAGAAAGGATACTATGCAATAAATATAATATATATATATTATTTAAAATTTAATAAAACAAATAACTTTATAAAAGTATTCATTTTATATAAAAAAAATTTACTATGCAAAACACTATGTAGGCACTATGCAACACTACGCATAATAAAATATAATATATTCTAATTATTGTCTAATAAAATAAATAACTTTATAAAAGTATTCTCATTTTATATAAAAGCTTTTCTGTTTTATTACATTAATAATACAAATATAACAAAACTCATCATCATTATTATAATTCACACTATTAATCGACTGTGTCGCTCCTGTGAAAGAGGGGCTTTTAATAAGGATTTCTCCGTGATTGCGCCGCAATTAGGTGACCAAACCTCTCCTCGCGTAACTTCTAGACATCGTTAATATTGCAAATAATAATATTAATAACTTTGTCATCTCAATTATTGATTTAATAATATATAAAATATCGACAATAATTGAATCAAATAACGTGAGATACTATGCAACAATTACTGCATCAATAATTGAACAAAACTGAGTGACTTCTCACGTAAGCATTAATAATCAATACCGTGTGCTACTATGCAACCATGTGTATTACTGTACTTTTACTACCGAGTAGTTCAACAGTTTTAACAGTAAAACTTCCGCCGTTATTTTCATAAAAATATTTTTGTCATTTTCTCAATCCGACAATAATTATGTTGTGGGGTCCACCAATGATTGTGCCGTTGTACGAATATTCCCGCTTAAAACGAATGTTCCCCTACCAATTGAATATTATATAACAACTTGCGTACTTTTCAAACTTTATAAATATTACCCACAACTATAACATTATCTCAAATTCATACCATAATTTTGAAAAAATATTTCGAGAAAATTAAATCTTTATTCGTAAAATTTGGGATTTTACAGATTTGGGGCATTCCTTTCCATCCTTCCCCGCCGTTGTCCCTGGGGTTACATCAGGGCATTGTCTGAGCGCTTGTTTCACCAGACTCAGTTACTCCATTTGTTAGACTGTGAGGTGATGATTACGACGATGGATTGGCGGTTTATCACAGGTATAGAGTTTGGAGGGGCACTAGTGCCTTATACGATTTAATATTACCTCGATCGCCGATCGATCCTTGCTAGAGTTTTCTTGAGGCGCCAAGGGCGTGGACTGTCAGACAGTCCTTTTAGCGTAGATGCTATGAGCGGGCTGTTGAGTGAGCACATACCCGATGATGTGAGAGTCAGGGATCGCATTCTTCGGCGATTATTCCTGATGATCATTAGGGGCTGCTTCATAGCTGATAACTCTTCTACGGTGTCCTTCACTTTGATCAGCGCTACTCAACACGTGGACCGTATTGGAGAGTATGATTGGGGTTCCTACACCTTTGCCTATTTTCTTAGGGGAATACGCATGCGTTCGCAGGGCTTGACAGAGGCTTGGCTAGGATTTTACCCATTTCTGCTGGTGAGTATTTCTCTTATAATTTCCTATGTTCATGTTAAGAGTGTTGACTGACAACACATGTTTGCCTTTGTGTTGGCAGTTCTGGGCCTATGAGAGGCTCCTATGCTTACGTTTGGTGAGTGTGTTAGGATTAGATACCTACCCACGAGGATATCGATGACATCATTCCATATTGGCGGAGGTTCCTGTAGTTGAGAGTTTCACTCATTGCCGCCTACAGCTGGAGTTATTGACATCTGATGTCATCACATGGATTCCCTATTCAGGGGAGCACTTGAGCATTAAATTTGAGGATGGGTACCCGACTGGTGTCGAGCACGTGATTTTCACCCGTATGATTCCTCTCTTCATAGATGGAGGATGAGAGCTCTATTTAGGAGAACGTGCTATTAGGAGCACCACAAGAGAGATTTGTATACCGATCTTTCCTTCTGCCAGGCGTTTATTGGCTTGTTTCGCAGTCACCCATCATTGATATCCCATTGTTGGGTGTTGACAGTTTTACATTATCAGAGGGTCCCTGCACTCAGGTGATATTCCAGCATTGGTGATTCCCTCGTACTATTAGAGCCCAGACCCGCGCCACTCAGTTCATGGAGGATATGGTTTTTGGATCTGTGATGATGATGAATTGTCAAGCCTGTGTCCGAGATATGACTCATTTGACACAGATTGATAGTTTGACCCGACAGTTGGACTGAGCACATTTCTTTATCCGGCACTTGGACAGAGATCCTTCAGAGGCAGATACTTTTGATCCTTCCAACTCTGGTGCTGGCCCCTAAGGTGGCCCATATGGCTTTGCCAGTGCAGATCCTCCCTTGTATAGGCCTGACATCTTTATGGATAGAGATCCAGTGACTCAGGAGGAGTTACATCAGGTGGACATGATTGACAGTGTAGACATTGACACCATTATCTTCTTCTGATGTATATTCTCATTATCTCTTTTGATAGGCCTCTGTTAGACATTGGGTGGCTTTCCCCCATTCTCGCTATATCTTTTGATAGGCCTCTGTTAGATATAGGGCATATGTGCCCCATTTCCCTATATTTCTAGCTGTACATAGATGTATTAGTTGATGATATACTTAGAAATATATATACAGTTTTCCATTCCCTATATCATATTGCCATCTATTGTTCATCAAGCATGTATTATGTTATGCATATGTATGTATGTCCAGAGATATTCAGCATTGACCCCTGGATGGTCTTATGTTCGATAGTTACCCGTATTGATCATACCCCAACAGTGTTGGTGGCATCCCGTCTGAGATCGTGGTATGATAGTATGTCACCTTCAGACATGGTGACTGTAGATCAGTTATTACAGAATACTATGACTCTCCTGATGTTTCAGGTTTCCACAGGCTTTATAGAGGGTATGCTGGAGCATTGGATACCAGAGAGACATGTTTTCTATTTTGGCATCCACGAGTTGACTCTACCGGAGGAGTATGATGGTCGGTGCTACCGCCATCGATGACCTTGCACAAGATACGGCCATCAACGACATGAGTTTAGCGGTTTATGACTCTCACCGGGATGAGGCGGAGAGTTTTGCAGGATGAGATCACATCCTGTTATGTTGTATCCCAGCGTTTTCACCATACCGGAGGATCATTGGCACTAAGGATAGTTACACACGGCACTTCTGGGATTTAACCATGCTGGAGGATCATTGGCACTCAGCCAGAGTAGATGTACTGCTACTATGCGTGTTGTCGTATGTATATATGCCACGATACATGGATGAGCTAGATATTGGCGTTATGATGGTAGTGAGAGCTCTCAGGGAGGGTCACACCATTGTATAGATGATCATCGTAGAGACGCTGAGGTCAGCCGCATATTGCTGCACTTACCAAGCAGGGGTATTTACAAGCAGCTTGGTCATATTGTACGTATGGTTTATGTCACACTTGAGACTGATTGGCACTTTCAGATGGCATTGATATTATTTCACCCATGATATAGCCACGTTGTACTCCTTTCAGCCTGCGGAGTGTACAGATCCTGCATCACTCATGCTCAGGTCAGTTTTCCTGGCAGGGATCGGAGATCCGTTTGACATATTGCCATGTTCAGGGCTCAGCTCACCCTATGGCTTCATCACTCATGCTCCAGGCATGGATTATCTCCCTCTAGCTGGTTTGAGGGGCATGATTACCTACCACACACTGGCCGTAATGTGTCAGTTTGACCAGTTCTAGGATTTCCATCCTTTTGAGGGGCATTGAGTCAGCATTTAGCTTCTCACCACTTATCAGCAAAGGATATATCCAGGTTGTATGCCTGTTGGGATCAACGTGAGCTAGCTGAGTATTCCATCAGCCATCCGGGTTGTTTCGCATGGATGGAGACATAGACGATATTGACTATGACAGTATCCACAGTGTAGGGGATTGATTCCGATGATGGGGACCCTACGGAGGAGACTTATATTCCCATTGAGGAGGATTTATCTATTAGGTTGCCAATAGTTGTGATGTATTCTCCCAGTACGAGTGCTACTGTTATTCAACATTTAGCACAGTATCTGGAGCAGAGTCTACATCTGATGACCTTTAAGAGAGATTAGGCTAGGGCCTTGATGTTGACAGCTCTTGATGGGAGAGACACAACTTTATTAGAGATAGACAAGGCCAGATCAGCTAGAGATGCATTAATTCTAGAGCAGGATGCTGCCCTATCTGTTGGGATGTGGCCGTCACAAACAGTACTTAAGTGAGATCCCTTACGACTGGCATCCTTGTCGATATGAGTGCATACATTGATGAGCATCATGCCACCATGCAGTTAGCCTCGAATCTGCTAGCTCGTGTAGATACCATTGGGCAGAAGCTTGCAACATTACCTCTTTCTTTGAAGAGGGATGCTATGTCAGATCTGATAGACCATATACATACAGATCCGTAGATAGACTTGTATTTTCCTGCACAGACTAGCTTAGTCATTTTGTCATGTACAACATATATTGTATATATCAAATAGTATTATATATGACAGGGAAATATATTTTGATTCACTTCCCTTTCAGTTGTGCCTTGATACTTGCTTGATATTTGCATGTTTCTTCAGGGCTTGTGATCTTGATGCATTATGAACTCATCCTTGATGTGTGGACATTGAGACGTCGTAGGATCTTTCATAACGGATCATTGGTCTGTGTGTATCCCTATCATCTTTGGTGTCTTGGGACTGGTTTCTGTATGTAGATGTGGAGAGGAGTGTGGCTTTTCCTCTCTGAGATTGACCGCACCACAGATGGTCGCTAGTACTCCTATTTAAGAGGAGCCCAGTTAATTCCATCTCTTATGGATTGGTGTTGCTCTTTGAGGCACAACCATAACTTAGATGGTCGTCGGATCTCCTATTTGTGAGGAGGGGTCAGGTAGTTCCATCCCTTTGGTCTGAAGTCGATAAAATCTGGTGGATTGAAATTTGATCCCAGTACCGTGTGACAAGTATTTTTGTTCTGGTAGGGTGTTAGACCGAACCATAAATGGCTGCCTACGTACTCATATTGAAGATGAGATCAGTTCTGCGTAGTTTGAACCCGATGTAAGAGGTTTAATGCTGAATGTGTGTAGGAATGTTTTTGTTGTTTTTATTTATGTAGAGAAATGACTTAAATGTTTTTGTTTTTTTTATTGTTACCGGGCCATATAGAATATGGTTGCCTACGTACTCCTGGGTATCAGGGAGATCAGGTCGACGTAGTTCACCCCTCAGGACGATTTGCAGCCGAAGAGAAGTCTGAATCCATTGTGCAGACTAAACTGCTGGGGAAAGAAAGTTTGATCCCATGTTTGGGACAAACTGTAGGTTTGAAAAAGTTTGATCCTATGGTTAGGACAAACTGCAAGCGTGAAAAAGTTTGATCCTATGTTCAGGACAAACTGCAAGTGTGAAAGGTTCAATCCCTGGTGGGATAACCAAAATTGTATGAAAGGTTTGAAATGAGGTGAAACCAGGCTACTGGCTTGAAGAGTATGTTTCCCTAAGGGGCAGAAGAGTATGTAAAAAGGGTTAGAAAACCGGAATGACTGGTGATCTGATGATCCAAAACCAGGATGTTTGCTTGATGGTAATGTGAGATCCCAAATTTTATGAAATAAAAGTATTCAATTTTTCTATTTTGGTAAATAGTTAAATTGATAAAAGTTTAAAGTTAAGGGTAATATGTGAATTTTTTTTTCAAAGTAAGCAAGTTGATATAAAATATTCGTAGTGTCGGGAAATATTAGATTAGTCGAGGAATATTCTTTTTGTCAGGGAATATCCGTACGACGGTACAATCATTGGTGGTCCCCACAACGAAATTATTGTCGGATTGAGAAAGCGACAAAAATATTTTTATAAAAATAATGGCGGAAGTTTTACCGTTAAAACTGTTGAACTACTTCAGTAGTAAAGTACAAAGAATACGCTGTCAGACAGTTAAGAAGACACCAGTATTGATTATTGATGCTTACGTGGGAAGTCACTCGCTTTTGTTTTATTAGTATTATTAATGTAATAAAATGTAAAAGCTTTTTATATAAAACAAAATACTTTTATAAAGTTATTCGTTTTATAATACTATAAATAGAATATATAATATTCTATTATGCATAGTATTTTGCATAGTAAAATCTTTTTATATAAAATGTAATACTTTTATAAAGTTATTTGTTTTATTAGATTATAAATAGAATATATTATATTTTATTACGCATGTTGTTGCATAAGATCTCAGATAGTGTTTTCAGATAGTAAAATCTTTTTATATAACAAAATACTTTTATAAAGTTATTCGTTTTATTAGATTATAAATAGAATATATTATATTTTATTTAAAAGATTTTATTTTATTAGAATATTTTATTAAATTAATCTGGACCGTTCGTTTAAAAGTAAATCAATCTGGACCGTTCATGAATTAGTTACTATTCAGTCCATTCTTCTATAAATAGAAGCTCATTCCTTCATTATTTCTTATGAATTCACTGAAACTCTAGAGAGAGAAACTATAGAGAGAATTCTTCTTCTATAATCTTCAGCATATTTCTTTAGAGTTTAAGAAAGCTTTGAGCATAGTACAAGTTTTCTTCTAGTATATCCTCGCCCTACCAGTCGGAATACTCTTCTTTCAAAGGTAAGGGATATTATTTGTTGTACTCGTAAGGGGTATTATTTCTTTCATATTCATGAAGAGAACTTCTATTATTCCATTCTTTATCATTATGTTGGAATAACTTGTCTATCGTAAGCATCGCATACATGGTGAAATTCTTTCAGTATTTCATTTTTTTCATTATGTTGAATAACTCTGCCTCATGCCAAGCACCGCATACATGGTGAAATTCTACCGTTATTCCATTTTTTTATTATTCATTGGAACATCGTCTGCGTGCTTTTACGCATTTAATTCGTTCCGTTATTTATTATTCGTTGGAACATCCTCGTTTGCAGGCGTTTGCATGACTCGGTTCCGCTTGTTTATTATTCTATTGGAATATCCCTCATGCGTGCATTTATGTATTTGACCGGTTCTATTATTTATTATTTTGTTGGAATATCCCATTCGTGCATTTACGCATAATCTCGTTCCGTTATTTATTATTTCATTGGAATAACTCGTCTGCAAGGGCTATCGCATGCTCGGTGATTTCTTTTGTTATTCCATTCTTTATTATACTCGGTTGGTTAAAGTTTTGACTTCTATACTCCATGAAATTAGTGGAATATCTTTGATATTTTGCGCTTCATCTAAAGTATCTTTTCATAGAAATATTCTTCCCGAGCATTCTTGAAGTTTTACTCTACAAAGAAGTATCATGTTGACAATTTAGACGTTATTAGTTCTTGGATAAATTAATTCTTGAACTTGTTTTATTGAATTCTTATATCATTGTCATCATCCTCGTGTTTATTAATTGTTGAAAGTCATCTGTGGCCTGTAGTGCATAGATGGACTTGGTATGATTATGACAAGGGATTATTCAATGTAATCATGACCGTAATGTTACAAATGATGTGGAAAAAGTCCTCATTGGCCCGTAGTGCATTGATGGACAGTTATTGGCATGATCATGACCATTAATGAATACACGAATATCCTTGGCCCGTAGTGCATGTATAATTTATGGTCGTGATACTAAAGAATATCCTCGGCAGAAAAGGGTGATTCAATGATGTGGATTATTTATTGTCGAGTCTCGCGATAAAAGTGATGAAAAACGTTTTAAATCATAAAAGATAGTAGATTTTATTCTCTACTTGACTCTTTTAATGGATTGCTTGTTCCATTGCAGTTAAACTTGATGTTTGTTATACTGTATCAGTTTAACACTATTGAAGGTTAAGGATAATTTATTCTGCTTTATCTTAGTCATAATATTTCTTACTGGGCTAGTTGAGCTCACCCTTTTGCTTTCATTGTTCTCTTCAGGGAATGAGAACATGGCTGGGACTAGTCAGGGAACAGAGTGATGGTCCTAGATGGTGCATTAGTAGTCCTCACTATTCTGTGAAATAGTGTAATAATAAATGTAATGAGGACCCCATTGAGTGTGGATATTGTCTAGATGACAATATTTGTATTAAAACTCACAACATATGTTTTGTCATAATTTACACAACTGTTGTATAATTAGTTTGTATTTGTATTCAGTACCATGTATTTGGCAACTGAGAATAGGTGATGTATACCTATTATGGGGGCGTCACAGGTAACCTCAAATATAGTACCGTTTCACGGTGTCCGAGTTGATGAGTTGTGAAAATTCATCGCCATCCATTTCCTGTAGTCTGAGAGCACCTCCTGTCAATACCTCATTGACAACAAATGGGCCTTTCTAGTATGGAGCGAATTTTACTTTAGATTGATCTTGGTTGTCAATGATCTTCTTCAAAACCAAGTCATGTTGTTTAAACAGCCGTAACCAAATTTTTCTGCTGTAGGATCTGGCGATCCATTGTTGATATAACTGACCATGGAAGATAGTTGTGATTCGCCTTTCGTCTATTAGAGACAATTGGTGATATCTGTCTTGTACCCATTAGTCTTCATCCAGCTAAGCGTCCATCAACACTCTAAGGGATTCCATTTCCACGTCTATGGGGAGTACTGCTTCCATCCCATAGGCTACTGAATAGGGGGTTGCCCCAGTGGAAGTACGCATTGAAGTTCTGTAGGCTAATAAAGTATGACGCAATATGTCAGGCCATCCTTTATGATTGGCAGACATCTCTTGCATGATCTTCTTGATGTTTTTATTAGCCGCTTTAACAACACCATTCATCTTTGGATGGTAGATGACGGAGTTAAGATGTTTGATGTGGAATTTACTGCATAACTCCCCCATCATTTTGTTATTGAGGTTCTTAGCATTGTCTGATACAATTACCTCTGGTTGTCCATATCGACAAATGACATTGTTTCTGATGAAAGCAATGATGACTTCTTTGGTAACCCTAGGGAAGGAGGCTGCTTCTACCCATTTGGTGAAGTAGTCGATTATGGTGAAGATAAATGTGACAACCGAGATTTTGTAATTTAATTTTAATATTTATTGGATTGAATAAATATTTTTTCGATGAATTAATTATTAGATTAAATGATTAATTGATGAAGTTGTGATAGATTAATTTAATTATATGTGTTACATTTATTAAATTAATGTGTAGAATTTTATTATTCAATGTATGCAATTATGTGAGCTTATTGAATTAAAAGAAATATTTAATAAGCCTAATGTATTTTAATTAATTTATTAATTAGAGATTTAATAATTTGACATTATTAATCAATGAGAATTTGAATTATGTGACTATGTGAATTAATGAGAAATTATTTTATTTTATTTAAAATAAATTAAATAAGATATTGATTTATTTTATAAGGAGTGTGACATTATTTAAAACTATATTATAAAGCTTTATTTAATTAAGTGGTTTTGAAATCCTATTCTTGCTAAACAAACAAGGCCCTAAAAGGAGTTGATAGCAGTTACCCATGATCGGGTAACTGACCTCTACCGCGTCAGATCATTTTTTTTATATACGCCTTCCCTTTCCTTCTTCTTCATTAATTTCCTCAGCCGTAGCGCCACGGTGCCACAACGCTAAGAATAGGCCTAGCAGTGGCGCCGCAGCGCCACTTAGCAGAATGGCCAGAAATGAGTTTTTAAAAGTGTCCAAGTATAGAAATGTGTTAGTAACCTAGTCTAATGAATATAAAAACTTGTTAGACATATAAGGAGATATTAAAATGAGTTTTTACCAAGTCAAGATGACATCTATATGTTAATTGAATCGTTGAGTATGTATTTAACTTGTTGTTTGTGTAATATTATATTATGTGAAAACAATTATGGTAATTTGACTAAGTATAGTCATGAAGTCGAGATTAGACAAAGAATAACTTATGATGTTTAGTACGTTATTATTGATTGGTATTGTGAACGTAATTGATATGTAGGATTTAATTCAAAGAACGAGTTTAGTTAAAGTGTAAACTACGCGCGAGGCAAGTTTCCTAACCCTACTTGTTATCGTTTTATAAGTTGATTAATCCACCTTTCTACATTGAGCAAGTTACCATTATTGATCAAGTCTTTCTTGTATATTAAAGCTTATAAATCTTTCAAGCATGATGCTGTTATACAATAATCATCCTATTGTATACCTTTTGAGAATTTATTCAAGTTAAATATTCAATTATTGTTAAACCTTGTTAAACTAGCGAACCGTTAATGATTCGAATAGTCCATAGTTGATGAGCGTTCTAAATTGCAGAACCCTTGATGAATTATCCAAACCAAACTTCCTTTGGTGCGGACTCGAATGTCAAACCGAGATGAACAACCCTGTTTAGGGGATTATTTACGCTTAGCGTTGAGATATTGTGCACAGTATGGTACTAAGGGCTGATCCCCCTAAGTACGAGAAGAAGAGTCCATAGTCTTATGATTGTTAAAGGTTTCAAGAATAAATACTTGATAACCTAGGACATAGTTTAAGGTCTTACGACCCTCAGAATTTCTTTTGATTCTTGTTATTCATTCTTGATTCAAAAGTTGAGCTTTTATATTCAAAGTTATTAATTCATTCGCATGTTATTATTCATTTATTATATTGTTATACTTGTGGGCAATCGTGTTCACTCTTGCGTAATAATAACATTGCAGTTTTGAACGAAAGAGCAGACGAGCCTTCCACTAGTAAAGGCAAGGGCAAGATTAACAAGTAATGAAGACTATTTGTTTATGTGGTTGTGTAATGACATTTAGAATTGATGTTTCTTAAGACTTATTTGTTTATGATTCCGCACAGATGTTTTAAGGTTAGATTAACCTGGGATTTATTTAATTATGCAGTTGATGTAACCCCATAATGGGAGAGATTTATTATTTATTCTATCTATTGCATGGTTTGCATTTTATTTATAGGTAGATAGATAGATGATGTTCAGATAGAAGGAACACCAAACTCGTGGAAATGGAAGTACCGGATTTGGGGGTGTCATGAGTTGATATCAAAGTCAGAGGTTATGAACCTTAGGTGGGGAAACAACCTTAGGTAGTAACCTTGTAGGAGATCGAGAACATAGTGGTGGTAAACTCTTATCGAGTTCTAAGAAATGAATTTCTAAATTCATTGAAGATAATAAAAGACTTTATGTGCATATGTGTTAATTTATGTGTTCGTTAGCACGGATTAGTAACTAAAACTTAAAATTTTGTTGTTAGGATGTCGGATATTGGAGGAGCTAGTCGAGCTGGAGAGGAAGAACCCCGATTACATACAGAGGAGGAGCCCCGAGACATTCATGTCGTCAGGGAGCAACTGATACAGAGAGAGCCATCTCCGTTGATCACTGTCGTTGGTTAGGAGCATGAGCCGGAGATTGATCCAGAGGAGGATCCTGAGGAAGAAGAGGAAGAAGAGGGGTTCCCACCGAACTCCATTGATGCAGAGATGTATGATGAACTCTATGATCGTAATGTAGAGTTGCAGGATACTGTTCGGGATCTGACTGAGCAGGCGGTTAGTCAGCAGATTACTATTGAGCAAAAGGATAAAGAGATTGTGACTCTTCACACACATTTGGGAAATGTGGAGTGGGATCTAGTTCATGAGAAGGGTCAAACCGAGGATAAGTCCGCATAAATAGAAAAATTGAAGAAGGATTTGAAAGAGAGCTCAAAGAGGCTTGCCATAGCAGAGGAGGGCTGGGTACGAGAGTCACGCCGTGCTGATCTTGCAGAAGATGATCGCCGTGCGAAGAAGGCTAAACTTGAGGAGACATACTCTACACTACAAAATGAAATGGATGTGGTCCAAGATCGAGTTAGGAAGTATCCAATCCAGTTTGAGGATCTACCATCATATATGTTAGATCGCAGAAAGATGTCTCGCATCATGGAGGAGGAATGTAGCAAGGCTATTCATTGCCTTAACAGACAGTGATAGTATTAGTTTAATTATGCGAAAACTATTTGATAGTTAATGATGTAAATTCCGATGTGATTATAAACAAAGGAATATTGTGATGTTTTAAATCCTGTAGATTTTTTATCTCGGGATAGTGGATGTAAATAGCAATGATGCTATCTTTTTATGTTAAAACTTTTGAATTTAATGAAAATGTTAGAGTTTATTTGAAGTAATGTGTTAATTGAGTTATGATTAAATGTTTAGTTAAGCCTTAATTGTTTAAGAGATTGAGTAAAGATCTAATAAGTGTATATTCTTAACAGAAATATGTCGCCTAGAAGACAAAATCGTCAACAAGCCCAGGAAGGGTCAACAAACAATAACAACGACGCCAATGCTAACTCCGTTCAGCAATTGGTTAACCTTTTAGCTGGAGCACTTAATAATCAACCACAAGCTCCACAAAATACCTCGTTTAAGGACTTTAAGGCGGTGGGACCGCCAGAATTTAAGGGTTCCATAAACCCAATTGAAGCTCAGACTTGGGTGATGGAGATGGAGAAGGTGTTCGATGTCGCTCGAGTAAGGGAAGATCAAAAGACCGCTTATGCAACGTTTATGCTGAAGTCCGAAGCCAGCTATTGGTGGCAGGCGAACAAAGTGAGAGGAGGTGAAGGTGTAATATCCTGGGAAAGATTCAAAGAGATGTTCTTCGAGATGTATTTTTCGGCTAGTTCACAAAATCATATGGAGGTTCGGGCTTTTAGAGTTTAAAACAGGAAATATGTCAAGAGTCGATTATGTAGCAAGGTTTAACGAGTTGGCTAGGTTCGCCACATACCAAGTACATACCCGAGAGAGGAAGGCGAGACGATTCGAAAGGTGGATCGAGGTCCTAGTCAGATATAGCAAAGTGTCAATGTTCCAATTGAACACTTTTTGGCCGGAGTATTAGAGAAGGCCATACTACCGAGGGTGGAAGCGGCGCAAGAATTGATAAGTACAATCAAGAAGAAGTAAGAAGAAGAAGAGAGTGAGAATGAAGGTAATAACAAGACCGGTGGGAGTAGTAACCGGGGTAAGCTATAATCGTAAGAGAAGTGGTCGGATAACTCATCACCGGAAGTCAACAAGGAGGGCGTAAGAAGAAGATCAAGCATGCTCAACCTATGGAAAAGCTCATTTGGGAGTTTGTATAAAAGGGAAGCGAGTGTGCTACAATTGTGGTCGTGAAAGCCATATAGCACCAAACCTGCCCAAACCCAAAGAAGGGTGCTCGCTTCACTTGTGGTTCAAAAGATCATCTTGCTGTGGATTGTCCTAAGAAGGATCTGGGGAACGAAGTTCAGAGGAAATAGAGGGAATACCGGTGGAAGCACTCGATTATCGCAAAGACCAACCGCAACCAACCAACCGATCGCCGTAACATTCAACACGATAAAGGTAGACGCAGCAGCAGATCTCGCGATGTGGTGTCGTATCATTTCGATCAATAAAGTTAATGCTTATGTGTTATTTGATCAAGTGCTACTTGTTCATTTATATCCGGATGACTTTGCTAAGAACTTAGAATTGCTTAAGGATGAGTTAGAATACCCCATGAACATAGAAATTGCGAATAGAGAAATTATCCTCAAGTAAGTACGTGCACAAGAAGCGTAGAGTGGATATTAAGGGTAATATCATGAACTTAGATCTTATCCCTATTCGACTTGGAGAATTTGATGTTATTTTGGGTATGGATTGGTTATCCAATTACAATATAATCGACCGCCAAAAGAAGCGTATTAACCTTACGACTCCGCCAAAGGTCAGGTTTTATGGTAAGAAGTCGCCCAGACAAGCGAAGTTGTTCTCGACGATATGACGCGCAGCCGAAGGTTGTTAAGGCAAGGTCATGTAGGATATCTAGCTTACATAGTCGATAGTCGTAAAGAGAATTTGAAAATAGATGAGATTCCAGAGTAGTGAGAGAGATTTCATGATGTATTTTGAATGATTTCTTGGGACTTCCTCCAGATAGAAGCAATTGAATTCGTGATCGATTTGGCTCCGTGAACGGCTCCAATATCGAAGGCACCTGCATCGAATGGCACCCAGAGAGATGAAAGAACTAATGGTCCAACTACAAGAATTAATCGGACAAGAAGTATATTCAACCAAGCGTATCACCGTGGGGAGCGCCGGTTTTATTTTTGTGAAGAAGAAGAATGGAACAATGCGACTTCAGATAGACTATAGAGAACCGAATAAGGTCACGATTAAGAATATGTATCCATTACCGCTAAATCCATTTACTTGTTCGATCGGTTAAAGGGAGCAAGATATTTTTCAAAGAAAGATTTGAGAAGTGGTTATCATCAATCAAGGTGAGACACGAGGATGTACCAAGACATCGTTTAGAACACGATACGGCCACTATGAATTTTTCGTAATGTTATTTGGTCTACGAATGCTCCCGCAAAGATTTATGGGCTTAATAAATGGAGTGTTCAAGCCGCTTTTGGATAAATTTGTAGTGGTATTTATAGATGACATTTGGTATATTCAAAACCAAGGAAGAACACGAAGAGCATTTGAGGTTGACATTAGAGACATTGAGAAGAGAGAAGTTGTATGCTAAGTTTTTGAAATGTGAATTCGGATTGAAATAGTACAATTTCTTAGACATGTGATCGACAGAGACGAAATTTTGGTGGATCCTCCAAAGTCGAAGCCGTGATTAATCGGGATCACCAAGACGCCGCCCAAGTAAGAAGTTTTCTTGGATTGGGTGTTATTACGTAAGATTCTTTTCAGATTTTTCCAAGATCGCAACTCCATCGATTTAATTTGACTATGAAATCGATGAAATTTGTTTGGACGGAGAAGTGTGAGGAAAGCTTTCAAGAATTAAAGAGGAGGTTGAGTTCAGCACCTATGTTATCTCTTCCAGATGACATAAGAAATTTTGTGGTATATAGTGATGTGTCACACAAAGGACTTGGTCGTGGTGTTTATGTAGAAACTACAGAGAGTCATCATTGCATGGCGGCCACGATAACTGAAGGATTATGAGAAGGGGTATCCGACCTATGACTTGGAGTTAGCTGCAGTAGTTTTTGCTTTGAAAATTTGGAGACACTATCTCTATGGGGAGAAGTGTGAAATATATACATACCACAAAAGTCTGAAATATATTTTTACACAGAAAGACTTGAATATGCGCCAAAGGAGGTGGTTGGAGTTAATTAAGGACTACGATTGTGAGATTCTATACCATCCGGGTAAGGCAAATGTGGTAGCCAACGCCCTAAATAGAAAAGGCCGGGAGAAATTGATGATGTTGACCGCTCAGGAGGAGCTAGTTTTAGCAATGGAAAAGCTAGAATTTAAAGTGAAGTATCCTATGGAGATTGACGAGAAGCTGTTCCAGATGCAAGCGGGTACAACTTTACTAGATAAAGTTAAGGAGGCTCAACTTCAGGATGAAGAATGTGAGAAAGTGAAAAAGAAGATATCTGAAGGGACTGAACCGAGATTCAAAATAGACAGTGAGGGACTACTAAGATTTGAGAGTAGAATTTGGGTACCGCCAGTAACAGAGATTAAGGAAGAAATTTTGAGTGAGGCTCACAACTCAAGATATTCGATTCACCCTGGTAGCACCAAGATGTATCAAGATCTTCGACAACACTTTTGGTGGCCAAATTTGAAATGAGAGGTTGCAGAATGTGTTGCCAAGTGCCCAATATGTCGAAAAAGTTAAAAGGTAACATCGAGGTCGAGTGGGTTGCTACAACCTTTAGAGATTCCAGAATGGAAATGGGAACATATTACGATGGATTTCGTGGTTGGCCTACCGACAACTCAGAAAGGCTACGACGCAGTATGGGTTATTGTTGACCGATTGACGAAATCCGCACACTTCCTTCCGATCAAAATCAGATTCAACCTAGATCAGTTGGCAAGGTTATATGTGAAAGAGATTGTTTCAAGGCACGGAGTTTTGGTGTCAATTGTTTCTGATAGAGATTCGCGTTTTATGTCCAACTTCCGAAACGCCTACAAGAAGAATGCATGGGTACATTGCATAATGAGCACATCATATCACCCTCGCATGATGGATGGACAGAGTGAAAGAACAATTCAGAGACATGGAAGATATGTTAAGAGCTCAGATAATGGATTTTAAAGGAAATTGGGATGATCATCTACCGCCGTGGAGTTCTAACATAACAACGCTTACCACGCTTAGTATGGCATGCCACCTTATGAAGCGTTATACGGCAGAAAGTGCAGAACACCACTATATTGGGATGAAGTTGGCGAAAGACAACTACTAGGCCTGGAATTATTACAACAAATAGCAGAAATAATCAAAGTGATCCGAGCAAGATCGATATGAAATTTCAAGAAAGATAAGAAGAAATACGCCGATCCACATCGTAAGAATGTTGAGTTCAAACCAGGTAGTTATGTGTTTTTAAAGGTCTCTCATTGGAAGGGAAAGATCAGGTTCGGAAAGAAAGGAAAATTAATCCAAGATTCATTGGAACCTTTGAAGTTCTGAGGAGGATCGGAGAAGTTGCTTATGAGGTAGCCTTACCTCCATCTCTAGAGAATGTCCACAATGTTTTCCATGTCTCAGTCCTACGACCTTACAAACCCGATTACAAGCACGTGATTGAATATGAACCCCTACATTTCGACAAAGACTTATCTTACGAAGAAATTCCTGTTCAAATTGTCAACCGAAAAGAACAAGTTCTGAGAAATAAAGTAATACCTTCTGTTAAGGTAATTTGGAGGAACCACAATGCTGAAGAAGCTATGTGGGAACTCGAAGAGAATACGATGAAGAGTTATCCTCATTTATTTACTTAGATTGTTATAAGCGATTCTGGGGACAAAATCTTTGTAAGGGGGGGGGGGGAGAATGTAACGGGACGAATTATTGAGTTGTGATTCTGAGGACAGAATCCTTTTAAGAGGGGAAAGATGTGACAACCGAGATTTTGTAATTTAATTTTAATATTTATTGGATTGAATAAATATTTTTTTGATGAATTAATTATTAGATTAAATGATTAATTGATGAAGTTGTGATAGATTAATTTAATTATATGTGTTACATTTATTAAATTAATGTGGAGAATTTTATTATTCAAGTATGCAATTATGTGAGCTTATCAATTAAAAGAAATATTTAATAAGTCTAATGTATTTTAATTAATTTTTATTAATTAGAGATTTAATAATTTGACATTATTAATCAATGAGCATTTGAATTATGTGACTATGTGAATTAATGAGAAATTATTTTAATTTTATTTAAAATAAATTAAATAAGATATTGATTTATTTTATAAGGAGTGTGACATTATTTAAAACTATATTATAAGGCTTTATTTAATTTAGTGGTTTTGAAATCCTATTCTTGTTAAACAAACAAGGCCCTAAAAAGAGTTGATAGCAGTTACCCATGATCGGGTAACTGACCTCTACCACGTCAGATCATTTTTTTTATATACACCTTCCCTTTCCTTCTTCTTCATTAATTTCCTAAGTCTAGAAAGCATAGCAGAGAGATACAGAGAAAGAGTTGGGAATTTAGAGATTTTTAAGAGGATTGTGAGAGTCATCTGAGAAGAACTCATCTCCTATTAACTTTACGCTTGGGTAATTCTCTTCAACCCAAATTTTTATTTATGTCTTTTAAGTTTTCATGAATATGGCTTAAAGCCTTCTATAAAGTTTCTGTAGATGGAAAGGGTAACTATTATGTTAATATATGTAATAATACGACTAGTTTAACATGTTTAATATGTATTTTATATGATTCCATATCATAAGTTTCATAATATATTATGACTTGTTGTTTCAAAAATTTGCAGAGTATAGAATATGGCCATATGGCCTTATACGTATTTTTAATATATCAAACATAAATGGTTTTGCAAAATTTCCACTTGTATATGATTATGCATGTTAAAATGAACAAAACGAAATTTGAATGGTTGAATTTGGTTTTATAACGAATCTATGGCGTTGAATTTTAGGAATTTATGTTCAAAACTTCAAGAACATCAAGAACAGTACAATTTGCATGCTTTAATTATGTGATTATGTGTTTTAATGGGTGAAAATCACTCTATAGATATTAAGTATTGATTATATATGAATTCTAGCATGTGGGTATGTCTAAATTCGTGCTAAAATAAGTTGATTAGAAATTTGTAGCCATGTTCTGCAATTTTTGCTAATGCAGAATCGAACAGAGTCTCGCCATGGCCGCCAACTCCCTCAGATAAATCTCATAGTCAACGCAAAGAAGAACCTCACCGTAGAAGCGCCAAAAATAGTCAAATATAGCCAAGCCTAGTTTAAGAGTAGCATAAGCAAATACCACTTAGCGTAACGGCCGTAAATGAGTTTTTAAAAGTCTCCAAGTATAGAAATGTGTTAGTAACCTAGTCTAATGAATATAAAAACTTGTTAGACATATAATGAGATATTAAAATGAGTTTTTACCAAGTCAAGATGACATCTATATGTTAATTGAATTGTTTGTGTAATATTATATTATGTGAAAACAATTATGGTAATTTGACTACGTATAGTCATGAAGTCGAGATTAGACAAAGAATAACTTATGATGTTTAGTATGTTATTATTGATTGGTATTGTGAACGTAATTGATATGTAGGATTTAATTCAAAGAACGAGTTTAGTTAAAGTGTAAACTACGCGCGAGGCAAGTTTCCTAACCCTACTTGTTATCGTTTTATAAGTTGATTAATCCACCTTTCTACATTGAACAAGTTACCATTATTATTGATCAAGTCTTTCTTGTATATTAAAGCTTATAAATCTTTCAAGCATGATGCTGTTATATAATAATCATCCTATTGTATACCTTTTGAGAATTTATTCAAGTTAAATATTCAATTATTGTTAAACCTTGTTAGACTAGCGAACCGTTAATGATTCGACTAGTCCATAGTTGATGAGCGTTCTAAATTTCAGAACCCTTGATGAATTATCCAAACCAAACTTCCTTTGGTGCGAACTCGAATGTTAAACTGAGATGAACAACCCTGTTTAGGGGATTATTTACGTTTAGCGTTGAGATATTGTGCACAGTATGGTACTAAGGGCTGATCCCCCTAAGTACGAGAAGAAGAGTCCATAGTCTTATGACTGTTAAAGGTTTCAAGAATAAATACTTGATAACCTAGGACATAGTTCAAGGTCTTACGACCCTCAGAATTTCTTTTGATTCTTGTTATTCATTCTTGATTCAAAAGTTGAGCTTTTATATTCAAAGTTATTAATTCATTCGCATGTTATTATTCATTTATTATATTGTTATACTTGTGGGCAATCGTGTTCACTCTTGCGTAATAATAACATTGCAGTTAAGAACGAAAGAGCAGACGAGCCTTCCACTAGTAAAGGCAAGGGCAAGATTAACAAGTAATGAAGACTATTTGTTTATGTGGTTGTGTAATGACATTTAGAATTGATGTTTCTTAAGACTTATTTATTTATGATTCCGCACAGATGTTTTAAGGTTAGATTAACCTGGGATTTATTTAATTATGCAGTTGATGTAACCCCATAAGGGGAGAGATTTATTATTTATTCTATTTATTGCATGGTTTGCATTTTATTTATGGGTAGATAGATAGATGATGTTTGTACAGTGAACACCAAATCCTGTGGAAATGGAAGTATCAGATTTGGGGGTGTCATAATAAACCGATGTCCATTACTGGTTTTGGGCTCAATGGGTCCGATCACGTCCATTGCCCACATTGAGAAGGGCCAGGGTGAACTCATATTATGGAGTTCCCTTGGAGGGGCGTGGATAACATTTCCATGCATTTGGCATCGATAGCATCTCTTGACATGATCATCACAGTCAGCTTTAGGCATAAGCCAGTAATGCCCTATTCTAAGGATTTTTTTAACAAGTAGGGGTCCGCTCATGTATGGGCCACATACTCCACCATGGATTTCATCCATGAGCCTCTGAGCTTGTTCTTTGTCTAGACATCTAAGGATTTTTAATCCTGCATCTCTTTTGTAGAGTGCATCTCCGTTTAGGTAAAATTTCATAGCCATTCGATGGATCCACCTTATTTCAGTCGGGCTCGCCTCAGCGGGTGTAGATCCATCTCACAGATACTCCTTGATATGCTGATACCAAGGGTATTAGATGGTAGGTAGCTCATCCGATACTTCTCCAACGTAATTCCCATAGGCTGGAGCCTTTTGTAGGGAAAATGGGATACTTGGCATGTTTTCCTTGTCATGTATGTCGATCAAGGAGGACAAAGTTGCTAGCGCATCCGCAAAATCATTCCTATTCGAGGAATATGGACGAGAAGTGTACTTCTTTGAACTCCGAAGCCATCTGTAAAACTTGCCGATGGTAAGACAACAAATGTAGCTTTTTGGTTTGATAGATTCCCGTGGTTTGTTTGATTACCAACTCTGAATCCCCAAAGATAGTTAACTGTCTGATGCCCATTGAGTCAGCCAGTTTTAGCCCCATGATACAGCTTTCATACTCAGCTGTGTTGTTGGTGCTGACAAACTACAATTTAACTATGACGAGATATCTGCTCCCCGTCTGGGATACTAGAAGCGCTCCAGCTCCGTAACCTTACGTGTTATGACTCAATCAAAATACATTTTCCACGTAAGGCATGCATCGTACTAATGGTGTTACTGAATTTCCATGACCCCTTCATCGGGGAAGTATGTTTCTAAGGGTTTGTAATCCCTTACGGGTGCGGCGACCAGTTGATCCGCAATTCCTTGTCCTTTAATGTACTTTTGCATCACGTAGACGATGTCAAATTGTTGTAGAACCAACTGTCATCAGGACAGCCGACAATTCAGTATGGGCTTACTTAACACGTATTTGAGAGGATCCGTGCGGGATATGAGATGGGTTGTGTGACCATGGAGGTAATGCTGTAATCACATGGAAGCCCATGCTAAAGCACAACAACTCTTCTCAATCAGAGTGTACTTGTGTTCACTGCTGCTGAATCTTTTGCTGAAGTAATAGATAGCTCAGTCTTGGCCTCTATCGTCTTTCTGTCCCATCATGCAGCCCATGGCTTTGTCATTAATGGATAGGTACATGAACAGGGGAATATCATCCCTGGGAGGTATCAAAATAGGATCACTAACCAATGGTTCTTTGATTGTAAGGAAGGCTTTCTGACACTCATCATTCCATTTCATGGAGGAGTTCTTCCTTAAAAGCTTGAAGACGGGCTCACAGGTTGCTGTGAGTTAAGAAATAAGCCTACTAATGAAGTTGATTCTTCCCAAAAATCCCGTATTTCCTTCTCTGTCTGAGGAACAAGCATTTCCTTGATGGCTTAGATTTTGGTGGGATCCAGCTGAATCCCTCTTTTGTTGACTAGGAAACCTAGCAACTTTCCTGATTTAACGCCAAAGGCGCACTTGGCTGGATTTAACTTCAAGTTGTACTTACGCAACCTGTTGAAAAGATTTCTGAGATGGTCTAAGTGGTCTTCCTCCCTTCGGGACTTGACAATGTTATCATCCACGTAGATCTCTATCTCTTTATGCATTAAGTCATGGAAAAGAGCCATCATAGCTCCCTGATAGGTTACTCTGGCATTGATGAGGCCAAATGACAACCGTCTATAACAAAAGGTTTCCCAAGGCGTGATGGAAGCAGTTTTCCCACGATCCTCCTCAGCAACCATAATCTGATGATACCCTGCGAAGCAATCCGTAAAGGAGTACATGCCGTATTGAGCAGTATTGTCAATGAGAATATGGATAAATGGAACGGGGAAGCTATCTTTAAGGCAAGATTTGTTTAGATCCCGGTAATCCATGCAAACTCGCACCTTTCCTCCTGGTTTAGGCACGGGGAGTATGTTTGATAACCATTCAGGGGATGTAGACACCATGATGATATCTAATTGATATTGTTTCATAATTTCTTCTTTAACCTTTAAACTCCACTCAGGTTTCAATCGCCTGAGCTTCTGCCTGACTGGCTTGAATCCCTCTTTAATGGGAAGGCGGTGAAGGACAATGTCATTGGATAAACCCACAATATCTTCATGAGACCATGCAAACACATCCTGGAATTGGGTTAGTAGCGCAACAATGTCATTCCGTAGGTTTGGAGTGAGGTTTGCACCAATCTAGATTAGCTTAGGGTTTTCCAAGGTTTCGAGATTGAAAGAAGTAGTTTGATCAAGATTAGGTTTAGGTTTATCTTCGACCCATTCCTTGATCTCCTGAGGTATCTCAATGTCCTCTTGTATTTCCATCAAGTCTGAGTCCAACTTTTCATCAAAGTTACAGTCCTTGTGGAGAAAAGGCACTTCATCAGCAAGTACAGGCACATATAAATTCAGAGTCCTAAAACAAAATATGCTTTCACTTAATATATAAAACTGTTCAATCATACAAAGTGTTAGCATGTATTGATAAAATAACTGCTAATACTGTACAAAAAAGTAAGCAGTTAAAGTTATCTACAGGGCAGATGGAATTTCTGCCCATTTTACCCTCGTCGACCAATGTATGGAGTGCTGCTCCAATTGTTAAGGGTAAAGTCCTGATGGACTGCAGTGATGGAGGGGCTATCATCATCCTCCTTTTCTATAATGATGACCATGACATCTGGGCAATCATCGTCTGGGTGTATCTGTTTGTATGTTCATCATGGGCAATGATGCATATACCTGACATCATCCCGGCGATGTCTTGTTTACGTTTTCATTCCATCTCTTCCACTTTGGGATCAAAAATCAGGAACTCTTTTGCTTTAACCGGTACTGGTTTGGGAAATAGCATAGCCATAATATGGGCTGACACCTTTACCGGAGACTGTATCAGCTAAGGAGTTGCAGGTGGAGAAAATCGTTGTGTGGCTAAAGTTGAAGGAATCTGTTTGTGCTTATGAGGATTCCTGTGATTGGAGCTAGCAGAATAGCCTAATTCAGTTGTTCTTGTATGACTAGGCACTTGAATTGAGTGCTTAATACCCTGATGCTTTTTGCCCAACCCTTTTCTAAGTTGATGACCCAATGACATCATCTCTTGAGTGGCCGACATAACCTCGATAGAAATCTTGGGTGTGAGAGGTGGTGCCCCAATGGGATTATAATGAGTGTTTCTCACCTCCAGGGCGTGGAAACTGAGCGGCTCAATTTCTAAATTAAAGCTTATTAGTGGCATATCACTTTATTCCAGACATTCTGGCTCAGCATTAACAGTGACTAGGTTATTGTTGATAATGTACTTGAGTTGCTGATGAAGGGTGGAAGGGACAACTCCGGCCATATGAATCCATGGTCTTCCCAACAGCAGGTTGTATCCTGTGGCTATTTTGAGCACATGAAAGGATACATTGAATGTATTTGAACTAATTTCCACTAGTAATTCAATTACTCCAACGGCGTTTCGTCAAGACCCATCAAAAGCTTTGATAATCGTATGGCTACTTTTGATCCTCTTGGGGTTGATATTTATTTTCTCCAAGGTAGCATAAGGACATATGTTAAAAGATGAACCTCCATCTATCAAGACTCCTCCAACCATGTATCCGTAGGATAAAATCGCTATATGCAACGACTTGCAATGACCGGTCCCTTCAGCGGGTATGTCATCATCAGTGAAAGATATCACATTATTGTTGAAAATATGATCAATCAGATGTTGGAATTTTTCCACATCCACTGATTTTGGTAAATGGACTTCTTCCAAGACCCTTAGCAATACCTTCTTGTGATCTTCAGAATAGAAAACCAAGTCCAGTATGGAAATTTGATGTGGAGCTTCTCTCAAGCTTAAAACCACTTTGGCTTCGTTATAGCCCATGGTACGGAGGAATTCTTCAATCTTCTCCATGGAAACTTTCACATTTGATTTGATGGCAGGCTTCATCACCCGATGGGGAAGATACAATGGATTCTCCTTTGACACTGCAGCAGTAGTATGTGAAGTAGATCCTTCAGCTTGCCCATAATTCCATTGGACTTTGTGTAGGCTAACAACATGATACTGTGGTCTGAATGGTAAGTTAACTGGTTCTGGTGCAGCCACTTTCAAAGGATTTTCAGCTCCTTTGAGTTGAATTGCTTATATTGTGAGTGGGCTGACAGCCAAATCATCCTCAGTGGAGATAACTGCTACACCGTCCTTCCATTTTGTAGGACATGTGTTCCCACTCTTGAGTAACAAAGTGTCATAGTCTGCCATTTGCAGGACACCACTGTCAACTAAATTTTGAATGAGGTGCGGAGTGCCCATCATTCTTTTGTGCTGTGACTGCGAGAGTGGGAGTGATATTGGCATACTCCCTAAAAATTAAACCATCTTGAATGAGGATTAATTGGAGTAGAAGGGATGTAATTTTTCCTTCATTGATTAACATTTGAAATATCTCGTCCTTAGGTTGGCCAAGGTATGTAAATTCCCCTTTGTTGGTAAAATCCCGATGGGCTTTGGCACTTGCTCTTTTCGTAACTTTATCCTCCAGTGTTTCACTTTCTGAAGGTGAGGATGGAATATTCATGACAAAAGGAAGGAGACTAAAATGCTCTTGACTGATTAATTGGCGTGTGACTTGGTGTTGATGAAGCACTAGTTCTGCCAATTGATCTACTTATTTGCAAAGAGCCTTAATCTTTAGCTCCATCATAAATTGGAACTGCGCATAATCCCATCTGTCAGCACCATCTTTGCTGGTCTGGGAAGATTCAACAACGTAAGTGGAACTTTGTCCACTGCTCCAATTAATCATTTTGACTTATCCCTCTTTGTGTTAAGGAAGAGGATTGTCTTGCACATGAGGTTCGCCGGGTTTAGTCAAAACAATCTACCCATTGTAGATTAAGTCTTGGATCCTGTGTTTCAAGGCCCAACAATCTTGAGTGTTATGTCCCGGTGCCCTGACATGATAAGCACACTTTCGAGTAGCATTGAAACACTTCCCATTCGGGTTGGCTGGTGGAAGAAGATGTGTAATTTTCTTATGAGTAGTCAGAAGAGCAAGGATATTCTCGAGTGAGTCCCCTAAGGGTGTGAACACTCGGGGGCATCTTACTTCTCCACCTTTAGGCAATGGAGGGTTTGAAGAGTGTGCTTGCAAAGGGGAGTAATTTCTCCTCTGGATAGGCATATTCTGACTGCCTTTTTGACCTTGTAGTATCAAGAAAACATCTTCCTCTTTCTTTTTATGGACCCTCTGGGGGTTGTTTCCATAAGTTCCAGACTAGATGTGCTCATCAACTGCTTTAAGAGCGGCTAGGTCTTGAATCTTTCTTGACTTCAATCCCATCTCAGCCATCTCTCCGTGCTTGATCATTTCAGAAAATGGATTGCCAATGCCAGCTAAAACTCTTTCATAGAAAAGAGCTTCTTGTATGTCTATAAAGGTCATGACCATTTATGATTCTGTCATGGAAGAATGACTTGAGCAGCAAGGTGCCTCCACCTTTGAGAATACTTTCTTTAAGACTCAGTAGATTGTTTCTTGACCTTGGTAATCTGGTAACGTTCAGAGGCCATCTGAGATTGGAAGTTGTACTGAGTGAGAAAGGCATGAGCTAGTTCCTCCTAACTATGGATCTTTGAGTTGTCTAATCTGGTATACCACGTTCGGGCTTCTCCAGTTAGACTTTTCTGGAACAGCTGCATTCTGAGCTTCTCGTCCTCTGCATAAGATCTAAGTTCTCCTATAAATATCTTCAAATGTGTGTAAGGATCCCCTAACCCATCATACTTTCCAAAGGTAGGAGGTTTGAACTTCTCTGGATAATGAACACCAGGGAATATACAAAGGTCAACATATAAAACACTCCCATGTGTTCCAATCCCTTTGATATAATGGATGGTTTCCTTCATTTGAAGGACTTTCTTCCTGATATCACCGGTGTCTGGATCATCTTTAAGATGGGTGTTTTCAGGAATTTTATTGGTCGTATCCAACTGCAGTTCAGGATTTGTTTTATCTGAACCTTGGGCTCCTCCTTGTGCAGAGGATTCTGTATGAACGGGTATTCGCGAACCCTGAGTAGATTGGTGTAATTCTTTAAGCAGAACAACCAAATCTGTAATTTGCTTGCCTAATTCGTCAAACTATTCTCGCGAGACAGGAGCAGGATTAGATTGGTCAGACGAAGACATAATTTGTTGTAGGCTCGTGGCCTTTATGGATTTTGAGCGGGTAACAGGCCTAATTGTTTCCCTACAAAAAAAATTATATAGTTTAGTCTTAGGGAATGTATAAATTTTTACATGTTATCAATAATGTGTCCATTTTAGGAATATTATCCTGCAAAACGGGTGTCATTTGATAGCATGCCAAGTGTTAATATGCATGTGCAAATATTCTTTATATTTTCCATTACATAGAGATGAACATGGAATAAAATTATAAGTAATTGTCTTTACAAGTAACTGAAAAATGGAAAGCATGAAGAGACTTTCCTCCGTGTTTGGTTTATCAGAGGCTGACCTATCTTAGGTTACTCTCGCGGCTTTTTGGCATGAAGGTTCCTAGATCATCGCAATCTACTCGACGGGAAGTTAATCCGGTCTATCAACTGGAGCGAATCTGGGTGGTGACTTTCCTGAGCCTCGTTGGAATTAGTCTTCATACAAGTCCAGTAGTCAAACATCGATAGGATAGCCTCCTGGTGGAGGAACCACACAACATACATTCACATACAACGTGTCTCACCGTCTATGAAAATGATGACATGTGCGAAACTCTAATATTACAAATAGATATATTGTAGTGCAGTAAGTAAAATGCATTTGTACACATTCATCAATAATGTAAATGCAATATTCACACACAAGCATATAGTTTTGAAAAGCTTGTAGTAGCGGCTTAACCCCTCTTATTGGTGTCCCCAGCAAAGTCGCCACCTGTCGACGTCGGGATTTTTATTTGTTCCTTTTCTGTTCTTGTTCTTTGGCGTTCTCATGTTATATGAGATTTGTTTGAAAAAACAAGCGAAAAAGGTTCGACATGTATATTTCGACGATTTGAATGTAAGAGTTGCTAGTTGGTGTTTTTAACTGGTTGCTCCAACGCAACCGAGAAAAGGTTTGTACATTGACCCAGTGATATGACATTGCTAAACGGGTCTGTGAAACCGAGATTCATTTGGGTTTGGGGGCTTGATTATACGGAGGAAAGGTGTTAGGCACCCCCCGACATCTATGTTACCACGGTGACCGCCACTTTTTAAGAAATTGTTATATGAATGAGTGTGTGTGTGTGTGGGTCAATGTGCTGTTATTTGGAAGTAGTGTGAGGCCTCATTCACACCTATATATAAAGGGTTTGAATTTGTATGAAAAATTTAGTTTTAGACATGATATAGCAATGAGATTTTGTAAAAGAGGTTTTTCAAACCCTGTGCTCAATAGTAATTGAGACCTTTTCATACTTCCATTTTATTATTAAAGGTTCGACTTGATTGCTTTTATTTTCGAGATGCGAAGCATCTTCGAGAAAATTGTGAGACCCCAAATTTTATGAATAAAGATTTAAATTTCTCGAAATATTTTTTTGAATATTATGGAATGAATTTGATATAATGTTATAGTTGTGGGTAATATTTATAAATTTTGAAAAGTATGCAAGTTGTTGTATAATATTCGATTGGTCGAAGAATATTCTTTTTGTCGGGGAATATTCGTACGACGGTAAAATCATTGGTGAACCCTACAACGGAATTATTGTCGGAATGAGAAAATGACAAAAATATTTTTATGAAAATAACGACGGAAGTTTTACCGTTAAAACTGTTGAACTACTCGGTAGTAAAAGTACAGTAATACGCGTGGTTGTATAGTAGTACACGGTATTGATTATTGATGCTTACGTGAGAAGTCACTCAGTTTTGTTCAATTATTCTGCCGCAGAATTGTTGCACAAGTATCTCACGTTATTTGATTCAATTTTTGTCGATATTTTATATATTATTAAATCAATAATTGATACGATGAAGTTATTAATATTATTATTTGCAATATTAACGATGTCTAGAAGTTCTGCCAAGAGAGGTTTGGTCACCTAATCATGCTTAATAGGAGAATTTTTATTGGAAAGCTCCTCTTTCCTAGGAACGACAATTCTGGTCGATTAATATTGTGAATTATAATAATGATGATAAATGTTGTTAGATATATTGAGGTGTCTTTTATGAAGTCACTAAAGTTTATATATATTATATATATAAATTTTGTTTTATTAGTATTATTAATGTAATAAAATGTAAAAGCTTTTTATATAAAATGTAATACTTTTATAAAGTTATTTATTTTATTTGACAATAATTAGAATATATTATATTTTATTATGCATAGTGTTTTTGCATAGTAAAATCTTTTTATATAAAATAGAATACTTTTATAAAGTTATTTATTTTATTAGACTATAATTAGAATATATATATTATATTCTATTATGCATATTATTTTGTATAGTAAAATCTTTTTATATAAAATGTAATACTTTTATAAAGTTATTTGTTTCATTAGACAATAATTAGAATATATTATATTTTATTACGATATAGTGTTATATAGTGCTCGTGATAGTGTTCTCGTATAGTAAATCAATATGGACCGTCGCTTAAAAGTAAATCAATCTGGACCGTTCATGAATTAGTTACTATTCAGTCCATTGTCCTATAAATAGA
This sequence comes from Panax quinquefolius, assembly GCA_020205615.1. Taxonomy (NCBI): domain Eukaryota; kingdom Viridiplantae; phylum Streptophyta; class Magnoliopsida; order Apiales; family Araliaceae; genus Panax; species Panax quinquefolius. The sequence goes on along the minus strand of CM035158.1, from coordinate 70,957,625 downwards.
AGCTCATTCCTTCATTATTTCTTACAAATTCACTGAAACTCTAGAGAGAGAAACTATAGAGAGAAAGAAGAAAAGTATTCTACTACTTCGCTACTCCTATATCTAGTTCATTTTAAGGTAAGGGATATTATTTGTTGTACTCGTAAGGGGTATTATTTCTTTTGTATTCATGAAAAGAACTTATGTTATTCAATTCTTTATTATTCTCTGTTGAATAACTCAGATCATAGCTACCCTATACTTGGTGAAATTCTTTTGTTATTCCATTCCTTATTATTATGTTGGAATAACCTGTCTATGCGAAGTACCGCATACATTGTGAAATTCTTCTGTTATTCCATTCCTTATTATTATGTTTGAATAACCTGTCTATGCGAAGTACTACATACATGGTGAAATTCTTCTGTTATTCCATTCCTTATTATTATGTTGGAATAACCTGTCTATGCGAAGTACATCATACATGGTGCAATTCTTTTATTATTCCATTTTTACTATTCTCGCATGAATATCTTATGCATGCATTTTACGCGCATGATTCGGTTCCATTCTTTATTATTACGTCAAAATATCTTATTGCGTGCGTTTACGCATGACTCGGGTTCCATTATTTATTATTCATTGAATATCCGTCATGCGTTCGCTTACGCATGAATGTTCCATTATTTATTATTCTCGTTAAAATAACTCGCTTTTGTGCGATTATCGCACGCATCTGGTGATTTCTTTTGTTATTCCATTCTTTATTATACTCAGTTGGTTAAAGTTTTGACTTCTATACTCCATGAAATTAGTGGAATATCCTTGATATTTGCGCTTCATCCAGTATCTTTTAATGGAAATATTCTTCTGACCATTCTTGAATTTTACTCTACAAAGAAGTATCATGTTGACAATTTGGACGTTACTAGTTCCTCGATAAATTAATTCTTGAACTTGTTTTATTGAATTATTATGTCATTGTCATCATCCTCATGTTTATATTATGTTGAAAGTCATCTGTGGCTTGTAGTACATAGATGGACTTGGTATGATTATTACCAGGGATTATTCGGTATAATCATGACTGTAATGTTACAAATGATGTGGAAAAAGTCCTCATTGGCCCGTAGTGCATTGATGGACAGTTTTTGGTATGATTATGGCTATGGATTCTCTTCCGCCAAGGGTGCAAAGATGAATTATTTTATGGCATGATCAGGACCGTTGATGAAAACATGATTATCTTTAGCCCATAGTGCATGGATAATTCGTGGTCGTGATACTAAAGAATATCCTTGGCCTGTAGTGCAGGGATGATTTGATGATGTGGATTATTTATTAAGCTGAGTTTCAGCGATAAAAGTGAAGAAAAACCTTTTAAATCATAGAAGATGGTAGATTTTATTCTCTACTTGACTCATCTAATGGATTGCTTGTTCATTGCAGCTTAAACTTGATGTTTGTTATATTGTATCGGTTTAACATTGTTGAAGGCTAACGATAATTTATTACGCATTATCTTAGTCATAATATTTTTTCATCGGGCTAGTTGAGCTCACCCCTTTTACTTTCATTGTTCTCTTCAGAAATAAGAACGAATAATGTGGACTAGTCGGGAAAGCGGAGTGATCGGTCCAGATGATAGCATTAATAGTCCTCACTATTCTATGAAATTGTGTGATAATAAATGTAATAAGATTGAATTTGAGTGTGGATATTGTCTAGATGACAATATTCGTGTTAAAACTCTCAGATATGTTTTGTCGTATTTTGAGTTTGAATACTGTCTAGAAGATAATATTTGTATTAAAACTCACAGCTCATGTTGTATAGTTAAGATTGTATTTCTATTCTTTACCATGTATCTGGCGACTCATAATAGGTGATGTATACCTATTTTAGGGGTGTCACAGTTGGTATCAAAGCTTAGGGATATGATCCCTGGCTGAGATGTGAGACAAGAACTCGGAGGGGAGAGACGGGAAATTCTTTCGCTAGTATGACCTACCTAAGTTTATTTGGTATTTAATTTGTCGGTCAGAGTATAGGGATAATATGTGATATGTTAAGTAACCCTTGTTTTGTGGCAGTATTTGAAAATGACATTCGAGAATGTTGAGAATAGTAATGGAGCATATGAGACCGTTGAGTCTCCACATATCAATAATCAGGATAATGTGCATCATGATGGCGACAATCCTTAGGCAAACAACAACACTGACCAAATGATGAACGATGGAATGTTCAGAGGCTTTATGCGATTCATGCAACAACGGGTAAGAGAGACTCCTGTTCAAAATATAGGTGGAAATAATGGCAACCCACGATCGGTCACCGCTAAGCAGTTCAAGAAGTTGGGACCACCGGAGTTTTTGGGAAAGCCAGAACCACTTAAGGCAGAGATATAGTTAAAGCATATCACCAAGATATTTGATATCTTGGGATGCTCAGAGGAGCAAAAGGTTCCCTTTGCCTCCTTTATGTTGCGTGAAGAGGCAGATTACTGGTGGGAATCTGTAAAACGTACCCAGACTCACAAACTCAAGATATCTTGAGAGAAGTTCCAAGAGCTGTTCAATGACAAGTACTTTCCTGAAAGTATTCGTCACATGAAGGAGATAGAGTTCATCAAGCTGGAGCAAACCAGTATGACCGTGTCGCAGTACGAGGCTAAGTTTGCCGAGTTGTCTCAGTTTGCATCCCATTTGGTCGATAATGAGGAGTGAATGATGCGAATGTTTCTAAGAGGTTTGAAACCCAATATACGTCAATACCTCATTTCTCATAAACTTTGTTTATATTCAGATGTTGTGAATAGGGCTCAGTTATTGGAGCACGATAATGAGTCAGCACTGCCAAAAGGCAACAACCAACAACACGATAATAATCGTATCGGTGGCAACAATCATCGGAACAATGATAACCATCATGGGGGAAATTATCATGCCATGAATGGTAACCACTTCGGTGGTAATCATGGCCAAGATAATAAAAGTGGAAATTTCAAGAAGAGAAGGTCACTTAGCTCAATTTTATCATGCACCAAAGTCAAGTTCAGCTGGGACGGTGGCACTAAATGCGGATACGGACAAAATAAAGTCAGTGGTTTCAGGAAGAGCATTTTTTGTGACTTCTCAAAAAGCGAGTAACCCGAACGAAGTTAGCACGGGTTAGTTAATTATAAATTCTTGCGAAGTCTATACCTTATTAGATACCGGTTCTACCCATTTTTTTTATCTCTCTTGCTTGCGCTCAACATTTAAATTTAACTCTAGAGAAGTTAGACTTTGACTTATTGGTTGAAACTCCGTTAGGAGAAACCTTCATTACATGTGCTATCCAAGTCTTGGATGAGAGTCACAGTTTTGAATGATATTTCTATTATTAATAAATTTCCTGACGTATTCCCTGAAGACTTCTTGACCTACCCTAGAGCGTGAAATTGAATTTTGTATTGACCCCAGTACAAAACCCATTTCTTCAACCCTTAAATATTTTTTCAACCAAAATGAACGTATAATGCGCCAAAGATGTTGGCTCGAGCTGTTGAAGATTACGACTATACCATTCAATATCATTGTGGAAGAGCGAACGTGGTAGCTGACACATTGAGTAGAAGACCGTATGCGTTTACGAGTGCGATGTTGTTAACACAAAAACCCATTTCGTATAGCTTACAAATGATGAAGATAGAGTTAAAGACTCTAGAGACCCAAGTGAAGATAACCAATATACGATTAGAATCGACTTTAATCTATAAAATTAAAGCCGCTCAAGCTACATATTCAGAGCTGATGAATGTGAAGAAGAAGGTTCAAGAGGGCGTTATTCTAGAAGCAAGAGTCGATGACAAGAGGAATCTCAACCCTCGATTTTGTTGGCCCATTTGAAATCCTTAACCGAGTAGGAACCGTGGCCTATAAACTCGTTTTACCGCCAAGTATGTCGCGTGTTCATAACGTTTTTAACGTATCGATGTTAAGTAAATATGTGGACGAGCCGAACCACATTATTAAATTAGAACTAGACGATATAGCAGAAGATTTAACGTATGAGGAGATACGTGTTAAAATCTTGGATAAGAAAGATCGAATTCAACACTCAAAGGTTATACCTCAAGAGTTAGAATCTGAAATGAAGTCAAGGTATCCTCATCATACCAGGTACGTATGTAAATTTTGAGGGCGAAATTTCATAAGGAGGGGAGATTTTGAGACCCCAAATTTTATGAATAAAGATTTAAATTTCTCGAAATATTTTTTTGATTATTATGGAATTAATTTGATATAATGTTATAGTTGTGGGTAATATTTATAAATTTTGAAAAGTATGCAAGTTGTTGTATAATATTCGATTGGTCGGAGAATATTCTTTTTGTCAGGGAATATCCGTACGACGGTACAATCATTGGTGGACCCCACAACGGAACTATTGTCGGATTGAGAAAATGAAAAAATACTTTAATAAAAATAACGGCGGAAGTTTTAACGTTACAACTGTTGAACTACTCGGTAGTAAAGTAATGCGATAATCTGGCATGGGTTGCATAGTAGCAACACCAGTATTGATTATTGATGCTTATGTGAGAAGTCACTCAGTTTTGTTCAATTATTGCTGCAGTAATTGTTGCATAGTATCTCACGTTATTTTATTCAATTATTTTTGATATTTTATATATTATTAAATCAATAATTGAGACGACGAAGTTATTAATATTATTATTTGCAATATTAATGATGTCTAGAAGTTACGCCAAGGAGAGGTTTGGTCACCTAATCAAGGCATAATAGGGAGAAGTCCTTATTCGAAAGCCCCTCTTTTCGGGAACGAATTCGGTCGATTAATATAGTGAATTATAATAATGATGATAAATGTTGTTAGATATATTGAGGTGTCTTTTTATGAAGTCACGTGAAGTTTTTTTTTTATATATATATATATATATTATATAATTTTTTATTAGTATTATTAATGTAATATAACAAAAAGCTTTTTATATAAAACATAATACTTTTATAAAGTTATTTATTTTATTAGACAATAATTAGAATAGATTATATTCTATTATGCATAGTGTTTTGCATAGTAAAATCTTTTTTATATAAAATGTAATACTTTTATAAAGTTATTTGTTTTATTAGAATATAATTAGAATATATTATATTCTATTATACATAGTGTTTTGCATAGTAAAATCTTTTTATATAAAACAGAATACTTTTATAAAGTTATTTGTTTTATTAGACAATAATTAGAATATATTATATTTTATTATGCATAGTGTTGCATAGTGCCTGCATAATGTTCTGCATAGTAAATCAATATGGACCGTCCATTTAAAAGTAAATCAATCTGGACCGTTCATGAATTAGTTACTATTTAGTTCATTCTCCTATAAATAGAAGCTCATTCCTTCATTATTTCTTACGAATTCACTGAAACTTTAGAGAGAGAAACTATAGAGAGAAAGAAGAAAAGTATTCTGCTACTTCACTACTCCTAAATCTAGTTCATTCTAAGGTAAGGGATATTATTTGTTGTACTCATAAGGTGTATTATTTCTTTTGTATTCATGAAGAGAACTTCTGTTATTCAATTCTTTATTATTCTATTGGAATAACCTGTATACGCGGGCTACCCTATACTTGGTGAAATTCTTTTGTTATTCCATTCCTTATTATTATTTTAGAATAACCTGTCTTTGCGAAGTACCACATACATGGTAAAATTCTTCTGTTATTCCATTCCTTATTATTATATGGGAATAACACTTACATCGCAATCACCGTATACATGGTGAAATTCTTTCATTATTCCATTCCTTATTATTATGTTGGAATAACTTGTATATCGGCAATCGCATACGTGGTGAAATTCTTCTATTATTCCATTCTTTATTATTCGTTGGAATATCTTGTCTCTTTGCGTTTACGCATTTGACCCGGTTCCATTCTTTATTATTTCGTTTTAATATCCTATCCGCATGCGCTTTACGCACTGTGTTCCATTATTTCTTATTCGTTAGAATATCGTCATGCAATGCGTTTACGCATGACTGGTTCCGTTATTTATTATTACATTGGAATAACCTGCATGCGTGCGGTTTATCGCATGCCCGGTGATTTCTTTTGTTATTCCATTCTTTATTATACTCAGTTGGTTAAAGTTTTGACTTCTATACTCCATGAAATTAGTGGAATATCCTTGATATTTGCGCTTCATCCAGTATCTTTTCATGGAAATATTTTTCTAAGCATTCTTGAATTTTACTCTACAAAAAAGTATCATGTTGATAATTTAGACGTTATTAGTTCCTGGATAAATTAATTCTTGAACTTGTTTTATTGAATTATTATGTCATTGTCATCATCCTCATGTTTATATTATGTTGAAAGTCATCAGTGACCTGTAGTGCATAGATGGACTTGGTATGATTATGACTAGGGATTATTCGGTATAATCATGACTGTAATGTTACAAATGATGTGGAAAAAGTTCTCATTGGCCCGTAGTGCATTGATGGACAGTTTTTGGTATGATTATGGCTATGGATTCTCTTCGGCCAAGGGTGCAAAGATGAATTATTTTATAGCATGATTAGGACCGTTGATGAAAACATGATTATCTTTAGCCCATAGTGCATGGATAATTCGTGGTTGTGATACTAAAAAATATCCTTGGCCTGTAGTGCAGAGATGATTTGATGATGTGGATTATTTATTAAGCTGAGTTTCAGGGATAAAAGTGATGAAAAATCTTTTAAATCATAGAAGATAGTAGATTTTATTCTCTACTTGACTCTTCTAATGGATTGCTTGTTCCGCTGCAGTTAAACTTGATGTTTGATATATTGTATCAGTTTAACATTGTTGAAGGCTAATGATAATTTATTATGCATTATCTTAGTCATAATATTTCTTATTGGGCTAGTTGAGCTCACCCTTTTTGCTTTCATTGTTCTCTTCAGGAAATGAGAACGTAGCAGGGACTAGTCGAGGAACGGAGTGACGGTCCAGATGATAACATTAGTAGTCCTCACTATTCTATGAAATAGTGTGATAATAAATGTAATAAGATTGAATTTGAGTGTGGATATTGTCTAGATGACAATATTCGTATTAAAACTCTCAGATATGTTTTGTCGTATTTTGAGTTTGAATACTGTCTAGAAGATAATATTTGTATTAAAACTCACAGCTCGTGTTGTATAGTTAAGATTGTATTTGTATTCTGTACCATGTATCTGGCGACTCATAATAGGTGATGTATACCTATTTTGGGGGCGTCACAAAAATAATATATAGCAGTGCCGAACTCCTCATGGGAATGAAAGCCATCTAAGGAAATTCAAACACCGTGAATAATTTACAAGCTGCTTACAGCTGAAAATGTCCATCACGGGAACCAAATCTAGATTCAGTTGACTGAATCTGTGATCACATGATTCCTAGGCTCACATGATGCCGCATTTTATATGAAAAGCAATAAGTCGTTACATATATAAAAGCTGTAAATATATATATATACAGACATGATCAACCACCACGAAGCACCTCCATGGGGGATCAAAATGTAAATGTATAAAAGCAATATATATATATATATATATATATATATATATATATATATATATATATATATATATATATCAACCACCACGAAGCACCTCCATGGGGGATCGAAATGTAAATAAAGCAAGAATGAGATCAACCGCCACGAAGTAAACTCAAAGCGGGATGAGAATGTAAATAAAGCAAAGAAAACGATCAATCAGCATTTAATTAAACTCCAAAGGGACTTTAATATAAATAAAGCAAAGAAAGGGCCACAAAGTAAACTCTGTGCTCTTTGAAATGTATATATATATATATATATATATATATAAAAGCGGTAAATGCACATGATCTATATCGATCCCGGCTCGGTTTATTATTTCAGCGATTTGTCGCTATATATATATATATATATATATATAAGTAGTAAACGCTCTGGATGTAAAATCCAAGCTCATCGAACAAAGTTCGACAACAGTTTATATATATAAGTGTGTGTGTGTGTGTGCGTATATATATATATAACTCGATAATGTTAGTCCATAGTATATATATATACAAACATAAATGAAAACCACAGACCGAAGTTCGGGCATACACAAACAACACGACTCTCAATGTGAAAAAGAGTGCGTGCAAAGATGAAGAGAAATGCTTTATAATGTGTAAGAAGGTTTATAGTGGGCTGCCAAAGAAGACTTCTATGACTTTAAGTGTATGAACACTCGACTTTTGCCGGTAAAAATATAGCTATATGTGAGCTAACAAGTGTTTAAAATGAGAAAGCACTCAATATGTGGGGTGTACACAACAAATTTGACAGGGCTTCCTCGCCTTTTTTCTCTTGAATATGGCCACCCCAAGCTCTATATTTATAGAGTGGGAGCTGCAGTAGTAATACTGTGGCGCAGATGCACCTGCAAGTGCGCTTGTGGTGGCCTGAAGCTCGCAGTCTGCCATCTCGGCACGTGCATGCGTGCAACGTGATGTCTGCTCTAACTTGCAGAAATTTAATCCGAGCATCCGATTGAGGTGTATAAGACCTGCTTCAGACTGCTGTTGTCAAGAGCTATACAATGACATGGGTTTAGAGGTTGTACGAAGTCAGGAAGATGGAACCATGTCCTATCTCTTCAAGCTTCAAATTCTACCCGATGTTCTGCCTTACGTAGTAGTCACTCGGGATTGTAACTCCTTGGTTCTTGTGAGACATTGTTGTGTAGAATGTATGTTGATTATTTTTTGTTGAAACGGTGCCATGTGAGGTTGAGGTGGAAATTTAATGACTTTGCCCTTCACCGGGGTTATCTCCGGTTTTGGATGATAAAGCAAACGTTGCTCAGAGTTATCTGTGAGATTGGGCTACTGCAAGTGTTGAATGCCCTCAGGGTTGTCTCTGAGGTGTGCCTGTCCTCCCTGGGTTATCTGCGGGTTTGTGAATTGAGTGCCTCAGTGTTAGTCCAGAGGTTGAAGCTGACTGCATGGGTTGAAACGACCATCTCCGGGGTTATCTCCAGAACTGCAACAGCACTCCCTGGGGTTATCTCCAAGGTTGACATTGTCTTTCTCGGTGTTGTTTCCGGGATGGAGACTGAACATCTCTAGGTTATCTCCAGGATGAATTGGCCTTCTCTAGCAGAATTTTTGGTATTTTCACTGCTATCCTCGGGGTTATCTCCGAGATGGGGAAAGGATACTCCCAGTGTGTTTTTCGGGGTTGAAACTGAACTTCCGGTGGTATTTCCGAGATTAAGCTGAGCTGTCTTCCAAGGTTATCTCTGAAAGAAGATTTTGTACTTCCTGCAATGTTAGTAACAGGTAGGTAGAAAAATTTCGAGTGTCTATAGGTATTTTCGCGAAAAGAATTAATGAATCCAGCCTTCTGGATTGAAAATCTGTTGAATCAAGTTTAATGGATTGCAATCTGGTTGCTGGATTTGGAATTCAGTTTGCTGATTTGCAATCTGGTTGTTGGAATTGGAATCTAGTATGCTGGATTGCAATTTAGTTTGCTGGATTGACCATCTGGTTGCTGGATTTGAAATTCAGTTTGCTAGATTGCAATCTAGTTTGCTGGATTACAATCTAGGTTGCTAGATTGGTATGTTTGGATAATCCAAGTTGTTGGATTAGTATTTGACTTATTAGATTTTAAAGAATATCTTATAATATTAGGACATGTACTTCATTAATATTTGAAACTATTTAAGTATTAGTGATAATGGAATTATGTGGTATTTAAATCATTTAAAAATGATATTAATGATTAAAAAATTATTATAAATGATAATAATTATTTGAAAATTATTATGAGCTTCCGAAAAATGTTATTACTAATAATTGAATTATCTAAATTAATATTGAAGTAGTTAAGTAGAGTTTTATTTACAATAAACTCAATAATTATCCGATAAGGCAATCATGACGTCGAAATAGTACCAAACTCAAATAAGACTGAAATAGTTTAACTTGATATCGGGTCTTATGTGTTTTAGTGACTGTTAGGGATATGTGCTCATGTGTTTAAGATAGTTTAAGCTGTATTTAACAGTAGTATATGTGATGATAATATTCTAATTGAAAGATCAATATTATAAATAATAGGTCTTTCAACTGAAGCTAAAATTAGATTGCGTAACAGTAATCGACAATACAGGCAAGTTGCCGAACTATACTTTTAATTAAGCGAGTTCTCTAACTCAAATTCAAGTTATTATTTTTCAAGCACAATAGTGGATAATTATTGTTAATTATACCACATCTATGATTTATTAATTCGCACGTTGTGCATGTTGTATATGTTCATCAGGTATGAAAGGCTGATCCCCTTCATTACCATTTGGATCAATAATTAACTTTGTCATTCATTTATGAAAATTGATTCATGTTCTTTCATAATTATTATATTTTTGAAAGTTTTTCAGCTAGCTTATTATTCTTTTTAATCATGATAAATCTTTCTTTGAACTTAAACTTGTTGGGAAAACTTGTTGCTCACCCTTGCTATATCATGATAAACATTTTAGAGTAAGATGAAACTTCGGATACATGCAAAGACAAAGATAAAGTCCAGAATTGGGATATGGTGCAGGTTGAAATTGTAATAGTATTGGAGGCAAATAATATTGTAAGTCCCGTAGTACATGAATGTGTGTATTAGGTTAAGGTTATCGACCTTAAGAGTTATGTGTAAAGGTTATTGTATAAAAAATTTATGTTTATATCTTCCACAATAGTTATAGAAATGATGTACCAGGTTCGTGGTGATTAGTACCAGGATTGGGGGACGATACAGTTGATATTAAAGCTGTAGGTTATAAACCTTATGTATGGTTACTTTAGGCTATAACCACAGGGATGAGGTTAAGGACTAACTCAAATAGATTTTAAGTTCTAAAGGAATGAATTTGGGAAGGGTATTAATAGGTCGATAAGATTCAAAGAAGAATCTCGATAAGTAATAATGATCCAGAGTTACCTAACTCTAATAATAAAGATGAACAGTAGTAATGAATAGATAGAGCCTAAAAGACTAATAGTATCAAGGGAAAGAAGGTCGTAAAATAAAACGATCATAACATAGAAAATAATCGTAATACAAAACGATTATAATATGAGATCACCACATGATCTGATAAGGTCATGATAGGGAGGAGGATCAATCAAAAGATTGAAAATTTTATAGCAAAATTATTGTACATAAGTTGTACTACAAAATAGTACTATGCACACTAAGAAAAAAGTTGTGGATGATGTAATACAAATTTAATAAAATTCGTATGGAGTAAGGGAAAGCTAGGATTATGTGCAATTTCAATTGAGGACTCATGTCAGCAGCTAAGTTGTATGATTCCTTGTATGGGCGAAGAATTTGTACTTGGTTTGAGAACCACTTAGCTTCCTATATTGATATAGTGGTTAAGTTGAACAATTCTTTGCATGGGCGGGGAATTGTCCTTGGTTTAACAACCACTTAGCTTCCTATATTGATTAGTGGCCGAGTTGACCAATTCCTTATATGGGAAAGGGATTGTGTTTGGTTTGACAACCACTTAGTTTCCTATATTGATAATCATTGAAATGTTTGTGTCATGCTATTTGCTATATACATGTTGAGAAGGTGATTCTTTTCTCATGTATATAACAGATAGGTAGAGGATAGGTAGAGAATATAGGGTTAGGTGCGAGTTCTTAAAACTCATACTTATGGTAAGTTTGTGACTCATAATAGTATGGTATGTTTTTGAACCCCTAAGTGTATGGACAATTCTTGATTAGTTCTTGAACTACGTATTGCTAGGATAAGTTCCTAAACTAATATTATTGTGGAAAGTTCCTGAACTCATAAAGTGTAGTAAGTTTGATGAACTATATTGGGGTATAGGAAAGTTATGAATGGAGTAATTGAGGATGATAGAAATAGATAGAATTATTAAGCAATGGACCAAATAGAAAGTAAGGTTGATGGTGGAAGAATAGGTATTCCAAATCTTCTAGCTAAGCTAGACTTCAAAATTTTTGACATCAAGCTAAATACGCACTAATGTGCCTTTAAGAAAAAATGAAATTTGTTATTCCCAACACATGGTGACAAGTGTGTATGTGTGGACTTCGGGACACTGACACATCGTTACCTGTTGAGGTATGATAGCACTAAAACTGATTTTCAATGGTTTTGAACCATTTAAAAGAAAAGTTTATGCTAATTGTTTCAGCTAGACGAAAATGATTTGAATTATCAAAATGTATTTTATATATCATTAATGCATCATGTAACCTGGTGCAAAGATGATAAAAATGATGGAGTTATCAATGCAGAATTACTTAGTTGGATGCGATCTAAAGATCGTCAGCCCACTATGGAATGATGTAGTATGACAAAGTCACACAATGACGGAATCCTCAAATGGGCTGTAAATACAGTGCGGTATCATGACATCATAAAATTATTTTTAGAATTTCAACGGTAAATTATTACCTATTAAATCTGGAGAGACATGTTTCGATTGAAATTTGAATTATTAGTATGAGTCTAAGGTATTTGATTCAGCTAGACCATTGTTTATGAAAATTCAAAGTATTCTATGAGAATTTATCCCGAACCAAAATATTTTGGTACAGAATTGTTGGGCTTGTTTTGTGTTTAACAAAACAGTCACACACGTGCAAGTATACACGGTAAACAAGTAATATAGAGTAAATTAAGTATCGTTCCCATGGACAAAGGTAATTATTCCTAATCTATCATGCAACAACTTTATAGCTATTTCTGGCTGCTTAAACGATCGAATAAAAGGTAAATTAAAAACTAAAATGATTATCAACTCAAATTAAATAATTAACAAGTGAAGAGATTCAAATTGGAAAGATATGGGATCCTAATTTCACTTAATGCTTCATCCAGATTATACACCTCTTGTTTAACATGACTGATTATTATGGACTGCTAATCGAGAGCACGAAAGTGAAATATGACTATTTTTCATTACACCATGTTTATATCACACAAAATCCACAAAACAGATAGAATTCATATGAACATCAATATTACATAACCCACTATATGTCTATGTGAATTAAACATAATATCAATTTAAGCGCAAGCTCTCTCAGTGAATACACATGACAAGCCGGTATATGTTTATCCGGATTGCGAGTCATAAAATCTATCACATGTAAATTTCATGAACATATGCCAAGAAGGTTAAATCTGAACTTATATTTCCTTTTTCAATTCAATACAAGTTATTAGGATAGATGGTGATCAAGCATCTAAAAAATAAGCACAACCAAGTTAGGCAACCCAACTATAATCATTCAAGCATCACAATAAGGCATATAAATTTGAACTACACAATAAGATTCATTAAAATCCCATAATGGTGGTTAGTTCATCTATGAATCAAAAACCATTATGGGATATAAACCAAGCATTAGGAATCAAAAAGAAAATAAGGAGATTGAACAGAAGAGAGATTGCAAATCTGATTTAAACTCTGTCCAATGCAAGCTTCCAGCTCAGTTCATAACCATCATCAATCCAAAGTAAAACTTCACTAATTACAAGCTATTAGATCTAAAGAGAGAACCAAAATAGTAGAGTAAGCTATGAAATCTCTCTAGCTCTATGAAACTTTAAAGTAGAAAAATATAACCGCTAATAATGATATCTCGTAACTAGCAAATACACCCTTTTATGAAAAATACGCATTAGCATATTTTAATTGAAAAGTTAAACTTTTTTTTTGTGTCTGACTGGTGTGACCCCATATAACATTTGGGACGCGGGCGCACCATGTTGAGTTCTGGAACATTCCTGGAGCGGGCGCACTACTTTCCTTTGTTATACCGGCTCGGCCACGCGACTTCTTTCTTCTACACTCTACTGCTATCTTGCTACAGGTGTTCTGCTACTAAAATGTTGCTGATTCCTTCTTCTTTTACCTTCACTTTCCTTCCTCATTGTTCACTTGCCTTCTTAAATTTCCCTTTTAACATGCACCTGCTCAGCTTCATTCTTAATTCCAGGAAAAGCTCACCATGCTTTTCCACTTCCATGCCTTTGCCATGCCTTAGTAGTTTCTTTGATGCAACCTACAAAACAAAAGTAAAAAGCAATCAAACAATACTAAAAATACTTAAGTTTAAGCAAAATTCTAGTAAGTTGATAGCCAATAAGTAGGTATAAAACCTACTTATCAAATACCCCCAAACCTGAATTATTGCTTGCCCTCAAGCAATAAACACAAATGCGAACTAACAAATGCAAACTACATGCTATGCATCTATACTACCATGCAAATGAATCCCAAGATTTTTAGCCATGTTAAGAATTCCAATAAGATATGCCTTAGAGAAATATCAAGATCTATGACCAAAGCATCAAACTAAGCTAAAGGCATAATAACATACAATCAGATAATCCCAACCTGCTATAAAGATGATGTGTGTTTGTGTTGTGTTCATAGATAAACTTGACAAAGGTGAAGATTTCACATGTTATACTTCTTAAGAAAGAAAACTGAGGTTTCAAAGCAAGAACTATGCAAAAAAATGAAGCAACAACTACTCCAACACTACAGTACAAGCTAAAGGTTCAACAAAGGGTTTATTTTGCTTTATTTTTCTCACGAGGGCAATTTTTGCACTTTTTCGCTGTGTTTATTGATTTTTTTATATATCCCATGGCTGTGCAATGTCTCATTCTATTAGGCAAAACAGTGCTACCCCATAGCGAGCTTTCAAATAACGACTCCTAAACCGTTCAGGCTTTGGGACACTAGGTGTAGAGACAATCCCCTAAGACGTACTTACTCAAGTAGCAAAGGCCCTGGAACAAGACTAACCATAGTTTATTCAATTTTTTAGAGATAGTAAGTATACCCAATGCGTTCCCAAAACTTGAGTTTCGGTGTTTTGCAGTCATTACTTACTTTCTACACGATTCTATCATTAAAAGCAACGTTTTTCTCTCAGCAGACAAACATGTTAATCTTAACTAACAAGCAAATAGGAACACTGTCGTGCTACCCGGTAACATCTAAACAACATGCATAGATTACATCATGTATAAAATTATAACTATGCTTAGGATATCAAACCAGTTCAAAAATCTATCAAATTTCTATGTCATCATTGGCCAAAATAGAATTCAACAAACTAAAAACCTAGGATTATGCTATGTAATGCAACTAAACAGATACTAAGCAGACAAAAAGAATTTTTTTTTGCAAAATTATACTATTAACTACTGCATGCAATTATACTATATGCCACATTCCATTGCACTATATGATGCAAATACACTATATGCTCTAAACTACTGAATAAACCCAATACCCCAAAACTTAGAATATTCATTGTCCTTAACAAAGGTAAAGATTAAGGAAACTCCCCTAAATGTCGGCATGGCCACCCGACTCGGGTGGCGAATCTGGTGGCAGGTATGGCCCGACAGAACCAAAGATAGGCCACTCCAATAGCGTCCCCTGCTGAGAAAATGCTCCAGCCAAAGCTCAAGACATTCCATTTGTAAATGCTAAGAAGTTATCATGAAGTGCATCCATCTTCCTCTCTAATCGCCTCATCCTGCGATCATTAGTCTCTGAAGTGGCAGAAGGGGTGGCAGCTGCCTCAGTTGGCTTTGGAGATGGCACTAATGATGGAGCTAACAAATTAAAAACTTTTCCCCGAGGGTGTGTTGTGCCACCAGCCCAATCATCGAACTTCTGAATAGCGGCATGTGTGATATCCTGGCTAGGAATTTGAACTTGCTCATTTTCCCAATCTACTCTAGCTTTGGCACACAAATGGGCTACGACTGATGCATGAGGGATACCACACGTGGTGCTCCCCCTCATGTAACGTAGAATATTTTGATGGAGAAGGTGGCCCACATCAATATACTTCCCTGTGAAAATGCCCCAAAGAATTATGGTCCTCTCAACTGGAATATCGTGCTGGTGCGTAGATGGCATAAATTTAGCACAAATGAACAAGTTCTAAACCTTTGCGTATCGGTTTAATGCTGCACTAGGAAAGTTGGTGGGCGTGTTTGTGCCTTATTTTTAGTTCCACCTAGTGCTTGGAACACACAAATCCTCGATCACCTGATCCAAGTTAGTCTCAAATCTATTTGCCTCCACCTAGTTTGGCCTGTCAGTAGGAGGGTCAAAAAGATTAAATACTTCACGAATCGCCTGTGGGCGATAATTAACATGGAGGCCTTTGACAAATGATATGCCACTTTGTGTCTCTTTGGCATTGGCATAAAATTAACGAACAATCGCCATTGGAGCAGGCACAAGAGTGGAAACTACTCCTATCCAACATCGTTCGCTGATCATATCCAGCAATTGCCCATCCTGCTCTCCTGGCTTGAACCCCCTTTCCTTCACAAAGATTTTTGCAACAATCCGATAATACTTATTCTGTGCAGTAAGGCTGATAAATTTCGTCATGTCTATAATATCTTCATCTTGAATGCTATTGGAAGAAGACTCAGGGGTGCTTGAGCATGCCTTTTTTGGTGCCATGAAATCTGTCAGAGATTTTACTTGCAAACCCAAAACTTTAATCACAGAAGATGAACCCCTAAACTCGATCTTTGTGATTGCTCTGAACAAGCCCTAGAATAATCTGCAGAATGACAATCCACCAAACTTGTTTGTGAAATGAGGACTGTAGAATCCTCTTTATGGTATGATTTTAAACAAGTGGTATAGACTGATTGGAAGATGAGAGGTTGTTGTTGGCTAGGAGAAGGAGAAGGAACTTGTTTGTGTATGGGCTCTCTATGAAATTTTGAATGAAGGGAGTAATGTATAATGAACCAAGTCAAGTTTTTAAGACTTTAAAATAATCCGAGACAGAAACGCGAATGCAGCGCCCCAAACCTTAGCTTGGACGATGGCACTGAATGCTGTTGAGTGCTTATGCTCATTGATGTCAAGGCGGCGTCTTGCCTCGAGCCGAGCCAGATCTGATTTTTCTGATCTGAATAATGAAGGAACAAGCAGCAAACTGATATTCACTAACTAACCTACACCTATAGCATTAACGAAAATGAGATATACTGATTCTAATATCAAAATTGCACTGCGTAACATGTATGCATGATTGTATACCCAAAAATGCTATATATATGTAATTTTTACCAAAAAGATATATTCATTAAGCTCCTACTGAAAATTGGTTCCCAAAATTTTCATGATTTAAAGAATTAAACATGGGGGGAAATAAGAGAGATATGCAATCAGAATTAAACAATAAGGGAAAACAGATATGTGTAACTAGAATTAAATATTAGGGAGCAATATACATGAGTAGTTAGAATTAAACAGAAGAGAGAAGTTGAAATGATGCATGTAGAATTAATCAAGAGGGAGAAAAGAGATGATGGGGTGCCTCCCATCAAGCGCTTGTTTATAGTCCATTAGCTTGACTATCTTTGCCTTGGTCATGTTGTTGAAAGGATTGAGGCGACCTTCTATCTATCGACCTCAACTCCATAATAATACTTCATCCTTTTGTCCATTTACTTTGAATGGTTTATCTGGGTATTTGTCAAAAATCTCAATTGCACCATGTGGAAATACTGTCTTCACTTTGAAAGGTCCCGACCACCTTGATTTGAGATTTCCTGGGAAAATTCTAAGTCTAGAATTGAATAGCAGCACTACTTGCCCTGGCTCAAATTTTCTTTCCATGATTCTGTGATCATGCCACCTTTTCACTTTCTCTTTGTAAAATTTTGAATTTTCATAGGCCTGTAATCGAAATTCATCTAACTCACTGAGTTGGAGAAGGCGTTTCTCCCCTGCAGCCTTTAAGTCAAAGTTCAGCTTCTTGATCGCCTAATAGGCCTTATGTTTAAGCTCTATGGGAAGGTGACAAGCATTCCCATACATTAGCTAAAATGGAGACATACCCAGTGGTGTTTTGTAAGCAGTCCTAAATGCCCATACCGCATCGTCCAACTTTAAAGACCAATCTTTTCTCATGGGATTCACAATCTTTTCTAATATCCTCTTTACCTCTCGATTATATACCTCTGCTTGGCCATTTGATTGGGAGTGGTAAGCTGTAGTTACTCGATTGTTCACCCCATATTTGGCCAACAATGCTGTAAACTGGCAATTGCAGAAATGAGTTCCTTCATCATTTATGAATGCTCTAGGAGTCCAAATCTCGTGATATGTTCTTTTAGAGGAGTCTCGGGACCACCCTAGCATCATTTGTCAGTAGGGTTGCTACTTCCACCCATTTAGATGCGTAATCCACTTCCAGAAGGATGTACAAGTTCCCACATGACGAAACAAAAGGCCTATTAAAGTTTATCCCCCACACGTCGAAGATCTCCACCTCGAGGATCGTGTTCAAAGGCATTTCATTTTGTTTTGATATGTTTCCTACCCTCTGACACCGGTCACATCTTTGCACAAAGTTATGAGCATCCTTGAAGAGAGTCGGCCAATAAAAACCTGCCTGTAGAACCTTTGCCGATGTTCTTTCTCCTCCGTAGTGACCTCCATAAACTGATGAGTGGCAATCCTATAGAATACTCTCCGTCTCACTATATGGAAAGCACCCTCTAATCATTCTATCAGCATATTACTTGAACAAGTAAGGCTCATCCCAAATATACCATTTTACATTGTGGAGAAACTTCTTCTTTTGCTATCCAGTTAAATCATAGGGTATAATATTGCTCACTAGAAAGTTTGCATAATCTGCGAACCATGGCACTTTACCTTTCACCACAAACAATTGTTCATCTGGGAAGGTTCATTGATCCTCACTTTGTCATTCGTATCCCTTCCCAGATTCTCCAATATGGGATAAGTGGTCAGCCACTTGGTTCTCGGTCCCATTTTTGTCTTTAATCTCAAAGTCAAACTCTTGTAGAAGAAGAATCCACCTGATCAAACGGGGTATTGCATCTTTCTTGGCTATCAAGTATCAGATCAAAGCATGGTTGGTGTATACAATCACTTTTGTCCCAATCAGATAAGATCAAAATTTGTCGAATGCGTATACCACCGCTAGAAGCACTTTTTCTATGGTAGTGTAATTTAACTGGGCATCAGTCAGGGTTTTGCTAGAATAATAAATGACATGAAAGACGTTGTCTCTGCGTTGGCCCAAGACAGCTCCCACAATAAAATCACTTACATCACACATCAATTTGAATGGAAGAGACCAATCCTGAGTTGTAATAACGGGTGCTGTAGCTAACTTCTTTTTCAAATGCTCAAAAGCAGCTATACATTCCTCATTGAATCTAAATTGGACATCTTTCTCTAACAAACTACACAACGGCTTAGTAATCTTTGAGAAGTCTTTTATAAAATGACGATAAAAGCTTGCATGCCCCAAGAAGCTACAGACCCCTTTCATAGAAGTAGGTGGAGGTAAGTTCTCGATAGTTTCCAGTTTTACTCTATCCACCTCTAACCCTTTCCTTGAAACTTTATGTCCCAAAATAATACCTTCTTGTACCATAAAATGACACTTTTCCCAGTTCAGTACTAGATTAGTTTCAACACACCTTTTCAGCACCATCACCAAATTCTCCAAACACAAGTCAAAAGAGTCTCCAAAGACTGAGAAATCATCAATGAAGACTTCAACATTTTGCTCCACCATATCAGAGAAAATGGCCATCATGCACCTTTGGAATGTAGATGGAGCATTGGAGAAACTGAAAGACATCCTTCTGAAAGCAAATATATCATATGGATAAGTGAAGGTAGTCTTCTCTTGGTCTTTCGGGGCTACCACTATTTGATTATATCCTGAATAACCATCTAAGAGGCAGTAGTACTCATGACATGCTAATCTATCCAACATTTGATCAATAAATGGGAGAGGGAAATGATCTTTCCTCATAGTTTTATTCAATCTACAGTAGTCCATGTAGACCCTCCAACTCGTGACTATTCTGGTAGGTATTAACTCATTGTTTTCATTAGATACCACTGTCATGCCCCCTTTTTTTAGAACACACTACACCGGGCTCACCCAAGAGCTGTCTGAAATAGGATAAATGATCTCGGCATCTAACCACTTCAAGATTTCCTTCTTAACCACCTCCTTCATGATAGGATTCAATCTTCTCTATTGATCTACTGATGGCTTACTATCATCTTCCAGAAGCATTTTGTGCATGCAAAATGAGGGGTTGATCCCCTTGATGTCTGCTATAGTCCATCCAATAGCTGATTTAAACTCCCGTAGCACTCGCAATAATTTATCTTCCTTATAAGACGTTAGTGCAGCAACAATTAAAACATGAAACTTTGAAGGTTCACTTAAAAATGCGTGCCTTAGATGATTTGGAAGAGCTTTAAGGTCAAGATCGGGAGGCATCTCAAGAGAAGGCTTGAGTCGTTCTAATGTCTCCCCAGTATGTTTGAGTGGTTCAATGGGAATCTTGAATTTACGTATTTGTGGTGTTGTGTCCAGAAATTGTATATACTCTACAACCTTAGTATCCTTTATATCAGATTCTCCCAGAATAGTACTCTCCAATGGCTCAATGTCAATCAAATTTCCAGCCTCTTCATTTAACACTCTGTCGACTACATCAATCCAGAAGCACTTTTCTTCGTTAGTGGGGAACTTCATAGCTTTAAAGAAATTAAATGTGACCTCTTGGTCCTGGACTCTCATGGTCAGTTCTCCTTTCTGCACATTTATAAGTGTTCGCCCAGTGGCTTGGGTCTCCCAAGAATGATTGGTATGTCTCTTTCCTCTTCATAGTCCAAAAATAATGAAGTCGGTTGGGAAGATAAACTTGTCTACTTTTATCAAGACATCTTCAACAATACCTCTAGGGTATCTGATGGATCTATCGGCAAGCTGCAAAGATATATTTGTCAGCTTTTGAACCGACAATCCCAACTGTGTGAATATCGATAAAGGCATCAAGTTTATACTTGCCCCCAAATCACACAAGCATTTGTTGAAAGAAAGCTTTCCAATGTAACATGGTATTGTAAAACTACCTGGGTCTTTAAGCTTTGGAGGTAGCTTACGCTGTAACACTACACTGCACTCTTCTGTAAAGGCAATTGTTTCATAATCCTCTAGTTTCTTCTTCCTTGATAGAATGCCTTTCATAAATTTTGCGTAGCTTGGCATTTGTTCCAATGCCTCTATGAAAGGTATGTTGATTTGTAGTTTTTTAAAGACCTCCAAGAACATAGCAAACTGTTTGTCTTCTCTTTGCTTTTGAAGTCTCTGTGGGTAAGGAACATGGAGGTATACAAGTGGTGGTTTGGTTGTGGCTTTCTCAGTCAACTCTTTATGTCCTGTCTAAACTACCCGCTGCTCAGCACCCCCATCTAACAAGCCAGTCTCAGAAACCACTGCACCTTGGCGCGGGCATGCTAGGGTCTCTTCACTATTGGGCGCGGGCGTGCCAGCCTCCAAATCTGCAGTTTGTTTCCATAATCTCAATGTAATGGCCTGACATTGCTCTTTTCTTTCCCTTCTTGGATTTTCTTCAGTGTTACTTGGTAGAGCTCCTTGCGGTCTATTGATCAACATGTTATCCATTTGGCCCATTTGAGTCTCTAAGATCTTAAAAGCCACCGCTTGGCTCTTTATTATCACTTCGGTATTTGCCATGTATTCCAACATCATTTCTTCCATCTCAAACTTCTTTTCTAGTTGAGGAGCAGGAGGTTTATGATGTTGGTGTTGTTGTTACTGAAATCTAGGAGGGTAAGGAGGTTTAGGTGTAGACTGCTGATGAGATTGTTGTGGTTTATATTTTTGTTGTTGAGGTTAGTGTTGTTGAACATTCTGATTATTACTCTAGATAAAATTGGGATGATTTCTATTGTTGGGATGGTAGGAATTTTGAAATTGATTTTGTGGCTTTTGGTAGTTGCTAACGAACTGTACCGAATCTACAGTGATAGCACATTATTCTATTTGGTGTGACCCTGCACAAATCTCATATACATAGGCAACTTGCTTAACTTTGTTCTCGCCAAAGAATTAGTTTTCTTTGCCATTGCTGCCATTTGAGCTGATAATGCTGTGATGGCATCCACCTCTAACAACCCAACAACTTTTGGTTGGGGCATTCTGGTCGTTAGATTATGAAAATCATTTGCCACCATGGTCTCGATAAGTTCATAAGCTTCTTCATAGCTCTTAGCCCAAAAGGCTCCTCCTGTAGCAGCATCAATGATTGGCCTAGACTGCCAACCTAACCCATTATAGAAAGTATTAATAACCATCCAATTTGGCATCCCGTGGTGAGGGCATTTTCTTAGCATCACTTTGTATCGCTCCCAGGCCTCATACATCGACTCTCCATGTTGTTACTCAAACTGAGATATAGCAGTCCTCATTTTTGCTGTTTTAGCCATAGGAAAGAATTTGGCTAAAAATTTATGTGCTAAGTCCTCCCATGTGGTTTTTGACCTAGATGGTAATGAGTGGAGCCAACTCCTTGCTTTATCTCTTAAATTAAAAGGAAACAATCTAAGCCGCACTACATCATCTGACACACCATTATATTTGAATGTGTCACATATCTCAATAAAACTCAGTAGGTGCTTGTTAAGATCATCAGTAGCAACACCCCCAAATTGAGCCGAATTCTGCACCATCTATATTATCTCGGCTTAATCTCTAAGGTGTTTGCTCCTATTGCTGGCCTTACTATGCAAGACTATAGCTCATTTATTTTTGGCATAAAATAGTCTCTTAAAGCTCTGTGTTCTTCCGTATGCTCTTTTGCCATTTTTGTTGATGTTTAAGTGTTCACTTGTGTATAAGATTGACGTGCACTCGCTCTCCAAGCTTTACCATTGATATTATCTTGTCTAGGTATCAACTCAGACTTTAAGGATCGAGTGTGCATATACTATCCACAAGTACCTGAAACGCAAAGAAAAGTACAATAGAAATGAAATAAGATAAGAATTGTTCAAGTCAGACAAATTTAACTTAAGTAGATGAGGACAATAATAAAAATAAAAACCTATCCCTGGCAACGGCGCCAAAAACTTGTTGGGCTTGTTTCGGGTTTAACAAAACAGTCACACATGTGCAAGTATACACGATCAACAAGTCATATAGAGTAAGTTAAGTATCATTCCCACAGAGAAAGGTAATTATTTCTAATCTATCATGTAACAAATTTATAGCTATTTTTGGCTACTTAAACGATCGAATAAAAGGTAAATTAAAAACTAAAATAATTATCAACTTAAATTAACTAATTAACAAGCGAAGAGATTCAAATTGGAAATATATTATATCCTAATTTCACTTAATGCTTCATCCAGATTATACACCTCTTGTTTAACATGACTGATTATTATGGACTGCTAATCGAGAGCACGAAAGTGAAATATGACTATTTTTCAATACACCATGTTTATATCACACAAAATCCACAAAACAGATAGAATTGATATGAACATCAATATTACCTAACCCACTATATGTCTATGTGAATTACAAGTAATATCAATTTAAGCGCAAGCTCTCTAAGTGACTACACACGACAAGCCAGTATATGTCTATCCGGATTGCAAATCACAAAATCTATCACATGTAAATTTTATGAACATATGCCAACAAGATCAAATATGAACTTATATTTCCTTTTTCAATTCTACACAAGTTATTAGGGTAGATGGTAATCAAGCATCTAAACAATAAGCACAACCAAGTTAGGCAACCCAACTATAATCATTGAAGCATCATAATAAGGCATATAAATTTGAACTACGCAATAAGATTCATTAGAATCCCATAATGGTGGTTAGTTCATCTCTGAATCAACAACCATTATGGGATATAAACCAAGCATTAGGAATCAGAATGAAAACAAGGAGATTAAAGAGAAAAGAGATTAAAAATTTGATTTAAACTCTATCCAATGCAAGCTTCCAGCTCAGTTCATAACCATCATCAATCCAAAGTAAAACTTCACTAATTACAAGCTACTAGATCTAAAGAGACAGGCAAAATAGTAGAGTAAGCTATGAAATCTCTCTAGCTCTATGAAACCCTAAAATGTAAAAATGTAATTGCTAATAATGATGTCTCGTAACTAGCAAATACACCATTTTAAGGAAAATACGCATTAACATATTTTAATTGAAAAGTCAACTTTTTTATGAGCCTGACTAGCGTGGCCGCACGGCTTCGTATAGCATTTGGTGCGCGGGTGCGCCATGTTGAGTTCTAGAACATTCCTGGCATGGGCGCGCTGCTTTCCTTGGTTATGCGACGTGCCCGCGTGACTTCTTTCTGCTGCACTCTGCTGCTATCTTGTTGCTGGTGTTCTACTGCTACAATGTTACTGATTCTTTCATCTTTTGCCTATATTTGCCTTCCTCATCCTTCACTTGCCTTCTTAGATGCCCTTTCACATGAACTTGCACAACTTCATTCTTCATTGCAGCACAAGCTGACCATGCTTCGCCGCTTTCATGTCATTGCCATGCCTTAGTAGTTTCCTTGATACAACCTACAAAACAAAAGTAAAAAGCAATCAAAAAATACTAAAAATACTTAAGTTTAAGCATAATTCTAGTAAGTTGATAGCCAATAAGTACGTATAAAACCTACTTTTCAGGAATCCTATGATAAGATTGAGGTGAACAACCCTGAAAAAGGGGATATGTTGATTGGATAAAACAATCCAATCTAGCTTGTAGCGAAAAATATTCATGAGACATGATTAATACGTCTACATAACATAAGCGTACGATAGGCTAATTACCTAAAGTACTAGCAGTGGTAGTTTACCTTCTTTGTGATGTAAATATACCTATTAATTTATTGTTTTGCGGTATAAATAACGTTAAAACTATGTGTTCATGGTCTATATGATCCCTAAGCATGATATGAATTTTTTTTTATCTCTTTAGAGTAATGTTTTGGCTACGTAGTTTATGATGATGGATATGAAATAGTATGAACTCATTACGTACGGATAGAATCTGATATGATTAGATAAAGGTTATTATAAAAACCTAGTTTTAGTGAATGAAAGGAGTATGGTGTAGTAGGCTAAAATTTTAAGGATGAAATTCTCATAAGAAGAGGTTAAGTGTATGTACTTTTGTTGCAATAGTGATTCCAGGGATGGAATCCTTACAAGGGGGAAGAATGTGACATTGCAAAAATTCATAAATCTTAAATGATTAAATTAAAGGTTAAAGAATAAAACCTAGAGTGAAAATAGAGGAACGCTTTAAAATTTTTAAAGAAAAACCTATATGGGTTACTATTTTAATAGAATTGAGAAAATACGGGTTACAAAAATTCAAAACCTAGAATGAAATTTTTTTTGGAAGTATGTTAAGAATAATGTATTATATTACCTTCAACTTTATGTGAATTAATTATGGTAATGATTTAAATTTTAAAAAGAAAGAAATAAATTATGAATGTGGGAAATTTACTATGGAAATAAATTTCATTGAAGAACCTTTGATCTTCACTTCCTAATCTGATCTTGGGGTGTTCTTGGCTTATCTAGGGACTTAATATCTATCTAATGTTTGTGGCTTGAGAGAGAGAGAGAGAGAGACTTAGCTAGGGTAATGAACACAAATGAGGCTTTCTTTGATATTTCATCTTCTTTAATCTCTCAATCTTTGATCTTGTGGATGGGAACAATGTTAGGTGCCATGAAATGGGTGATTCAAGTTGGATTTTTAACACATGGTGATATCTCAAGTGGTGAGTCACTAGATTTGGCAATATCTCTCAACTTAAAATTTAAGTAAAAAGGGTATTTTAGTAATTTTGCCTCCAAAAAGGGTATTTTGGTAATTTTCCACATAATTTTAAGGGTAGTTTGGTCATTTGACATGATTCCCTTTAATATTAACCCTTAGGGTTTAACACTTAGCATAAGGGTTTGCTAATTAGGGTTTAGGGTTCCAATTAGGAAATTAGGGTTTTTAAAAATAGAATTAGGGTTCCTAACTGATTGTTAGGGTTTCCTAACTACACATTTAGATTTCTAATCTAACATTAGGGTTTAAAGATTATACTGTAGTCACTCAAAATTTCTGTATTCCTGTTACTAACCTTGTAGGAGGAAAAAATAATCTTCCAGAGATAACCTTGGAAGTAAAATCAGCTCAATCCCAGAGACAACCCTGGGGTAGACAGTTTTCCATCTCAGAGACAACCCCGAGATACTCAATTCCAGTCCTGAAGATAACCCCGGGAGTTTCAGTTCCAAACTCAGAGACAACCCCGAGGAATGCAGTTGCAGTTGCAGTTCCGGAGATAACCCCGAAAAAGTCTGTTCAAAACCCCAAAAGTCAGCTTCAACCTCGGAGATAGCCCCGAGGCACTCAGTCCCAACCCCAGAGATAACCCCGAGAGGTCAGGCACACCTCAGAGACAACCCTGATGACCTTCAGTACTCACAGTAGCCCAATCTCAAAGATAACCCTGAGCAATGACTGCTAAATCAGCCCAGATCTGGAGATAACCCCGGTGAGAGGCAAACTCATCATTTTGCCACCTCGATCCCACATTCAAGTCATCTCAACAATATTTCAACCCACATTCTATACAGAAGTGTCCTAAAAGAACTGTAACTCAAAATCTAGAGTGACTCCTGCACAAGACAGCACCAGATAGAATTTGAAGACCTGAAGATCTGGTCATGTACCCGAATTCCTGGCTTCGTACAACCTCTTATCCTATGTCATTGTGTAGCTATCGACAACAGCATTCTAGAAAGGTATTATATGCCTCAATCGGATGCTCGAATTGAAAGTTATGAAGGTTCAAGCGTACAACGAGTTGTATGCGTGCACGCATACCGAGACGAGAGGGGCCACAGACTCGGGGGCACCCGGCGACCACATTACACTGCACCTCCCCTCTATTAATAAAGGGCTTGGGGTGGCCATTTTTAAGGGAGAAAAGGCGAGGAAGCCCTGCCCATTTTTCTTTATATACACTTTAAACTCAGTGCTTTCTCTTTCCAAACACTTGTGAGCTTGTGTTTTGCTATATTTTACCGGTGGAAACCGAGTATTCATTCATTTAAAGCCATCTGAAGTCTTCTTGGCAGCCCACTGTAAGACATCTCACATATCTAAAAGCCTTTATCCACTTTTCCTCACACACAATTATTCACGTTGAGAATCGTGTTGTGCGTGTATGCCTGGATCATCGGTCTGTGGCTTTTATTGTAAGACTTTTCAAGATGAAAATAAAATATTTTCGAGAACACAATATTTTGGGGAAAAAGAAGAAATAGGCACTATTCACATGACGAAACCTAAGGGTTAGGGTTTGAATAACCTAAGTCTTTCTGAGAGTTCGGTATGTTGAAATGACATTCTGTCGAAAGATTTGACAATAATATATCGCCAAAAGTTAAGTAAACCGATAAAAGTTGTTCTCGAAAAACGTGCGAAAATCGGTTGAAATAAAAATGACGAAAAGTACAGTTATGTACTTTTCACTCATTTAACTACGTTGGGGGAAACCATGAAGGAAAACTCTTGACACCAAAAAGTGTTTTTCAGTAAAGGAAAGATGAAATATCCAAAAAATTTTGGATTCCGAGAATCACAGTTTTTAAAACTGTCGGACGAAACCTGGAAGATGGAACCACGAAACTTACAGGCTAAGTTTCGTGAATAGTAAGGAGGTTAACTAAGGAGGTGGAAATAGTAAACTTAAGGGCTAAGTAAACTTAAGGAGTAATTAAACTTAGTGCTTGAGTCATGAATAGTAAGGAGGTTTGGGGGGCGAAATGACTAAAGTACCCCTAGCCTTGGTTTTCTATAAATAGGAAGCTTATTTTATTATTTTGGGATTTTGAAAATCTTACACTTTGAGAGAGAGAGAGAGAGAGAGAGAGTTCGGATGGGAGAAAGAGAAGGAAAAGGAAGAGGAAAAGCTTGCTCGTGAGCAACTTTTGTCCGACAGAAGGAGATTAAAGAAGAGAGGTAATCCAAAAACTGAACTTTTAATAAATTTTTCTATGTTAAAACATAGTTTAATGAGAATATGAAGTAAAAGATGTAAGAATGATTTCATATGGTTAAAATCATGACATAATGAAGAAAATAAGAATTAGAAGTTTAGTTTATAAATTTCTTAAGGAAGTATAAGATTTGTAATGAATTAGAATGATCCGATTGGATTATATGAATGAGTAGGTGAAATAAGCAAGGAATGGTGTTCTATAACATCAAATTCCAATAAAAAGTGAAATCGTAATCAAAACATCGATTAAAAATGAAGAACGAACGAAGAACACGAAGAACACGCGAAGAACACAAAGAACGTTGTTGATGGACAAATTTAATACCATCGTAGTATAATTGTTATTGATGGACAAGTTTAAAACCATCGCGTATAAGTTAGATTCTTGTTGCTTGGTTAGGAACGATAGAAACGTTCATGAAGAACAGATTAAAATGGAGTTATAACGAAGTTATGGCAAAATTTTTGTAAAAGATGAACGAGAATTAGAAAGTTAGTAAATGAACCCGAATGTGTAGGGTTTTATAAGAAAGTAAGAGAATATAGAAAATGTGAGTCGTGGACTCAAGAACGAATGAGTTTCGAGTTCGGATGACCAAATTACGGATGAGCGAACGAAGAACGTTAAAAACGTAAAATGAACGAAGGGTGAAGATCAAGCCAATCGAATGGAATGTTAACGGATTCAGAACGAAGTTCTGTTTGAGGAGTAATAAAGTATGTAAGATAAGGAAGAGAATGGCTTTGGAATGACCTCGTTCCAATTTATAACAAATAAGTTATGGAAGCAGGAAGTAAGCATCTCAGAACGATCTAAGACTTAGAAAAAATTTCTAGGGTTAGGGCTTGGCGCCGCGGCGCTAGCTATGCCTTGTAAGGTGGCACTGTAGTGCCAAAATAGGAAGCTGGGTACTGGAAACTCGCGTCACGGCGCGAGAGATAAAGAAGAGAGTGGCTCCGCAGTGCCAGTGTGGGGAAAAAAAGCCAGAGAAGAGCTTTTAACTGCTCAACTCTTAGGGGAAATGTAAGGAAATATAAAGAACATAATGTTCAACTAATGTAACCCTTAATCATGTGTTTTAAACCTTTAATGAAGGTTGAACAAAAAGATTAAACGAGAGTAAGAGATAAAGAAGGTGAACGCGAGTTACGAAACTGATATCCGGGGACCGTAGTCGCGATAAACGAACGTGAGGGATTGCTATGATGGTGATTCCTTAGACGTTGATTGACGAGGGTAATGAATAATATTTTGATGTTATGTTGTGGTAATGAGAGATAAGTGTAAAGCATATAGACGTTGTGATGAGAATGTTAGAATGAAATGTAAACGTTGAACACTTTAATCGACGTGAAGGTTGAGTGTACGTAAATATTAAACGGGTTGAACCTACACCCTGTGTATGGTTTAACCATATGATAATGAAGACCAATGATTAAACCATGAACGGTAAAGAAGTTGAATTAAAGACAATAACGTTTAACGTAACAAAGTCAAGTTAATGATTAACTAGAATGACCGCTCTGAGTATACAAAAGACTGTATGACTTAGACGATAAAGAGTGAATCCTGAGATATGACATTTAGTTTCCAGAAAGCCATAAGGAATAAGAAATTGACTTAACAAACATTATAGTTTAATAGTTCAGATAAGTTAAGATAAGTTAGGTTTTTGTGCAATCATAACCTTTGATGGTTGACATATGAGAGCTGGGCTAAACAATTCCTTCAGAGAGCAAAGGTATATACAAAACTGGCAACCGATCTAACTCACTGTGATGGCAGTGTAGACAAGACGGGAACTTGTTTGTTAGTTGTTTATGGTAAACCACTCAGAGTACCATATGGACTACTATCAGAGAAGCGATGTGTATTGAGTCCATGAGAAGTTATAAGAAGAAGATAAGAATGTAAACCATCAAAGATGATCAACGCATAAGTAAGACATCTCCGTATGTCATGAAGCCGTAGAACGGTAATGAAAGTGGTTACGTAAACTTAGGTTGCAAGAACGCGAACTCTAAGAAGTAAAGTTAAGCAAACTAATGCATAAGTCAAATATACATAACTAATTGGTGTATGTGTTGTTTTTCTATGTGCTACATAGGAACTGGAATGAGTAGTTCAACGTAAGCTGTAACTGTGCGTAAGGCAAGTTTCCTAACTTCATTCATATTTTTAAATGAATGCTAGTTTCTTAAACTTCTCAGATGTTGAACTTGAGAAGTTTTGTCTGTGTGAGAATGTGCGATATTTGTACAAGGTGGTAGAACGTATGAGGCCTTGTGCCTGATGTGAACACTTGATTGTGTTTCAATGAGATGAACTGTTTTGTGGTTTAACTGTCCAATAAGAGAATGCTCTATTTATACATGATCCGTTATTGTTAAGTCTGTGCTAATAATTAAAGCCAGACATAATGTGTATGAAAAAGGTAGAAGAATGAAAGGATTTTAAAATGAAAGTGAATATTATTTTAAAATGATAGGAATCAAGATTATTCCTATTATTCAAGCTGCTTCATAACCTTTGTTCAATTATTGAAGTTCTAAAGGAATGTTTAAACTCTTGAAGTTGTTTGTTCAACTGCTATGACTTGCTGAGCAATTGAATGCTCATACTTGCTTTAAATGAAAAACATTTTCAGCAAACGATGTTAGAAGAACTTAAGGATCCCGGAAAGATCAAGCTGATTGGTATCCAGACGAAGTGCCATTTAGTATGTGAATGAGCGAAGAGATCGAATGAAGACTTGTAATGCAGAAAAATAAAATTTAACTATAGACTAGTTTAATAAACGGAATGTATCCTTAATGGCGAATAAAAGTCACTCTTGTAAGATGGAATGAATAATGTATTATCATTATTTTTAATGAAAGGAGTTATAAGGTTTTAAAACATGGGAATTTAGAATGTATGTTGTTATATTTTAGTATATAATGATGTATGTTTGGATGAATGATGTACTCTGAAAGTAGTATGCACACAAGCCAATCATGTTTGATGATAAAGCATATACTTTGTAACAATCTTATTCATTTATTAATAAAAAGTATTAATTTATTAAAGGCTTTTAATTATCTACATGATGCTATTTTATAATATGTGATAAACCCATAGTTTTAAGCAATGCTTTTAGAATAATGATGATGTTCATTTTAATGAGATCTAAATTCTTAGAAAGCTTAAAACTAAAATAGTTCCCAATCATTGGATTACTAAATTGGGGATTAGTGAATCCAGGATAGATTGGTACATACGTTAACTTGCTCATTGGATGAGGATGATTGATCTCATGATCATTTGTGTGGAACACTAAAACATGTATGTAGGTGCTTATTAGAGAATAAGTTCTTTGAGCATTGGCTCGCTAAGGAATACCTAATGGAGTTTTATTTGCTGTCGATAGGAATTCTGTAGTGATAGTAGTACAAGTAATCCTTGGACTTGAGATCATCATAGTATCTTGTGTATGATGAGTTATACTTTGACTTATTCCTTAAAACCCTTAGGGTATATCAAAGGTATGCTTGGGTATAATAAGTTGTACATGGAGATAATGTATGATCGATAAAGAATCTACCACTTCTAATAAAAGAAGAGAAATGTCCTATGTGATTCGATAAATGACAACCCAGTAGTCCTTGGCTTAAGCGAGAATGAAATTAGAAAGGAGTTTCTAATTTGCATTATTTGGAGTTGTGCATTTAAGGATCGAAATACATATAATTAAATAAAATAAGACAGCGGTAATTCCATGTCTTATATTTAATTGGGACATTGTATGGTGGAAGGATTGAATTGTACGGTAACTATTTACTCAAAGGTTCTTTTATGATTAATGTTGAAATCTATATTATACGGAAAGTCGTTGATGTTAGGGAGGCTTATCCCTATTGTAGAATAAATATTATTTATTTAAATAAATTAATTGTTTAATTTATTTATTTAAATAAGATTAGAATTATTCTAATTGATTTATTCACAATAGGTTTAATATGGAGAACCTAAAGGGTCACACCATAAAAGGAAGAATAATTATTTAAGAAGTTAATGGCATAATCGTAATAATATGTTAAGTATATTTAATTTAATCTATGGTGATAGAATAAATTAAATAGCTTAATATTATTATTTAATATTTTAGAAATATTAAATATAAATTAATAAGAGAGTCTTATTAATATTATTACAATTATTATTATTTTAATTTCTAAAAGAGTTTAGGAATTAATTTAATATAAGTACTCTCATTTATTCCTAATTGGATTAGGAAGGAAAATTAGTTAAAGAAGTTTAATTAATTATCCCTAATAAGATTAGGAAGCTTAATTAATTAAAAGAATTTAATTAATTAAATAAAACCCAATTCCTTAATTGTTAAGGTGGGTTGCCCACATCTATAAATAAGAGGAGTCTTATTATGGGTGGGTGGGTTGTTGATTTTTTAAAACATACGACATAATTCTA
Source organism: Panax quinquefolius (assembly GCA_020205615.1). Lineage (NCBI taxonomy): Eukaryota > Viridiplantae > Streptophyta > Magnoliopsida > Apiales > Araliaceae > Panax > Panax quinquefolius. Next base: position 70,925,114 of record CM035158.1, on the reverse strand, counting down.
ATTGTTGGGAGAGTACACCCTTTCTATAAAGATAGAAAAACTAGGGTTTAGCCAACCACCCATCTTCTTGAATCTTTTTCTTCCTTGGTGGATCACCTCTAGAGGCCAAACATTAGGGTGGCTAAGGTTGGTCAAAGGAAGGAACCAAACCCGGTGGATTCAAGATTGAACGCGAAAGGATTTGGAGGTGAACTTGTACACGAGGAAGCTCGATCTTGAGGTATGATTTATTCTTTATCTTTTCGTTTAATTAATAATTGTGCATAAAGGGTGATCCGGGTATATGGTTTGTAAATTTTTTAAACTCTGATTTTACACGCTTCCGCTCTTTTATGCAATTTGATTGCGTTCTTGAATATTACAAACCTAACAGTGGCATCAGAGCCAAACCTTTATGCGAATTATTAATTGTTTTAATTTGATATTATATTGATATGTGTTTAGAACAATTTAATTGGGCATAATTTTATTGTATAAAATTTAAAAAAAAAAAAAAAACGAAACCTGTTTTATTTTTTTTTATTTGTAAATCACGCCAAATCAGAAGGCAGCGGAAATTAAATAGCTTATATTGCTGCACGGAAAACAAAACAAAAAAAAACAACCAAAAGTTCCAGCGCACGGAAATCAAGAAGATTAGTTAATGATTGGCATGATTGGCCAATGATGGCTAATGATGCATGATAAGTTAATGATTGGCATGATTGGCCAATGATTGTTAATGATGGCATGCACGCAAATCAAGGCTGGCTAAATAAAGGGAGATTACAGGATTTTTTTTTTGGGCCGAATGAATCCTTTTTTTTTAAGGGCCACGGTTAGTTTATTATATACGGATATTATATATATATATATATATATATATATATTATACGGTTAATATATATATATATATATTTTAATTATTTTATAATTAAAATAAAAGTTTATTTTAATTTTAAAATAAAAGGTTTATTTTAATATTAAAATATAAAGTTAATTTTAATTTTAAAATTAAATTTCATGCTAACTAATTAGAGTTGGAATTGGATTCCATGATAACTAATTGGAGTTGAAATTGGATTCTATATTTTCTAAAATAAAGGAGTTTATTTGTGAATAGGAAAGTGAATCCATGTTTCCTTAAATAAAGGAGTTTATTTAGATATGAAATAGGATTTCATATTATTCAAAATAAAAGAGTTTATTTGTGAATAGGAAAGAAAATCCGTATTTCCTTAAATAAAGGAGTTTATTTAGATATGGAATAAGATTTCATATTATTCAAAATAAAGGAGTTTATTTGTGAATAGGAAAGATAATCAAGTGTTTCCTTTAATAAAGATTTTTTTTTAACATGGAATTGGATTCATAATTAATTAAAATAGAAGAGTTTATTTTAATTAAAGATTTTTTTATATATATATGGAATTGGATTCCATAATTAATTAAAATAAAGGAGTTTATTTTGATTAAAATTTTTGATTAAAATAAAATAGTTTATTTTTTTCAAAATTAGATAAATTAAAATAAAATAGTTTTATTTTGATTTAAATTTGGATTAAAATAAAGGAGTTTATTTTGATTCAAAATTAGATTTTATACTAACTAAATTTGCCCATTAAATGATATCAATATATATATTAAATGTTTATTATTCATAAGATGAATGTTATTTATTGATGCGTATGGTGATGTGTATGATAATAAATGGGATTGATTATGGATGATTGACCGATGTGATTGGATTTTATTTTAGTTGGATGCGTGAATGTATGGGTTTTATTATTAATAATTCTGCGTACCTCGTCTTCTCTAATTTTACGAATGTAAATTCTATCTCCCTCCTATGTACTTCCCCTTGACTGCTGATCAAGGTTTCTATTTATTTTAAAATAGTTTTGAAATAGGAATATTTAGAATTAATTTTGAAGAATTAGAGATCAAGGGACAAGAAGCGCTTGAAGACCCGTTTGTAATAGAGCAGGGTTTAAATGTAATAGTTATATTTAAATATTATTTCTTGCACCCCTAGGGTTTGACCTTTTGGTTCACTTGGTGGCTCTAGTGAACCAAACTAGAATAAAAGTCCATAATCAATCCGGGTAGAATATAGTATTCTATATGTGCATGCATTATACTATATATTATATATTATGCAAACATGCTTCGCATGTTCATTAATATGATGGCGTATTTTTATATATATATATGTGCATGCAGCGCTAAACAAGATGAGACAAATTAATAACAAAACCCTCGATTTTTATATTAAGTCCTAGCGTCAAAGATATTTGGAATATCGAGCGTCGCCTTCTAGCATGATAAAATTAATAGAGTATTAAATATTTAATATGAGTTTGTTGTGTCACCACAAGGCAAGTATTAAGTATTTAAGATGTTAATTTATCACATTTGATGCTTATAAAGAAAATTGAACAATATTGTTTTGTTGTGTCACCACAAGGATGATATTTTTCTTTTTGAATATATGGAGTGCTAGGTGGGACTTAACTTGGATAATTTTGATTTGGATGTGCCACCACTTGATCAAAATAATCTAAGAGGCAAAATACAAGGAGTTGCATAGTTGATGTAATTGACAAAAGTTGTCTACCTATTTATTTATATATAGTTTGTTTGTGTCACCACAAGGCTATATACATTTGAAATGGGATCCTTATTCTCACTAGCAAATCTTTAATTAGATTTTTTGCGAACTATATAAGTGAGGGTAATATAGTTTGAAGAAAATAGTGGGAGATACCAATTTAAAACAAGACCTAAATTATTTTGGTAATTAATAAAAGAATGTATGTTAAAATGTTGTTAATTACAAATTCATTTACGAGAATTTTACAATGTCTAAATTACTATCAACTAAAAGCATATTAGATGCTAAGTTAATCGGGGCAAGAATTAAGCGGATTGGTTAAGGAATTTGAGAATAGTTCTCATAGCTATCTTATGTCCTTAATCGCCTATCCACAGCAATGGTTGCAGAATAATGCCTACGAGGAAGACATTGCTACTTTTAGAAAGTGGCAAGATGATGCATGATTGGCTCGATGCATCATGCTCGCATCCATGAGTAATGAGCTTGACGTCGGCATGAAACTATGGATGCTTCTACTATATTCTGCACATTAAGTAGTTGATGGTGAGAAAAGTAGGGTGATAGATATCGGATATCTAAGGAGCTCTTAGATCTAGAATGGCCAATGGCACTATAAATGCAACAAAAGTTCTTAACATAATCAATTTGATTGATCAATTAGGACAACTGGTTTTGTCATGGATGGAGAGTTGAGCAAGATTTGATCTTGCACTCACTCCGGACTCCTTTCACAATTGTTGTGAATTTTTCATATGAACAAGCTAGATATCGGTCTCATTGATTTGCTTAACATATTAAAAAATTGTTGAGAGTCACTTTCCAACCAAGAAAGATCAAGTCTTCTTGGTAGGGGCCAAAGGATCTTACGAAAAGAAGAGCGATTCAAAGAAGGTAAATAGAAAGGCAAAAACAAAGGATAATAAGAACAAAAGCGTCTGAGATAGCAAAGGAGTTTGCTTCCACTACAATAAGCACGGACCTTTGGAAAGAAAGCAAGAAGCATCTTGCAGAGGCTAACCAAAGAAGCTTAGTGAAGTTTGGTTACAATACAATTTTGTTCATGATTTAAATAAATTTTCTTTAAGTCGAGGTTCTACTTGGGTATTGGATACCGACTTTGGTTATCATAAATATAGATTTATGAAGGACCAAAGCAGTAGAAAGCTAAACAAATATAAGTAATCTATGTCACGGAAATGTAACAAAGGTTGCTACATTAGCCATAGAAACTTATAATTTAACAATGCCTACTGGGCAAATCTATTAAGTCGATAAGTTGTTATTGTATTCCAGTTCTTGTTAAAAATATTATTTCCATTTTATTGTTGGACAATGAAATCTTTGGTATTATAATAAAGAACAATTGTTGTTCTATTTATAATAATAATGTTTTGTATAGAATGGAATATTACTTAATGGATTTTGTATACTTGACTTACATGAAAATAATTTTGCATATTGAACAAATTAGTATAAGAAAAGGAGATGATCATTCAAAGAGTTGAATGTATGTATTTGTTGAAATACAAGTGTGAATTATTTGAAAGGTTCAAAGAATTCGGAAATGAAACAAATTGACAAAGTATTAAGATTCTTTGATTAGATCAAGGAATAAATACTTGTGCAATAAGTTTCTAGATCATCTCAAATGGTTTTCTCATAATGGACACATCGATCTGTGATAATTGATTGATGTATCGAAAGGAAAAATCGTACCTATTTGAACATAGTGCGATCCATAATGATTTTACCGAGCATTCCGGTATCCTTACGGGATAATGTCCTAGAAATGGCGCATATCTCACGAAAATGGTAACCTCAAAATCCCCCAAGACTCCATAAAAGTTATGGATGGGGAGGATTCTAATCTTAAGTATGTTAAGATAAGGGTTGTCAACTTATGTGAAAAGGTTTCAAAGGATAAGCTTGGGACAAGATTTGACATGTCTGATTTGTGGGACATCCTAAAAGTAAGTTTAGGGTATATGTTCTATAATTCTACTTAACAAAAGGTGTTTGTTCTGAAACACGCGCCTTCAAGATAAAGGTGTTTATCATTGAAGGGGCTAGTGGGAGGATAATAGATCTTGAAGTGTTCAAGAACCACAAAACACTTATAAGTAAAATAAGAGGAACCTATAGATAGACCTATTTGTACCTGGCAGAATCGTAAATCGGAATAGTGCAAGAAGATACCTAGGAGGTATGGATTCATCATGGATGATGATGATGAGGTACACATCATAGAAGATGATGATCGAGTTACATTCGATGAGGTAAGACTTCTAGTGTGTACAAAAGGGGGGGGAGGGGCCGTGACATTCCTAATATTATATGTTGATATACTACGGATAAGGAATGACATACCAATGCTACAATCGAGTAATGATAAAGTTGTCTAAACATTCCTCCATGAATGGTTTGGGAAGAGTATCTTAATCGGGGACAAAATCTATATAGATAGATTCAAGAGGATGCTCGACTTAACCCGAGGAACGTATATTCATTTGATGCTAAAGTTGTTTTTAGCATGGCAAACTCAAGAGATGTCTCATGTCGATGAGCTATGGAATGTATCTCTCTTAATAGTCCCCACAGACTCCTGAAAAGAGAGGTCGCATGAGTGACTATCATGTATGCAATGAAATGTACGAGACCTGATGTTGATCAGTCATATTATGGAGAAGTTCACTATGAGTCGGTGAAAAACATCTTAAAGTGCTTAACTTAGGTACTAAGGATGTGATCATATTCATGGTGGGTCTAAATTAAAACTAGAGGGCTTAATGAGACTCAAGTTTTTGAGACGCATGATCAAGACGACGAAAAAATCCACTTTAAGGTAAAGGGTTACCTTGAATAGTGGTGCGATTGAATTGGAAATGTTTCAAAGCAATGAAAAGAGTTCTTTGGTTTAGTGATAAAGACAAAGTATATAGCTATAAATGAAGGCGCAAGTTGATTGTTTGGATTAAAAGTTCATTCTGAACTAGGAATAGTTCTAAGTCTCATCTTGGATCTAAACATGTGTTGTGGCATTTTCATTTGATTATTAGAATCATTGAAAGATGGGAAATCACTATAGAGATAGTGGACTCTCATGAACAACATTACATATCCATTAACTAAAGCTTATCCAACGGACGGGATAATCGTCACTTAGAGAAGAAGAGTATTAGATACCATGACGATTGGCTTTAGTGCAAGTGGGAGATTGAAAGTAGTATGCACACCTGCCGATCGTGTTTGATGATAAAGCATATACTTTGTAACAATCTTATTCATTTATTAATAAAAAGTATTAATTTATTAAAGGCTTTTAATTATCTACATGATCTTTGTTTTATAATATGTGATAAACCCATAGTTTTAAGCAATGCTTTTAGAATAATGATGATGTTCATTCTAATGAGATCCGAATTCTTAGAAAGCTTAAAACTTAAATAGTTCCCAATCATTGGATTACTAAATTGGGGATTAGTGAATCCAGGATAGATTGGTACATCGTTGCTTGCTCATTGGATGAGGATGATTGATCTCATGATCATTTGTGTGGAGACACTAAAGCATGTATGTAGGTGCTTATTAGAGAATAAGTTCTTTGAGCGTGGCTCGCTAAGGAATACCTAATGGAGTTTTATTTGCTGTCGTCAATAGGAATTCCTGTAGTGATAGTAGTACAAGTAATCCTTGGACTTGAGATCATCATAGTATCTTGTGTATGATGAGTTATACTTTGACTTATTCCTTAAGACCCTTAGGGTATATCAAAGGGTATGCTTGGGTATAATAAGTTGTACATGGAGATAATGTATGATCGATAAAGAATCTACCACTTCTAATAAAAGAAGAGAAATGTCCTATGTGATTCGATAAATGACAACCCAGTAGTCCTTGGCCAAGGCAGAATGAAATTAGAAAGGAGTTTCTAATTTGCATTATTTGGAGTTGTGCATTTAAGGATCGAAATACATATAATTAAATAAAATAAGACTTGACAGTAATTCCATGTCTTATATTTAATTGGGACATTGTATGGTGGAAGGATTGAATTGTACGGTAACTATTTACTCAAAGGTTCTTTTATGATTAATGTTGAAATCTATATTATATACGGAAAGTCGTTGATCATTTAGGGAGGCTTATCCTATTGTAGAATAAATATTATTTATTTAAATAAATTAATTGTTTAATTTATTTATTTAAATAAGATTAGAATTGTTCTAATTAATTTATTCAACCTAGGTTTAATATGGAGAACCTAAAGGGTCACACCATAAAAGGAAGAATAATTATTTAAGAAGTTAATGGCATAATCGTAATAATATGTTAAGTATATTTAATTTAATCTATGATGATAGAATAAATTAAATAGCTTAATATTATTATTTAATATTTTAGAAATATTAAATATAAATTAATAAGAGGAGTCTTATTAATATTATTACAATTATTATTATTTTAATTTCTAAAAGAGTTTAGGAATTAATTTAATATAAGTACTCTCATTTATTCCTAATTGGATTAAGAAGGAAAATTAGTTAAAGGAGTTTAATTAATTATCCCTAATAAGATTAGGGAGCTTAATTAATTAAAAGAATTTAATTAATTAAATAAAACCCAATTCCTTAATTTTTAAGGTGGGTTGCCCACATCTATAAATAAGAGGAGTCTTATTATGGGTGGGTGGGTTGTTGATTTTTTAAAACATATGACATAATTCCAATTGTTGGGAGAGTACACCCTTTCTATAGAGATAGAAAAACTAGGGTTTAGCCAACCACCCATCTTCTTGAATCTTTTTCTTCCTTGGTGGATCACCTCTAGAGGCCAAACATTAGGGTGGCTAACGTTGGTCAAAGGAAGGAACCAAACCCGGTGGATTCAAGATTGAACGCGAAAGGATTTGGAGGTGAACTTGTACCTGAGGAAGCTCGATCTTCAAGGGTATGATTTATTCTTTATCTTTTCGTTTAATTAATAATTGTGCATAAAGGGTGATCCGGGTATATGGTTTGTAAATTTTTTAAACTCTGATCTTACACGCTTCCGCACTTTTATGCAATTTGATTGCGTTCTTGAATATTACAAACCTAACATACTCGTGACGTACGAAATTCGGGTGTGAAGATAGATCGGATTTCGGGGCGTTACATTTATTGCTTTCATATATATATATATATATATGTATATATATATATATAACTATTCAAAGTATTTTGCACATATTGCTTCATCATGTGAGCCTAGGAATCATGTGATCACAGATTCAGTTCCTGAATCTAGATTCGGTTCCCATGATGGACATTTTTAGATGCTACCTGCTTGTAAATTATTCATGATGTTTGAATATCTTTAGATGGCTTTCATGCACACAAGGAATTCGGCACTACTATATATATTATTTTCTCAAAGATGCTTCGCATCTCAAAAATAATAAAAGCAATCAAGCCAAACACATAATAAAATGGAAGTATCAAAGGCCTCAATTACAATTGAGCACAAGGGTTTGAAAAACTTGTTTTACAAAACATCATTGCTATATCTTGTTAAAATTGAACTTTTATACAAAATTCAAACCCTTTGTGTATAGGTGCAAATGAGGCATAGCACTACTTCTAGACAGTAGCACATAGACCTACACATACACACACACATTCAGATAAAAGTTTAAATTAAAAAGTGGTGGTAACCATGTCACCACGGTAGTCGGAGGGTGCCTAACACCTTCCCTCCGCTTAATCAAGCCCCTGGACCCTAACGAATGTCGGTTTCACAGAGCAGTTAAGCAGTGTTACATCAGTAGGTCTATGTGCACACAATTTCTTGGTTGAGTTAGTGCAACCATTTAAAAATACCAACTGGCGACTTTTACAGTCCAATCGTCGACATATATATGTCAGACTTTTTCAAACTTTCTTTTTAAAACAAATCTCACCTGACATGAGAACAACAAAAGACAAGAACAGAAAGGGATAAATAAAAATCCCGACGCCGATAAGTGGCGACTCTGCTGGGGACATCCACTAAGAGGGCTGAAGCCGCTATTTTAAAGCTTTTCAAAAACATTTTATCTGTTTATGTATGGATGTTGCATTTACATTTGAATGGATGTGTACTAATACATTTATTTACTGCACTTAGTGCTTCACACTATATCTGCCTGTGATATTAGTGCTTTGCACATGTCATCATTTCTATACGGTAAGACGTGTTGTATGTGAATGTATGTTGTGTGGTCCCTTCACTAGGAGGCTATCCTGTCGGTGTTTGATTACTGGGCTCGTAGGGAGACTAATTCCAACGAGGCTCAGGAAAGGCACCACCCAAATTCGCTCTAGTTGAAATACCAGATTAATTTCCCGTCGCGTAAATTGCGATGATCTGGGAACCTTAATGCCAAAAAGTTGCGAGAGTAACCTAAGATAAGTCAGCCTCTGATAAACCAAACGCGGAGGGAAGTCTCTTCATACCTTCCCATTTCAATTATATGTAATTTCATTTCCATGTCAATCTCAATAGAAAGTATAAAGGAATATGTGTCCATGTATTCCATTTTATATCAAAAACTGTCATGATATTTTGTCATGTAAACAACTTACTTCCGTTTTGCAGGATAATACTCCTAAAACGGACACATTATATAGCATGTAACATTTCTACATTCCCTAAGACTAAACTACATAAGTCTTTTTGTAGGGAAGCAATTGGTCTAGTAACCTGTTCCAACTCCAAAAAGGCAAAAAGCCTATAACCAAGCATGGATACATCTGGTCAACCTAATCCTACTGATGTCTCTTGTGTGGAGTTCGATGGATTAAGAAATCAAATAACAGAGTTGGTTGTTCTGCTCAAAGAAGTACACAAGTCCACTCAGGGTCCAAAAATACCCATACATACAGAATCCTCTGTAGATGTAGGAACCTAGGGTCCGGATAAAGAAGTTCAAGTACCTGAGTCTCAGTTGGACAAAACCTACAAAACCCCTGAAATCACCCATCTCAAAGAAGATCTAGACACCTGTGATATTAGCAAAAAAAAGTCCTTCAAATAGAAGAGACCATTCGGTCTATCAAAGGGATTGGAGCACACGGGAGTGTTTCATATAATTACCTTTGCATATTTCCTAGGGTTCATCATCTAGAGAAGTTCAAGACTCCCGATTTTGAAAAGTATGATGAATTGGGAGATCCTTACACACATTTGAAGGTATTCATTGGAGAACTCAGATTTTATGTCGACGATGAAAAGATCAGAATGCAGCTATTTCAGAAAAGTCTAACTAGAGAAGCCAGAGCATGGTATACCAAATTAGACAACTCCAAGATTCATAGCTGGGAAGAGCTAGGCCATGCCTTCCTTAGCTAGTACAGTTTCCAAACTCAGATGGCTCCACACCGATATCAAATTACCAAGGTCAAGAAACAAGTCAATTAGTCTTTCAGAGAGTATGCCCAAAGGTGGAGGCACCTTGCTGCTCAAGTTATTCCATCTATGATTGAGTTTGAATTACTGATGACCTTTATAGACAATCAAGAAGCTCCTTTCTATGAGAGGGTCTTAGCTGGCATAGGCAAACCATTCTCTAAAATTATCAAACATGGAGAAATGGTTGAGATGGGACTGAAGTCTGGGAATATTCAAGACCTTACCGCATTAAAAGCTATAGTTGAGCACATCAAGTCTGGAAGTTATGGAAACAAGCCCAGGAGGGTCCATAAGAAGAAAAATGAGGATGTTTCCTTGATACTACAAGGACAAAAAGGTAGTCAAAAAATTCCTATTCAGACGAGAAACTACTCCCTTTTCCAAGCATAGTCTTCAAACCCGCCATTGCTAAAAGGTGGAGAAGTCAGACGCACTCGAGTGTTCACACCCTTAGGGGACTCACTCGAGAACATTCTCAAACTTCTGACAACTCAGAAGTAAATTACTTATCTTCTTCCACCAGCCTACTCGAGTGGAAAGGGTTTTAATGCTAGCAAGAAGTGTACTTATCATGCTGGAGCTCCAGGTCATGACACCCAGGATTGTTGGGCCCTGAAGCACAAAATCCAAGATTTAATTGACAATGGTGAGATTGTAGAAACCAAACCCGACCAACCCCATGTGCAAGAAAACCCTCTCCCTCAACATAAGGAAGAAGATGTTAACATGATTAGTTGGAGTAGAGGACAGAGTTCCCATTATGTTGGTGGATCATCCCAAACCAGTAATGATAATGTTAACAAATGGGATTATGCACAGTTCCAGTTTATGATGGAACAAAAAATGAAGGCTCTTAGCAAGAAAGTCAACTAATTGGCAGAACTGGTGGTTCATTAGCACCTAGTCACACGTCAATTATTCAGCCAGGAGCATACTAGCCTCCTTCCTCTTATTACAAGTACTCCACCACTTATTCCAGGAGGTGAAACCTTGGAGGATAAAATTGTAAAAAGAGCAAAAGCTAAGGCTCGTCTGGACTTCGCCAATAAAAGGGAATTCACCTATTTAGGCCAACCGATGAAAGAGATATTACAAATGCTGATTAATGAGGGAAGAATAAAAACTTTATTACCTCCAATCAGCTCCCGCTCAAGACAATTTGATTCTAATGGAGTATGCCAATACCACTCCCACTCTCGCGGTATCAGCACTAAGGACTGCTGGCAACTCCGCCATCTTATTCAAAACCTGATTGACAGTGATGTCCTGTAGATGGTAGACAATAACGCTGTATTACTTGAGACTGGGGACACATTTCCTACCAAATGGAAGGATGTCGTAGTAATTGTATCCTCTGAGGAAGATTTGGCTGCCACATCACGTACAATACAACCAATTCAGCTCAAAGGTGTTGAAAATCCTTTGAAAGTGGCTGCGCCAAAGCCAATCATATTGCCATTCAGGCCACAAAATCTGGTTGTCAGCCTTAAGAAAGTGGCATGGAAATATGGAGAGGCTGAAGGATCTACATCCAATACAACTGTTGCAGTGTCGAAAGAGAATCAACTGTACCTTCCCCACCGGGTGATGAAGCTTACCATCAAGTCAAAAGGGAAAGTTCCCACGAAGAAGATTAAAGAATTACTCTGTACTATGGGACACAATGAAGCCAAGGTGGTTTCAAGCTTGAAAGAAGCTCCACAACAGATTTCTATATTGGACATGGTTTTCTCATCAGAAGATCACAGGAAGGTCTTACTGAGAGTCTTAGAAGAAGCCCACTTACCAAAAACAGTGGATGTTGAAGAGTTCCATCATCGGGTTGATCACATGTTCAACAGTAATGTGATATCCTTCACTGATAATGACATACCTCCCGAAGGGACGGGTCACTACAAATTGTTACACATAACGGTTATGTCTTCAGAATATATGATGGGAGGAGTTCTTATAGATGGGGGATCATCCTTAAACATCTGCCCTTACGCCACCTTGGAGAAAATGAACATCAATCTCAATAGGATTCGAAGCAGCCATACAATTATCAAAGCTTTTGATGGATCCAGACGAAATACTGTAGGAGAGATTAAACTATCATAGAGATTTGTCCACATACATTCTGCGTATCCTTCCATGTGCTTAAGATCACTACAGGATACAACCTACTTTTTGGAAGATCGTGGATTCACATGGCTAGAGTCGTCCCTTCCACCCTTCATCAGCAGCTCAAATACATCATTAACAGTAGCTTGTTCACTATTAATGCTGAGCCAGAATGTCCTATACAATGTGACATACCACTCATCAGTTTCAATGCAGAATTTAAGCCTATAAGCTTCCAGGCCCTTGTTGGGGCGCCACCTCTAAACCTAGAGTTTCTGCCGAGGTAATGTCGGCAAGTCAAGAGATGATATCCTTGGGTTTTCAGCTTAGACAAGGGTTATGAAAGGATCATTAGGGCATCAAGCACCCAGTTCAAATTCCCATTCAAACAGGGACAACTGGGCTATGTTATTCTTCTTGGTCCACTCACAGGAATCCTCACAAGCACAAACAGATTCCTTCATCTTCAGCTACATGACGATTGTCTCAACCTACAGATGCTGAGCCGGTACGACCTTTATTAAAGGTTTTTTCCCATGTGGTAGCTATGTTGTTTGCTAAGCCGATACCGGTCAAAGGATAGGAAGTCTTGACTCTAAACCTTGTGGCAGAGGAAAAGGATCGGAGACGTAAATAAGACATTGTAAGGCGGTTGTCAAACATGCGCGTCATAGTGCATATAGAGGGTATGAACAGAGACATTCCTGATGATGATTGTCCAGACATTATGTTCATCATTTAGGAGAAGGAGGATGACAACAACCCCTTCATCACTGTTATCCACTAGGACTTCACCCTTGGCAATTGGAGCACCACTCCTTGCATTTGCTGACAAGGGTAAAAAGGGCAGAAACTCCCTCTGCCCTATAGATAACTATAATTGCTTACTTTTGATGTAAAATATTAGCAGTTACTTTTGTCATTTCATTGTAACACTTTGTATGAATGAACATTTTTATATATTAAGTGAAAGCATTTCATTTCAGGACTCTAAATTTAGATGTGCCTAAACTTGCTGATGAGGTGCCTATTCTCTCCACAAGGACTGTAACTTTGATGTAAAGTTGGACTCAGACTTGATGGAAATACAAGAGGACTATGAGATACCTAAGGAGATCAAAGAATGGGTCGAAGATAAACCCAAGCCAAATCTTGATCAAACCACCACTTTTAACCTTGGAACCTCAGAAAACCCCAAACAAATTCAAGTTGGTACGGACCTTACTCCAGATCAAAGGAATGACATGGGTACTCTATTGACCCAATTCTAGGATGTGTTTGGATGGTCTCATGAAGATATGGATTACAGGGAAGGTGCGAGTTTGCATGGATTACAGGGATCTGAACAAAGCTTGTCTTAAAGATAGCTTTCCTGTGCCATTCATCCACATACTCATTGACAATATATCTCAATATGACATGTACTCCTTTGCTGATTGTTTTATGGGGTACCATCAAATTATGGTTGCTGAAGAGGATCGTGAGAAAATTGCATTCATCACTCCTTGGGGAACCTTTTGCTATAGACGGTTGTCGTTTGGCCTCATCAATGCCGGAGCTACCAACCAGTGAGTCATGATGGATCTTTTCCATAATCTAATACACAAAGATATAGAAATCTAGGTGGATGACATCATTGTCAAGTCCCAAAAGGGAGGAATACAACCTAGATCCTCTCAAAATGCTCTCCAACAGATTGCGTAAGTACAACTTAAAGTTGAATCCAGTTAAATGTGCCTTTGGCATGAAATCAGGCAAGTTGTTAGGATTCTTAGTTAGCCACAAAGGGATTGAGTTGGATCCCACCAAAATCCAGGTCATCACGAAAAGCCCATACTTCAGACAGAGAAGGAAATACGGGAATTTTTTTGGAAGAATCAACTTCATCAACCGATTCATTTCCCAACTCACAGCAACTTGTGAGCCTATCTTCAAGTTGCTAAGGAAGAACTCATCCATGAAATGGAATGATGAGTGTCAAAAAGCCTTCCTTACAATCAAAATGCAGCTAGTCAAAGCACCTGTTTTGGTACCTCCCAGGGATGGTGTTCCCCTATTCATGTACCTGTCAATCATTGACAATGCCATGGGTTGTATGCTGGGATAAAAAGATGATAGAGGCCAAGAAAGAGCTATTTATTACCTCAGCAAAAGGTTCAGTAGCAATGAACATAAGTACACTCTGATTGAGAAAACTTGTTGTGCTTTAACATGGGCTTCTATAAGGTTACACCATTACTTCCATGGTCACATAACCCATCTCATATCCTGCGCAGATCCTCTCAAGTACGTTTTCAGCAAACCCATGTTGAACTTTTGACTGTCCAGATGGCAGTTGTTCCTACTACAATTTGACATAGTCTACGTGACTCAAATGTTTGTCAAAGGTCAATGAATTACGAATTAACTGGCCGCCACACCTTTAGAGGATTTCAAACCCTTAGAAACATACTTTTTCGATGAAGGGGTAATGATAATTCAGCTACACCGTCAGGACAATACACACCAATCACGGAAGATGCATTTTTATGGAGCTGTAAACATGGAAGGTTCTGGGTTTGGAGCAGTTCTAGTATCTACTACGGGGGAGCAGTATCTCATCGCTATCAAATTGTAGTTTGTCAACACCAACAACATAGCTGAGTATGAAGGCTGTATCATGGGGTTGAAACGTGCCCAATCAATGGGCATCAGACGGTTAACTGTCTTTGGAGATTCTGAATTGGTAATCAGACAAACTAAGGGGATCTATCACACCAAAGAGCTACATTTACTACCTTACCATTGGCAGGTTATACAGATGGCTTCGGGGTTTGAAAAAATAACCTTCCTCCACATTCCTCTGAATAGGAATGACTTTGCGGATGCGCTACCAACATTGGCCTCCTTGATTAACATACTTGATAAGGAAGACATGCCAAACATCACATTTGCCTTGCAAAAGGCTCCAACCTATAGGAACTACATCGGAGAAGTATTAGATAAGTTACCTCATGTCCAACACCCTTAGTATCAACATATCAAAGAGTATCTACGAGATGGATCTATACCCGCTGAGGCGAGTGCTGTTGAAAGAAAGCGGATCCATCGAATGGCTATGAAATTCTACTTGAGCGGGGACGCACTCTACAAAAGAGATTCAAGATTAGGTCTCCTCAGATGTCTGGACAAAGACCAAGCTCAGAGGCTCATTGATGAAATCCATTGTGGAGTATGTGGCCCACATATGAGTGGCCCTCTACTTGTCAAGAAAATCCTAAGAATAGGGCATTACTGGCTCTCTCTCAAGGCTGACTATGATGATCACGTCAAGAGATGTTACCAATGCCAAATCTATGGGAATGCTATCCACGCCCCTCCAAGGGAATCCAGAATATGAGTTCGCCCTAGCCCTTCTCAATGTGGGGAATGAACGTAATCGGGCCCATTGAGCCCAAAGCCAGTAATGGGCATCAGATTATCTTTACCATGATCGACTACTTCACCAAGTGGGTAGAAGTAGCCTCTTTCCCCAAGGTTACTAAAGAAGTTATCATTGGTTTCATCAGAGAGAATGTCATTTGTCGATATGGACAACCAGAGGTGATTGTGTCAGACAACGCCAAAAACCTCAACAACCAAATGATGGAGGAGTAATGCATTAAATTCCACATCAAACATCTAAACTCCATTATCTATCGTCCAAAGATGAATGGTGCTTTTGAAGCGACCAATAAGAATATCAAAACGATCATGCAAAAGATGTTCGTCAATCACAAAGGATGGCCTGACTTGCTACCTCTGACTCTATTAGCCTATAGAACATCAATGCGCACTTCTACTGGGTAACCTCCTACTCATTAACCTATGGAATGGAAGTAGTGCTCCACATAGAAGTGGAAATGGAATCCCTCAGAGTGTTGATAGATGCTCAGCTTGATGAACATCAATGGTTATAAGATAGGTATCACCAATTGTCTCTAATAGATGAAAGGCGAACTGCTGCCATCTTCCATGGTCAATTATACCAACAAAGGATCGCCAGATCCTATAACAGAAAAGTCCTGCTATGGTAATTCAAAGAGCATGACTTGGTCTTGAAGAAAATTCTTGACAACCAAGATCAATCTAAAGGAAAATTCACCCCAAACTGGGAAGTCACGTTTGTTGTCAAGGAGGTATTGACAGTAGGAGCTCTCAGATTATTGGAAATGGACGGCGATGAATTTCTGTAACTCATTAACTCAGACACCGTGAAACGGTACTATGTCTAAAGTTACCAGGAAGCTAACATCCTAGTTTTGGATCACCAGATCCCCAGTCAGTTCAGGTTTTCAAAAACCCTTCGTTGCGTACAACTTTCTTTCACATCCATTTGCCCCATCAGGGACAAATATAACTTTTAAACCAGCAGCCTGGTTTCGGATCATCAGATCCTTCACTCAAATCAAGTTTTCAAAACCTTTCCCATCTTTAGTTTGTACCACTCGGGATAAACATTTTATACCTTCAGTTTTGTCCCATCAGGTATTAAACTTTTCACATCTTCAGTTTTTCCTGTACATAGGATCAACCTTTTAATCTGCTGTCTTCCCTGTACACGGGGTGAACTACAAAGACCTAATCTCCCCAATACACGGGAGTACATAGGAAGACATTTTTATGGTCTGGTCTCACCACAGAAAAAAAATAAAAAAATCTCTACACCCTTTTCATATAAAACTTTAAACCTTTTACACCAGGTTCGAACTATGCAGACTTGATCTCCTCTTCAATGGATCGGTCTTACCCCTACCAAAATACAAAAACTTATCAATGGTACTGGGATCATCCTTTAATCCACTACACTTCACTGGATTAAACTAAGGGATGGAATTACCTGGTCTCCCAACACAAATGGGAGAATCGGCGACCATCTAAGTTGCGATTGAATCCTCAAGGAGAAACACCAATCTATAAGAGATGGAACTACATGGGCTCCCCCATACAAAGGAGTTCTGGTGACAATCTATGGTGCGGTCAACCTCAGAGAGGAAAGCCACACTCCTCTCCATAACGACATACATAAACTAGTCCCCAAGACATTGATTTCAAAATCTCATAACTTCTTCGTTATAACTCAGAACGAGGTCATTCCAAAGACATTCTCTTCCTTATCTTATGTACTTCAATTACCCACAGACAGAATATTCTAAATCCATTAACATGCCATTCTATTGGCTTAATCTTTGCTCTTCGTTCATTTTTATGTTATTAACGTTCTTTGTTCGTTCGTTCGTAATTCGGGCATCCGAACTCGAAATTCATTCATTCTTGAGTCCACGACTCACCTTTTATACATTCTCTTACATTCTTATGAAACCCGACATGTTCGGGTTCATTTACTAACTTTCTAATTTTCGTTCTTCTTTTACGAATTTTCGCCATAACTTCGTTATAGCTCAATTTTAATCCGTTCATCATGAACGTTTCTAACGTCCCTAACCATGCAATAAGCACCTAACTTATACACGATGGTTCTAAACTTGTCCATCAACAACAATTATCCTACGATGGTTTTAAATTTGTCCATCAACAACGTTCTTCGCATTCTTCACGTGTTCTTCGCGTTCTTCATTTTTAATCGATATTTTGGATTACGATTTTACTTTTTATTAGAATTTGATGTTATAGAACATCATTCCTTACTTATTTCACCTACTCGTTCATAAGATTCATTCAGATCGCTCAAAATCCTTACAAATCTTATACTTCCTTAAGAAATTTATAAACTAAATTCCTAATTCTTATTTCTTCATTTTCTCATGATTTCAACCATATGAAATCATTTCTTAACTTCATCTACTTCTTATCTGCATTAAGTTATGTTTTTGAACATATTCAACTTAAAGAAAATTAGAAGAAACTAGGATTCAGATTACCGTTCTTCTTTAATCTCCTTCCGTCGGACAAAGCGTGCACTCGACTAGCTTTTCCTCATTCCTCTTCCTCTTCCTCTTCCTCTTCTTCTCCCATCCGAACTCTTTCTCTCTATCTCTCAAGTGTTGGTTGAAATTTCAAACCAAACAAATGAGCTTAAGTTTTGTTTATATAGAAAACCAAGGCTAGGGGTATTTTGGTCATTCCTCCCCACCTCCTTACTATTCATGGCTTAGTCACCAAGTTTACTTGGCCACCACCCTTACTTGGTGGCCAACTGGCCGCCCCACATGCCCATGGGTCTCCCCTATGGGTTGCCCCATGGGTTTTACTCATCCGGTGACCCATCGGTTCGATCCGCAGTTTATTTTCTTGTTTTGGGCTTAATTAAATCTAACACTGGGCCTTACATTAATTCTTACTGGGCCACCCTAGGCTTGATTACACATTCCATTGGGCTTGATCTAATCCAAGTCCACTTGGATTCTATAAAGTGCATGAACTCAAAGTCCATTTAGACTAATCGTATTCTACGCATTCCATTCCCGTATTCTCGTATTCTCTTCGTATATCGTTCGTAAGATATTCGTATTATTTGTCGTACTAATCTTCATACTATACTCGTATAATAACTAATATTATACACATATTTCTCATGCATAATAACTCTAGTTATTATACAAAATCATTAAATTCTCAGAACTCACGTTCCCTAACCCTTAGGTTTTAGGTCCGCAGGTGAAAACTTCATTTTTGCCATAACTGAAATATTATTGAATATTCTATCTTGTCTCAGAATTCTATCGTTATGAATTTCTCAGAAATTCAAATAAATCTTCGAGCAGAAATGATGAATAGTGCCTATTTCGTCTTTTCCCCAAAAATATTTTTGTTACCGGAAAATTTTTATTTTTGTCTTAAAAATTCTTACTCGTTCAGTCTAGCTCGTAGCTAGAATCCTCCCGATTAATAATCATTCTAGGTTATAGAATGATTAATAAACACATAGCACAGAATAGTATTAAAAAAAATTCATTTTATTAATAACTAATTCTTTAAACTTAAATTATGGACAATCCGATTTTCCGGGTTGTCACATTCTTCCCTCCTTATAAAAATTCCATCCACGGAATTTCTTAAAACCAAACCCTTACCCGGGTTGTCACATTCACCCCTTCTTCACAGAATTTCATCCTCGAAATTTTAGCTTACCCTTTTTCTCAACTTCTCTTCAAAGAAGTTCTTATCTTTCATACATTCCCTACCCTTCATAACTTATCAAGAATCATTAAGTGAAAGGAATAAATAGGAATATAAAGATTCCTTTAAAACATTTCATTCTTTTGCTGAGGGGTCAAGTCGACCATGAACTCTTACTAGGTTAAACATCCTTTCACCGTAAACCTTTCTTTCCACGGTAAGTTTATAATCACAAAGAAGGTAAACTACCTCTTCCATATGTAGGTGATCAACCTATCGTATAACCCCATTTCGGAGTATGTTCACCTCATAATTAATCATTAGATTCCTTACCAAAATAATTTGGTTCGGCATAAATATTCAAAGAAAGCTCGATTTTCTTTTAATCATGACATACCATTTGTCTTAGCCAAATCAAATAGCCTCGACCATACCCATAAATTGGACATCAACTTGAAACATTCGTCTAGTCAACTCAATTGACATCGACTACTTCATTAAATTCTTTCACAATACATCAAAACATTTATGACGTCATGATACCGCACTTTTCACAGTACGTTGAGGACTTCGTACTTTTCATAGTACGTTGAGGACTTCGTCAGTTTATGACTTCGTCATTATACATCATACCATAGTAGGTTATTGATCTTAAGATCAAATCCAACACTAGGTTTAATTGCATTAATAACTCCATCCTTTTACCATCCTTGCATCAAATGCACTGATGATATAAAATTTATTTTAATATTTCAAATCAATTTCTGTCTAGCCGAAACAATTAGCATAGACATACCAAGAATAGTTCTTTTAAAATCCAATGGTTCCAAAAACTGAACTAATTCTTTCATTTTTAAAACGCGCACATCAGCACGATTTCAAGAAACTTCGAAATCTAGCATAACTAAATGACTTGGAATATCCTATTCTCCATCTTCCTTCATTGTCTTACTTGCGGCAATACTTAATCTTCTCTAGCACCTTCAATGCTAAGTCTACTAAAAACAACGTGTTTTTAGTCTACACCTTCCTATACCTTAGTACAGTCCATCAACTCACCACACATTATGAGTTCAGGAACTTTCCATAATAATATGAGTTTAAGAACTATCCCAGACAGACCATAGGCGTCCATTTGATGAGAAGTTCAAAAACATACCATATAATTATGAGTCACGAACTTGCCATAATTATGAGTTTCAAGAACTCGCACCTAATCTTATCGTTCTCTACCTACCAAGTATATACATGAGAAAAGATTCACCTTCTCGTCATATACATCTTGATAGCGCGACCAATTTCAATGATTATCACTGTAATAAACTAAGTGGTTGTTGCACCAAGCACAAACCTCTTCCCACACAAAGGTTCATACAACTTAGCTATCACATGAATCCTCAATTGAAATCTTACAACTTTTAACTTTCTCTTTCCTTAATATGAATTTTCTTTAATTCGTATGCTATCCTATACAACTCAATTTGAGTTCTTCTTCCCGTACTACTTCGTAGTACCATTCATTCATAACATTGGCTATAAATCATTCATCGTTTAACAGCTTATCTGTTACTACGATTTACTATGATCACGTGGTGATCTTCTTATCATTCTCTCTACGATTATAGTCTTAGGTACTCATACCTAAGATTTATAACCTATCAGCTCTGATACCAATCTGTAACGCCATGAAATCCAGTCTATTTCCACATCCAGATTTCGTATGTCACGGTCCCATCTTCTTCCAAACACACATCATTATATAGATAAATATAACAACATACATTCTCAAATCCCAGGTTCTAAAACCTTATAACCTCTTTCATTACAAATAATGATAATTACATTATTCTTTACATCTTGCACGAGTGAATTTTATCAGCCACTAAGGATACATAATCATTCATTAAACTATTCTATAGTTTAATTCTATCATTCTATACAACAAGTCTTCGCTTGATCTTCACGCACATTCATATAATGAATGACACTTCTTCTGGATACCGATCAGCTTGATCTTTATGGGATCTTTAAGTTCTTCTAACATCGTATGCTGAAAATGTTTTTATTTTAAGCAAGTGTGAGCATTCAATTGCCCAGCAAGTCATAATAGTTGAACAAACAACTTTAAGGATTCAAACATTCTTTTAAGACCTCAATAACCGAACAAAGGTTATTGTGACGCCCCAAAATAGGTATACATCACCTATTCTGAGTCGCCAAATACATGGTACATAATACAAATACAAACTAATTATACAACAGTCGTGTAAAATACGATAAAACATATGTTGTGAGTTTTAATACAAATATTGTCATCTAGACAATATCCACACTCAATGGAGTCCTCATTACATTTATTATTACACTATTTCACAGAATAGTGAGTACTACTAATGCACCATCTAGGACCATCACTGCTTTCTTCTCGACGAATCCCCAGACTACGTTCTCATTTCCTGAAGAGAACAATGAAAGAAAGGGTGAGCTCAACTAGCCCAGTAAGAAATATTATGACTATGATAATGCAGAATAAATTATCGTTAGCCTTCAACAGTGTTAAACTGATACAATATAATAAACATCAAGTTTAACTGCAGCGGAACAAGCAATCCATTAGAAGAGTCAAGTAGAGAATAAAGTCTACTATCTTTTATGATTTAAAAGGTTTTTCATCACTTTTATCGCTGAGACTCAACTTAATAAATAATCCACATTATCAAATCATCCCTGCACTACAGGCCAAGGATATTCTTTAGTATCACGACCACAAATTATCCATGCTCTACGGGCCAAAGATAATCGTGCTTTCATCAACAGTCCTGATCATGCCATAAAACAATTCATCTTTGCACCCTTGGTTTAAGAGAATCCATAGCCATAATCATACCAAAAACTGTCCATTAATGCATTACAGGCCAATGAGGACTTTTTCCACATCATTTGTAACATTACAGTCATGATTATACCGAATTCTCCCTGGTCATAATCATACCAAGTCCATCTATGCACTACAGGCCACAGATGAATTTCAACATAATATAAATATGAAGATGATGACAATGATATAATAATTCAATAAAACAAGTTCAAGAATTAATTTATCCAAGAACCAATAACGTCCAAATTGTCAACATGATACTTCTTTGTAGAGTAAAATTCAAGAATGATCAGAAGAATATTTCCATGAAAAGATACTGGATGAAGTGCAAATATCAAGGATATTCAACTAATTTCATGGAATATAGAAGCCAAAACTTTAACCAACTGAGTATAGTAGAATATATGAAACTGCAAATGGATTTTCGCCGCCATGCGGTAATCCACTTAGACAGATCATTTCCACAATTTAATAAAGAATGAATACAAATGATCATTCACCATGCATGTGATAATCCACATAGACATGTTATTCCAACAGAATAATAAAGAATGGAATAACAGAAGAAATCACCATTCATGCGATAGACCGCACAGACAGGTTATTCCAACATAATATTAAAGAAATGGGACCAGGTCATGCGTAAACGCACAGACAGGATATTCCAACAGAATAATAAATAACGGAACTAGGTCATGCCTAAACGCACCGACAGGAGGTTCCACGAGAATAATAAAGAATATAATAACAAAAGAATTCACCAGGCATGCGATAAATCGCACAGACAGGTTATTCCAACAGAATAATAAATAATGGAGCGTGTCAAAGCGTAATACGCACTTGCCAAATGAGGATATTCCAATGAATAATAAAGAATGGAATAATGAAGAATTTCACAATGTATGCGGTATCAGATAAACAAAGTTATTCCAACATAATAATAAAGAATGGAATAACAAAAGAATTTCACCAAGTATAGGGTAGTCCGCGTATACAGGTTATTCCAACAGAATAATAAAGAGTGGAATAAGATAAGTTCTCTTCATGAATACAAAAGAAATAATACCCCTTACGGGTACAACAAATAATATCTATTACGTTTAAAAGAAGAGTACTCTCAATTGGTAGTAGGCGAGGATATACTCAAGAAAACTTTCAGACTACGCTTCAAAGCTTTCTTAAACTCTAAAGAAATACGCTCAAGATTATAGAAGAAAAACTCTCTCTATAGTTTCTCTCTCTAGAGTTTAAGTGAATTCGTAAGAAATAATGAAGGAATGCGCTTCTATTTATAGGAGAATGGACTGCATAGTAACTAATTCATGAACAGTCCAGATTGATTTACTTTTAAACAGACGGTCCAGATTGATTTAATAAAATATTCCAATAAAACAAAATCTTTTAAATAAAATATAATATATTCTATATATAATCTAATAAAATGAATAACTTTATAAAAGTATTACATTTTTATATAAAAAGATTTTACTATCGAAACCTTACTACGCAGTAGCACTATGCAACACTATGCATAATAAAATATAATATATTCTAATTATATCTAATAAAACAAATAACTTTATAAAAGTATTCTGTTTTTTATAAAAAGATTTTACTATGCAAAACACTATGCATAATAGAATAGAATATATTCTATTTATTGTCTAATAAAACGAATAACTTTATAAAAGTATTATGTTTTATATAAAAAGCTTTTCTATTTTATTACATTAATAATACATAATAAAACAAAACTGAGTGACTTATCACGTAAGCATCAATAATCAATACCGTGTGCTACAATGCAACCACGAGTATTATTGTACTTTTACTACCGAGTAGTTCAACTGTATTAACGGTAAAACTTCCGCCGTTATTTTCATAAAATACTTTTTGTCATTTTTTCAATCTGACAATAATTTCGTTGCGGGGTCCACCAATGATTGTGCCGTTGTACGAATATTCCCTGATAAAACGAATATTCCCTGACCAATCGAATATTATATAACAACTTGCATACTTTGCAAAATTTATAAATACTACCCACAACTATAACATTATATCAAATCCACACCATAATATTTAAAAAAAATATTTCGAGAAAATTAAATATTTATTCATAAAATCTGGGGTCTCACAATCTCCCCTCCTTATGGAATTTTGCCCTCAAAATTTACGTACGTACCTGGTATGCTGAAGAGGTGAGGGTACCTTGACTTCATTTCAGATTCTAACTCTTGAGGTATAACCTTTGAGTGTCGAATATAATTATTCTTATCCAAGATTTTAACAAGTATCTCCTTATACGTTAAATCATCCGCTATCTCATCCGGTTCTAAATTAATAATGTGGTTCGGGTCGTCCACATATTTATGTAACATCGATACGTTAAAAATGTTATGAACACACGACATACTTGGCGGTAAAACGAGTTTATAGGTCACAGTTCCTACTCGATCGAGGATTTCAAATAGGCCAATTAAATCGAGGGTTTAGATTTTCTCTCTTCGTTGATTCTTGCTTCTAGAATAACGCCCTCTTGAACCTTCTTCAGTCATCAGCTCCGGGCGTGTAGCTTGAGCGGATTTAACTTTATCGATTAAAGTCAATTCTAACCGTATATTCGTTATCTTCACGTGGGTTCCTAGAGTCTTTAACTCTATCTTCATCATTTGTAAGTTGTACGAAATGGGTCTTTGTGTTAATAACATCGCACTCGTAAATGCATACGATCTTCTACTCAACGCGTCAGCTACCACGTTCGTTTTTTCATGATGGTATTGAATGGTACGATCGTAATCTTCAACATCTCGAGCCAACGTCTTTGGCGCATATTATGTTTGCTTTAGTTGAAGAAATATTTAAGGGTTTTAGAAATGGGTTTTGTACTGGGGTCAATACAAAATTTGATTTCATGCTCTAGGGTAGGCTAAGAAGTCATTAAGAATACGTCAGGAAATTTATTAACGATAGAAATATCATTCAAAACTGTGACTCTCATCCAAGACTTGGATAGCACGTCACATTGATACCTATCAACTTGCCATCGTTATACACGGCTTCCCCTACAGAAAGTCTGGCTTCGGTGCATTCCACACAAGGAAGTCACCAGCGAAAGGCTCGGGTGTCTTTACTTATGGCTTGATATGACAATGATTGACTTTAGTGGTTTGGTTACTTTGAATTCGCATAACAGGTTGGTTAAGAGTACGAAAGCTAACAACCTTACAAAAAGCATGATGAGTAGTTAACCAATCGATTCCTAAAATCACATCAAAGGTAAGTATTTTCAAAGAGATATGATCGACAGGTAACGTGAAAGTGTTGATTTGAACAAGATTGATAAATAGTGGAGGTAACAAAGGTTTCTCCCAACTGAGTTGAAACAGATATATCAAAGTCTAACTTATCTGGAGTTAACTTCAAACATTGAACACAACTAGGTGAAATAAAAGAGTGAGTAGAATCGGTATTTAACATGGTATAGACTTCACAAGAGTTTATGACTAACATACCCGTGATAATTTTATTCAGGTTCCTCGTCACGAAAAAAAAATGCTCTCTCTTAAACTACCGGCTTTGGCTTGTCTGGGACATCCTTTGGCATCATTATCCAAGCTGGACTTGACTTCACCATATGACAAAATCGAGCTAGGTGACCTTCTCTTCCGCAATTAAAACACGCTTTGGATTGCTGCGTATAGTTTGGACGAATGTGTCCCTCCTGTCCGCATTTGAAACATACGACCGGTGGTCGTTCTTCTTCCTTTGAAACGGGTGCTGGTGCCGACGTCTTCACATCGTTATTGAACCTTCTCTTCTTGAAATGTCCATTCTTATTGTTTTGGCTATGATTACCACCGAAGTGGTTACCATTTCTGGCATGTTGATTCCCTCCATGCTTATTGTCATCGCTTTGATGACTGTTATCACCGGTATTATCATTTTTCCGGCTGCTCTCTTTTGGTTGGGTTGACTCATTATCGCGCTCTAATAACTGAGCCCTATTAACAACATCTGAATACAAACACAATTTATGAGAGATAAGATATTGACGTATCTCGGGTTTCAAACCTCTTAGAAACATTTGCGTCATTCTCTCCTCATTATCAACCAAATGGGATGCAAACCGGGACAACTCGGCAAACTTAGCCTCGTACTGTGACACGGTCATATTGTTTTGCTCCAGCTTGATGAACTCCACCTCCTTCATGTGACGAATACTTTCGGGAAAGTAGTTGTCATTGAACAGCTCTTGGAACTTTTCCCAAGACATCTTGAATGCGTCAGGCTGGGTACGTTTTACAGATTCCCACCACTAATCTGACTCTTCATGTAACATAAAGGTGGCAAAGGGAACCTTTTGCTCCTCGGAGCATCCCAAGACATCAAATATCTTGGTGATCTGCTTTAACCACGTCTCTACCTTAAGTGGTTCTGGCTTTCCCAAAAACTCCGGTGGTTCCATCTCCTTGAATTGCTTAGCGGTGACCGACCGTGGGTTGCCATTATTTTTACCTGCATTATGAACAGGAGCCACCTTCGCCTGATGTTTCATGAATTCTAAAAAGCTCCTAAACGTAACGTCATTCGTCAATTGATCAGTGTTGTTATTTACAGGAGGAATATCGCCATCCTGTTGCACATTGTCCTAATTATTGATTTATGGAGACTCAACGGTCTCCTGTGCTCCATTGCTTATCTCAACATTTTTAGATGCCATTTTCAATTACTGCCACAAAACAAGGGTTAATTAACATATCACATATTATCTCTATACTCTAACTGACCAATTAAATACCAAACAAACTTAGGTAGGTCATACTAGCGAAGGAATTCTCCGTCTCTCCCCTCCTAGTTCTTGTCTCACGTCTCAGCTAGGGACCATATCCCTAAGCTCTGATACCAACTATGACGCCCCCAAAATAGGTATACATCACCTATTCCGAGTCGCCAAATACATAGTACAAAATACAAATAAAAACTAATTATACAACAGTCGTGTAAAATACGACAAAACATATGCTGTGAGTTTTAATACAAATATTATCATCTAGACAATATCCACACTCAATGGAGTCCTCATTACATTTATTATTACACTATTTCACAGAATAGTGAGGACTATTAATGCACCATCTAGGACCATCACTCTGTTCCCCGACTAGCCCCAGCTACGTTCTCATTTCCTGAAGAGAACAATGATAGAAAGGGTGAGTTTAACTAGCCCCGTAAGAAATATTATGACTAAGATAATGCAGAATAAATTATCGTTAGCCTTTAACAGTGTTAAACTGATACAATATAATAAACATCAAGTTTAACTACAGCGGAACAAGCAATCCATTAGAAGAGTCAAGTAGAGAATAAAGTCTACTATCTTTTATGATTCAAAAGGTTTTTCATCACTTTTATCACTAAAACTCAGCTCAATAAATAATCCACATTATCAAATCATCCCTGCACTACAGGCCAAGGATATTCTTTAGTATCACGACCACGAATTATCCATGCACTACGGGCCAAAGATAATCGTGTTTTCATCAATGGTCTTGATCATGCCATAAAACAATTCAACTTTGCACCCTTGGTTTAAGAGAATCCATAGCCATAATCATACCAAAAATTGTTCATCAATGCATTACGGGCCAATGAGGACTTTTTCCACATCATTTGTAACATTACGGTCATGATTATACCGAATAATCCCTGGTCATAATCATACCAAGTCCATCTATGCACTACAGGCCACAGATGACTTTCAACATAATATAAACATGAGGATGATGACAATGATATAATAATTCAATAAAACAAGTTCAAGAATTAATTTATCCAGGAACCAATAACGTCCAAATTGTCAACATGATACTTCTTTGTAGAGTAAAATTCAAGAATGCTTAGAAGAATACTTCCATGAAAAGATACTAGATGAAGTGCAAATATCAAGAATATTCCACTAATTTCTTGGAGTATAGAAGACAAAACTTTAACCAACTAAGTATAGTAGAATATATGAAATTGCAAATGGATTTTCGCCGCCATGCGGTAATCCACTTAGACAGATCATTTCCACAATTTAATAAGGAATGAATACAAATGATCATTCACCATATATGTGATAATCCACATAGACAGGTTATTCCAACAGAATAATAAAGAATGGAATAACAGAAGAAATCACCATGCATGTGATAGACCGCACAGACAGGTTATTCCAACAGAATATTAAAGAAATGGAACTAGGTCATGCGTAAACGCACAGATAGGATATTCCAACAGAATAATAAATAACGGAACTAGGTCATGCATAAACGCACCAACGATATGTTCCAACAAAATAATAAAGAATGGAATAACAAAAGACTTCACTAGGCATGCGATAAACCGCACAGATAGGTTATTCCAACAGAATAATAAATAATGGAGCCAGGTCAAGCGTAATACGCACCGACAGGATATTCCAATAGAATAATAAAGAATGGAATAACAGAAGAATTTCACCATGTATGTGGTACTTCGCATAAATAGGTTATTCCAACATAATAATAAAGAATGGAATAACAAAAGAATTTCACCAAGTATAGGGTAGTCCGCGTATACAGGTTATTCTAACAGAATAATAAAGAATGGAATAATAGAAGTTCTCTTCATGAATACAAAAGAAATAATACCCCTTACGGGTACAACAAATAATATCCCTTACCTTTGAAAGAAGAGTATCTCAATTGGTAGAGGCGAGGATATACTCGAAGAAAACTTGCACTATGCTCAAAGCTTTCTTAAACTCTAAAGAAATACGCTCAAGATTATAGAAGAAAAACTCTCTCTATAGTTTCTCTCTCTAGAGTTTAAGTGAATTCGTAAGAAATAATGAAGGAATGAGCTTCTATTTATAGGAGAATGGACTGCATAGTAACTAATTCATGAACGATCCAGATTGATTTACTTTTAAACGGACGGTCTAGATTGATTTAATTAAATATTCTAATAAAACGAAATCTTTTAAATAAAATATAATATATTCTATTTATAATATAATAAAACGAATAATTTTATAAAAGTATTCTATTATATATAAAAAGATTTAATTATGCAAAACACTATGCAGGCACTATGCAACACTACGCATAATAAAATATAATATATTCTAATTATTGTCTAATAAAATAAATAACTTTATAAAAGTATTTTGTTTTATATAAAAAGATTTTACTATGCAAAACACTATGCATAATAAAATAGAATATATTCTATTTATAGTCTAATAAAACGAATAACTTTATAAAAGTATTCTGTTTATATAAAAAGCTTTTCTATTTTATTACATTAAAAATACTTAATAAAACAAAATTGAGTGAGTTATCACGTAAGCATCAATAATCAATACCGTGTGCTACTAGGCAACCACGCGTATTACTGTACTTTTACTACAGAGTAGTTCAACAGTATTAATGGTAAAACTTCCACCGTTATTTTCATAAAATACTTTTATTGTTTTCTCAATCCGATAATAATTCCGTTGCGGGGTCCACCAATGATTGTGCCGTTGTACGAATATTCCCTGATAAAACGAATATTCCCCGACCAATCGAATATTATATAACAACTTGCATACTTTACAAAAATTATAAATACCACCCACAACTATAACATTATATCAAATCCACACAATATTCAAAAATATTATTTCGAGAAAATTAAATATTTATTCATAAAATCTGGGGTCTCACACTTATGAAGCAGATTGAATAATAGGAATAATCTCAATTCCTATCATTTTAAAACATTAGTCACATTCACTTTTAAAAAAACTTTCATTCTCTACTCTCTTTCATACACATTCTGTCTGGCTAAAATCAATAGCGCGGACTTAATCAATAACGGTCCATGTATAAACAGAACAAGCTCATATTGAACAGTTCAATCATAAAATAGTTCATATCATAGAAACAACAAAGTATTCACATTATGGTACAAGGTCTCATACGTTCTACCACCTTTTACAAATATCACACATTCAAGACATGTAGAGCGGAACTTCTCAAGTTCAACATCGAGAAGTTTTAGAAACTAGCATTCATTTAAAATATGAATGAAGTTAGGAAACTTGCTTTTACGCACAACTACGACTTATAGTTTACATTTGAATCGCTCCTTCCAATTCCTATGTAGCACATAAGGAAATAACACATACACCAATTAGTCATATACTTGACTTTATGCATTGGTTTACCTAACTTTACTTCTTAGGGTTCGCGTTCTTATAATCTAAGTTTACGCGACCAAATTCCTTTATCGGTTAACGACTTCATGACATACGGAGATGTCTTACTTAATGCGTTCATCATCTTCAATGATTTACATTCTTATCTTCTTATAACTCTCCTATGACTCAGCACACATCGTGTCTCTGCCAGTAGTCCATATGGTACCCTGAGTGGTTTCCCACAAACAACCAACAAACAAGTTCCCGTCACATCTACAATGCCCACACAGTGAGTTAGATCGGTTGCCAGTTTTGTATATACCTTCACTCTCTGAAGGAATTATTTAGCCCAACTCCCATATGTCAACCATCGAAGGTTACGATTGTACTACAACCTAACTTATCTTAACATCTCCAAACTATTAAATTATAATGTTTGTTAAGTTAAATTCTTTTTCCTTATGGCTTTTTGGCAACTAAATGCCATATCTCAGGATTTATTCATCATCGTCTAAGTCATACAGTTTTTTGTATACTCAGAACGCTCATTCCATATTCATTCTATGCATTAATAGCGTTAACCATTTTACTTTACCTTATTCTTATCTTACAACGTCCGGTTCATTCGACACGGAACGTCTTCCAAGTTATAAACATTAACTCGGCTTATTTACGTTATACGTACTTATCTTTAATCCAACTTCTTCACTATTCACAGGTTTAATCATTGGTCTCCATTACCTTACGGTGAAACCATACACGGGGTATAGGTTTTACCCGTTTAATATTTGCTTACACTTAACCTTTACGTTAGTTAAAGTGTTCAACGCTTACATTTCATTCTAACATTCTCATCCGACTCACATTCAGCTTTCATTAATCTTCTTACCATTCTCTATAGCTTTCTTGATAATTCATATGTTACATACTACCTTTGTCAACGTCTAGGCTATACAACCAATGTATACTTAGAACGTTCGCTCGACATGAATATGATACACGAGAATCGTTTACGTATTCAACGTTTACGTTGTTCATCCCTTAATCTCACATTCAACCATTACTTAAGGTTTTAATCGCTTTCATTCATTACTCGCCACCTGAACCCCATGTTCATTATTCTTTCTTAATATCAAAGTCATACGGTTCGTTGTATACTAAGACCGATCACTCATCGCAATAGCTTTGCGTTCATAGTGTTTAAACGCTTTACATTCATCTCTCATTACCATGTCATAACATCAAAATATTATACATTACCATCGTCAATCAATGTTTAAGGAATCACCATTATAGCAATCTCTCACGTTCAATGATCGCAACTACGGTCCCGATATCGGTTATGTAACCCGCGTTTACATTCTTTATCTTTTACTATTGTTTAATCTATTTCATTCAAGCTTCATTAAAGGTTTAATACACTTGATTAACTATTAAATTAGTTGAATTATATGTTCATATTTCTTTCTTACACATCCCCCAGTAATTGAGCACTTAAAAGCTCATCACTGGGCATTGCCCTGCACTGGCATTGCGGCGCCGAGTCCTTCCCTTTCTTTTGCGCTGCGGTGCCACTCAGCAGTAGCTGATGGCCCGAGCTCACGCTGCGGTGCTGGCCCCTAAGGTACGATTCGTGCTGCGGCGCCAAACATGAAACCTAGAAAATTTTTCTAAGTCTTTTACAAGCTTGAAACGCTGATTTTGTAATCTCATAACTTCTTCGTTATAACTCGAAAGGAGGTCATTCCAAAGCCATTCTCTTCCTTATCTTACGTACTTCGATTACCCATGGATAGAACTTCGTTCTGAATCCATTAACATGTCATTCTTTTGGCTTAATCTTTGCTCTTTGTTCGTTTTTACGTTATTAACTTTCTTTGTTCGTTCGTCCGTAATTTGGGCATCCCAACTCAGAATTTATTCGTTCTTGAGTCCATGACTCACCTTTTATACGTTTTCTTACATTCATATGAAACCCTACACGTTCGGGTTCATTTACTAACTTTCTAATTTTCGTTCTTCTTTTACGAATTTTCGCCATAACTTCGTTATAGCTCAATTTTAATCCGTTCATCATGAATGTTTCTAACATCCCTAACCAAGCAATAAGCATCTAACTTATACGCGATCGTTTTAAACTTGTCCATCAACAACAATTATCCTACGATGGTTTTAAATTTGTCTATCAACAACGTTCTTCGCGTTCTTCTCGTGTTCTTCGCGTTCTTCGTTCATTCTTCATTTTAATCAATATTTTGGATTACGATTTTAATTTTTATTGGAATTTGATGTTATACAGCATCATTCCTTACTTATTTCACCTACTTGTTCATAAGATTCATTCGGATCGCTCAAAATCCTTACAAATCTTATACTTCATTAAGAAATTTATAAACTAAATTCCAAATTCTTATTTCTTCATTTTCTCATGATTTCAACCATATGAATTCATTTCTTAACTTCATCTACTTCTTATCTTCATTAAGTTATGTTTTTGAACATATTCAACTTAAAGAAAATTAGAAGAAACTAGGATTCAGATTACCGTTCTTCATTAATCTCCTTCCGTCGGACAAAGCGTGCACTCGGCTAGCTTTTCCTCGTTCCTCTTCCTCTTCTTCTCCCATCTGAACTCTCTCTATCTCTCAAGTGTTGGTTAAAATATCAAACCAAACAAATGAGCTTAAGGTTTGTTTATATAGAAAACCAAGGCTAGGGGTATTTTGGTCATTCAACCCCACCTCCTTACTATTCATGGATTAGCCACCAAGTTTACTTGGCCACCACCCTTAATTGGTGGCCAAGTGGCCGCCCCATATGCCCATGGGTCTCCCCCATGGGTTTTACCCATCCGGTGACCCATCGGTTCGATCCGCGGTTTATTTTCTTGGTTTGGGCTAATTAAACCTAACACTGGGCCTACCCTAGGCTTGATTACACATTCCATTGGGCTTGATATAATCCAAGTCCACTTGGATTCTACAAAGTCTATGAACTCAAAGTCCATTTAGACTAATCATATACTACGCATTCCATTCCCGTAATCTCGTATTCTCTTCGTATATCGTTCGTACGATAGTTGTATTATACGTTGTACTGTAACATTCCAGAATTATTAATTGTTATATTAAATATTTATTGAATTATTTAAGTATTTAATGGATGTGTTTATTGTTAAATAAATAATTGTTCAAATTTGATTCAATTTGATTAACAATTTGTTAAATAAATAATTAAGAAATTAATTATTTTATGCTAATTTAATTTAATTATTAGGTTAGAGTTTTGATTAATTGAATTATTATTCTTTTTATTTGAAATTGTAATTAAAAGATGTGTTAGTTGATTAAATAAATTTATAATTATATAGAAAATTATAATTTTGTGGTATTGGTTTATGTGATGTAGTAATTTAATAAATAGTTATAAAGTGTGACAATTAACCTTTTGTAAAGTAGTTAATAAAAAAACTTAAAGGAGTTTTAATTCAGTTTTGCCAAACAAGGCCTAATGCCTATTAAGTCTTTAATCTAATTGTGTTTTACCAAACAAGGCATAAGGGTTAATTGATTATTTTTTTTTGGTTAGCCAAACAAGCCTTATGGCTTTTGGTTATCAAAATGAAAATAACTGATGTAAGTTAAATTAGTATTATATTATATAATTAATATATATTATATCTTATATGCGTTATATTATAAGACGTAAGAATAGAGGAGAGAGGTAAGAAAGAAGAAAAGAAAAACTCAGAGGAAGAAGAAGAAGAGAAGAAGAAAAGTGAGAGAATCCTAGAGAATTGGGAATGAAGAGGAGAAAAGCTTGACAATCAAAGAGATAGTATCATCATATTCTTCAAGGTATCATCCTACTCTTTTAATTTTTAAAGGTTTAGTTTTTCTCTTCCCTAATTCTCTGTAAAATCCATGTGTAAGGATAAATTATTTGTTATGTATGTGATTTTATATGATAATCTAGTGTTGTTAAACTATTTTTTAGAGCTATAATTGAGAATTGTCCATAAATTTATATTATGTATATGGTTGTGAGGAAAAATTATTTTTACAGAGAGTTTTTGTGTATATTTATATTGTTTGGTTTAAGATAGAAATTAAGGGTTTATTTGTTGTTTAGTTGATAAATTGATTAATGAATGTGGTAGAGTATGTATAAACTTTGATAAAATGCTTTGAATTAACTGTTTTGGTTGAAAAACAAAATCACAGTGTTTAACTTTCATCAAAAACATCAAAAAGTGAGTTTTTATCAAAAACAGTAAAATTGTATGTGTTAAATTCGTTGTTTATATTGTTTTATAAGTACAAACATGTTTACAATCTTTGAACTATGTTTATGTGAAGTCTCTATATGAATTACATGTTAATTAGACTGTTACAAAGGAGCTTGTAGGCCAAAATTGGCTTTTATTCATCTTTATTCTTAGAAAGTTGTCAATGAAAGATGTAGTTTCTGTAGTATACCGGCTCCACGCTGTGATGGCGACTGGTAGTATTATTGTCGCTAGCCAAGTGAGCCATCCATAGCACACAAATACCGCACTACAATATAAAGCGTGGCGGGCGATGCGAGTTAGCGAATGGTCCGACGATTGTACTTTTTTGTACTCGAAATTTGAAGGAAATTGTGATGTGATAATAGTAGGACTGTAAAATGTTGATTTTAATGTTTCTATACCTAGAATGAACATGTTATTAACAATTAAATTGTTTTGTAACTTGATTATGTGATTAAAAATCAATTTTTTTTCTTTAAATGATGAACGTACTTAGTTATGTTTGTAAAGTGGTAATGGCTAACTATGTCATGATGACATATGTTTAAAGGATATTGTGATTCGAATTGATTCAGTTTAGCCAATGAGCAAGGCAAGTTCCCTAATCTATTGTCTTGTTGAATCAATTATTGTTTCTAATTCGATTACCTTATAAATGATGCAAGCTTTCTAAACTTTGATTTTTTTTGAACAAGCTATTCTTGTATTTAACTTGTAGTTTAGCATGCACAATTATACATACTAATGTTGAACAGTTTTATCGTTCAAATTGCTACGCATGCTTAGTATTCGATTTTTAATAACCTTGGCTTAACATTGTTCAAGCAAGGTGTGTTATAGTTATTCAAGTTGTATGCTATTAGATTATTCCTAAAGCATGACTTTAATTTACCATTTTGATTCAATTACGATTATTCTATAGTATGATGTTATTGGTTTTATTCAACTAATCCTTAGTTGATGTTCGTTGAATTCCAAATTACCCTGAAATGTATCAAAACCAAACTCACTTTGGTGCGGACTTGTACTCCAAATATTAAGATGAACAACCCTATTATTATTAGGGGACCACTTACGCGTAGCGTTAAATGTTTGTGCACAATACATGGTACGAAGGGCTGATCCCCCTAAGTACGAGGAGTCCTTATAGTCTTATGACTGTTAAAGTTGGAGTTGAAAGATTACTTACAACTGTGGACATAGTTCATGGTCTTATGACCCTCAGTTATATTTATTCCACATTTTGGATTTCAGTTCCTGTTTATCATTGTTAGAGTACCGTTCAGTCTTGATGAGCCTATCATGGGTAGTTATTATTATTATACTCATGTTGATTCCTTATTGTTTCAAGTGAGCTTTGTTTGCTCACTCTTGCTTATATAACTATTATAGTTAAAGATGAGAAGGTTGATGTACCTAGCACCAGTAAGGGAAAAGGAAAGATGAACAAGTATTAAAGACTTGTAATATGATATTTTATTATCAGTTTTAATTGAATGGTTGTAATGAAGTTTATTTATTTTCCGCATTTGAATGATTGTATTTAAAGATTAGACAACCATGGAGATTTTTTTATTATGTAACCCTTTAATAGGAAATGTTTTATTTATCCAGTTTTATTGTGATTGGGTAGTTATATATTAATGTTTGGTTCAGTGAACACCAAATCCTGTGGGAATGAAGTACCTGAGTTTGGGGGTGTCACACATACTAATCTTCGTACTATACTCGTATAATAACTAATATTATACTCGTATTTCTCACGCATAATAACTCTAGTTATTATACGAAATCATTAAATTCTCAGAACTCACGTTACCTAACCCTTAGGTCTTAAGTCCGCAGGCAAAAACTTTGTTTTTTCCATAACTGAAATATTATTGAATATTCAATCTCGTCTCAGAATTCTATCGTTACGCGTTTCTCAGAAATTCAAAATAAATCTCCGAGCAGAAACGGATGAATAGTGCCTATTTCGTCTTTTCCCCGGAAATTTTTTTGTTCCCGGAAAAATTTTATTTTCATCTTGAAAATTCTTACTCGTTCAGTCTAGCTCATAGCCAGAATCCTCCCAATTAATAATAATTCTAGGTTATAGAACGATTAATAAACACATAGCACATAATAGTATTTATAAAAATTCATTTTATTAATAACTAATTCTTTAAACTTAAATTATGGACAATCCAATTTTTCGGATTGTCACACACGGGAGTACATAGGCAGACATTTTTATGGTCCGGTCTCACCACAGAAAAAAACAAAAAAATCTCTACACCCTTTTCACATACAACTTTAAACCTTTTACACCAGGTTCGAACTATGCAGACCTGATCTCCTCTTCAATAGGAGTACGTAGGCAACCATTCATGGTTCGGTCTTACCCCTACTAAAATACAAAAACTTATTAATGGTACTGGGATCATTCTTTAATCCACCACACTTCACTGGATTAAACTAAGGGATGTAATTACCTGGTCTCCCCACACAAATGGGAGAATCGACAACCATCTAAGCTGCGATTGAATCCTCAAGGAGAAACACCAATCTATAAGAGATGGATCTACTTGGGCTCCCCCATACAAAGGAGTTCTGGTGACAATCTGTGGTGCGGTCAACCTCAGAGAGGAAAGCCACACCCCTCTCCATAACCACATACATAAACCAGTCCCCAAGACACCAAAAGGTAGGGAATACACACAGATCAACAGATCAATGTTCGTCCATCAAGGGGGAGTTCAGAATACATCAAGATCACAATCCCTGGAGAAACAGTAAAATATTAAGCAAGTAACAAGGCATAATTAAAAGGGAAATGCATCAAAATATATTTCCCTGCCATATATAATGTTGTTTGATATATACAATGTGTACTGTACATGACAAAAATGGCTAAGCTAGTCTGTGCAGGAAAATACAAGCCCATCTATAATCCAGTGGATATGTGTGCTATCAGATTTAACATAACATCTCTCTCCGAAGAAGGGGGGTAACATTGGGAGCTCCTGCCCAAGGGTATCAACACGAGCTAACAGATCCATAGCCAACTCCATGGTGACACTATGCTAATCAATATAGGTGATCATCTCTGCAATGATATCAGTAGTATGAGACCTCAATGCAGTACTATCTGTAACAGTGACATCTTGAGCAGATATAACACCATCCCACTCAATAATAAATGCATTTCTAGATTATCTAGCCGCATCCTGCTCAATAATAGCAATATCTCTATAAGCTAAGTCATCATCTCTCTCTAATAGAGCGACATCTCTCCCACCAAGAACTGTCAACATCAAGGCCCTAGCCTAATCTCTCTTATATGTCGCCAGATGCAGACTCTGCTCTAAATACTCTCACTAGAATCACGGGTCACAAAGAAGCCCGATCGTAGTGGGAGAATCAACAAGAGCTGATGTCAACCCAGCAAATAGCTCTTCCTCAGTGGGAGAATCAGTGTCCTCCATGGGCTCCCCACTATTAAAATTAATCCCCGGCACGGTGGATACAACCCTAGCCGATGTGATCTCTGCCTCCATTTATGCAGAATACTTTGTAAAACGGCCTGGATGGCTAACAAAAAACTCAGCCCTCTCACGTTGAGCTCAATAGGAATACAACCTGGATCTATCCTCTGCTGACATTTGCCGAGAAGGCAAATGCTGACCTGATGCCCCCTCAAAAGGATGAACATCCTGAAACTTGTCGAACTGTGCCATCACAGCCAGTGGGTGATACGTGGTAATGCCCCTCAAACCAGCCAGAGGGAGATAATCCATGCCTAATGTATGAGTAATGAAGTTGTAGGGAGAACTAAGCCCTAAGCACATCAAAATGTCAAATGGATCCTCAATCCTTGCCAAGAACACCGACTATGATGCAACATCTATACACTCCGCTGGCTGAAAGGAGTAAGATGTGGATATCTCATGGGAAAAACATTACCCATGCCGTCGGAAGGTGCCAATAAGTCTCAAGTGTGACATGAACCACACGTACAGCAAGACCGATCCGCTTGTAAATACCCCTGTAGAATTGGTGTGGCAATATGTGGTTAACCTCAATGTCTCTACCATAATCACCGGTATAATGGTAAGACCCTCCCTGAGAGCTCTCACTGCCATAACAACAATGATGTCCGGATGATCCATATATAGTGGCATGTAAAAATAAGCCACTACACACATCATGAGTACGTCTACTCTAGAAACACGACACTAATCCTTCGACGTGGTGAAATCCCTTAAGTGATACGCATAACTGTTTGCATGGCCAAATCTGTCTATCAGAAAATGCTGGGACACTACATCCTGGACTACTCTACGCCTCAACCCGGTGAGGGTCATGAATTGTCAGCTCATATCACCGATAGCCATCCAAGCACAAGGACTATCCAATGACAAAGTCGTCAAACGCTCATACTCCTCTAATGTGGGAGTCAACTCATGGGTCTCAAACTGCTTCCTGTCTGGTAGCTAATGATCTAGTATGCCCTCTACAAAACCTATAGGAACCTAGAACATCAGGAGGGTCGTGGAGTGTTGTAGTAAGTGATCCACAGTCATCCGATCTGGAGGTGATAAACTATCTTACCATGATCTCAAATATGAGGCTACCAATACTGGTAGGGTATGATCAATGCGACTAACTGTCGAAGAAGACATCAGTGTGGGCCATATCATAAGACCATCCAGGGGTCAATACTGAACATCTTTGGACATACATATGCATAACATAATACATGCATGATAAATAATATATGGCAATATTATGTAAGGAATGGAAAATGGCATACATATATTCCTAAGCACATCATCATCTAATATGTCATCTCTGTGTACAGCTGAAAATACGGGGAAATAGGTCACAGACGCCCAACAACTAAAAGAGGCCTATTAAAAGATATAATGAGAATGGAGCATAGCCACCCAGTATCTAATAGAGGCCTATCAAAAGATATAGCGAGAAATACATCAGAAGAAGTCAATGGTGTTGATGTCTGCATCATCTATCCTGTCCATCTGATGTAACTCCTCCTGAGTCAATGGATCTCCGCCAAGAGGGATGTCAGGCCTATACAATGGAGGATATACGTCGGTAAAGCCATATGGGTCACCTGATGGGCCAGCCCCAGAGCTGGAAGGATCAAAAGTACCTGCCTCTGAAGGATCTCTGCCCCAAGTGTCAGATGAAAAAATGTGCCCGGTCTAACTGCTGGGTCAAACTGTCAATCTGTGTCAAATGAGTAGTATCCAGGAACCATATCCCCCATGAACTGAGTGGTATAGGTTTGGGCTCCGATGGTACGAGGGAACCATAATTAATAAAATACCTCCTGAGTAAACGGACCCTCTGACAATGTAAAGCCGTCAACTCCCATCAACGAGATATCACGGACAGGCGACTACGACACAGGCCAATAACGCCTGGCAAGAGGCAAGATTGGTACATGAATATCTCCTTTAATACTCCTGATAGCGCGTTTTTCCAAATAGAGCTCCCATCCTCCATCTGTGAAGAGAGGAATTCGACGGGTGGATATTGTAAGTCCCCAACTTTTATGAATAAAGATTAAATTTTCTCGAAATAAATTTTTGAATATTATGGTGTTGATATGATATAATGTTATAGTTACGGGTAATATTTACAAATTTTGTAAAGTAAACAAGTTGTTATAAAATATTCGATTGGTCGGGGAGTATTTGTTTTAACAGGTAATATTCATATAATGGCACAATCATTGAATTATTATTCTTTTTATTTGAAATTATAATTAAAAGATGTGTTAGTTGATTAAATAAAGTTATAATTATATATAAAATTATAATTTTGTGGTATTGGTTTATGTGATGTAGTAATTTAATAAATTGTTATAAAGTGTGACAAATAACCTTTTATAAAGTAGTTAATAAAATAACTTAAAGGAGTTTTAATTCAGTTTTGCAAACAAGGCCTAATGCCTATTAAGTCTTTAATCTAATTGTGTTTTACCAAACAAGGCATAAGGGTTAATTGATTATTTTTTTTTTGGTTAGCCAAACAAGCCTTATGGCTTTTGGTTTTCAAAATGAAAATAACTGGTGTAAATTAAATTAGTATTATATTATATAATTAATATATATTATATCTTATATGCGTTATATTCTAAGACTTAAGAATAGAGGAGAGAGGTAAGAGAGAAGAAAAGTGAGAGAATCCTAGAGAATTGGGAATGAAGAGGAGAAAAGCTTGACAATCAAAGAGATAGTATCATCATATTCTTCAAGGTATCATCCTACTCTTTTAATTTTTAAAGGTTTAGTTTTTCTCTTCCCTAATTCTCTGTAAAATCCTTGTGTAAGGATAAATTATTTGTTATGTATGTGATTTTATATGATAATCTAGTGTTGTTAAACTATTTTCTTAAGCTATAATTGAGAATAGTCCATGAATTTATATTATGTATATGGTTGTGAGGAAAAACTATTTTTCTGAGAGAGTTTTGTGTATATATATATTGTTTGGTTTCAGGTAGAAATTAAGGGTTTATTTATTGTTTAGTTGATAAATTGATTATTGAATGTGGTAGAGTATGTATAAACTTTGATAAAATGCTTTGAATTAACTTTTTTGGTTGAAAAACAAAATCACAGTGTTTAACTTTCATCAAAAACATCAAAAAGTGAGTTTTTATCAAAAATGGTAAAATTGTATGTGTTAAATTCGTTGTTTATATTGTTTTATGAGTAGAAACATGTTGACAATCTTTGAACTATGTTTGTGTGAAGTCTCTATATGAATTACATGTTAGTTAGACTGTTAGAAAAGAGCTTGTAGGCCAAAATTGGCTTTTGTTCATACTATTCAAAATTTGTCGTCAACCAAAGATCGCAGCAGCATGTACGCATCGTGGTTTAGCGGTATTAATTTCTTGTCATGACACAGGCTCCATGCTACAGTGTGACTGGTAGTATTATTTCCGACCACCTGCGCCGCCTCCATCCTCCTAGAATACCGCACCATGATATAAAGCGTGGCACCTTGTATGAAGTTTAGCGAATAATGTCGACGGTGTACTTTTGTACTCGAAATTTGAAGGAAATTGTGATGTGATAATAGTATGACTGTAAAATGTTGATTTTAATGTTTCTATACCTAGAATGAACATGTTATTAACAATTAAATTGTTTTGTAACTTGATTATGTGATTAAAAATCCAATTTTTTTCTTTAAATGATGAACGTACTTAGTTATGTTTGTAAAGTGGTAATGGCTAACTATGTCATGATGACATATGTTTATAGGATATTGTGATTCGAATTGATTCGGTTTAGCCTACAAGAAAGGCAAGTTCCCTAATCTATTATCTTGTTGAACCAATTATTGTTTCTAATTCGATTACCTTATAAATGATGCAAGCTTTCTAAACATTGATTTTTTTTGAACAAATTATTCTTGTATTTAACTTGTTTAGCATGCACAATTATACATACTAATGTTGAACAGTTTTATCGTTCAAATTGCTACTCATGCTTAGTATTCGATTTTAAATAACCTTGGCTTAACATTGTTCAAGCAAGGTATGTTCTAGTTATTCAAGTTGTATGCTATTAGATTATTCCTAAAGCATGACTTTAATTTACCATGTTGATTCAATTACAATTATTCTATAGTATGGTGTTATTGGTTTTATTCAATTAATTCTTAGTTGATGTTCGTTTAAATTCAAATTACCCTGAAATGTATCCAAACCAAACTCACTTTGATGCGGACTTGTTCTCCAAATACTGAGATGAACAACCCTATTATTATTAGGGGACCACTTACGCGTATCGTTAAATGTTTGTGCACAATACATGGTACGAAGGGCTAATCCCCCTAAGTACGAGGAGTCCTTATAGTCTTATGACTGTTAAAGTTGGAGTTGAAAGATTACTTACAACTGTGGACATAGTTCATGGTCTTATGACCCTCAGTTATATTTATTCCACATTTTGGATTTCAGTTCCTGTTTATCATTGTTAGAGTACTTTTCAGTCTTGAGGAGGCTATCATGGGCAGTTATTATTATTATACTCCTGTTGATTCCTTATTGTTTCAAGTGAGCTTTGTTTGCTCACTCTTGCTTATATAACTATTATAGTTAAAGATGAAAAGGTTGATGTACCTAGCACCAGTAAGGGAAAAGGAAAGATGAACAAGTACTGAAGACTTGTAATATGATATTTTATTATTAGTTTTAATTGAATGGTTGTAATGAAGTTTATTTATTTTCCACATTTGAATGATTGTATTTAAAGGTTAGACAACCTGGGAGATTTTTTTATTATGTAACCCTTTAATGGGAAAGGTTTTATTTATCCAGTTTTATTGTGATTGGGTGGTTAGATATGAATGTTTAATTAAGTGAACACCAAATCATGTGGGAATGAAGTACCTAGGTTTGGGGGTGTCACAAGTTGGTATCAGAGCCTTAGGTTATGAACCTTAGGTGGGGAAAAGCCTTAGGAAGTAACCTTCGAAAAGAT
Organism: Panax quinquefolius; assembly: GCA_020205615.1. Lineage (NCBI taxonomy): Eukaryota > Viridiplantae > Streptophyta > Magnoliopsida > Apiales > Araliaceae > Panax > Panax quinquefolius. The sequence continues at coordinate 70,882,004 of CM035158.1, read as the reverse complement.
AGTGATGATAAACTGTTATCGAGTTTTAAGGAGGAAGCAATAAAATACTTATGTGCTTATGTGATTACAACTTATGTGCTCGTGAGTGTTGAGTAGTAATGATTAGTAATTAAAACTTAAACTTTGGTTGACAGGATGACTAATATAGAAGGATCCAGTCAAGTTAGGGAGGAGGAGCCTCGAGATATTCAGGTAGTTTGGGAACAATTACTGCCACGGGAAAGCGATTAGTTGGTCACGATAGTTGAAAGCGAGAGAGAGTACCTGATGAGGATGATGAGATAGAGACAGACAAGGAGGATTCCGTGGAGCTGCCATAGACGGAAAAAGAGGACGAAGAGGAAAGGATTCCACTTAACTCGATAGCTGGCCGTATATACGATGAGGTGCATGACCACAATGTGGAACTTGAAGATACTGTCAAGGAATTGTAAGAGATAGTAGCTGAGCAACATGCCTCAATGGCACAGAAGGACGAAGAAATTCAGGATCGAGAGGAACGACTGAACAATGTTGAAGAGAAGTTGGTTCACACTGAAGGAGAAAACGAGCGGATAAGAGCAGAGATTTCATAGTTGAAGAACAAGTTGAAAGAGGAATCTACTAAGAGGGCAAGAGCTGAAGATGCGTATGAGGAAGCTGAACAACGGGACAAAATAGCAGAGGGAGACACATAGGCAAGGAGAATGAAGATGCAGGAAATGGATAACGTGTTCAACATCGCGATCAATCGAGCTCAAGATCGGGTCATGGGTTACCCCATTCAGTTCGAGACGCTACTGATGAGTGGGATTTAAACCCGCGAATCGGATACTTTATGACTTAAATGCTTGCCTGAAATCATAGTTTTTATGTAGTTTTATAGAAATATAGTGTTATTGTGTTTAATGGTTGCATTGCAGAGCTTCACAGTGTTTTTTTGTTTGTGTACTGTTGTTGTTGTACTTATTTTGGTATGTGCAGATAGCAGATGAAAAAAATTTGAGTCCAAAGACTAAGCGTCATGCAATGCCGTCTTCCTACTTGTCTTTTTCACGCTGCAGTGCCACCATTCTATCTTTCGCCATCGCTAACTCGCCTGACCGTGATGCCATCCGCAAAGGAGATCTCAAGGTGCATGTGCCACAAGATGTACCCATTGCATTTGCTAACTCGCAGCCATGGCGCCGTCTAACAAATAGAATCTCATGTGGCTTCATTTGAATTATGTGACTTCTGTTAACTTTCGCGTCGTGGCCTTAAAGTAAAGAACAAACACTGCATCATGCATGGCGCCACTAGCATTTTTTTGAATTCCAAGTGCAGTTATAAGAAGGCAGTTCGGCTCAGACTCCTCATTTCTCTCAGCCATCTTAGACCTCTCTCTTGGCAGCCTAAACGCAAGCGCCTCATCAGTCTCTTCGCTCCCAAAACCCTCGATCCTTGATATAATTTATCCAAACAAATCTAAGTCTTCCATTACGCCCAAGCACTAAGCCAGTCACGCGAGGAGCACTAAGGCAGACAAAAATAAGGGTCTTCCATATAAAGGTATTCTTGTTGGATTTCTTTCAAGCAGTTATTTGAGTTAGTTATTGGGATATTACTGTGTTCTTCTTCTTGCTTGATTGGGTGATTTCCACTGACGAAAATCGGATTAGAGTATTTACAAACAAAGGCTGTTGAAGTTAGGTTTTCACAGCGCACACAAGGTGTTTGATTATTTGCCTATGAGAGAAGTCGGACTATTTTGGCTTAATGTCGCTGGGTTTGTATTGGGGGTTTGTTGTGCATTACCTCAGGGGTTATCTCTTCAGATTATTGGCACTGTTCAGGGCTGTTTGTGGGAACCTCATCAACGAATTAAGACATGGAACCCAAAAGGCAACGACTTAGCGTTAGTGGTTCTTCTTCATCTTCCGCGGCTCTACCACAGGCTTGGGACCCTGCCAAGTTTGTCAGTGAGGAAACTTTCAAGCGGTTCAGAGACTCTTTCGGCAAGCGCAATTTGATTCTGAGGGGTTTATGGCAAGAATCGTAAAGATGGGGAACTCATGAATATGATCATCGAGCAAAAGAGGATTAACTTCACCAAACCGCCAGTATCAGCTGTTGTCCCGGTGGTTTGGGAATTCTATGCCAACGCCAGTCCTGAGGGTGCTGCTGTGGTTCATGTCAGGGGTAGGTCCGTAGCATTTGATAGTATATCCATCAATGCACTATTCGTGGCACCAAACTACACGGGAAATGATTATATGCAACTAGGATTCCGTGGCTATGACCAGGAAGATGTCATCCGAAGGCTCTGCAAACCCAGGACGACCTGGAATATAAATGATTATACCGGCGAAAAGACTAGCTTCCTGGCTGCTGCACTCAGTCGTTATGGAAAGGCGTGGTATAGTTTCATTTGTGCCACCATGCTCCCAACCCGCCACCTTAGCGATGTGACTAAAGAAAGGGCGATTCTGCTTTTTGCCATTGTCACGGGTTTGAATGTGGATATCGTAGTTCTCATCCACGACTCGATCATCAAGGCTATCAAGAGTGCATTCGTTGTGGGACTTCCCCATCCATCCGTGATCACGCTTTTGTGCAAGCGGTAGAAGTGCAGTGGGGGCACGATGATGAGATAGCTTTCTTAGCATGATGGTGTCATCGACCATCAAACGATCAAGCGCTTTACTATTTGGGATGGGGAAGAGTCTCATGTCGTGGCGAAGGATACCAGGCCCACAAGACCGCCTCCTTGATCGACCAGAGCGAGCGAGCACGAGCCCTCTCAAGCACCTAAGGCAGGCCCAGCTAGTCAGGGTCTTTTAGCAGACATCATGGCATCCCTCACCCTGCTACATCGAAGCGGGGACCTTGAGCAATCGAGGCGGAGGCATATCGCGGCAGATGGCTCGGGCGTAGGAGATAGCAATGCAAGATGCCAGTGGTGGTGAACACAATGTAGAGCATCTACACTGACTTTTGTGGAGAGGGCATTGAGTTCACGCCATACCAGTTTCCCGACCCTCTTGTTTTCCCACCATACCCTCCACCATCACCGCCTGCCGAAGCTAATCAGGACGTGCCAGATGAGGACGAAAGCGAAGCCGATGCCGCTGCTGAGTGAGCGATCTTCAGGGAAGCCCTCTTGTATTCAATTGCTTTATGTTTAGCAATGAGGGCATTGCTCACTTTAAGTTTGGGGGTGTTTTTAGCCTCTAAGCCTTTATCTATCTATCTCATTACTGCCATCTTAGGATTGCCAGACTCCAGTATTTTATTATGTTTTATTTATCAGTATTGTGCTGCAGTCTTTTGAACTGCGGGATTTTGTTGAATATTTTTATCATTTTGGATGCCATAAACTGCTTTTGGTTTTATTATTAGCATGATTGTGGTTTCTAGCCATCTTTTTGGGGCTTTTACAGATTTATATGCTTGTGCCATGTAAATGGCATTTTCACCCTATTTTGAGCTGCTGTAGCAAGGGTGTTATATTTATCATTGCTGATTCTTGATTGTGGCTATGTCTAGCGCCAAATGAGTATGTCTCTCCTAGAGTTGTGTCAAGCATGCCATGTACTAGGGGTTTATTAGTTGATAAGTTTAGATTGTTATTGATCCGTCCTTCTAGCAAGCACAGACCAACTGTGTTAACTAATTATTTTTCGACTATAGTTTGTGTGTTTATTGTGTTGAAAATTTGTTCACTCTTATAAACTTTCATCTGTGCAAGGTAATAAAAGATTTAGGTGTTTATACAGTTTTGGATCTTGGATTCTAGCTTGTTTTAAAAAATAAATAAATGATGAAATAAGATTAGAAAAGAAGTGTTGATATCGAAAGTTTTGCGGTGGGTCGAGATGGAGCGTAAAACGCACTCGCCCATAAATGCAGGACCGATGTCGAGATGGAGCATAAAATGCACTCGCTGTATAATCTTCGTTTTTATTGTGAAATCTCAGTTGGCTTATGTTGATTACGTGGCCTTTACTTCTCGAGTTATTAGATTCTTAGGGGTGTTCTACACCTAGTGCCCTAAAGTCACATGGCTTGGGAGTCACTGATCAAAAGCTCATTTATGGGTAGTTCTGTATAGCCTAAGGTAATTAAATACTGTCCGAGTCAGATTTCATTATCGGCATGCTAGAGCTTTTTGATCTTGTCCTGCATTTGCGTCTTGTTCTTAATGCTTGTTGAATGTTTAAGTTGCGGAGTTTGCTGGGTTTTAACAATTGACTGTGTGAACTTAGTTGAGCTATGATTAGTCAGGACGGTTGGTCTTCACACACGCACTTAGAATGGATCGAATACAGTCTTATGCTTGAAATATAATGAACCCTTACTTATTCCCGTGTTTGACTTACTCTTTGGGAGTAACTTATTTAGAGATTCGTAGCCACGATGCTAGTATATATATATAGTCTTTTCACATTCGTAGTGTCTACTGTTATTATTATGTTAGATAGTTTGCTCGAGGACAAGCAAAGACTTAAGTTTGGGGGTATTTGATGATTGGGATTTAAACCCGCGAATCGGAAACTTTATGACTTAAATGCTTGCCTGAAATCGTAGTTTTTTATGTAGTTTTATAGAAATATAGTGTTATTGTGTTTAATGGTTGCATTGCAGAGCTTCACAGTGTTTTTGGCAGCTTTAAAAGGGCAAAATAGTCTTTTTGCTCTTGCTTCATGCCCTTACAGCCAAGGCCGAAGCTTAATGGCATGGCCAAGTAGCGCCATGCCCCATGTTGACATAAGCTGGCATACCTGGCGCCACTCCTCCTCCTTTGGCTCCTTCACGTTGTTGTGTGAGCTCCGCGTCCGATTTCTCATGTGGCGTCGTGAATACCACTCAATACATGGTGGCCGTAGCATGGCCCGCCACCTCCGATTCTGAACAATCAAGTCCTTTATTTGACCTAGCGAGAGAGGGGAAAAGGGGATGAAAAAGAGGAGGCGGCAGCTTTGAAACCAGACACAACATACATACAAGAAAATAGCTTAGGGAGAGAAGGAAGAAGCTTGGAAAAGGGAAGATCAATTGCTCTCCATATTTCAGACTCCGCGCGTAAAGAAAAGATTTGGCAGAAGAAAACTTCTTCATAAAGGGGTTTTTCTTATTCCAAATTTCCTATTCTTTGTATTTGTCTGATAATGGATAGTGTATTAGAAATTTGTGTTAGTTCCATAGTTATGAACTAACTTCATTTTCAGGATTGCAATGTAACCTTTTGAATAGCTTAATCGACTTTCTTTCTCGTTTTATATAATGAAGAATTTTGGAATGGGTTGTTGTATTTTGCTTATAATATCTGATTTCTTGATAAAGAAATTGGTACTGATAGTAATGGAAATTGATAAATGGATATTCTTTATGCGTCTTTAAATTCAACAACTTTTTGTTATGACCTTGACATCTGAATGTGGGCTTAATGTGCCAATAGGATAGACATATCCTTATTTGCCTTGTGCGACCTTGGAAATGTGCTTAATGACCTCGACCCAGTTAGTTTCACCCATAGACATATGGTGTTCTAGCTTGCTAGGGATGTGCATATGACCTTCGACAGAAGATTATGCCTAATTTTGTTCTATGTTGACCATTCCTTGATTCGTTTGTATTGCGGAGAGTTAGAAGATTAGGGGAGTTGTAATCCTATCTTACCTTCCTAGCATAACCAACTTCTCTTAATTAGTTTACTTATTGAAATAGCTTAACCAACAATTACTTTCAATCGTTTAGATAAGTTTAGTAGCGACTTTACCTTAGTATTTGTTTCCGTTAAATCTTTGTCCTCGTGGGTTCGACACTCTACTTTCTTATATTACTTGTTAAGACCGCTTATACTTGCGCGTGTTTTTTAGTTGTAAAATCGAGCAACAGCTACCCTCGTACATACTAGACCGTCGAACCATGTTCTGAATTATGGAAGAAGAGCGTCGTAAGGCTATGCAGTATCTTAATAGGACATTGAAAGGAGTGTACTTGAATTATGTTATGATAAATAATGTGTAAATCCCAAGTGTTATGCAACCTATGGGATATGATGATGATGTCCTGAAACTTTAGTAGTTCAGGAAAATAATGTAGATAGCAGTGATGCTATTGCTATGATGTTTTCAAAGAATTAAGAATGAATAAAAGTTATTATCTTCTTTTATCCAAAGTGTTATGTGTTATGTGGTGATTACTTTTATGGGGGCAAGTTAAGTAGAAATTACTTGAAAAGAGTTGAATAATAATCTAATGAGTGTATTTTTAACAGAAAATGCCTCCAAGACGTCAACCACCCCGTCAGAGAACCACTGAAGGAACCAACAACGATAATGCTGAAGCTAACCTCGTTCAGCAGCTGGTGACGTTACTGACAGGTGCACTGCAGAATCAAACGCAGAATCAACCATAAAATCAAGCTACCACGTTTGAGGACTTCAAGGCGGTTGGACCACCAGAATTCCGTGGGTCCATGAACCCGATTGAGGCACAGACCTGGGTCATGGAGATAGAGAAAGTGTTCGATGTTGTGGGAGTAGGGGAAGATCAGAAGACTGCTTTTGCAACATTTATGTTGAAAGCAGAGGTTAGTTATTGGTGGCAGGCCAATAAAACTTGAGGAGGACCAGGGGTTATGGCTTGGGATAGTTTCAACGAGATGTTCTTCGAGACCTATTTCCCTGAGAGTTTAAAGAGTTAGCTAGAAGTGCAGTTTTTAGAACTAAAGCAGGGAACGATGACGGTGTCGGAGTATGCCGCGAAATTCAATGAGTTGGCGAGGTTTGCGCCATACCAAGTCAGCACAGATGAACGCAAGGCGAAGAGGTTTGAACAGGGACTGAAGCCCTGGTTGTTTAGTAGGGTTTCCTTGTTCCAATTGAAGAAGTTTGCAGCCGTGATGGAAAAGGCAATTCTCGTTGAAGGTGGAGGCGAGGCTGTAACTAAGTTCAATCAGGAACAGAAAAAGAAGAAGAATGAAGTGGAGGTTAAGAATGGAGGTGGTGGTAGTGGGAATGGTAATAATAATCTAAAAAGAAAGTGGAATGGAAATGTGGGGGCTGGGAATCAGCAAGGTAACCAACAGAATAAGAAGTTTGAAGCATGTGCTACATGTGGGAAGTTTCACAAGGGTGTATGCTTAATGGGGAAACATGTATGTTTTAACTGTGGCCAGGAGGGTTACATCGCCCCAAATTGCAATCAACCTAAGAAGAACATTTGCTTCACTTGCGGGTCCAAGGATCACTTTGCTCGTGAATGCCCTAAGAAGAGATCTGGTGAGGCAAATGGAAACAAGGGAAGTGCTAGTGGAGGTGCGCTGCCTATTGCTGGGCCAACATCAACCAATAAGCCCACAACAAGACCCTTCAACATGACTGTGCAAGATGCTGTGCAATCAAAAGATGTGGTGTCAGGTATTATCCCAATCAATGATATTGATGTTTATGTATTATTTGATTCGGGTGCTACTTGTTCATTTCTATCTGATGAATTTTCTATGAGATTAAGATTGCCTAGTGAAGAATTGAATTTCCCTTTAAACATAGAAATTACAAATAAGGAAGTAATTCATGTTCGGTTCGTATACAAGAACTGTGGGGTGAATACTAAGGGAAATATTTTGATGGTAGATTTAATTCCGATTAGGCTTGGAGAGTTTGATGTTATTTTGGGAATGGACTGGTTGTTCAATTGTGGAGCAATAATTGACTGCCAAAAGAAATGTGTAAACCTTATGACTCCGTCAAAGGTAGTTTTCAATGGTAGTAAATTGCCTAGAGAAATGAGATGTCTGACGATTATGCAGGCCAAGAAGTTATTGAGTCAAGGCTGTGTGGGTTATTTAGCTTACATAGTCGATACTCAGAAAAAGGGTGCGAAATTAGAAGACATACCAGTGGTTAGGGAATTTGTGAACGTGTTTCCGGAGGATTTGCCAGGACTTCGGTCTGATATAGAAATCGAGTTCATGATCGACTTAGCACCAGGAATCGCTCCGATATCGAAAGCCCGTACAGAATGGCTCTGGTAGAGATGAAGGCGATGGTACAAGCTGCGAGGAGGAGTTTGTTGGACAAGAAATACATTCGGTAGAGTGTGTCACCATGGGGAGCACCGGTGTTATTCGTAAAGAAGAAGGATGGGTCAATGTATCTTTGCATTGATTATAGGGAGTTAAACAAAGTCAGTATTAAGAATAGATATCCATTGCCGAGAATAGATGACTTGTTTGATCAATTAAATGGTGCTAGATATTTCTCAAAAATAGATTTGAGAAGTGGGTATCACCAACTGAAAGTAAGGAAGGAGGATGTACCGAAGACGGCATTCTGAACTCGGTATGGATATTACAAATTTTTGGTGATGTCTTTTGGTTTGACAAATGCCCTTGCAACGTTCATGGATTTGATGAACATAGTGTTTAAACCATTTTTAGACAAGTTTGTGGTTGTGTTTATCGACGATATTCTGGTGTACTCTAGAACTCAAGAAGAACACGTGGAAAACTTACGTCTAACGCTAGAGACGCTAAGAAAGGAAAAGTTGTACGCGAAATTCTCTAAATGTGAATTCTGGTTAGAACGTGTACAATTTCTTGGGCATGTAATTGACAAGGATGGAATTTCAATGGATCCATCAAAGGTCGAAGCTGTGATAAATTGGGAACAACCAATAACTCCATTAGAAGTAAGAAGTTTCTTGGGATTGGCAGGGTATTACAGACGTTTTATCCAGGATTTCTCCAAGATTGCCACTCCGTTGACAAATTTGTCGAGGAAATCTGTAAAATTTGTTTGGACGGAGAAATGTGAAGGAAGTTTTCAGGAATTGAAAAAGAAACTAAGTATGGCACCTGTGTTGTCATTACCCGGATAATCTGAGAAATTTTGTGGTGTGTCGGTGATGCTTCCCACAAAGGATTAGGATGTGTCCTTATGCGAGCGGAAAAGTCATCAGCGTATGCATCAAGGCAATTGAAGGACTACGAAAAAGGGTATCCAGACTCATGATTTAGAGTTGGCGGCGGTTCATTTTCTTTAAAAATATGGAGACACTATATCTACATGGAGAGAAATGTGAGATTTACAGACCATAAGAGTCTAAAGTACATTTTCACTCGAAAGAAAGACTGAACATGCGTCAAAGGAGATGGATGGAATTGATAAAGGATTATGATTGTGAGATCTTTTATCATCGAGCAAAGCAAAGCGTGGTTGCAGATGCCTTGAGTAGAAAAAGCGGAGAAAAGTTGATCTTTCATTAAGCGATAAGAAGGAGCTTATTACAACAATGTCAAGGTTAGAGTTGGAAATCAAATTTCCAAAAGAATCGATGAAAAATTATACCGGATGGAAGCCGGTCCAACTTTCTTTGGACAAAGTGAGAAGCGCTCAAGCGCAAGATGAGAAATGCGAGAAAAATAAGAGAAAGCGTGGTCGAGGAAAAGAAGGAAATATAAGGTTGATCTGGGTGGAATCTTTGAGATTCGAGGGGCGAATCTGGGTTCGATAGTACGGATATTAAAGAGGACATCTTGACAGAAGCTCATGACTCGAGATATTCGATCCATCCGGGAAGTACGAAGATGTATCAAGACTTGCGGCGACATTTTTGGTGGCCAAATATGAAAAGAGACGTTGCAGAATGCGTTGCAAAGTGCTTAACATGTTACAGAGTCAAGGCCGAGCATCAAAGGCCAAGCGGATTACTTCAACCATTGGAGATACCAGAATGGAAATGGGAACATATCACAATGGATTTTGTGGTAGGTCTCCCACCGACTCAGAGAGGATACGATGCGATTTGGGTGATAGTGGACAGATTGACAAAATCTGCACACTTTTTGCCAATAAAGATTAGATTCAATCTTGATCAGCTGGCAAAGTTATATGTTAAAGAGATCGTGACGAGACATGGAGTTCCAGTGTCAATTGTGTCTGATAGAGATCCGAGGTTCACATCAAACTTCTGGAAGAGATTACAAGAATGTATGGGAACACAATTACGAATGAGTACGACATATCATCCGCAAACATATGGCCAAAGCGAATGAACGATTCAGACATTGGAAGATATGCTGAGAGCATGCGTCATGGATTTCAAAGGAAGTTAGGATGAACAATTACCGTTAGTAGAATTTACCTACAATAACAGTTACCATGCAAGCATCGGCATGCCCTCTTACAAAGTATTATACGGCAGAAAGTGCAGAACTCCACTGTGCTGGGATGAAGTCGGTGAACGTCAACTGTTAGGACCAGAATTGATACAACAAACTGCTGAGGTTGTCAAACTCATCGAGACAAGATTTATATTTGCTCAAGATGACGGAAAAAAGAAATATCTTTATTCAACATGAGACAAGATCGTGCATTCGATGTAGGAAATTATGTTTTCCTAAAAGTTTCTCCTTGGAAGGGAAAAATTCGATTTGGTAAAAAGGGGAAACTAAGCCCGAGATTTATCAGACCCTTTGAAGTACTGTGAAAAGTTGGAGAGGTGGCTTACGAGGTAGCTCTACCTCCAGAATCGTAAAACATTCATAATGTTTTTCACGTTTCGGTGTTACGACCATATAAATCTGATTACAAGCACGTGATCGAGTACGAACCATTGCATTTTGAAAAAGACTTGTCCTATGAAGAGGTTCCTATCCATATAGTCGACAGGAAAGAACAAGTGCTCAGAAATAAAGTGATACCTTCTATGAAGGTAATTTTGAAGAACCACAATGTCGAAGAGGCTACGTGGGAACTCGAAGCTGAAATGATGAAAAATTACCCTGAGTTATTTGTTTAATCTGTGTCTTCAATTTTGGGGACAGAATCTTTGTAAGTAGGGGAGAATTTGACGAATGAATTATTTGAATTGTGATTCCGGGGATAAAATCCTTGTAAGGAGGGAATGATGTAACATTCCAGAATTTTTAATTGTTATATTAAATATTTATTGAATTATTTAAGTATTTAATGGATGTGTTTATTGTTAAATAAATAATTGTTCAAATTTGATTCAATTTGATTAACTATTTGTTAAATAAATAATTAAGAAATTAATTATTTTATGCTAATTTAATTTAATTATTAGGTTAGAGAGTTTTGATTAATTGAATTATTATTCTTTTTATTTGAAATTGTAATTAAAAGATGTGTTAGTTGATTAAATAAAGTTATAATTATATAGAAAATTATAATTTTGTGGTATTGGTTTATGTGATGTAGTAATTTAATAAATTATTATAAAGTGCGACAAATAACCTTTTATAAAGTAGTTAATAAAATAACTTAAAGGAGTTTTAATTCAGTTTTGCCAAACAAGGCCTAATGCCTATTAAGTCTTTAATCTAATTGTGTTTTACCAAACAAGGCATAAGGGTTAATTGATTATTTTTTTTTTGTTAGCCAAACAAGCCTTATGGCTTTTGGTTTTCAAAATGAAAATAACTGATGTAAGTTAAATTAGTATTATATTATATAATTAATATATATTATATCTTATATGCGTTATATTCTAAGACGTAAGAATAGAGGAGAGAGGTAAGAAAGAAGAAAAGAAAAACTCAAAGGAAGAAGAAGAAGAGAAGAAGAAAAGTGAGAGAATCCTAGAGAATTGGGAGTGAAGAGGAGAAAAGCTTGACAATAAAAGAGATAGTATCATCATATTCTTCAAGGTATCATCCTACTCTTTTAATTTTTAAAGGTTTAGTTTTTTTCTCTTCCCTAATTCTCTGTAAAATCCTTGTGTAAGGATAAATTATTTGTTATGTATGTGATTTTATATGATAATCTAGCGTTGTTAAACTATTTTCTAAAGCTATAATTGAGAATAGTCCATAAATTTATATTATGTATATGGTTGTGAGGAAAAACTATTTTTACAGATAGTTTTTGTGTATATGTATATTGTTTGGTTTAAGGTAGAAATTAAGGATTTATTTGTTGTTTAGTTGATAAATTGATTAATGAATGTGGTAGAGTATGTATAAACTTTGATAAAATGCTTTGAATTAACTGTTTTGGTTGAAAAACAAAATCACAGTGTTTAACTTTCATCAAAAACATCAAAAAGTGAGTTTTTATCAAAAACAGTAAAATTGTATGTGTTAAATTCGTTGTTTATATTGTTTTATAAGTACAAACATGTTTACAATCTTTGAACTATGTTTATGTGAAGTCTCTATATGAATTACATGTTAATTAGACTGTTAGAAAGGAGCTTGTAGGGCAAAATTGGCTTTTATTCATATTGTTACAAGTCGCACATCGATCGAAAGCTATGACAAGCATAAATAAGATAAACTCCACGCATGATCTTGATACCGGTAGTATTATTAATCGTGTGTGAGCCATCCTCACCACTACGTGCCGCACCACAATATAAAGCTGTGTGGCACCGCAACATGAAGTTAGTAGAATGGTCTGACAGTGTACTTTTTGTACTCGAAATTTGAAGGAAATTGTGATGTGATAATAGTAGGACTGTAAAATGTTGATTTTAATGTTTCTATACCTAGAATGAACATGTTATTAACAATTAAATTGTTTTGTAACTTGATTATGTGATTAAAAATCCAATTTTTATTCTTTAAATGATGAACGTACTTAGTTATGTTTGTAAAGTGGTAATGGCTAACTATGTCCTGATGACATATGTTTATAGGATATTGTGATTCAAATTGATTCAGTTTAGCCTACGAGCAAGGCAAGTTCCCTAATCTATTATCTTGTTGAATCAATTATTGTTTCTAATTCGATTACCTTATAAATGATGCAAGCTTTCTAAACTTTGATTTTTTTTTGAACAAGTTATTCTTGTATTTAACTTGTTGTTTAGCATGCACAATTATACATAATAATGTTGAACAGTTTTATCGTTCAAATTGCTACGCATGCTTAGTATTCTATTTTTAATAACCTTGGCTTAACATTGTTCAAGCAAGGTGTGTTATAGTTATTCAAGTTGTATGCTATTAGATTATTCCTAAAGCATGACTTTAATTTACCATTTTGATTCAATTACGATTATTCTATAGTATGATGTTATTGGTTTTATTCAACTAATCCTTAGTTGATGTTCGTTGAATTCCAAATTACCCTGAAATGTATCCAAACCAAACTCACTTTGGTGCGGACTTGTACTCCAAATACTAAGATGAACAACCCTATTATTATTAGGGGACCACTTACGCGTAGCGTTAAATGTTTGTGCACAATACATGGTACGAAGGGCTGATCCCCCTAAGTACGAGGAGTCCTTATAGTCTTATGACTGTTAAAGTTGGAGTTGAAAGATTACTTACAACTGTGGACATAGTTCATGGTCTTATGACCCTCAGTTATATTTATTCCACATTTTGGATTTCAGTTCATGTTTATCATTGTTAGAGTACCGTTCAGTCTTGATGAGCCTATCATGGGCAGTTATTATTATTATACTCATGTTGATTCCTTATTGTTTCAAGTGAGCTTTGTTTGCTCACTCTTGCTTATATAACTATTACAGTTAAAGATGAGACGGTTGATGTACCTAGCACCAGTAAGGGAAAAGGAAAGATGAACAAGTACTAAAGACTTGTAATATGATATTTTATTATCAGTTTTAATTGAATGGTTGTAATGAAGTTTATTTATTTTCAGCATTTGAATGATTTTATTTAAAGGTTAGACAACCTGGGAGATTTTTTTATTATGTAACCCTTTAATGGGAAAGGTTTTATTTATCCAGTTTTATTGTGATTGGGTAGTTATATATGATTGTTTGATTAAGTGAACACCAAGTCCTGTGGGATTGAAGTACCTGGGTTTGGGGGTGTCACACATACTAATCTTCGTACTATACTCGTATAATAACTAATATTATACTCGTATTTCTCACGCATAATAACTCTAGTTATTATACGAAATCATTAAATTCTCAGAACTCACGTTCCCTAACCCTTGGGTTTTAAGTCCGCAGGCAAAAACTTCGTTTTTGCCATAAATGAAATATTATTGAATATTCCGTCTCGTCTTAGAATTCTATCGTTACGCGTTTCTCGAAAATTCAAAATAAATCTCTGAGCAGAAACAGATGAATAGTGCCTATTTCGTCTTTTCCCCGGAAATATTTTTATTCCCGGAAAATTTTTATTTTCATCTTAAAAATTCTTACTCGTTCAGTCTAGCTCGTAACCAGAATCCTCTCGATTAATAATCATTCTAGGTTATAGAATGATTAATAAACACCTAGCACATAATAGTATTTATAAAAATTTATTTTATTAATAACTAATTCTTTAAACTTAAATTATGGACAATCCGATTTTCCGGATTGTCACACATGGGAGTACATAGGCAGACATTTTTATGGTCCGGTCTCACCACAGAAAAAAATAAAAAAATCTCTACACCCTTTTCATATACAACTTTAAACCTTTTACACCAGGTTCGAGCTATGCAGACCTGATCTCCCCTTCAATAGGAGTACATAGGCAACCATTCATGGTTCGGTCTTACCCCTACCAAAATACAAAAACTTATTAATGGTACTGGGATCATTCTTTAACCCACCACACTTCACTGTATTAAACTAAAAGATGTAATTACCTGGTCTCCCCACACAAATGGGAGAATCGGCGACCATCTAAGCTGCGATTGAATCCTCAAGGAGAAACACCAATCTTTAAGAGATGGAGCTACTTGGGCTCCCCCATACAAAGGAGTTCTGGTGACAATCTGTGGTGCGATCAACCTCAGAGAGGAAAGACACACTCCTCTCCATAACCACATACATAAACCAGTCCCCAAGACACCAAAAGGTAGGGAATACACACAGATCAACAGATCAATGTTCGTCCATCAAGGGGGAGTTCAGAATACATCAAGATCACATTCCCTGGAGAAACAGTAAAATATTAAGCAAGTAGTAAGGCATAATTAAAAGGGAAATGCATCAAAATATATTTCCCTGCCATATATAATGTTGTTTGATATATACAATGTGTACTGTACATGACAAAAATGGCTAAACTAGTCTGTGCAGGAAAATACAAGCCCATCTATAATCTAGTGGATATGCGTGCTATCAGATCCAACATAACATCTCTCTCCGAAGAAGGGGGGGTAACATTGTGAGCTCCTGCCCAAGGGTATCAACACGAGCTAACAGATCCATATCCAACTGCATGGTGACACTATGCTAATCAATATAGGTGCTCATCTCTGTAATGATATCAGTAGTATGAGACCTCAATGCAGTACTATCTGTAACAATGACATCTTGAGCAGATATAACACCATCCCACTCAATAATAAATGCATTTCTAGATGATCTAGCCTCATCCTGCTCAATAATAGCAATATCTCTATAAGTTAAGTCATCATCTCTCTCTAATAGAGCGACATCTCTCCCATCAAGAGCTGTCAACATCAAGGCCCTAGCCTAATCTCTCTTATATGTCGCCAGATGCAGACTCTGCTCTAAATACTCTACCGAATACGGGGTCATAGCAGCAGTAATAGTGGGAGAATTAACAAGAGCCGATGTCAACCCAGCAAATAGCTCCTCCTCAGTGGGAGAATCAGTGTCCTCCATGGGCTCCCCACTATTAAAATTAATCCATGGCACGGTGGATACAACCCTAGCCGATGTGATCTCTGCCTCCATTTATGCAGAATACTTTGTAAAATGGCCTGGATGGCTAACAAAAAACTCAGCCCTCTCACGTTGAGCTCAACAGGAATACACGATGGATCTATCCTCTGCTGACATATGCCGAGAAGGCAAATGTTGACCTGATGCCCCCTCAAAAGGATGAACATCCTGAAACTTGTTGAACTGTGCCATCACAACCAGTGGGTGATACGTGGTAATGCCCCTCAAACCAGCCAGAGGGAGATAATCCATGCCTAATGTATGAGTAATGAAGTTGTAAGGAGAACTAATCCCTAAGCACATCAAAATGTCAAATGGATCCTCAATCCTTGCCAAGAACATCGACCATGATGCAACATCTATACACTCCACTGGCTGAAAGGAGTAAGATATGGATATCTCATGGGAAAAACATTACCCAAGTCGTCGGAAGGTGCCAATAAGTCTCAAGTGTGATATGAACCACACGTACAGTAAGACCGATCCGCTTGTAAATACCCTTGTAGAATTGGTGTGGCAATATGTGGTTGACCTCAATGTCTCTGCCATAATCATCGGTATAATGGTAAGACCCTCCCTGAGAGCTCTCACTGCCATAACAACAATGATGTCCAGATGATCAATATATAGTGGCATGTAAAAATAAGCCACTACACACATCATGAGTACGTCTACTCTAGAAACACGACACTAATCCTTCGACGTGGTGAAATCCCTTAAGTGATACGCATAACTTTTTGCATGGCCAAATCTGTCTATCAAAAAATGCAGGGACACTACATCCTGGACTAGTCTATGCCTCAACTCGGTGAGGGTCATGAATTGTTGGCTCATATCACCGATAGCCATCCGAGCGCAAGGCCTATACAATGGAAAAGCCATCAAACGCTCATACTCCTCTAATGTGGGAGTCAACTCATGGGTCTCAAACTGCTTCCTGTCCGGTAGCTAATGATCTAGTATGCCCTCTATAAAACCCATAGGAACTTAGAACATCAGGAGGGTCGTGGAGTGTTGTAGTAAGTGATCCACAGTCATCCGATCTGGAGGTGATAAACTATCTTACCATGATCTCAAATATGAGGCTACCAATACTGGTAGGGTATGATCAATGCGACTAACTGTCGAAGAAGATATCAATGTGGGCCATATCATAAGATCATCCAGGGGTCAATGCTGAACATCTTTGGACATACATATGCATAACATAACACATGCATGATAAATAATATATGGCAATATTATGTAGGGAATGGAAAATGGCATACATATATTCCTAAGCACATCATCATCTAATACGTCATCTCTGTGTACAGCTGAAAATACGGGGAAATAGGTCACAGACGCCCAACAACTAAAAGAGGCCTATTAAAAGATATAATGAGAATGGAGAAAAGCCACCCAATATCTAATAGAGGCCTATCAAAAGATATAGCGAGAAATACATCAGAAGAAGTTAATGGTGTTGTTGTCTGCATCATCTATCCTGTCCATCTGATGTAACTCCTCCTGAGTCAGTGGATCTCCGCCAAGAGGGATGTCAGGCCTATACAATGGAGGATCTGTGTCGGTAAAGCCATATGGGTCACCTGAAGGGCCAGCCCTAGAGCTGGAAGGATCAAAAGTATCTGCCTCTGAAGGATCTTTGCCCCAAGTACCAGATGAAAAAATGTGCCCGATCTAACTGTTGGGTCAAACTGTCAATCTGCGTCAAATGAGTAGGATCCAGGAACCATATCCCCCATGAACTGAGTGGCATAGGTCTGGGCTCCGATGGTACAAGGGAACCACCAGTAATAAAATACCTCCTGAGTAAACGGACTCTCTGACAATGTAAAGCCGTCAACTCCCATCAACAGGATATCACTGACAGGCGACTACGACACAGGCCAATAACGCCTGCCAAGAGGCAAGATCGGTACATGAATATCTCCTGTAATACTCCTGATAGCGCGCTCTTCCAAATAGAGCTCATATCCTCCATCTATGAAGAGAGGAATCTAACGGGTGGATATTGTAAGTCCCCAACTTTTATTAATAAAGATTAAATTTTCTCGAAATATATTTTTGAATATTATGGTGTTGATATGATATAATGTTATAGTTGCGGGTAATATTTACAAATTTTGTAAAGTAAACAAGTTGTTATAAAATATTCGATTGGTCGGGGAGTATTTGTTTTAACAGGTAATATTCATATAATGGCACAATCATTGAATTATTATTCTTTTTATTTGAAATTATAATTAAAAGATGTGTTAGTTGATTAAATAAAGTTATAATTATATATAAAATTATAATTTTGTGGTATTGGTTTATGTGATGTAGTAATTTAATAAATTGTTATAAAGTGTGACAAATAACCTTTTATAAAGTAGTTAATAAAATAACTTAAAGGAGTTTTAATTGGTTTTACAAACAAGGCCTAATGCTATTAAGTCTTTAATCTAATTGTGTTTTTACCAAACAAGGCATAAGGGTTAATTGATTATTTTTTTTTTGGTTAGCCAAACAAGCCTTATGGCTTTTGGTTTTCAAAATGAAAATAACTGGTGTAAGTTAAATTAGTATTATATTATATAATTAATATATATTATATCTTATATGCGTTATATTTTTAGACGTAAGAATAGAGGAGAGAGGTAAAAGAGAAGAAAAGAAGAAGAAAAGTGAGAGAATCCTAGAGAATTGGAAATGAAGAGGAGAAAAGCTTGACAATCAAAGAGATAGTATCATCATATTCTTCAAGGTATCATCCTACTCTTTTAATTTTTAAAGGTTTAGTTTTTCTCTTCCCTAATTCTCTGTAAAATCCTTGTGTAAGGATAAATTATTTGTTATGTATGTGATTTTATATGATAATCTAGTGTTGTTAAACTATTTTCTTAAGCTATAATTGAGAATAGTCCATGAATTTATATTATGTATATGGTTGTGAGGAAAACTATTTTTTACAGAGAGTTTTTGTGCATATGTATATTGTTTGGTTTAAGGTAGAAATTAAGGGTTTATTTATTGTTTAGTTGATAAATTGATTATTGAATGTGGTAGAGTATGTATAAACTGTGATAAAATTCTTTGAATTAACTTTTTTGGTTGAAAAACAAAATCACAGTGTTTAACTTTCATCAAAAACATCAAAAAGTGAGTTTTTATCAAAAATAGTGAAATTATATGTGTTAAATTCGTTGTTTATATTGTTTTATGAGTAGAAACATGTTTACAATCTTTGAACTATGTTTGTGTGAAGTCTCTATATGAATTACATGTTAATTAGACTGTTAGAAAAGAGTTTATAGGCCAAAATTTGCTTTTTGTTCATCTTATCGTCAAGTCATCATCGAAGATCTGCAGATTTCACGTAAAGTAATCTTGACTTAGCAAGATTAATTTTGCAATCAAGAAGATGACCGTATGCATGCATCTTGCATGTGACTACCGGTAGTATTATTATCGCGTCATGTTAAGGTTATCCCTACTGCATACAGTAACGCACACTGATATAAACTATGGTATGCCATAACGCGAAGTTAGCGAGAATGGTCCGACGATTGTACTTTTTGTACTCAAAATTTGAAGGAAATTGTGATGTGATAATAGTAGGACTGTAAAATGTTGATTTTAATGTTTCTATACCTAGAATGAACATGTTATTAATAATTAAATTGTTTTGTAACTTGATTATGTCATTAAAAATCTAATTTTTTTCTTTAAATGATGGACGTACTTAGTTATGTTTGTAAAGTGGTAATGGCTAACTATGTCATGATGACATATGTTTATAAGATATTATGATTCGAATTGATTTGGTTTAGCCTACGAGAAAGGCAAGTTCCCTAATCTATTATATTGTTGAACCAATTATTGTTTCTAATTCGATTACCTTATAAATGATGCAAGCTTTCTAAAATTTGATTTTTTTTGAACAAGTTATTCTTGTATTTAACTTGTTGTTTAGCATGCACAATTATACATACTAATGTTGAACAGTTTTATCGTTCAAATTGCTACGCATGCTTAGTATTCAATTTTAAATAACCTTGGCTTAACATTGTTCAAGCAAGGTGTGTTATAGTTATTCAAGTTGTATGCTATTAGATTATTCTTAAAGCATGACTTTAATTTACCATGTTGATTCAATTACGATTATTCTATAGTATGATGTTATAGGTTTTATTCAACTAATCCTTAGTTGATGTTCGTTGAATTCCAAATTACCCTGAAATGTATCCAAACCAAACTCACTTTGGTGCGAACTTGTTCTCCAAATACTGAGATGAACAACCCTATTATTATTAGGGGACCACTTACGCGTAGCGTTAAATGTTTGTGCACAATACAAGGTACGAAGGGCTAATCCCCCTAAGTACGAGGAGTCCTTATAGTCTTATGTCTGTTAAATTTGGAGTTGAAAGATTACTTACAACTATGGACATAGTTCATGGTCTTATGACCCTCAGTTATATTTATTCCACATTTTGGATTTCAGTTCCTGTTTATCATTGTTAGAGTACTGTTCAGTCTTGAGGAGCCTATCATGGGCAGTTATTGTTATTATACTCCTGTTGATTCCTTAATTTTTCAAGTGTGCTTTGTTTGCTCACTCTTGCTTATATAACTATTACAGTTAAAGATGAGAAGGTTGATGTACCTAGCACCGGTAAGGGACAAGGAAAGATGAACAAGTATTGAAGACTTGTAATATGATATTTTATTATCAGTTTTAATTGAATGGTTGTAATGAAGTTTATTTATTTTCCACATTTGAATGATTGTATTTAAAGGTTAGACAACCTGGGAGATTTTTTTATTATGTAACACTTTAATGGGAAAGGTCTTATTTATCCAGTTTTATTATGATTGGGTAGTTAGATATGAATGTTTGATTAAGTGAACACCAAATCCTGTGGGAATGAAGTACCTAGGTTTGGGGGTGTCACTAGTTGGTATCAGAGCCTTAGGTTATGAGCCTTAGGTTCGATAATAATTGATATCTGGAAGTTATATTGACCAATCGGGTAATTAATCGGATAAATGAGCAATTAATTTCTATTAATTCACATGCTTATAACTATGTGTACACATGCATGTACTATTAAATCACATGTATGTACTATTAGGGGAGGTGGTGCAAGATGTATAATACTTGCATGACTAAATTAAAAATAGAGGTATAGATGAATGTATTATACTGTAATTATTTTTTTTCACATGTATAGAACTATTGAGAGACATGATTGTACTATTAATTCACATGATATACTATTAGGGGAGGTGGTGCAAGTTTGATAATACTTGCAGGACTAAATTAAAAATAAAGAAAAAGATGACGGTATTATACTGTAATATTTCGAGCCCCAAAACGTACAATTATCGAAACTATATTTTCGTATAAATAGAAGCTCATTCTTCCTGCATTCTCACCAATTCACTAAGACTCACAAGAGGATTTATAGAGAGAGAAGCTGTAGAGAGAAAGAAAAAGAGAAGTCTGCTACCTCACTATTCCAGTATCCAATCTTCTTACGAGGTAAGGGATATTATTTTGTTCAGTATTCATAGGAATAATATTTTCTTCCATACTTTGTAGTATGTGAGTAATATTATTTCATCTCATATTTCTGATTATACCCTCATCTTGTTAAAGTATTGCTTCTATACTCCGTGAAGTTAGTAGAATAACCTTGAAATTTGCGCTTCATCTATTATCGTTTCACAAGGATATTTTCTGCACATTCTTGTTAAACTTTAAGCTTTTTTCTTGAGAATCATCCATGAGTACTATTCATTTATACGGTACTATTCACAAAAGTACTATTCACGGGTACTATTCACAAAGTACTATTCATGAGTACTATTCACAAATTACTAGTTATGGGCTACTATTCTCGAAGTATTATTCTTGGGGTACTATTCACCTCGAGTACTATTCATGACAAAAATTAATTTCTTTTCGGTCCAAATCATTTTTGATACAATATCATTCTTAAATTTTACTCCACAGAGCAGTAGCATGTTGGCAATTTGAATATTATTGAATTTTGGATAAATTAAATTATAAATCATTAAAAATTTATCCTTTGTTTCTTTTAATTGAATTCTTATATCATTGTCATCATCCTCATGCTTATATTGTGATAAAAGTAATCTTTGGCTTATGTGCATAGATGGACTGTTGATTGGTGTGATTATGACCAGGGATCATTCGGTATAATCATGACCCGTAATGTTACAAATGATGTGGTAAAAGTCCTCATTGGCCTGTAGTTCATTGATGGATAGTTGTTGGTATGATTATGACCAGGGATTATTCGATATAATCATGACCATTGATGATTACATGAATATCCTTGGTCGTGGTGCAGGGATGATTCGATGATGTAGTTTATTTATTAAGCTGAGTCTCAGTGATAAAGTTGATGAAAAACTTTTTAAATCATAAAAGATAGTAGATATCATGCTATACTTGACTCTTCTAATGGATTTCTTGTTCTGCTGCAGTTAAACTGATTGTCTATTATATTCTATTAGTTTAACATTGTTGAAGGCTAACGATAATTTATTTTGCATTATCTTAGTCATAATATTTCTTACTAGGCTAGTTGAGCTCACCCTTTTGCTTTCATTGTTCTCTTCAGGAAATGAGAAAGTAGCCGGGACTAGTCGGGGAACGGAGTGATGGTCCGAGATGGTGTTATAGTAGTCCTCACTATTCTATGAAATAGTGCGATAATAAATATATCGAGGACTCCATTTGAGTTTGAATACTGTCTAGAAGACAATATTCCAGTTAAAACTCTCAACTATGTTTTATCGTATTTTACACGACAGTTGTATAATTAAGTTTGTATTTGTATTCTGTACTATGTAGTTGGCGACTCAAGATGGGTGATGTATACCTATTTTGGGGGCGTCACAGTTGGTATCAAAGCTTAGGGATATGATCCCTGGATGAGATGTGAGACAAGAACTAGGAGGGGAGAGACGGGGAATTCCTTCGCTAGTATGACCTACCTAAGTTTATTTGGTATTTATTTGGTTGATCAGAGTATAGGGATAATATGTGACATGTCAATTAACTCTTGTTTTGTGGCAGTATTTGAAAATGGCATGCAAAAATGTTGAGATACGAAATGAAGCACATGAGACCGTTGAGTCACCAATAATCAATACCCAGGATAATGTGCAATAGGAAGACAATAATCCTCAGATAAACAATAACACCAATGAAATGGTGAACGATGGGATGTTCAGAGGCTTTATGCAATTCATGCAACATCAGGCGAGAGCGGCTCTTGTTCAAAATGCAGGCGGAAACACTGGCAACTCTCGTACGGTCACCGCTAAACAGTTCAAAGATCTGGGACCACCGGAGTTTATTGGAGAGCCAAAACCACTTAAGGCGGAGACCTAGATAAAGCAGATCACCAAGATATTTGATGTCTTGGGATGCTCCGAGGAGCAAAAGGTTCCCTTTCCCACCTTCATGTTATGAAGCGTGAGGCAGATTCTTGGTAGGAATCAAAAGCGTGACTCAACTCGCCGCATTGAAGATATCTTGGGAGAAGTTCCAAGAACTGTTCAACGACAAGTACTTTCCCAAAAGTATTCGAAGGAGGTAGAGTTTATCAAGCTGGAGCAAAACAATATGACTGTGTCACAGTACGAAGCTAAGTTTGCTGAGTTGTCCCGGTTTGTATCTCATTTGATTGATAATGAGGAGAGAATGACGAAGATGTTTCTAAGAGGTTTGAAACCCGAGATACGTCAATACCTCATTTCTCACAAACTTTGCTTGTATTCAGATGTTGTAAATAGGGCTCAGTTATTGGAGCGCGATAATGTGTCAACCCAACCATGAGAGAGCAACCGGCAAATCGATAATACCAGTGGTAGCAGTTATCGAAGCGGTGACAACAAGCCTAGAGGGAATCAACATGCCAGAAATGGTAACCACTTTGGTGGTAATCATGGCCAAGATAATAAGAGTGGACATTTCAAGAAGATGAGATTCAACAATGATGGAAAGTCGTCAGCACCAGCACCCGTTGTTAAGGAAGGAGAACGACCGCCGGTCGTATGTTACAAATGCAGAGGGGAGGGACATATCAGTCCAAACTACGTTATGCAGTCCAAAGCATGTTACAATTGTGGAAGAGAAGGTCACCTAGCCCGATTTTATCGTGCACCAAAGTCAAGTCCAGCTGGAATCGAGGCATCAAAGGCCGTCCCAAATAAGATAAAACTGGTAGTTCAAGGGAGAGCGTTTGTCGTAACCTCCCAAAAAGAGAGGAATCCAAACAAGGTGATCATGGGTAAGCTAATCATAAACTCTAGCGAAGTATATACCTTATTTGATACCGGTTCTACCCATTCTTTTATTTCTCCTACTTGCGCTCAACGTTTAAATTTGACTCCATAGAAATTAGACTTTGACTTATCTGTTAAAACTCTATTGGGAGAAACCTTCATTACATCCACTGTTTATAAGTCTTATTTGATTCAAATTGGTAGCCGCGCGTTACCTATCGATCTTATTTCTTTGAAAATATTTGCATTTGATGTGATTTTAGGGATTGATTGGTTAACTACTCATCATGCTAAAATCGATTGTTTTCGTAAGGTTGTTAGCTTTCATATTCCTAACCAACCTATTATACGAATTCAAGTAAGAAAACCACTAAAGTCAATCACTGTCATATCAAGCCATAAAGCTATTCATTTATTAAAAAATGGATGTCAAGCTTTCTTAGCCCATGTCACTGATTTAAATAAAAATACATTAGATTTGAATGATTTTTCTATTGTTAATAAATTTCCTGACGTATTCCCTGAAGAACTTCCTGGCCTACCCCCAGAGCGTGAAATTGAATTTTGTATCGACCTTGAATCCAGTACAAAACCCTTTTCCAAAGCCCTATATCGAATGGCTCCTATTGAACTTCAGGAATTACAAACTACAGGAATTGTTAGTCATCAGTTTCATTCGTCCTAGTACGTCTCCTTGGGGTGCTCCTATTCTATTCGTGAAGAAGAAAGATGGAAGTATGCGACTTTGTATTGATTATCGGGAGTTGAATCATGTGACCATCAAAAATAGGTACCCGTTACCTCGTATTGATGATCTATTTGACCAGTTGCAAGGCTCCAAATTCTTTTCAAAGATTGATCTTCATTCCGGATATCATCAATTGAAGATTAAAACTGATGACATTCCAAAGACGGCTTCCAGAACTCGGTACGGGCATTATGAACTCCTAGTCATGTCTTTTGGATTGACTAATGCTCCTGCTGCTTTCATGGACATGATGAACCGAGTATTCAAGGAATATTTGGATCACATTGTGGTCGTCTTTATTGATGACATCCTCATATACTCCAAAACCCGTGAAGACCATGAGCAACACTTGAGGCTGATACTCCAAAAGCTTCGTGAAAACAAGCTATATGCCAAGTTGAAGAAATGCGAGTTCTGGCTTGAGGAAGTTGCATTCCTTAGGCACGTGATATCAAATAACGAAATATTTGTTGACCCGACAAAGATTGAAGAAATTCAAAGCTAGGAGCAACCTAAGTCAGTGACTGAAGTACGTAGCTTTCTCAGCTTAGCTAGTTATTATCGGAGATTCGTAGAAGGATTTTCTCGAATCGCTACTCCATTAACTCAGCTGACTCGAAAAGACACAAAATTTAGTTGGAGCAAGGAATGTGAGAAGAGTTTTCAAGAACTCAAGAGGAGACTCATTTCAGCACCTGTTCTGACAATACCATCTGGTTCGGAGGGATTTGTCATATACAGCGATGCTCCAGGCAAAGGTTTAAGATGTGTTCTCATGCAACATGAGAAAGTCATAGCCTATGCCTCACGACAACTCAAACCGGGAACATCCGTTCCAACCCGGAACACACACCGGGAATGTCATCTCAAACCCGGAACACACACCGGGAATGTCATTTCCAATATCAGAGATAACCCCGAGATATGCAGATCAAAAGACTTGCAACAACACTGGAGAGGACAGTTCTATTTCGGCGATAACACCGCGATGCTTAGTTCCAGTTCTAGAGACAACACTGGGAGTAGCAACCCCATCCTTGGTGATAGCCCCAAGGGATGCCATTGCATTTCTGGCGATAACCCCAGAAATGCTTGTTTCAAACACATGCTATCAGCTTCAATCCAGATAACAGTGAGGCATACAAACAAGTAGCCCAATCTCAGATGTGACCCTGAGCAACATTTGCTTTCCGCTTAAACAGGAAATAACCCCGGTGTGGAGTCACAACGTCATCTTACCACGTCAACAAGATGATATCGCAGCATACCAGCAAGTAGTCCAATCTCAGCAGTAACCCTAAGCAACGTATACTTTCAACTCAAACAGGTGATAACCCCGGCGAGGAGTCAAACCTCATCTTGTTCCTTCAACAAATGGCACGTCG
Organism: Panax quinquefolius; assembly: GCA_020205615.1. NCBI lineage: Eukaryota > Viridiplantae > Streptophyta > Magnoliopsida > Apiales > Araliaceae > Panax > Panax quinquefolius. The sequence continues at coordinate 70,855,958 of CM035158.1, read as the reverse complement.
TCTCAACACTTCATACATACATACAATTATGACCCACAAGAACCGAAGAGTGACAATCCCGAGTGACTATTACGTGTGGCAGTACTTTGGATAGAATTTGGAGCTTGAAGACCATGGGCATAGACCCCTCTTCCTGACTTCGTACAATCTCTAATCCATGTTATTACGTAACTCTCTACACCAGCGGTCCGAAGAAGTACAGATATACTTCGTTTGGATGCTCGGATTGAAGTTCTGCAAGTTCGAGCGGATATTACAGTGCATGAGTGCACGTACTACGAGACGACGGGACCCGCGAGGTTCGGATCCACCACGACCAAATTGGTACAAGCTGCCGCTGTAAGTATACCTCACAGGGCCATCCGATCTATATATACAAGGCTTTGGGTCACCATTTGAGAAGAGAGAGAGAAGGAAAAAGCGAGGAAGCCCCTGTCCATTTTACTCTGATACACATCTTTTGAGTGTTTCCTCTTCTTTAAACACTAGTTAGCTCACATATAGCTATCTTTTATCCGGTGGGAGCTGAGTGTTTATCCATTTAAAGTTATAGAAGTCTACTTTGGCAGCCCACTATAAGACTTCTTACATTTTATAAAGCCTTCTTCTCATATAACAACACACATATATCAGTGTACGTTGAGAGTCGTGTGAGTGTGTTTTGCAGGACTTTCTATCAAGTGGTTTTCATTTTGTCTCTGTATATATATACTAATATATGTATATATTTCATATATATGGACTAACATTATCGAGTTATGCCTCGATTGAGCCTAGACTTCGGTCTTGAGCGTTTAATTACTTATATATATATATATATATATATAAATTGTGGTCAGACTCTATCTGATGAGCCTGGATTTTACATCCTGTGCGTTTATTCGCTTATATATACATATATATAATTGATGTCAGACATATCCGATGAGCCTGGATTTACATCCATTGCGTTTACTGCTTTTATATATATATATTTGTACATATATATATATATATATATATATTTATATTTTTTTTCCTGCCTGGAGTTTACTTCGTGGCAGTTGATCGCTTTTATAGCTTTATTTACATTTTGCCCCGCCTAGAGTTTACTTCGTTGCGGTTGATCATGTCCATATATATATATACCGCTTTTATATATTTATATTTCCGATCTCCCATGGAGTTGCTTCGTTGTGGTTGATCAAGTCTGTATATATATATATTTATAGCTTTTATATATATATATATATATCTGCTTACTGCTTTCCATACAAATTGTAGTATCATGTGAGCCTAGGAATCATGTGATCACATGTTCAGTTTACTGAATCTAGATTCAGTTCCCATGATGAACATTTTTTAGCTTTAAGCAACTTGTACATTATTTTACAGTGTCTCATGAATTTCCTTGGATGGCTGTCATGCCCATGAGGAGTTCGGCACTGCTGTATATTATTTTCTTGAGAATGCTTCATTTCTCGAAAATAAAAGCAAACAAGCCGGACATTTTAATAATAAAATGGAAGTATGAAAAGGTCTCAATTCCTATTGAGCACAAGGTTTGAAAAACCTCTTTTACCAAACTTTATTTATAAAATCTTGGTTAAAACTGAATTTTCCTATAAAATTCAAACCTTGTGTATATAGGTGCGAACGAGGCCTTGCACTACTTTGAAATAATTGCACATTGATCCACACACACACACACACACACATTCATATAACAATTTCTTTGAGAAGTGGCAATCACCGTGGTAACACGGATGTCGGGGGGTGCCTAACACCTTCCCTTCATATATTCAAGCCCCCGGACCCAAAATGAATCTCGGTTTCATAGACCCGTTTAGTAGTGTCAAATCACTGGGTCAATGTGCAAACCTTTTCGAATGCGTTGGTGCAACCAGTTAAATACACCAACTGGCGACTCTTAAAGTCCAATCATCGACCTTATACATGTCAGACCTTTTTCACTTGTTTTTTTAAACAAATCTCACATTAACATGAGAACACCAAAGAACAAGTAACGAAAAGGGACACTCAAAAATCCTGACGTCGACACCCTAATTTATAATTAGCTCTTTGATCCTATGTTAGTTTTGTTGTTTAAATGTTTAGATTTATGTATTAGTATGTTAGAAAGTATGTTAGATTGGTAGAACATGTTTCATAACATCTAGATGCCTTAATTAAGTGTTTTAAGAAATCTGGAAATTTTGAAAACTAAGTCTGACAGCCGAATGTCAGGGCCTATAGATTCATATGTGTTTATGTTTGGTCTGTTAATTGTTTGGTATTTGTAGCCTGTTAGTAGGTCTTTAATCTGGAAAAGAAAACAGGTTCATTTGAACCATATATTTCAAGTTATAAGTGGTCAAAGTGGGTAGACCGTTCATGGATTGTAGTTTTATGGGTTACCTAGAAAACTCAAGAACAGTCGAACCGACTACTTTGACCAAGCTTTTTAATCGCCTTCTATTTATTGTTTTTGTTAAGTATTGTTATAGATCTATACCCTGTTATATGTACTACATATACATGATCTCAGATTTCTAAAACAACTAATAGGATTACTAGAATTAATGGTCAAAAGTCGTTGACCGAGCTTGACCAAGTTTTCTAGGTTGCCTAGAAAACTGAAGAACACGAAGAACAACGTTTGGCTGTACTTTGACAGCATAATTAGAGACCTTAGAGTTATGCTTTGTTCATGTTAATGTTATATATATGTACCCTGACATATATACTACATGTTACAACAAACACCATGCACATCTAATACACAGAATCACAGATATACAAGCCATAAAACCGTTGACCGGCCATGACTACTGTCCTGGGTTACCCAGAAACTCAAGAACAGCCGTGACAGTGACTTTGAGCCTCTATAACTTCTTGTTATATGTAGGTTAAAGCCTAAATTTTGATTCATGTTATACTACTGTATGAGTACTACAACAACAACTCTTGACCAAACCAAAAATCATGATCAGTAGCTTTTTATTTAGTGGTCAAACTGGTCACTCGACCATGACCAAACTCGTCCGTAACTCAAGAACACCTCTGATGACACTTCACATCGCCACCGAAAGGCTTTAATGATGCATGAAATTGTTTTTCTAAAATAAATTATAAAAATTAGAAATAATTAATAAATAAATATAAAAAGCAGCTTTTAAAAATTATATTAGATAAATATAATTAAATTTCGATATTTTTTACATAAAATTAGTAATTATTTTATTTTATTTAGATATTATTAATAATTAATTTATTAATAAAGAAATTAGAATAATTATTTATAAATATTAAATAATTATGGAAAAATATTATAAAAATTATAATAAATGAATATAAATTATTTAAAAATAATAATCGATGTTTTTTGTAAAATTTGAAGTAATTATTAATTACCTAAAAATAGAAGTAAATGATTTAAAAGAATAAATAAATGTTTTAAATACTTTAAAAATTCTAAAATGTATTATAAAGGATAACTAAATTATCTAGAAATATAATAAAATTTTATAAATAAAATTTAGTGCATTTATCAACTTATTTGATATTCGGTAAAGGTATTAAACACCGAAACCTTATTTAATCTAACCCGTTCATATGTAAATGATATATTTGAGTATTATTATAATTACTAATGTGTTAGAATTATATATATAAACTTCGTAGGTATTGTTAACATTTGAATAACATAACTTGACTGATCTACGCTCAGGCAAGTTTCCTAAACCCTACACTTATATTTTGAATTTTCTATATATTATACCAAACCTAAACTTGAATTTCCAAATTATTGAAAAGTTATTGCTATAGTTTCAGTATAACTAAGAAATGAATTGTTTATTCATATGATAATGTTTATTGAGCATAAACTGTTGTGTCAAACAAAATTGTTTTGGTAAGACATCGTTGGGTATCCCATAAGGGATCGTGATATGGTCAATGAATATATTGATACTAATGTTGGGTGTGTTTGAGCACTAGTAGGATGAGATGCATACTCCTAGGATGTTGAATAGGCTGATCCCCTATCTCATATCTGAACAAAATTTCTATGTCTGTGTGACTGACAGAAATAAAGAAAAATTCCAGAAATGGTTGAAATATATAGAAATCCAGGAATGGTAACAACTATCAGTCGAAATTTGAATTGTTGTATTTCTTCAAATCATATATTGTTATAAATACAAAACTTGCTGAGCATATCATGGCTCACCCTTGCGAATTATTCCCTTTGCAGTTTTAGATGGTAACCCTGGAACATCTGGAGTAGATAAAGGGAAGCGTCCCTATTTAGCTTAGATTATATTCTTGCCTATTTGAATTCCTTGTAATAAGAACTCGTTATGAGAATCATGTAATCAAATTTTAATATTATATATATAACATCTTTTATTTTCGCAACCGTGTTTTCTTACATATATAGATGTAAAATAGACTTCTTCAAATCTAGTTGAGATTCTTGAGATCTATTTATCTGAGTGAGGGTATTAATAGCATTGACTGTTCATGTTGTTATTGATACTCTGGATTTCAGATAAATAGTTACTATCGATACAATAGTATCAATCGCTGGCTTAAACTATACATCTAGGTGAGGGTATTAGTAATATGGACTATTCATGTTATTACTGGTACTCTAAATTTTGGATAGATAGACTCTAGTCACAGATACAGTTCATATATTCAAGTGAGCGTATCCAAACACAGTAACAGTTCTCTTGAGAATTACCATCTGTTATGGGATACTGTGAATCATGAATCTATGAGAATTATATCTGATAGTCCCTCTATTTAATGTAATAATTTAATCAGATACCATGGGTGTATAGATTTAAATGCATTATGTTGATTCACTGTAAACACCATATCGGATACCATGTGAGTATAGATATGGGGGTGTTACAAGCAGTGATAGATCCAATCCCCATCAGAAGGCATGAGAACAGACAGTCATCACATCCCGTTGAAAGACGGTCCAATAAACCACATTCATCATACATTTGAATCATGCTACATTACATTGCATCATGATTATCTTGTCATATTTTAAGTGTGTAGTATTCTTTATCCTTTTCATGCAATTATATTGCATGAATATGATAAAGATGGGCATCAATAGACACTCGAAATTTCTGTATTTCTTTTACTAACCTTGCAGGAGGGTATAATTGTCTTCCAGAGACAACCCTATAAATTAAATTAGCTCAATCCTGGAGACAACCCTGGGATACACATTTTTCCATTTAGGAGACAACCCCAAGATACCTAGTTCCAGTCTCGGAGACAACCCTTGTAGTTTCAGTTCTAACCTCGGAGATAACCCCGAGGAATGCATTTATAGTTCTGGAGATAACCCTAGAAAAGTCTGTTCAAAACCCCAAAAGTCAGCTTCAACCTTAGAGATAGCCCCGAGGCACTCAATCCCAACCCCAGAGATAACCCCGGGAGGTCAGGCATACCTCAGAGATAACCCTGGGGACCTTCAGTACTCACAGAAGCCCAATCACAAAGATAACCCTGAGCAACAACTACTACATCAGCCCAGAGCCAGAGATAACCCCAGTGAGGGGCAAAATCATCATTTTGCCACCTCGATTCCACATTCAATCCGTCTCAACAACATTTCAACCCACATTCTACACAGAAGTATCCTACAAGAACCATAGCTCAAAATCCTGGGTGACTACTGCACAAGATGTCATTGTGTAGCTCACGATAACAACGTTTCAGAAAGGTATTATACACTTTAATCAAATGTCCAAATTGAAAGTTATGAAGGTTCAAGCAGACAACGCATTACATACATGTACATACTTGAGACAAAGTCGCCCACAGAGGCAGGGAGTAACCCAGGTACCTTAGTGGACTCATGGCCTACAGCATGGTACACTGTGGCTCCCCCCTGTAAATAGAGGGCTTGGGGTGACCATTTTTAAGGGAGAAATGCGAGGAAGCCCTGGCCATTTTGCTTTGTACACACTTTAAACTGAGCGCATTCTCTTTCTAAACACATGTGAGCATGTGTTTTGCTATATTTTACCAGTGGAAATTGAGTATTCATTCATTTAAAGCCATCTGAAGTCTTCTTGGCAGCCCACTGTAAGACAGCTCACATTTTTAAAGCCTTTCTCCATTTTTACTTACACATAATTATTCACGTTGAGAGTCGAGTTCTGTGCGTATTGCCGGACCGTCAATCAGTGGCTTTTATTGCTTTCATATATATATATATATATATATATATTATCGAGTTATGTCTCGAGTGAGCCCGAATATAATATTTGAAACATTTACCGCTTTTATTCTCGAACTTTGAATACTCGAATGAGCCTGGATAGACACATCCGTTGCATTTACGTCTTATATATATATATATATATATCTCGAATTTGAATACTTGAATGAGCCTGGATAGACACATCCGGTACGTTTTCTACTTATATATATATATATATATAAGCAAACATATACATATGTATTTACATTTCAGTCAGGTCTGGAGATCACTTCGTGGCCTGGATAGACATATATATATAACTGTTCACAGCATTTTGCACATATTGCTTCATCATGTGAGCCTAGGAATCATGTGATCACAAATTCAGTTCTTGAATCTAGATTTGATTTCCATGATGGACATTTTCAGCTGCTACTAGCTTGTAAATTATTCATGGTGTTTGAATATCCTTAGATGGCTTTCATGCCCACAAGAAGTTCCGCACTGCTATGTATATTATTTTCTCGAAGATGCTTCGCATCTCGAAAATAATATAAGCAATCAAGCCAAACACAGAATAAAATGGAAGTATCAAAGGCCTTAATTACTGTTGAGCACAAGGGTTTGAAAAACCTGTTTTACAAAACATCATTGTTATATCTTGTTAAAATTGAACTTTTATACAAAATTTAAACCCTTTGTATATAGGTGCAAACGAGGCATAAAACTAATTCCAGACAATAGTAAATAAACCTACACACGCATTCAGTTAAAAGTTTAAATTGAAAAGTGGTGGTAATCGTGTCACCACCGAAGTCGGTGGGTGCCTAATACCTTCCCTCCGCTTAATCAAGCCCCCGGACCCTAACGAATCTCAATTTCACAAACTTGTTAAGCAGTGTTACATCACTAGGTCTATGTGCAAACCATTTCTCGGTTGAGTTGGTGCAACCATTTAAAAATACCAACTGGCGACTCTTACAGTCAAATCGTCAACATATACATGTCAGACCTTTTTAAACTTGTTTTTTTCAAAAAAATCTCACCTAACATGAGAACACCAAAAGACAAGAACATAAAGTGACAAATAAAAATCCCAACGTCGATATATACCTTATCTGATCAATATTTGATTATTAATTATATACTGCACATACCAATACTCGTATATACAATTATAATAATTGTATTAATCATCAAAGCCTTATCCGTAATTAGGGTTAGGGTTTTCATTAGTTGTTCCCTATAACTTCACTTATATTTCTTAATTAATAAATAATTTGACTATCTTGCTACATTCATATCACACATGCTCATCATAATAATTATAATCAATACTAATATTAAATATAAAAAATTCATAAAAATACAATCGTTTAAAATTCAGGGTCCTGACATTCTCCCCTCCTTATAAGGATTCCGTTCCTGAAATCACTATTTCTTTACATTCAAATTATGTCTAGTACTTCATCTAATCTTTTCGATCCCAATTCAGAGCAAAAATACGTACTTAACTCAAGTCTCATTCGACTTAGCATAGCTCATATTTACCTATTTATATTTAGGTATCAACTCACAATAATACTCTATTAATAAGTTTTGCATTTTGTGCTTTTTCTCTCGATTTACCTTGAAACCTCTAAGATTTACCATAGACCACATAATCATACTTACGTTCTAATATCTTTTAAAGTTGTATCATCAATTCCTTCATTCCTTTATATACACAATTAATTTATGACTCATATATTAATATGTGACTCAGATCCGTAAATAGAACAACCTCACAATGATATCTACCCAATAATACGTTCACAATTATATTATTGAGCAAAATCTTTACCTGTCACTACCTCCTTCGCAGCCACTGCATCTTGAACCGTCATGTTTAAAGTGCTTGTTGTTGGTCTTCTCGGCTGCACAGGTCCTTTGATCATCAATGTTCCGTTTCTGGGTCATTTTTTGTTGCTTCCCTTATCCCCATTCTTCTTAGGGCAGTTCCTGTAATGACACCAAAATTCATACAATTCATCTCTTAACTTTGGTTGTTAGCAATACGTCTAACTTCTACTTCTTACATCATTAATTGATGTTAAACTTAATAAAATGCGGAATAATTGAAACTTTTTTGTCTTCTTACTTTAATTCCCTGAATCACAAACTTTATCATTTACACATCTCAGAATCAAGTTTATTTTATAATTCACTTCATCAAAGTTATTATATAAAATTTTACATCTCAGCTCGATATCCCTTATACATTTGGTAGCTCAAACTTTACAACTAAATATGAAGTTTCACAACATAGATTATCAAGTACATTTCTCAAAATCTTTATCTTTACCTACCTTTGAACCATACATAGTTTATTACTCACTTTATCAAAGTTAATAAATAAAACTTATATCTAGGTTCAATACCCTTTATACATCAGACAAAATTTAAACTTTATAACTTAACATCTATTAAACATCATACATTATCAAGTACATCATCTGGAACCTTAAACATGGTTCAAATAATAATGACTCAGTAAAAGTATAAAAATCTTTATGCATTACATCAGATTCATGTCTTTCTAGTAGCACATAACGTTACCTTGAATCCTTAACCTGCAAAAGTGGTTATTTGCAAGGTTGAACTCGACAGCCTAGCAAAATATAACCTTTTTCATGCATCACATAACACATAATAACATGTTCATCATACATCTCATAAACATTGGACTAATATAACATACATGTTGCAGTTCATATAAAAAGTATAAAAATTGAGTACTTCCTTACATAATAAGCATTCATTACTCAATCAATGTAGTCATAAATTGAATTTAACGTTTCATACTTTTAACATATATGTAACACATCATGCTCTTTGCAATATAGATTTAAAATAGTTCATCATCAAGTTCACATAGCAAATAGAAACTGAAAGACTTTCCTTGATAGTTGTTTACCAAAAACAAATTAACAACTTACAGATATTTGCACTTCACGTGCCCTACAAACTTATATAATCATGCACATCAACTATTAGTCACATAGAAATGCATATTAGTTATAATATAAACTTTACTCTACATCTCATAACCATTCCTATTAATCAATACAAAATGTTTAATTTGATTGTGTTAACTTTAGACTTATATCTCATTATATTTCTTCTTAGGTCACACCCGAAGTTCATTCAAGTGTTTAAGTCTTGCTAGGACTACTTATTTGTTTTATATTAACCCCATTTTATATCTTATAATGTTCATTCCAATTGAATTAAAACACTTTTTAAGTTCATTAACACTTGTCACGGTGTTTCGACGTTCATTCGTCGCACGCCCGATTCGTCTCTCTTGCATACGCTTAGTATGCTTATACAACTTATCAAATATATCATTTATTAATGTTATGCATCATTATATTTACTAATATTCATGTTTTATAACTTAGAACAACATCTTTTATCGTCAGAAGCACTACACTTGCATACGTGCATGCCTGACGCCTTCTGATTGCCTCCGAATACACATCAGTCCCAAAGATGATTATTTTGACCCCTACTAACCACCTAAAATTGAAATACTTAAAAAATGAAAGTTCTAGGTCTATTATTCCTCATTTCGGATCATCTTGAATCTTCTTAATCGGAGTTGGTACGAAAACGTTATGGCCATTTTATTGCAGGAGGTCAAAATAGTCAAACCTGACACACCTAGAGAGCAAATGCGCCCAATTAAGCTTTGAAAATAATGTAGCTACGCCCAAGAGGGCAGTTGTGCCCCAATAGACTTAGGCCACAACGCAGCTGCACCCGTTAACAGAGCTTTGAAAATTCATTTGTTAACCAAATTGATTCATTCAACTTGCATTCTTTTTATTTTTCAACGTTCTTACAACATCCATCATCAATTTAAGGTTTCCATCAAGATTTCATAACTAATTTTAGTATAAAAAATGACCAAAATGTACACATTCAACCAAAAAATCAATTCATCATCTTTAACATGTTTTTTATGAGTTTAAACACTCCAAAATTGTTTCCAAATGACTAGTAACAGATTATGTCTATCCATAAACATATATAAACTATACCTCAACAAATTCAACCACCAAAAACTCAATTACAGAGAATTTAGAAAACAAAACCATAAACTAGAAACCTAGAAATTTTATCTTTCATTTGCTATAAAGCTTGAACAATTTCTTGTTTCTACTTTCTTTGATTCTGAAATTCCTCTTCAATTACAGAGAATTTCTTTTCTAAGCTCCCTCTTCTCAATTTCTCTCTTCATCTCTTCTTTGTATTTGTTTTCATTATTTTTAAGCTTTAGGAACAAAATACGTAAAATGCATATAACTAATATAACAACCCGAAATTTTGGATTTTTCCAGAATTTAGGTTTAAAGAATTAATTATTAATAAAAGGAATTTTTATTAATAATATAATGTGCTGTGTTTATTAATCGTTCTATAACCTAGAATGATTATTAATCGGGAGGATTCTGGCTACAAGCTAGACTGAACGAGTAAGAATTTTCAAGACGAAAATAAAATTTTTCTGGGAACAAAATATTTTCGGGGAAAAAGAAGAAATAAGCACTATTCACCAGACGAAACCTAAGGGTTAGGGTTTGAATAACATAAGCCTTTTCGAGAGTTCAGTATGTCGAAATGACATTCCGTCGAAAGATTTGACGATAATATGTCGTGAAAAGTTAAGTAAGCCGATAAAAGTTTTTCTCGAAAAACGTGCAGAAATCGGACGGAATAAAAATGATGAAAAGTACTGCTGTGTACTTTTCACTCGTTTAGCTACGTTAGGGGAAAACATGAAAGAAAACGCTTATAGTGGAAAAGTGTTTTTTAGTTTTTCGGAGATCCGAAGATTACGTAAAATTTAATCGGTAAAGGAAAGATGAAATATCCAGAAATATTTGGATTCCGAGAATTTCTGTTTTCGAACTGTCGGACGAATTCTGTAAGACGGAAGAACGAAGCTTCCAACGGAAGTTAGGTGGATAGTAAGGAGGTGGAATAGTAAGGATAAGTTACTTAATGAGTACGTAAACTTAAGAGTTAAGTAAACTTAGGAGTTAAGTAGACTTAATGGTTAAGTAGACTTAATGACTAAGTAGACTTAATGGCTAAGAAGACTTAATGGCTAAGTAAGGGTGGTGACCACGTAAACTTGGTGGCTAAGCCATGAATAGTAAGGAGGTGGGGGTGAAATGACTAAAATGCCCTTAGCTTTGGTTTTCTATATAAACAAGCCTTAAGCTCATTTGTTTGGTTAGAAAATTTCAACCAACTTTGAGAGAGAGAGAAAGAGACTTCGGATGGGGGAAAAAAAGGAAGAGGATGAGGAAAAACTAGCTTGAATGCACGCTTTGTCCGACGGAAGGAGATTAAAGAAGAACGGTAATCCGAGCCCTAGTTTCTTCTAAATTTTCTTTAAGTTTTTATGTTTAAAAATATAACTTGATGAAGATCAGTAGTAGATTAAGTTAATAATGAATTCATATGGTTGAATTCATGAGAAAAAAAGAATTATGAATTAGGAATTTAGTTTATAAATTTCTTAAGGACGTGTAAGATTTGTAAGGATTTTGAGCTATCCGAATGAATCTTATGAATGAGTAGGTGAATTAAGTAAGGAATGATGTTCTATAACATCAAATTCTAAGAAAAAGTAAAATTGTAATCCAAAATATCGATTAAAAATGAAGAACGAGCGAAGAACGCAAAGAACGCGAAGGATGTTGTTGATGGACAAATTTAAAACCATCATAGGATAATTGTTGTTGATGGAAAAGTTTTAAACCATCACGTATAAGTTAGTTGCTTATTCCTTGGTTAGGAACGTTAGAAACGTTCATAAAGAACGGATTAAAATTGAGCTATAACGAAGTTATGGCAAAAATTTTGTACAAGAAGAACGAAAATTAGAAAGTATGTGAATGAACCCGAATATATAGGGTTTCATAAGAATGTAAGGGAATGTATAAAACGTGAGTTGTGGACTCAAGAACGAACGAATTCTGAGTTCGAATGACCGAATTACGGACGAACGAATAAAGAATGTTAAAAACATAAAGCGAGCGAAGAGCATAGATTAAGTCAATTGAATGGCATGTTAACGGATTCAGAATGAAGTTCTATCCGAGGGTAATCGAAGTACGTAAGATAAGGAAGAAAATTTCTTTGGAACGACCTCGTTCCGAGTTATAACGAAGAAGTTATGAGATTTCAAAATCAGCGTCTCAAGCTTGTAAAAGACTTAGAAAATTTTTCTAGGTTTCATGCTTTCAACAAGCGTGCATGAGGCAAGTCGTGCCTTAGGGCCGTAGCACATGAATGCGAGCTCGGGCCATTAGCTACTGCTAATTGTCGCAACAACGTGAAAGAAAGAGAAGGGCACAACACCGCGGCGCCAGTGCAGGGCAATACCCAGAAATGAGATTTTAACTGCTCAATTTCTCAGGGGATGTGCAAGAAAGAAATATGAATATGTAGTTCACCTAATGTAACACTTAATCATGTGTTTTAAACCTTAAGTGAAGGTTAAACGAAAAGATTAAATGAGATTAAAAGATAAAGAATGTAGATGCGGGTTACGGAACAGATGTCCGGGGACCGTAGTCGCGACGAACGAACGTGAGGTATTGCTATGATTGTGATTCCTCAGGCGTTGAGTGATGAGGCTAATGAATAACATTTCGATGTTATGTCATAGTAATGAGATATGAATGTAAATCGTTTAGACGCTGTGAACGCAACGATGTTGCGATGAACGATTGGTCTTACCATACAACGAACCGTATGGCTTTGACATTAAGAAATTATAATGAACATGGGGTTCATGGGATGAATAACAATTGAAAGTGATTAAAACTTTGAGTAAAGGTTGAATGAGGAATTAAGAGTCGAGCAACGTGAACGTTGAATACATAAATGATCCTCGTGAATCGTATTCATGTCAGACGAACGTTCTAAGTACACCCTGGTTGTATGACTTAGACATTGACGAAGGTAGTAAGTAAGATATGAATTATCAAGAAAGCCGTAGCGAACGGTAATTAGATTAATGAATGGCGAATGTGATTCGGATGAGAATGTTAGAATGAAATTTAAGCGTTAAGCACTTTAACCGATGTGAAGGTTGAGTGTACGCAAATATTAAACGGGTAGAACCTACACTCCGTGTATGGCTTGACCGTAAGATAATGGAGACCAATGATTAAACCTTTGAATGGTGAAGAAGTTGAATTAAAGATAGTTACGTAAAACGTAAAGAAGCCGAGTTAATGTTTATAACTTGGATGATGTCTGAGTCGAATGAACTGGACGTTGTAATATAAGAATAATATAATGTAAAATGTTTAACGCTATTAATGCGTAGAATGAGTATTGAATGATCGTTCTAAGTATACAAAAGACTGTATGACTTAGACGATGATGAATAAATCTTGAGGTATGTCATTTAGTTGCCAGAAAGCCATAAGGAATAAGAAATTGACTTAACGAACATTATAGTTTAATAGTTCGGATAAGTTAAGATAAGTTAGGTTATAGTACAATCGTAACCTTTGATGGTTGACATATGGGAGCTAGGCTAAACAATTCCTTCAGAGAGCGAAGGTATATACAAAACTGGCAACCGATCTAGCTTACTGTGTGGGCAGTGTAGATGAGACGGGAACTTGTTTGTTGGTTGTTTGTGGGAAACCACTCAGAGTACTATATGGACTACTAGAAGAGACACGATGTTTACTGAGTCTTAGAAGAGTATAAAAAGAAGATAAGAATGTAAATCATCAAAGATGATGAACGTGGTGAGTAAGACATCTCCGTATGTCATGAAGCTGTTAACCAGTAAAGGAAGTTGGTCGCATAAACTTAGTTTATAAGAATGCGAACCCTAAGAAGTAAAGTTAAGTAAACCAATGTGTAAGTCAAGTATATGACTAATTGGTGTATGTGTTATTTTCTTATGTGCTACATAGGAATTGGAATGACCAGTTCAGCGTAAACTATAAGCTGTAGCTGTGTGTAAGGCAAGTTTCCTAACTTCATTCATATTTTAAATGAATGCTAGTTTCTAAACTTCTCAGATGTTTAACTTGAGAAGTTATATCTATGTGCGGATGTGTGATATTTGTACAAGGTGGTAGAACGTATGAGGCCTCGTGCCATAATGTGAACACTTCGATGTTTCTATGATATGAACTGTTCTGTGATTGAACTGTTCAATATGAGCATGTTCTGTTTATACATGAACCGTCATTGTTAAGTATGTGCTATTGAATCTAGCCAGACAGAATGTGAATGAAAGAAAGTAGAGAATAAAAGTATTTCAAAGTGAATATAACTAATGTTTTAAAATGATAGGAATCGAAATTATTCCTATTATTCGAGCTGCTTCATAACCTTTGTTCGGTTATTAAAATTTCAACTGCATGTTAAACTCTTGAAGTTGTATGTTCAACTGTTATGACTTGCTGAGCAATTGATTGCTCACACTTGCTTTAAATAAAAACATTTTCAGCGAACGATGTTAGAAAGAACTTAAGGATCCCGTAAAGATCAAGCTGATCGGTATCCAGAAGAAGTGCCATTCGTTATATGAATGTGTGTGAAGATCAAGCAAAGACTTGTAATATAGAATGATAGAATTAAACTATTGAATAGTTTAATCAACGATTATGTATCCTTGGTGGTGGATAAAAGTCACTTGTACAAGATGTAAAGAATAATGTAATTATCATTATTTGGAATGGAAGAGGTTTTAAGGTTTTAGAACCTGGGATTTGAGGATGTATGTTGTTATATTTAGCTATATAATGATGTATGTTTGGAAGAAGATGGGATCGTGACGTACGGAATCCAGATGTAAAAATAGACTGGATATCGGGGCGTTACAGGTTGGTATCAAAGCTGAAAGGTTATAAATCTTAGGTATGAGTACCTAAAACTATAATCATAGAAAGAAGGATAAGAAGATCACCACATGATCATAGTAAATCGTACTAACAGGCAAGCTGTTAAACAATGAATGATTTGTAGCTAATGCTATGAATGAATGGTACTACGAAGTAGTACGGGAAGAAGAACTCAGATTGAGTGGTAAAGGATAGCATACGAATTAAAGAAAATTCGTATTAAGTAAAGAGAAAGTTAGAAGTTGTAAGATTTCAATTGAGGACTCATGTGATAGCTGAGTTATATGAACCTTTGTATGGGCAGAGGTTTGTGCATGGTGTAACAACTGCTCAGTTTATTACATTGATAATCATTGAAATTGTCGCGCTATCAAGATGTATATGACGAGAAGGTGAATCTTTTCTCATGTATATACTTGATAGGTAGAGAACGATAAGGTAGGTGCAAGTTCTTGAAACTCATACTTATGGTACATTCGTGACTCATAATGATATGGTAGATTTTTGAACTTTTTAGCGAATGGACGCCTATGGTCTGTCTACGATAGTTCTTAAACTCATAATATTGTGGAAAGTTCCTGAACTCATAATGTGTGGTAAGTTGATGGACTGTACTAAGGTATTGGAATGTTTAGACTAGAAACGAGTTATTTTCAGTAGACTTAGCATTGAAGGTGCTAGAGAAGATTAAGTATTGTCACAGGTAAGACAATGCAGGAAGAAGAAGAATAGGATATTCCAAGTCATCTAGCTATGCTAGATTTTGAAATTTCTTGAAATCGTGCTAATGTGCGCATTTTGAAAATGAAAGAATTGGTTCAACTTTTGGAACCAATGAATTTTAAAAGAATTATTCTTGGCATGTCTATGCTAATTGTTTCGGCTAGACAGAAATTGATTTAAAATATCAAAATAATGCATTTGATGCAAAGATGGTAAAAGGATGGAGTTATTAATGCAACTAAACCTAGTGTTGGAAGTGATCAGAGGATCAACAACCCGCTATGGTATGATGTGTAATGACAAAGTCATAAACTGATGAAGTCCTCAACGTACTGTGAAAAGTGCGGTATCATGACGTCATGAAACGTTTTGATGTATTGCAAAGAATTTAAAGAATTGGTCGATGTTAAGCGAGTTGACTAGAGGAATGTTTCAAGTTGATGTCAAACTTATTGGTATGGTCTAAGCTACTTGAATTGGCTAAGATGAATGGAATGTCATGATTAAAAGAAAATTGAGCTTTCTTTGATGAGCTATGTCGAGCTAAATTTCTTTGGTGCGGAATCTAATGCTTAAGTCTGAGGTGAACATACCCTGAAATGGGGTGATACGTTAGGTTGATCACCTACGTATGGAAGAGGTAGTTTACCTTCTTTGTAATTGTAAACTTACCGTGTAATAAAGGTTTACGACAGAGGCTGTTAAACCTAGTATGAGTTCATGGTCAATTTGACCCCTCAACAAAAGTATGAAATGTTTTAAAGGAATCTTTATATTCCTAGTTATTCCTTTCACTTCATGATTCGTGATAAGTTATGAAGGGTAGGGAATGTATGAAAGATAAGAACTTCTTTGAAGAGAAGTTGAGAAGAAGGGTAAGCTAAAATTAAGAGGACGAAATTCTTTGAAGAATGGGAGAATGTGAGAACCCGGGTAAGGGTTTGGTTTTAAGAAATTTCGAGGATGGAATTTTTTATAAGGAGGTAAGAATATAACAACCCGGAATTTTGGATTTTTCCAGAATTTAGGTTTAAAGAATTAATTATTAATAAAAGGAATTTTTATTAATAATATAATGTGCTATGTGTTTATTAATTGTTCTATAACCTAGAATGATTATTAATCGGGAGGATTCTGGCAACGAGCTAGACTGAACGAGTAAAATTTTCAAGACGAAAATAAAAATTTTATGGGAACAAAATATTTCCGGGGAAAAAGACGAAATATGCACTATTCATCCGACGAAACCTAAGGGTTAGGGTTTGAATAACCTAAGCCTTTTCGAGAGTTCGGTATGTCGAAATGATATTCCGTCGAAAGATTTGACGATAATATGTCGTGAAAAGTAAAGTAAGCCGATAAAAGTTTTTCTTGAAAAATGTGCAGAAATCGGACGAAATAAAAACGACGAAAATGACTGCTGTGTACTTTTCACTCGTTTAGCTACATTAGGGGAAAACGTGAAGGAAAACGCTTATCATGGAAAAGTGTTTTTTAGTATTTTGGATATCCGAAGATTACGTAAAATTTAATCTGTAAAGGAAAGACGAAATATCCAAAAATATTTGGATTTCAAGAATTTCAGTTTTTGAACTGTCGGACGAATTTCGCAAGACGGAAGCACGAAGCTTCCAACGAAAGCTAAGTAAATAGTAAGGAGGTGGAATAGTAAGGATAAGTTACTTAATGAGTACGTAAACTTAAGAGTTAAGTAAACTTAGGAGTTAAATAGACTTAATGGTTAAGTAAACTTAATGACTAAGTAGACTTAATGGCTAAGAAGACATAATGGATAAGTAAGGGTGGTGACCAAGTAAACTTGGTGGCTAAGCCATGAATAGTAAGGAGGTAGGGGTGAAATGAGTAAAATGCCCTTAACTTTGGTTTTCTATATAAACAAGCCTTAAGCTCATTTGTTTGGTTAGAAAATTTCAACCAACTTTGAGAGAGAGAGAGAGAAAGAGACTTCGGATGGGGGAAAAGAAGGAAGAGGATGAGGAAAAGCTTGCTTGAATGCACGCTTTGTCTGACGGAAGGAGATTAAAGAAGAACGGTAATCCGAACCCTAGTTTCTTCTAAATTTTCTTTAAGTTTTTATGTTTAAAAACATAACTTGATGAAGATCAGTAGTAGATTAAGTTAATAATGAATTCATATGGTTGAATTCATTAGAAAACGAAGAATTAAGAATTAGGAATTTAGTTTATAAATTTCTTAAGGAAGTGTAAGATTCGTAAGGATTTTGAGCTATCCGAATGAATCTTATGAATGAGTAGGTGAATTAAGTAAGGAATGGTGTTCTATAACATCAAATTTCAAGAAAAAGTAAAATCGTAATCCAAAATATCGATTAAAAATGAAGAACAAGCGAAGAACGCGAAGAACGCGCAAAAAACGCGAAGGATGTTGTTGATGGACAAATTTAAAACCATCATAGGATAATTGTTGTTGATGGACAAGTTTAAAACCATCGCGTAAAAGTTAGTTGCTTATTCCTTGGTTAGGAACGTTAGAAACGTTCATAAAGAACTGATTAAAATTGAGCTATAACGAAGTTATGATGAAAATTTTGTAAAAGAAGAACGAAAATTAGAAAGTATGTGAATGAACCCGAATATGTAGGGTTTCATAAGAATGTAAGGCAATGTAAGGGAATGTATAAAACGTGAGTCGTGGACTCAAGAACGAACGAATTCCGAGTTCGAATGACCGAATTACGGACGAACGAATGAAGAACGTTAAAAACGTAAAGCGAGCGAAGAGCATAGATTAAGCCAATTGAATGCCATGTTAACGGATTCAGAACAAAGTTCTATCTAAGGGTAATCGAAGTACATAAGATAAGGAAGAAGATCGCTTTAGAACGACCTCGTTCCGAGTTATAACGAAGAAGTTATGAGATTTCAAAATTAGCGTCTCAAGCTTGTAAAAGACTTTGAATTTTTTTTTAAGTTTCATGCTCGGCGCCACAACGCGAGTCGTGCCTTTGGGGGCTGGCTCTGCAGCGCGAGCTCGGGCCTTTAGCTACTGCTAATTGGCACCACAGCACGAAAGAAAGAGAAGGACACGGCGCCGCGGCACCAGTGCAGGGCAATACCCAGAAATGAGATTTTAACTACTCAATTTCTCGGGGGATGTGCAAGAAAGAAATATGAACATGTAGTTCCCCTAATGTAACACTTAATCAAGTGTTTTAAACCTTAAGTGAAGGTTGAACGAAAAGATTAAATGAGATTAAAAAATAAAAAATGTAGACGCGGGTTACGGAACCGATGTCCGGGGACCGTAGTCGCGACGAATGAACGTGAGGGATTGCTATGATTGTGATTCCTTAGGCGTTAAGTGATGAGGGTTATGAATAACATTATGATGTTATGTTATAGTAATGAGAGATGAATGTAAAGCATTCAGATGCTGTTAACGCAACGATGTTGTGATGAACGATCGGTCTTACCATACAACAAACCGTATGACTTTGACATTAAGAAATTATAATGAACATGGGGTTCATGGGATGAATAACAATTAAAAGTGATTAAAACCTTGAGTAAAGGTTGAATGAGAAATTAAGAGTCAAGCAACGTGAACGTTGAATACGTAAACGATCCTCGTAAATCGTATTCATGTCAGACGAACGTTCTAAGTATACCCTGGTTGTATGACTTAGACGTTGACGAAGGTAGTAAGTATGATATGAATTATCAAGAAAGCCGTAGAAAACGGTAAGAAGATTAATGAAAGCTAAATGTGAGTCGGATGAGAATGTTAGAATGAAATGTAAGCGTTAAACACTTTAACCGATGTGAAGGTTGAGTGTACGTAAATATTAAACATGTAGAATTTATACTCTATGTATGGCTTGACCGTAAGATAATGGAGACCAATGATTAAACCTTTGAACGGTGAAGAAGTTGAATTAAAGATAATTACGTAAAATGTAAAGAAGCCGAGTTAATGTTTAAAACTTGGATGATGTCCGAGTCGAATGAACTGGATGTTGTAAGATAAGAATAATATTATGTAAAATTCTTAACGCTATTAATGCGTAGAATGAGTATTAAATGATCGTTCTGAGTATACCAAAGACTGTATATCTTAGACGATGATGAATAAATCCTGAGGTATGGCATTTAGTTGCCAGAAAGCCATAAGGAATAAGAAATTGACTTAACGAACATTATAGTTTAATAGTTCGAATAAGTTAAGATAAGTTAGGTTATAGTACAATCATAACCTTTGATGGTTGACATATGGGAGCTGGGATAAGCAATTCCTTCAGAGAGTGAAGGTATATACAAAACTGGCAACCGATCTAACTCATTGTGTGGGCAATGTAGACGAGACGGGAACTTGTTTGTTGGTTGTTTGTGGAAAACCACTCAGAGTACCATATGGACTACTAGAAGAGACACGATGTTTACTGAGTCTTAGAAGAGTATAAAAAGAAGATAAGAATGTAAATCATCAAAGATGATGAACGTGGTGAGTAAGACATCTCCGTATGTCATGAAGCTGTTAACTAGTAAAGGAAGTTGGTCGCATAAACTTAGTTTATAAGAATGCGAACCCTAAGAAGTAAAGTTAAGTAAAGATCAAGATGATCGGTATCCAGAAGAAGTGTCATTCGTTATATGAATGTGTGTGAAGATCAAGCAAAGACTTGTAATATAGAATGATAGAATTAAACAATAGAATAGTTTAATCAACGATTATGTATCCTTGGTGGCGGATAAAAGTCACTTGTATAAGATGTAAAGAATAATGTGATTATCATTATTTGGAATGGAAGAGGTTTTAAGGTTTTAGAACCTGGGATTTGAGGATATATGTTGTTATATTTAGCTATATAATGATGTATGTTTGGAAGAAGATGAGATCGTGACGTACGGAATCCGAATGTGAAAATAGACCGAATTTCGGGGCGTTAATATAAACATAATGCATATACATTATGGCCTCATCAGTTACATAGCCAAACGTTCCATCAGTTATAATAACCAAAAGCCACAAGGTCATGTTTGGCTAGCCCCTTCAAATCTTCTTTTAATTTATTTTAATTCATTCCTTATCATATAGTTTATTTGTCACAACCATTATTAAATAAAACCTTAATATAATTATAACTTCCATTTAGCCAATATAACAAATTACTAAATCTCTAATTTAATTACTTAATAAAATTAGAATATTCCATTCCTTCAATATTATCACACTTTTATTAAATTATTCCATAATGATTTCCATCAAATATTTATTTTAAATTTCATAAATATTACAACTAAAATATTTATTTTATTCGATAAATATTTTAACTATTTACTGAGATCCACAATTGTATTACATTAATAACATATTACATTTATATGTAATATGTAATATGTATTACTTTCTCATCTTATTAAAACAAATATATTTACATTAATTCACTATTTTAATTAAGTGTATTACTCACATTATTTATGAGATGTAATTCATAATAAATTCATTACCATAAGGCATAATAATCAAATTATATTATTCCATACTATAATTTTCAACTTAATTAAATTAACTTAATTCCCTTTTCAAACAATTTTATTTACCTTCTTAAATAGTTAAATTAAATTAACTATTAAACCTTATTCTTCCGATATATGAATATATATATATATATATATATATATATATTTATATTCACACAAAATCATATATTTCACAATATATAACACATATATACACATATCCAAACTCAAAACATCCCGTAATAAGAGTTTTATTTATTAAATTCTTATTTTAATAATTTTTGAAAATTCGGGTTGTCATAGTTTCGGATCTGATGGTCTAACGATCCAAAAAAAATAACCTTGTATCTTCTTTGGATTGGGAAAATTGGGAGAAATGTGTCCCTCTTGGCCACAGTTAAAACATACTCCTTTTCCCTTTAAACAAACTCCCTGATGGTTCTTCCTACAAATCGCACACGACTCACCTTTCTTCCTACTATCTCCTGACTTGTTTCCCGATTGGGTGTTATAAATCCACTTCTGCTTATTGGGGTTACTTCCATCACTACTACCTCCTCCATTCTTCTTTTTCTTCTTCTCCTGATGGTACTTTGATGCAGCTTCACTTCCTCGTTCAGCAATGATTGTTTTCTCCAACATGGTCGAAAATGTATTGATCTGCAACACTGCTACCTTGTTAAATATCCATGGCTTCAGTCCATTTTCAAACCTTCATGCTTTTGCTGCCTTCGTATCAACCTGATGTGGAGCAAATCTCGTTAATTCATTGAATTTAGCGGCATACTCTGAAATCGACATATTCTCTGGCTTCAACTCTAAAATTTTTACCTCCATTCTAGCTTGCATACTTGGCGAAAAATAATTTTCAAAAAATAACTCCTTAAATCTTACCCATGTTACTACTGTTGTCCCAGCTTTACCTTGGTTTTTTCCCACCAATAATTAGCTTCACCCTTCATCAAAAAAGTAGCAAAAATTATCTTTTGCTCCTCTACTACTCTTCTAATAATAAAATACTTCTCCATCTCCTTGACTAATGTTTGGGCTTCAATAGGATTAGTGGTTCCTTTGAATTCTGGTGGCCCTACCACTTTAAAATCTTTGAAATTTGACAATCCATTAGCTTGAGCTAACATGTTTGCTGATGGTACCCTATTTCCATAGCTTGAGCTAACATGTTTGCATTGGGTCTGCTTGACCTCCTTCATTATCTACTGATTGTTCCTCCCTTTGATTTCGATTTTATCGTCTTGGCGGCATTATCTGATAAAATTAAAACTTACATTAATCCTTTATCTCTATACTACATCTTATTGTTAGTATGATAAGAATTTAACATAAAATTTTAAACTCGAAACAATTTAGCTTGCTGGATTAAAAAATTCAGACTGCCAGATTAACAAATTCAACTCGCTGGATTAACAAATTCAGCTTGCTAAATTAACAACTTATTAGATAGACAAAGTACTATCTTAACCCTCAAAATTTATTTAACTAATCAAACATATAATCATATCATTTTAATTACATTCATATTCATCCCAATAGTACATTGTACTTTTTAGTACATAGCACATACTACTTTAATCATTTAATGTCCCTTGTGATAAAAGTCGAGATTCACTACTATAACTTTATACAAAAAGTTGAGATTTATAAAACTTATATTAATATTCATACAAAAACAAGGATTACATTCATATATATATATATATATATATATATATTTACATGTACCTACTCATCGTTTACGATATTTCATTCTTAATACATCATGTCACTTCCCAAAAGGTACGTACAACTGCTCATGCTTAATCTTTCTGTGGTCCACTTCCTTCAACGGTCTTCTTCTTAGGAAACTTTTTGAACCTGTGACCCATTTCACCACATGAAAAACATCCTCCTTTCTTTGGCTTAGGACAATTTGGCGAAATATGCCCTTCTTGACTATACTTATAACATATATTTTTACCCTTCATAAATTCTCCAAAATGATTCTTTCCACATTTGCCACATGCTTGCTTCTTCTTTGAATTAGAATTCCTTGCATTATTGTCATTGTCTTTGTTCCTTTTTCTTTTATTATCATGACCCTTCTTCTTCTTGTTTACCTCTTCAGATGATTCACCACACTAAACCCTCATTTTATCCACTTGTGCCTTCAAATCATTTCGTTCTTTTGTCATCTCGCGCAATGCCCTTTCTGTCTTCCACAATTCCTCCAAGATAAAAACCTTACTCCTTAGTTCTTAAACTTCCGCAGATACTTGTCCTTTTTTGAATCCTACTCTACCTTTTTCTCCATCATTAGCCTTTATTTTTTACTCCACCTTAGTTTCTTTGGAATATACTTCTTCCTCTTTATTTAGCTCCATTTTGGGATACTCGTCATGATCACTCCCCATATTCACCATAGGTTCGTCTCTTAAAAATTCTTCAACAGACTCACTCTTAGTTGGCACCACGGCTAATGGCATTGGTGTAACAGCTGATAACATCTTTGTAACCATTTCATCAGCTCTTAACATCCTACAATCAGTTTTAAACAATCTTAATTAGTACATCACCAGTACATAATCCATAAACATTAAGTGTCCACATATCTTACTATTAATGAATCTCATCAATCCTTCACTTAAAACTCTAAATGAGTTTTCTCTATCTTGCTTATGGTTATATTCCTAAGGTTCCCCCCCCCCCCACTTAAGGTTTATAACCTACATCTTTGATACCAACCTATTGTTAGAGTTTATGCCCTAGAGGCCAATTATTTGATATAATTGGTAACATTTTGATATTATATTTGATTGAATAAATGAATGATTTTATTATGGTTTTATTTACTGCGTTATATAAATGTTAACATAATAAAATTCCTTAGAATAGTGATACAAATTATATAGTTTCAAGTATGTGACTTGAACATGAGATTATATAAATTATAATTAGTATCATTATTCTTAAAAGTCCCTAGTCGAGTATCATTGTTGATGGGACAACAATGATGCATTGAGACTAGTATATGGATTGACTGATGACCAAATCTCATTGGTCATAAATATATGAGATATTAAGTCAATGCATAGGTACATGTTAGAGAACGATGTACTGGACAGACCCACCATGAGAATTCTACGTGGAACATTATGCAAAGTCTCATTAGCGATTCTCATAGTGACAATGATGTAATGGTCCTCCGACCTGAAATCACTATATTACTACACGAGAATTTATGTACTTTGATATCATCAAATGTCACCTTTAATAGGGTGGACTATAAAGATGATTATTGGGTACATCATGAATCGTGTGAGGAATATGAGTGATCTAGATGGAATTTAACCCTCTTATATATTAGGGGTGATATCCATAGGCCTCTTGATTGAGTAGGACTATGAAATGCATGGCCATGCTCAAATAGTGATTTGTTTCATATAGTCTACTCATTAATCAAGAAAACTCAGATTAAATTATAAAGAGTATGACACATTCCATGACTCGAGTTTAATCTAGGATATTAAGGTTAAAAGGATTAAATTACATTGAAACATTGGTCACGAAAAGGTTGCATCGAATCATCGATCTTATTATTACTTGGGTAGCAGTGATGCATTACTAGATGTCGCTCACTGTTTATAATTTGATAATATGATTATAAAATTATTGCCAACGTAATAATAACCTATAGGATCACACACATAGAACGTAATTTAAAAGGGAATAAATTTAAATTTTAAGGATTTAAATATATTAATATGATTAATAGTATTTAAATCACGAATTTAAATTAAAAGTATAATTTGTATATATGTATATTAATTAAGTAAGACTTAATTAAGATATATATATATATATATAAATTTGGATTTTATGAAATTAGGTTTTGATTTGATTAATTCTTTTTAACTACTATATATATGATATATAATAGCTACTTAGGGTTACATCATAATTGAAAAACCCTAGCCGCTCTTAGAGAAAGACTAGAGAGAAAACAGTTTCATAATCGTTCCTTTGGTGGCTAGTACCGTAAGTCCTTATTGCAGAATCGTTCGACGGTTCGTACGGCGTTCGTGTGGATACCGTAGAGGCGTGGTTCTAATTGGATTGCGTAAAGGATTCGAAGCTATTTCAGAACTTTTTCATAATCGGTATAATATCTAAACCACTAAATTAATTTCAGTTTTGATTGGATCCTGTTTTGGGTTTCAGAATTGCTTTGATTTATTTTCTATTTCCGCTGCGTTTTGTGCTGAAATCCCTACACCTATGACGCCCCCAAATCTGAGTTCCCTAACCTCGGGTTTGGTGCTCACGATCTATCATATATATCACTTCTAATTAGTCATTCATTTATGAATTACATCATTCATTACATTAATTAATATACTTATAACAATATCCCATGTTATCAAACCTTAACATAATTTATATACCTTCAGTTATTCATAAAGGTTTACATATAATAACATCATAATTAAAGCTATACTAATCAATCATGTACTTTTCCCTTGCCTTTGTCGTTCTATGACCCTTATGCTATCTCGTCCTTAGCGGAAATGTTATATTTAAGCAAGGGTGAGAAACAAGTTTGCTCCACAAGTTAAAGCATACAATAAGAGATATGAATCAAGAATATTAGAATCTAGATTCGATAAGATTTCAATAATATTCAAAGGACTTTGAGTAGCTGAATAATTAATTTATCAACATCAAGACTTTATTAAATATTATGCTAAATAACAATTCAATGATGAAAGAGTAAAACTATTTTGAAGTTTCAATACTGTTCAATTGATTATCAAGAGATAATACTACTGCAATAATAAAGTGTATTAATTCCCAGATTTCATGTTGAGTGATCACAATTGGATCATGAACTATTAGAGGAATTATCAAACATTCAATACTGAATTACGTCAAGCGTATCAATTAACCATAAAGAATAAATCATAATATTTTGTAAGTACATGAAGTGACCAGCTTCATTGTACCCTATATTATGCATAATACTCAAAAATAGTGCAATAGCTGGATGTCCGACAATAAAGTCCCCTTATAAGGGTTGTTCATCTCAGTCTTATATCGTGAGTCCGTACCACAACAATATGGTTTGGATTACTTTTAAAGAAATGCTAAAGATTTCAACATATAATATCCATATTGATTTAGCCAAAACAATTTTAATTGATCTTTAAATAACAACTTGGTTCAATTATAAGAACGTTTCATGCTTTAATAAGTATTAGTCTCGCCAAAACAATTAGCTGAGACATAACTCATAAACTGTTCAATAATAGACAAATAAATTGCAATATGTTCAAACAACAATAATCATTATAGATGTGAATAACTAACAATAGTTATTCACCAATCATGCTTTAAAATTTATAACTCAATATGAATTAATGAACTTGCAATAAATGTGAATGGTCAATAATAATCTCAGATATGGAATAATCAACAATAATTATCCACTGCTAGTAAAATAATAACTCGATTTTGAGTTAAGGAAACTTGCATTGGTCGTTGATTACCGCTACACAATCAAATTTAACTTCGTTTGTAAGACCTATTATGACTCCCCCAAATTCGGGTATCTTCCAACCCGACATATGGTGCTACACAATACTCATAACTATACAATCATTCCATTGAAAACACAACATAATGAATGTATTAATTATCTTCTTATTACAATCAAAGTGAACTCCTTTTCCAGATTCATAAACCGATTACATCATTCGTTGTTCATAAGTATAATACATATAACCATACTAATCTATTATAAGATAGTTAACTATCCATCTTAGCCCTGCCCTTATTTCTCTTAGCATTCTCAGTATGCTCGGCTTTAACTGCAATCATATAATTCACGCAAGAAGTGGGCAGAACAAGCTCAACAAGTCTAATAAAGAATAATATCAATACCACATTCGTGAATTATATGAAAATCTTTCGTAACTAAACAAATAGTCATGAAGTATTACGAAACATTAAAACTTAACAATTCATAACATCACTTCCCAAAGTATATAATAGTTTAGTAATTCTGAACCGGTCGAAAGACTATGAACAATATCTTTCTATTTTCATACTTGAAAAGGACATCACAACACTATGGTTGTACATCCGGCATTTCTTACGAGCACTTTTATGTGATCAGCCTATAGTACTCTATGTTGATCAACATTCATCCGTTAAATGTATTTATGTTTACGTTTTGGCAAACTCACGTGCCCATCGAATAATCGATGAAAAATACTTTTGTTTGTTCATAACAAACTTACCTTTGAATTTGTACCAAATACTTGGCATAGGATAGCGTTATCATTTCTATATAGAAAAGATATGTATATAAATCAATCTATCTCTTATGACTAGTCTAGCCGAGTTAAAACTGGCATCGACCATTTCTTTAAAATCATTCTTGCAACCCATTACAATGAATCACAGAAAACTCGACTAACACAAAGGTTAGACAAGCGTTTAAGAAAACTTGCCTTCACGCGTCTTCAAATAAATTATTTGACTGTTCTCAGCCTTTACAGAATCTACATGATATATTCACATAGCACACTGTAATTAGCTACCAACAATCAATCACATTGTTTCTACCAACTTCTTTCTCTTCTATGTCTTAGTTGACTTTATTTCATTAATAATGTCAATATGACTTACTACCTTTCATCCCGGCTTGTTAATGATCTTACGTGATTAACCAGACTCAATAATCATTGGTGAAGTACCAATGTCGTTTACCGTTCACAATTTATTTATTAACACTTTGTGTTCTTCATTACCATATTAACAATGTTTACTTCCTAAGTTCATTACCATATACACTAGTATATGTAACATATGAATTATTTTAGTATGTTCATTAAGTATATAAACTTATCTTATTTTAGTCTTGAAACAATTGAATTCAAAACCTATCTTGTCTAAAAACTCCTCTGCCTCGGCACCGCGACGTGGCATCTATAACTAACACTGGCGCTGCGGTGCCAGTTTACAGTACCTAAGCCCCAATCTCGGCGTTGCGGCCCAAAACCTATACCTACGAATGGCGCTGCAGTGACACTCTTCAGTAGCTCATTACAATGTGCACGGCACTGAAGCGCGGCACTTATAGCTATGTCTGGCGATGCGGCGTTAGACCTCAGTACCAGAAAAATTTTACAGTCAAAATTTTTAGTGAACTTCCTAGCTTCATAACTTCTTCGTTATAAGTCCGATTTGGTCCATTCAAAAGCCTATAACTCCCATTTTACATACTCTACGGGTTTATATATGAATTTTATATATCCAAATCCGTTAACTCAAAATTCACTTCTAAGCTCATTATTAAGCGTTCGCTAAACGTTATTAAGCGTTCAATACTCGATTTCTTCATTTTAAGTCAGAATCCGACGATTCTTAAGTCCACGACTCTTAAATACCATAGCTCACGTGTTGACATTGAAAACCAATGTTTCCAAGTCTCACGACAACTTTCAACTACTAATCCGGAATTCCTACATTTTTGACGTTTAACGTCTAATTCCGTAAAATTTGTCATAACTTCGTTACTAGTGTTCTATATGCCAAATCAAATGGAACACTCCATTGATTTCATATCTACATCCTAACCAAGAAAGATGCACATATCCTAATAGCGATGGTGTTCAATTTGTCCATCAACAACCAAGTTCCTTAATCAATATTTCCTACGATTTAAACTTATGTAAACTCTTCCGATTTTTATTTACACATGACTTATAAAGGTTTTACATATTAAAAGCCATCCTTATTCCTCCATAAGAGGCATGCTCCACTAATTTATGATTCTTCATAACAAAAAAATCAAAAGGATGGAAAACTAATACTAATGGAATATTACCTTACCGATCTTTGTGTTCTTGTTAAAACCTCTAATGAAAAGCTTCAAAGTGAGATGATTGCTTATGTCTAGCTCTTTCTCTCTCTCAATATAAGTTGGATGATCTCTTGGAAAACCAAAAATAACCAACTTAAGCCTTCTATTTATAGGCAATTCAAATGGAGGGCATTTTGGTCTTTTCTCCCCACCTCCTTACTATTCACTACTTTATCACCAAGTAAAATACTTGTTGATCAAGTAGTTCACTTTACTTGGCCACCAAGTGGCCGGCCCACATGCCCATCGGTCATCCCCATGGGTTGCCCAATGGGTTTTACCCATTCGGTGACCCATCGATTCGATCCACAGTTTGGTTTCTTGGATCGGGCTTAATTAACCATAGCGTTGGGCCTTGACTTGGGCTTAAACACATAATTCATTGGGCTTGATTACTCAAATAGAGGTATAGTTGAAGGTACTATACTGTAATTAGTTTTTTTACATGTTTATAACTATTGAGTCATATGATTTATTATTAATTCACATGATTTACTATTAGGGGAGATGGTACAAGTTTGATAATATTTGTAGGACTAAATTAAAAATGAAGAAAAAGAGTGAGGTATTATACTGTAATTATTGAAACTATATTTTCCTATAAATAGAAGCTTATTTATTCATTATTTTTCACCAATTCACTAAAGCTATAGAGCAATTATTATACAGAGAAATGATAAAGAGAAAGAAGAAGAGAAGTCTGCTACTTCACTATTCCAGTATCAAGTTTTCTTCTAAGGTAAGGGATATTATTATTATGGTAAGGGGTATTATTTCTTTCGTATTCATGAAGAGAGCGTATGTTATTCCATTCTTTATTATTATGTTGGAATAACCTATCTATGCGAAGTACCGCATACATGGTGAAATTCTTCTATATTTCTTTTTTTATTATTATGTTGGAATAACATGTCTATGCAAAGTACCGCATACATGGTGAAATTCTTCTGTTATTCCATTCTTTATTATTTCATTGGAATATCCCATCATGCAAGCGGATTACGCATTTGATTCGGTTCCATTATTTATTATTCGTTAGGAATAACTCCTGTCGTCTGATCTATCGCTTGCTCGGTGAATTCTTTTGTTATTCCATTCTTTATTATTACATTGGGAATAACACATGTCTGATGCCTAACGATACTTGGTGAATTCTTTTGTTATTCCATTCTTTATTATTCTGTTGGAATAACCTGTCTACGCGGACTACCGCATGCATGGTGAATGACCTTTTGTATTCATTCTTTATTAAATTGTGAAAATGATCTGTCTACGTGGATTACCGTATGGCGGATGAAAATCCATTTGCAATTTTGTATATTCTATTATACTCGTATGAGATATCATTTCTTTTGTACTCGTCATGAAATATCATTTTATTTGGTATTTTATTTACAAGTTACTATTCAAGGGTTATTATTTACCTGATTACTATTCACTCTAGTATTATTCACTCGGGTATTCGGGGCACTTTTTGTGTCGGGATACTATTCACGAGTTACTATTCACGGGTTACTATTCACCTGAATATTATTCACGTGGGTATCTGGGGTACTTTTTATGTCAGGGTACTATTTATGAGGTACTATTCCTGAAGTACTATTCACGGGGTACTATTTACCCAAAAAATATATTTTTTTTGACCAAATTATTTTTGGTATATGAATATTATTCTTGAATTTTACCTTACAAAGCAGTATCATGTTGACAATTTGGACGTTAATGATTTCTGGATAAATTAAATTATAAATCTTTAAAATTTATCCTTGAACTTATTTTATTGAATTATTATGTCATTGTCATCATGCTCATGCTTATATTGTGATGAAAGTCATCTTTGGCTTACTTGCAGAGATGGACTTGGTATGATTATGACCAGAGATTATTCGGTATAATCATAAACATAATGTGACGAATGATGTGGTGAAAGTCCTCATTGGCCTGTAGTTCATTGATGGAGAGTTGTTGGTATGATTATGATCATGGATTATTCGGTATAATCATGACCATTGATTATTACATGAATATCTTTAGCCGTGGTGTAGGGATGATTTGATTTTATTTAATAAGTTGAGTCTCAGCGATAAAGTTGATGAAAAACTTTTTAAATCATAGAAGATAGTAGATTTTATGCTCTACTTGACTCTTTTAATGGATTGCTTATTCCGTTGCAGCTGTTGATCTAAAACTTGTTGTCTATTGTATTCTATCAGTTGTTATACTGTTGAAGGCTAAGGATAATTTATTCTGCATTATCTTAGTTATAATATTTCTCACTGGGCTAGTTGAGCTCACCCTTTCTTTCATTGTTCTCTTCAGGAAATGAGAATATCATTGGGATGAGTCGGGGAATGGAGTGATGGTCCAGGATAAGTGGCTTTAGTAGTCCTCACTATTCTACAGAATAATGTGATAATAATTGTAATGAGGACTCCATTGATTGTGGATATTGTCTAGATGACAATATTCTTGTTTAAACTCTCAGCTATGTTTTGTTGTATTTTACACGACTGTTGTATAATTAAGTTCTATTTGAATTTATGTAGTGTGTATCTGGCGACTTAAGATGGGTGATGTATACCTATTTTGGGGGCGTCACAGTTGGTATCAAAGCTTAGGGATATGATCCCTGACTGAGATGTGAAACTAGAACTAGGAGGGGAGAGACGGGTAATTCCTTCGCTAGTATGACCTACCTAAGTTTACTTGTTATTTAATTGGTCGGTCAGAATATAGGGATAATATGTGGCATGTCAATTAACCCTTATTTTGAAACTATATTCTAGAATGATATCTGAAATACAAGAGATTAGAAATGGGAAAATCATGATAGAGAGGAAATAACCGGGAAGGTACAACCCAAAAAGAAAGCAAGGTATTCTCATCTATTTGAACTACCAGGTACGTAAATTTCGAGGGTGAAATTTCATAAGGGGGGGGGGGGGAGATTGTTATACCCCAAAATTTATGAAATGAAAGTATTCAATTTTCTTGTATTTATTCTATTTAGTAAATGGTTAAATTGATAAAAGGTTAAAGTTATGGGTGATACGTGAATTTTTTTTAGTAAGTTGTCATAATTCGGTGATAAAAGTATAGTAATACGCGTGGTTGCATAGTAGCACACAGTATTTTACAGTATCTTTGATTATTGATGCTTACGTGAGAAGTCATTCAGTTTTATTCAAATATTGAAATAATATTTTATATTATTAAATCAATAATTGAGACGACAAAGTTATTCATATTATTATTTATAATATTGACAATGTCTAGAAGTTCTGTCAAGGAGAGGTTTGGTCACCTAATTGCGCGCCAATAAGGAGAAATCCTTATCGGAAAGCCCCCTCTTTCCTGGGAACGACCTGGTTGTTAAATATTGTGAATTATAATATTAACGATGAATTCGAAGGTTATATTGACCAATCGGGTAATTAACTGGATAAATGAGCAATTAATTGCTATTAATTCACATGATTATAACTATTTGTTCACATAATTTACTATTGATTCACATTCTTGTACTATTAGGGTAGGTGGTGCAAGATTGATAATACTTGCATGACTAAGTTAAAAATGGAGGTATAGTTGAATGTACTATAATGTAATTAGTTTTTTCACATGTTTAGAACTATTGAGTCACATGATTTACTATTAATTCACATGATTTACTATTAGGGGGGGTGGTGCAAGTTTGATAATACTTGCAGAACTAATTTATAAATGAAGAAAAAGAGGGAGGTATTATACTGTAATATTTCAAGCCCCAAAACGTGCAATTATTGAAACTATATTTTCCTATAAATAAAAGTTCATTCCTTCATTATTTTTCACCAATTCACTAAAGCTATAGAGCAATTATTATAGAGAGAAATTATAGAGAGAAATAAGAAGAGAAGTCTACTACCTCACTATTCCAGTATCCAGTTTTCTTCTAAGGTAAGGGATATTATTATTATGGTAAGGGGTATTATTCCGCATACATGGTGAAATTCTTCTATTATTCCATTCTTTATTATTCTATTGGAATATCCTGTCTGTGCGGATTACGCATGACCTTGTTCCATTCTTTATTATTCTGTTGGAATATCCTGTCTGTGTGTATTACGCATGACCTGGTTCCATTATTTATTATTCTGTTGGGAATAACCTGTCTGTGCGGTCTATCGCATGCCTGGTGAATTCTTCTATTATTCCATTCTTTATTATTCGATTGGGAATAACCTGTCTGTGCGGTCTATCGCATGCCTGGTGAAATCTTTTGTTTTTCCATTCTTTATTATTATGTTGAAATAACCTGTCTACGCGGACTACCGCATGCATGGTGAATGACCTTTCGTATTCATTCTTTATTAAATTATGGAAATGATCTGTCTATGTGGATTACCGCATGGCGGATGAAAATCCATTTGTAGTTTCATATATTCTATTATACTCGTATGAGATATCATTTCTTTTGTACTCGTCATGAAATATCATTTTATTTGGTATTTTATTTACGAGTTACTATTCACAGGTTACTATTCACCTGGTTACTATTCACTCTAGTATTATTCACTCAGGTATTCGGGGCACTTTTCGTGTCAGGGTACTATTCATAAGTTATTATTCATGGGTTACTATTCACCCGAATATTATTCACTCGGGTATTTAGGGTACTTTTCATGTCGGGGTACTATTCACAGGGTACTATTCACGTGGTACTCTTTACCCGAAAAATATATTTCTTTTCTGTCCAAATTATTTTTGGTACATGAATATTATTCTTGAATTTTACTCTACAAAGTAGTGTCATTTTGACAATTTGGACGTTATTGATTTCTGGATAAATTAAATTATAAATCTTTAAAATTTAACCTTAAACTTGTTTTATTGAATTATTATGTCATTGTCATCATCCTAATGCTTATATTGTGATGAAAGTCATCTTTGGCTTACATGTAGAGATGGACTTAGTATGATTATGACCAGGGATTATTCGGTATAATCATGACCGTAATGTGATGAATGATGTGGTGAAAGTCCTCATTGGCCTGTAGCTCATTGATGGACAGTTGTTGGTATGATTATGACAGTGATGCCCCCAAAATAGGTATACATCACCCATCTTGAGTCGCCAAATACATGGTACAAAATTCAAATACAACTTAATAATAATCTTTGCATCGTGTAAAATACGACTACAAAGCGAAATCGAGAGTTTTAATAAGAATATTGTCATCTATACAATATCCATACTCAAAAAAGTCCTTATTACATTTATTTTCACACTATTTAATGAATAGTGAGAACTACTAATACTATCATCCGGACCGTCACTCCGGTTCCCCGACTAGTCCATTCCGTTCTCATTTCTCAAGAGAACGGTGAAAGAAAGGGTGAGCTCAACTAGCCAAGAAGAAATATTATGACTAAGATAATGCGAGAATAAATTATCGTTAGCCTTCAAACAGATGTTAAAGCGATAAAATATAACAAACATCAAGTTTAAGCTGCAGATGGAACAAGTAATCCATTAAAAGAGTCAAGTAGAGAATAAAATCTACTATCTTTTATGATTTAAAAGGTTTTTCATCACTTTTATCACTGAGACTCAACTTAATAAATAATCCACATCTTCCCTGCACTACGGCCAAGGATATTCATTAATATCACAACCACAAATTATCCATGCACTATGGGCCAAGGATATTCGTGTATTCATCAATGGTCATGATCATGCCAACAACTGTCCATCAATGCATTACGGGCTAATGAGGACTTTTATCACATCATTTGTAATATTACGGTCATGATTACACCGAATAATCCCTATTCATAATCATACCAAGTCCATCTGTGCACTACAGGCCACAGATGACTTTCAACAAAATATAAACATAAGGATGATGACAATGATATAAGAATTCAATAAAACAAATTCAAGAATTAATTTATCCAGGAACTAATAACGTCTAAATTGTCAACATGATACTTCTTTGTAGAGTAAAATTCAAGAATACTCAGAAGAATATTTCCATGAAAAATACTGGATGAAGCGCAAATATCAAGGATATTCCACTAATTTCATGGAGTATAGAAGTCAAAACTTTAACCAACTGGGTATAATAAAGAATGGAATAACAAAAGAAATCACCAGGCATGCGATAGACCACATAGACAGGTTATTCCAACTGAATAATAAATAATGGAGCCAGGTCATGCGTAAACGCACAGACAGGATATTCCAACAGAATAATAAATAACGGATCGAAGTCATGTGTAAAGCACAGACAGGATGTTCCAATAGAATAATAAACAACGGAACCAAGTCATACGTAAAGCACAGACAAGATGTTCCAACAGAATAATAAAGAATGACATAACAGAAGAATTTCACCATGTATACGGTACTTCGCATAGACATGTTATTCCAACATAATGATAAAGAATGGAATAACAGAAGAATTTCACCAAGTATGCGGTACTTCGCATAGACAGGTTATTCCAACATAATAATAAAGAATGGAATAATGAAGTTCTCTTCATGAAGACGAAAGCATAATACCCTGCAAGTAAAAAGAAGAGTATTTATTTGGTAGGTAGGGATATTCTTGAAGAAAACTTGCACTACGCTCAAAGCTTCTTAAAACTCTAAAGAAATACGCCAAGATTATTGAAGAATTCTACGAACTTACGGTGTGGTTTTCAATTCTAACTAAGCATCCTATTTATAGGAAAATAGAAAGGATACTATGCTACACTATGCAATAAAATATAATATATTCTAAATATATATATATATATATATATATATATACATATTTATATATTTTATTTAAAATCTAATAAAACAAATAACTTTATAAAAGTATTACATTTTATATAAAAAGATTTTACTATGTAAAACACTATGCATGCACTATAAAATACTATGCATAATAAAATATAATATATTCTAATTATTGTCTAATAAAACAAATAACTTTATAAAAGTATTTTGTTTTATATAAAAAAATTTTACTATGCAAAACACTATGCATAATATAATATTATATATTCTATTTATAGTCTAATAAAATGAATAACTTTATAAAAGTATACATTTTATATAAAAAGCTTTTACATGCTTTTATTAAATTAATAATACTATTAAAATAAAACTCATCATCATTATTATAATTCACACTATTAATCGACCAGGTCATTCCCAGGAAAGAGGGGGCTTTCCAATAAGGATTTCTTCCTATTGGCGCACAATTAGGTGACCAAACCTCTCCTTGGCAGAACTTCTAGACATCGTTAATATTGCAAATAATAATATTAATAACTCTGTCATCTCAATATATAAAATATTGACAATAATTGAATACAATTGAGTGACTTCTCACGTAAGCATCAATAATCAATACCGTGTGCTACTATGCAACTACGCCTGGCGTAATCTTGTACTTTTAACCTTTGGGTGTTTCAACAGATTAACGATAAAATTTCCGCCGTTATTTTCATAAAATATTTTTGTCGTTTTCTCAATCCGATAATAATTCCGTTGTGGGGTCCACCAATGATTGTGCCGTTGTACGAATATTCCTTGTTAAAACGAATATTCCCCGACCAATCGAATATTATATAACAACTTGCGTACTTTGCAAAATTTAGAAATATTACCCCCAACTATAACCTTATATCAAATTTATTCCATAATATTCAAAAATGATATTTATAGAAAAATCATCTTTATAAAAAAAAATTGGGGTCTTACAACCTCCCCTTCTTATGAAATTTCGCCCTCAAAATTAGGGTACGTACTTGGCATGTCGAAGAGGTAAGGATACCTTGATTTCATTTTAGATTCTAACTCCCAGGTCATTTCCTCAATATCATGGTTTCTCCACAAAACTTTGACTTGAGGTATAACCTTGAAGCATAAAATATGTTCCTTCTTATCCAAGATTTGAACAGGAACCTCTTCATACGTCAAATCTTTCATTATTTCGTCTGATTCTAACACAATAACATGGTTCGGGTCTTCCACATATTTACGTAACATGGATATATGAAAAACGTTATTAACACGAGACATACTTGGCGGTAAAGCGAGTTTATAAGCCACAGTTCCTACTCGATCGAGGATTAAAAATGGGCCGATGAATCGAGGATTGAGCTTTCTTCTCTTTCCAAATCTCATAACTCCTTTTCATGGAGCAACACGTAACAACACATAATCTCCAATATCGAATTCCACGTCCTTTCGATGAAGATCAACATAACTCTTTTGTCGATCTTGTGAGGTTTTTATACGTTGTCGGATCGTTTGAATCTTTTTCGTAGTCATACGTACCAACTCCGGTCCCATCAACGTTGCTTCACCCACCTCATCCCAGCATACTGGAGAATGACACGTTCTTCCATACAATGCCTCAAATGGAGCCATGCCAATACTTGCTTGATAACTGTTGTTGTAAGAAAACTCCACCAATAGTAAGAACTTATCTCAACTTCCCTTGAAGTCAAGGACACAGAGTCTTAATAAATCTTCAAGAGTTTGAATAGTCCTATCTGATTGTCCATCCGTCTGAGGATGATATAACGAACTAAATTATAAATCCGTGCCCATAGCTTTTTGCAAACTAACCCAAAATCGTGAAGTGAATCTTGGGTCTTGATCGTAAAACTATGGATCTTGGCATACCACTGATCTTATAATCTCATTTTATGTACATCTGAAAGCAAGACGTTAAAGTGTATAAGTTTCGTATTGGTAAGAAATGAGCAGACTTGGTCAATCTATCAATAATGACCCAAATTGCATCTATGCCTTGAGAAACCTTGGGAAGACCAGTAACAAAATCCATGGTAATGTGCTCCCACTTCCATTCTGGAATTTCAAGTGGTTGCAATGGACCTTTTGGTACTTGATGCTCCGCCTTGACTCATTGATAAGTTAGACACCTTGAGATAAACATCGCTATCTCTCTCTTCATATTACTCCACCAAAATGTATGACGAAGATCATGATACATTTTGGTACTCCCGGGATGGATTACAAACGGTGTGTTGTGCGCCTCCATCATGATTTTATACTTTAAATCAGGGTCGTTAGGAACACAAAGTCTGGAGTTGACTCAAAGTATTCCTTCTTCATCGATTCTTGCTTCGGGCATAGAACCTTCTTGTACTTTCTTCCTCATACGCATCAGCTCCAGATCTGTAGCTTGAGCAGCTTTAACTTTATCAATTAAAGTCGGTTCTACTCGTATATTCTCCATCATCACGTGGGTCCCTAGAGTCTTTATCTCTATCTCCATCCTTTGCAAGTCATACAAAATGGGCCTTTGCGTTGACAATATAGCACCCGTACCCGCATATGATCTTCTACTTAATGCGTCAGCTACCACGTTCACTTTTTTAGGATGGTATTGGATGGTATGATCATAATCTTTCAACAGTTCAAGGCAACATCGTTGTCGTATGTTGAGTTCCTTTTGAGTGAAGAAATATTTGAGGCTTTTATGATCCGTAAAGATCTCCACTTTCTCCCCATACAAGTAATGCCTCCAAATTTAAAGTACGAAAAGAACAGCTGCAAACTCTAGATCATGAGTGAGATAATTCCTCTCATATTATTTGAGTTATCGTGAGGCATAGGCTATGAATTTTCCATGTTGCATGAGAACACATCCCAACCCTTTGCCCAAAGCATCACTGTAGATGACAAATCCCTCCGAGCCAGATGGTATTGTTAGAACATGTGCTAAAATGAGTCTCCTCTTGAGTTCTTGAAACCTCTTCTCACATTCATCGCTCCATCCGAATTTTGTATCTTTTCGAGTCAGCTGAGTTAATGGAGTAGCAATTCGAGAAAACCCTTCTACGAATCTCCGATAATAACCAGCTAAGCCAAGAAAACTACGTACTTCGATCACTGATTTAGGTTGCTCCCAGCTTTGAATAACTTCAATCTTTGCTGGGTCAACACATATTCCATGACTTGATACTACGTGCTGAAGGAATGCTACTTCCTCCAGCCAGAACTCGCATTTCTTCAACTTGGCATAATGCTTGTTTTCACGAAGCTTTTAGAGTATCAGCCTCAAGTGTTGCTCATGATCTTCACGACTTTTGGAATAAATAAGGATGTCATCAATAAAGACAATCACAAAGTGATCCAAATATTCCTTGAATACTAGGTTCATCATATCCATGAAAGCAACAGGAGCATTAGTTAATCCAAAAGACATGACTAGGAATTCATAATGCCTGCATCTTAGGAGAGTTACAAAAGTCGTCTTTAGAATGTCATCAGTTATAATCTTCAATTGGTGATATCTGGAATGAAGATCAATCTTTGAAAAGAATTTGGCTCCATGTAACTGGTCAAACAGGTCATCAATACTTGGCAATGGGTACCTATTTTTGATGGTGACATGATTCAACTCCCGATAATCAATACAAAGTCGCATACTCCCGTCTTTCTTTTTCACAAATAGCATAGGAGCACCCCAAGGAGAAGTACTAGAATGAATAAAGCCAATGTCTAACAATTCCTGCAGTTGAGTCTTTAACTCCTAAAGTTAAATAGGAGCCATTCGATATGAGGCTTTGGAGATAGGTTTTGTACCGGGTTCAAGGTCGATACAAAATTCAATTTCACGCTTTGGGGGTAGACCAGGAGGTTCTTCAGGGAATACGTCAGGAAATTTATTAACAATAGAAATATCTGTCGACGTCGGGATTTTTGAGTGTCCTTTTTCGTTACTTGTTCTTTGGTGTTCTCATGTTAATGTGAGATTTGTTTGAAAAAACAAGTGAAAAAGGTCTGACATGTATAATGTCGACGATTGGACTTTAAGAGTCGCTTGATTGGTGTTTTTAATGGTTGCACTAACGAATAATAGAAAAGGTTTGCACATTGACCCAGTGATTTGACACTGCTAAACGGGTCTGTGAAACCGAGATTCATTTTGGGTCTGGGGGCTTGATTATGCGGAGGGAAGGTGTCAGGCACCCCCCCGACATCCGTGTTACCATAGTGGCCGCCACTTTTCAAAGAAATTGTTATATGAATGTATGTGTGAGTGTGTGTGTGTGTGGATCAATGTGCAATTATTTGGAAGTAGTGCGGTACCTCGTTCGCACCTATATACATAGGGTTTGAATTTTATAGAAAAATTCAGTTTTAAACAAGATATGGCAATGACGTTTTGTAAAAAATGTTTTTCAAACCATGTGCTCAATAGTAATTGAGGCCTTTGATACTTCCATTTTATTATTAGATGTTCGACTTATTTGCTTTTATTTTCGAGATGCGAAACATTCTCGAGAAAATAATATACAGCTGAGCCGAAATCCTCATGGGCATGATAGCCATCCAAGGAAATTCAAACACTGTAAAATACTGTACAAGCTACTTACAGCCAGAAAATGTCCATCATGGGAACCGAATCTAGATTAAGTAAAGCCCGAAACTCGTGATCACATGATTCCTAGGCTCACATGATCATCGCAATTTGTATGGAAAGCGAGAAGCGATTATATATATAAAAGTCGTAAAATATATATATATCTGAGACTTGATCAACCACCACAAAGCAACTCCATGGGGATCGGAAATATAAATATATAAAAGCGGTAAATATATATATATATATATATATATATATATATATATATATGGACATGATCAACCGTTACGAAGTAAACTCCAGGTGGGACGAAATTTAAATAAATCTGTAAAAGCGATCAACTGCCACGAATTAAACTCCAATCAGGACGAAATGTAAATAAAGTTGTAAAAGGCCACGAATTAAACTCTAGTCTTGACAGAAATGTAAATATATATATA
The DNA here is from genome assembly GCA_020205615.1 of Panax quinquefolius. NCBI lineage: Eukaryota > Viridiplantae > Streptophyta > Magnoliopsida > Apiales > Araliaceae > Panax > Panax quinquefolius. The sequence goes on along the minus strand of CM035158.1, from coordinate 70,814,842 downwards.
TATATATGTACAAATATATATATATATATATATGTACAAATATATATAAAAGCAAGAACGATTTGGATGTAAATCCGGGCTCATCGGATATGTCATGGCAATTATATATATATGTATATATATAAAAGCAAATAAACGCATCTTAATGTAAATCCGGGCTCATGAGATATATGTCGACATGATTATATATATATATATATATATATATATATATATATATATATATATATATATATATATATATATATAAAAGCAATTTAAACACAGGATGTATAATCTGGGCTCATGAATGACAGAGTCGACCATAGTTTATATATATAAGTATATATATATATATATATAAGCAATTAAACGCTCGGGCATCAAGTGCAGGCTCAATCGAGGCATAACTTGATAATGTTAGTCCATATATATGAAATATATATATATATATATATATTAGTATATATATATATATATATATATATATATATATATATCTGAACAAAAATGAAAACCACTACCAAGTAAAGCAAACGCATTACACAACTGACTCTCAATGTATAACAATTGTGTGCTATATGAGAAGAAGGCTTTATAGAATGTAAGAAGGATTATAGTGGGCTGCCAAAGTAGACTTCTATGACTTTAAATGGATAAACACTCAGCTCCCGCCGGATAAAAGATAGCTATATGTGAGCTAACTAGCGTTTAAAGAAGAGGAAACACTCAAAAGATGTGTATGCAAAGTAAAATGGACAAGGCTTCCTCGCCTTTTTCCTTCTCTCTCTCTTCTCAAATGGCTGACCCAAGCCTTGTATATATAGACGGACGATCGCAGGTACACTGCGGCGGTCATGATTGTACCGCGGTGGTCGTAGTGGATCCGAGCTCATTTGGTCCCGTCGTCAGTAATGCGACGCACTCGTGCATTGTAATGTCCACTCGAACTTGCAGAACTTTAATCCGAGCATCCGAATGAGGTATATCTGACCTTCTACAGACCGCTGATGTCGAGAGTTACGCAATGAGATGGATTAGAGGTTGTACGAAGTCAGGAAGAGGGGTCTATGCCCATGGTCTTCAAGCTTCAAATTCTATCCAAAGTGCTGCCACACGTATTAGTCACTCGGGATTGTCACTCTTTAGGTCTTGTGGGACATTGTTGGATGTATGTATGTATAAAGTGTTGAGACGACGTGCCATTGTCGAAGGAACAAGATGATGTTTGACTCCTTGCCGGGTTATCGCCGGTTTGAGTTGAAAGTAGACGTTGTTCAGGGTTACATCTAAGATTGGACTACTTGTTCATATGCTGCGATATCATCTTGTTAACATGGTAAGATGATGTTGTGACTCCTCACTGGGGTTATCGCCAGTTTAAACGGAAAGCAGATGTTGCTCAGGGTTACATCTGAGATTGGGCTGCTTGTTTGTATGCCTCACTGTCATTTATATTTGAAGCTGATCGCATGTTTGAAACAAACATTTCCGGGGTTATCGCCAGAACTGCAATGGCATCCCTTGGGACTATCACCATGGATGGGGTTGCTACTCCCAGTGTTGTCTCTGGGACTGGAACTGAACGTCGCGGTGTCATCGTCGAGACAGAACTGTCCTCTCCGGTGTTGTTGCCAGTCTTTTGATCTTCATATCTCGGGGTTATCTCTGAGATTTTAAATGACATTCCCGGTGTGTGTTTTGGGTTTGAGATGATGTTCCCGGTTTGTGTTCCATGTTGGAACTTAACTTCCGGTAGTATCCAGAATGATTATATGCTGTTTTTCATGGTTATCTCCAAAAGACGAATCTACCCTCCTACAATGTTAGTAATAGGAGTGCATAAAATTTCGAGTGTCTATAGATGCCCCTCTTTATCATATTCATGCAATGCAAGGCATAGATAGGATAAAGAATCCTAGACACTTGAAATGCAAGCAAGATAAATATGATGCTATGTGTAGCAACATGATGCAAATGTATGATGCATGATTGCCATATAATCCTGCTGGAATGACAATCAGTGATGGCTTGGACATGCGATCCAAGTCTTCAAGGATGTTGACGTTGGGACTACCACCAAAGTCTTGAATCCTAAACACTGACTTATACTCCATAGAGGTACCTCTTGTGTGGAAGAGATCTATGGGGATAAGGCTTTGTCTGTTTGAGGATGTGTATAACATGTTCCCTCATACTGTCGGAGTTACTACCAACAGTGTTATCGCTGTCAGGGTTGCCTGATCTTCGCTGATGTGTGTATCACCGGATAGATCCCTGCTGGATGTATTGTCAAGGCTGCTTAACCTTCATTGATGTATGTGTCAATGGTAGCATTGCATTGTAGCCCCCGTTGGGGATACATAGCTGAGTTACTTCAACGGGTTTACTTGTCATCGGCTGACATGACGTCAAGGTTGCTTGACCTTCATTGATGTTTGTATCAATGGTTGCATTACATTGTGACCCCCACCGGGGACACGTAGAAGTTTGAAGGATGTGCATTGTGACCCCTGCTGGGGATACGTAGATGCTTGATAACTTCGGCGTTGTAACCCCTGCCGGGGAGGTTTGATATTTTGTGGTTTTGCGTTGTAACCCCCACCGGGGATTGTTTAGGGTTGTGACCCTGCAAATGACGGCATCGGACCTTTGTGGGGTATTGCCGAGCATGGTTTGTGAAAGCTGAGCTCAATTGTATAGTATACCCTGCATTCATGCGAATGCCATTGAGGCGACGGGAGTTTAACTCTGACCGACAAGAGACCAGGATTTCAGGCTAATCCACTCAATCGCGTAGCATTTTTATTCCTGATTTGGCCTTTTCAGCTTGTGAGACCTCCTTTGCAACTCTAACTGGAGCGACCCGGAGGTGTGGGATACATGAGTAGACAGTTCATGACTCTCACATGATTGAGGCGCAGAGTGGTGCAGGATGAGATTACATGTGACGCCCCCAAAATTAGGTATACATCACCCATCTTGGGTAGTCAGATACATGGTACGGAATTTAAATACAACTTACTAATATAACTGTCATGTACAATACGACATAAACTGTGAGTTTAAATACAAATATTATCTACTAGATATTATACAAACTCAAAAGGAGTCCTCATTACAATTATTATCACACTATTTCACGAGAATAGTGAGGACTACTAATGCTATCCTACGGACCATTACTCCGTTCCAGGCTCGTCCCGGCTATATTCTTATTTCAAGAGAAACGGTGAAAGAAAGGGTGAGCTCAACTAGCTCGATGAAATATTATGACTAAGATAATGCGAGAATAAATTATCATTAGCCTCTGTGATGTTAAAGCGATAAAATATAATGAACATCAAGTTTAACTACTGGTGGAACCAACAATCCATTAAAAAGTCGAGTAGAAAATAAAATCTACTATCTTTTATGATTAAAAAAGGTTTTTCATCTTTGTTATAAATTTGAGACTCGACTTTAATAAATATTCCACATCATCGAATCACCCCCACACTACGACCGAGGATATTCTTTAGTATCACGACCACAATTATTCATGCACTACGGGGCGAGAATAGTTGTGTATTCATTAATGGTCATGATCATGCCAACAAGCGTCCATCGATGCACTACGTCTAATTGAGGATTTTTACCACATCATTTGTAACATTACGGTCTTGATTACGAATAGTAGTCACGGTCATAATCATACCAAGTCCATCTATGCACTACCTTTTGAGCCATGAGATGACTTTCAACATAATATAAACATGAGGATGATGACAATGATATTCAATAAAACAAGTTCAAGAATTAATTTATCTAGGAACCAACAACATCAAATTGTCAACATGATCTTTGCTTTGTAGAGTAAAATTCAAGAAATGATGGAAGAATATTTCCATGAAAGGATCTTTGGATAAAGCGCAAATATCGAGGATATTCCACTAATTTCATGGAGTATAGAAGTCAAAGTTTTAACATATTTGGGTATAATAAAGAATGGAATAACAAAAGAAATCACCATACATGCGGTACTTAGCCATAGGCGAGTTATTCAAATGAGAGTAATAATAACGGAACGGTCGGTGAAATTCACCGCAAGCGGGATGTTCAATGAGAATAATAAAGATGGAACCGGATCCGGTGTAAAACACACGGATAGGATATTCAACGAGAATGATAAAAAGCGGAACCGAGTCGGTGTAAAACACACGAACAAGATGTTCCAACAGAATAATAAAAAGCGGGAACCGGTCGGTGTAAAACACATGACGAGGATGTTCCAATTGAATAATAAAGATAGAATAATAGAAGAATGTCACCAAGTATAGGGTAAACCACGTGTATAGGTTATTCCAACAGAATAAATAAGAATGGAATAACATAAGGATTTCACCAAGTATAGGGTATGCCGCATATACAAGTTATTATAGGGTATGCCACTTTTACAGGTTATTCCAACAGAATAATAAAGAATGGAATAACAGAAGTTCTCTTCATGAATAAGAAAGAATAACACCCCTTACGGGTACAACAAATAATATTCCCTACCTTAGAAGAACTGAATATTGGAAAAGTGAAGTAGCAGAATACATTTCTTCTTTCACTCTATAGTTTCTCTCTCTAGAGTTTCAATGAATTCGTAAGAAATAATGAAGGAATAAGCTTTCTATTTATAGAAAAACTGAGGGTGGCTCTTGGTCTTAACGAAGGGTCAAAATAACTCTTGGTAATATTGAAGAGACAACTACTATTTGTGAAGGGGTAATTAACATTTGGAACACCGAAGAGGCAGTTAACTCTTGGTAATATTGAAGGGACAACTACTATTGAAGAAGGTAATTACTATTGATGAAGGTAAATACTATTGACGAAGGTAAATACTATTGACGAAGGTAATTACTATTGACGAAGCTAAATACTATTGACGAAGGTAATTACTATTGACGAAGGTAAATACTATTGACGAAGGTAAATACTATTGACGAAGGTAATTAATATTGACGAAGGTAAATACTATTGATGAAGCTAAATACTATTGACGAAGGTAATTACTATTGGCGAAGGTAAATACTATTGACGAAGGTAATTACTATTCACAAAGGTAATTACTATTGATGAAGAGACTCTTAGATGATGACATATGGCCCCCCCATAAAATAATCAAACTTACCACAAGCGTCTCATATGAGACTCTTTATATACACGAGGATTGAATAAATATTACCACAAATCATTTTATTTTTAATCAACACGTTTTAATCTTTCAACAATTATTAATCATTTATAACTTGTCGTCTCGATTAATAAAAACATATTATACAAATGATCTTTGTGACAATAATTGAATCAATAATATAAGAGATATGATCACGGCAATTCTATAGCAATAATTGAGTATAGCTAAGTGACTTCTCACGTAAGCATCAATAATCAATCTAGTGTCTTACTCTTATCGACCGGCGTATTCTTTGTACTTTTACCCATAGGGTAGTTCAGCAGTTTTAACGGTAATACCTACGTAGTTATTTTTATAGAAAGATAATTTTGTCGTTTTTAACTACGACAATACTTCCGTTAATGAGGTCCACTAATGATTGAGTAGTAAATACGAATATTCCCGACAAAAAGAATATTCCCAGGCAAACGAATATTTTATAACAACTTGCTTACTTTGCAAAATTTATAAATATTACCCACAACTATAACATTATATCAAATTTATTCCATAATATTCAAAAATAAAATTTATAGAAAATTCATCTTTATTTATAAAAAATTTGAGGGTCTTACAACCTCCCTTCTTATGAAATTTAGCCCTCGAAATTAGAATGCGATACTGGTATGTCGAAGAGGTAAGGATACCTTGATTTCATTTGATTCTAACTCCCAAGTCATTTCCTCAACATCGTGGTTCCTCCACAAAACTTTGACTTGAGGTATAACCTTGGGCGTAGAATATGTTCCTTCTTATCAAAATTTGAGCAGGAACCTCTTCATACGTCAAATCTTTCCGCTATTTCATCCGGTTCTAACTTCAATAATATGGTTCGGGTCTTTCATATAATTACGTAACATGGATATGTGAAAAATGTTATGAACACGAGACATATTTGGTGATAAGCGAGTCTATAGGCCACGGTTCCTACTCGATCGAGGATTAAAATGGGCCAGATGAATCGAGGATTAAGTTTTCCTCTCTTTCCAAATCTTGTAACTCCTTTCCATGGAGCGACTCTTAACAACACATGATCTCTATATCGAATTCCACGTCCTTTTCGATGAAGATCGGCATAACTCTTTTTATCGATTTTGTGAGGTTTTTATCGTTGTCGGATCGTTTGAATCTTTTAAAGTAGTCATACGTACCAACTCGGTCCCAACAACGTTGCTTCACCCACCTCATCCCAAAGACATCTTTGGAAGCGACACTTTCTTCCATACAACGCTTGAATGGAGCCATGCCGATACTTGCTTGATAAGCTGTTGTTGTAGGAAAACTCCACCGATGGTAAGAACTTGTCCCAACTCCCTTGAAATCAAAGGACACGAGTCTTAATAGATCTTCAAGAGTTTGAATAGTCCTCTCCATTGTCCGGTCTGATGCGAGGATGATATCCGAAGCTAAATTGTAAGTCTGTGCCCATAGCTTTTTGCAAACTAACCCAAAATCGTGAAGTGAATCTTGGGTCTCGATCGAAACTATGGATACCGGCATACCATGCGATCTTACAATCTCGTTTATGTACATCTGAGCAAGGCGTTCAAGTGTATAAGTTTCTCGTATTGGTAAGAAATGAAGCGGACTTGGTCAATCTATCAACAATGACCCAAATCGCATCAATGCCTTGAGAAACCTTAGGAAGAAGGCCGTGCTTGAAATCCATGGTAATGTGCTCCCACTTCCATTACGGAATTTCAAGTGGTTGCAATGGACCTTTTGGTACTTGATGCTCGCTTTAACTTCGTTGACAAGTTAGACACCTTGAGATAAACAACGCTATCTCTCTCTTCATATTGCTCCACCAAAATGTATAGCGAATATCATGATACATTTTGATACTCCCGAGATGGATTGCAAATGGTGTTTTGTGCGCCTCCATCATGATATTATACTTTAAATCAAGGTCGTTAGGAACACAAAGTGCGGAGTTGACTCAAGTATTCCTTCTTCATCGATTCTTGCTTCCGGCATAGCACCTTCTTGCACTTTCTTCCTCATACGCATCAGCTCCAGGTCTGTAGCTTGAGCAGCTTTAACTTTATCGATTAAAGTCGGTTCTACTCGTATACTCGCTATCATCACATGCGTCCCTGAGGTCTTTAACTCTATCTCCATCCTTTGCAAGTCACACAAAATGGGCCTTTGCGTTGACAATAACGCACTTTTCGTGCTTGCATATGATCTTCTACTCAATCGTCGGCTACCACGTTCACTTTTCGGGATGGTATTGGATGGTATGATCATAATCTTTCAGCAGTTCAAGCCAGCGTCGTTGTCGCGTGTTGAGTTCCTTTTGAGTGAAGAAATATTTGAGGCTTTTATGATCCGTAAAGATCTCCACTTTCTCCCCATACAAGTAATGCCTCCAAATTTTTAAGTGCAAAGATAACATTTTGACAACTCTAGATTATGAGTAGGATAATTCCTCTCATATTCTTTGAGTTGTCATGAGGCATAGGCTATAACTTTTCCATGTTGCATGAGAACACATCCCGACCCTTTGCTCGAAGCATCACTTTGTAGATGACAAATCCCTCAAGGCGGATGGTATTGTCGAGCAGTCTTTGAAATAAGTCTCCTCTTGAGTTCTTGAAAACTCTTCTCACATTCTTTTGCTCCAATAGAACTTTGTATCTTTTCGAGTCGGTGAGTCGATGGAGTAGCGATTCGAGAAAATCCTTCCACGAATCTCCGATAATAACCATTTAAACCAGAAAGCTACGTACTTGGGTCAGCGATTTAGGTTGTTCCAAGCTTTGAATAGCTTCAATCTTTCTTTGGGTCAGCAGATATTCCATGACTTGATACCACGTGCCCAAGGAATGCTACTTCTTGACGAACTCGCATTTCTTCAACTTGGCATAAAGCTTATATTCACGAAGCTTTTGGAGTGTCGACCTCAAGTGTTGCTCATGATCTTCACGGCTTTTGGAATAAATAAGGATGTCATCAATAAAAAGCGACCACAAAGTGATCTAAATATTCCTTGAATACTCGGTTCATCATATCCATGAAGGCGGCGGGGCATTAGTCGATCAAAGGACATGACTAGGAATTCATAATGCCCGTCTGGGAGTTACGAAAAATCTTTGGAATGTCGGTGGTTCTAATCTTCAATTGGTGATATCCGGAGCGAAGATCAATCTTTGAAAAGAATTTGGCTCCTTGCAACTAGTCGAACAGGTCATCAATACGTGGCAATGGATACCTATTTTTGATGGTGACGTGATTGACTCCAGATAATCAATACAAAGTCGCATACTCCCATCTTTCTTCTTCACGAATAGAGCAGAGCACCCCAAGGAGAAGTACTAGGACGAATAAAGCCGATGTCTAACAATTCTGTAGTTGGGTCTTTAACTCCTAAAGTTGATAGGAGCCATTCGATATGGGGCTTTGGAAATAGGTTTTGTCACAGGGTTCAAGGTCGATACAAAATTCAATTTCACGCTACGGGGTAGGGCGGGAAGTTCTTACGGGAATCGTCGGGAAATTTATTAACAATAGAAATATCGTTCAAAAGCGGCGTATTTTTGTTTAAATCTGTGACATGAGCTAAGAAAGCTTGACATCCGTTTTTCAATAAGCGAATAGCTTTATGGTTTGAGATAGTAGTGATTGATTTTAATGGTTTGGTCGTTTGAATTCGCATAATAGGTTGATTAGGAATATGAAAGCTAACAACCTTACGAAAATAATCAATTTTTGCATGATAAGTAGTTAACCAATCAATCCCTAGAATCACGTCAAATGCAAGTATTTTTAATGAAATAAGATCGACGGGTAATGTGAGGGTACCGATTTGAACCAAACAAGACTTATAAGCAGTGGATGTAATGAAGGTTTCTCCCAGCGGAGTTTCCATAGATAATTCAAAGTCTAATTTCTCCGAGTCAAATTTAATCGATGGCGCAAGTAGGAGAAATAAAAGAATGGGTAGAAGCCGGTATCAAATAAAGTATAGACTTAATTAGAGTTTATGATAAGCTTACCCGTGATGACCTCATTCGGGTTCCTTGCTCTCTCGGGAGGTCACAACAAACGCTCTCCCTTACTGACTTCTGGGTTTTGACTTTTGGGGCGGCCTTTGGTGCCTCCATCCTAGTTGAATTTGTCTTGATGGCGACAAAATCGAGCTAAGTGACCTTCTCTTCCACAATTATAACATACTTTGAATGGCGCATGGCCCGATTTGGATGATGTGTCCCTCCTCGCATTTGAAGCATATGATAGGTGGTCTTTCTCCTTCCTTAACAATGGGTCTTTGGTCTTGGCGTCTTTCCATCATTGTTGAATCTCCTTTTCTTGAAATGTCTATTCTTATTGTTTTGGCTCGATTACCACCAAAGTGGTTACTATATCCGGCACATTGATTCCCTCCACGCTTGTTGTCAGCGCCCGATGACTACTCTCATTTGGTATTATAATTTTCTTGTTTTGCTCTCTTTTAGTTGCGTTGACTCGTTATCGCACTCCACTAACTAAGCCCTATTTACAACATCTGAATACAAACACAGTTTATGAGAAATAAGATGTTGACGTATATCTCGACTTCAAACCTCTTAAAAACATTCGCGCCATTCTCTCTTCATTATCCACCAAGTGGGGATATAAACCGTGATAACTCGTAAATTTTGCCTCGTATTGCGACACGGTCATATTGTTTTGTTCGACTTGATAAACTCCACCTCCTTCATGTATGGCGAATACTTTCGGGAAAGTATTTGTCGTTGAACGACTCTGGAACTTCTCCCAATATATCTTGATGACAACGGGTTGAGTACGTTTTACCGATTTCCCACCGATGTCTGCCTCTCGCGCATAACATAAAAGGCGGCAAAAGGAACCTTTTGATCCTCGGAGCATCCCAGACATCAAATATCTTGGTAATCTGCTTTATCCATGCTTCCGCCGAAGTGGTTTTGGCTCTCCTTAAACTCCGGTGGTCCCGGCTCCTTGAATTGTTTAGCGGTGACCGCCCAGAGAGTTTTTCGTGTTTCCACCTACGTTTTTGGCGAGAGTCGCTCTACTTTCTTTATTGCATAAATTGCATAAAGCCTCACGAACATTTGATCATTCATCATTTGGTCGGTGTTGTTGTTTGCATGAGGATTGTAGCCTTCACGATGCACATTATCCACGATTATTGATATGCGGTGAATCAGCGATCGCTTTGTGCTCCATTGCTATTCTCAACATTCTCGGATGTCATTTTGAGATCATCGCCACAAAACAAAAGGTTAATTGACATGTAACAAATTATCTCTATATTACGGTGAGCCAATAAAATAGCACATAAACTTAGGTAGGTCATACTAGCGAAAGGTATTCCCGTCTCTCTCCCTCCTAGTACTATTCTAACATCTTAGCAGGATCATATCCTAAGCTTTGATACCAAGCTGTTGTGGCGCCCCCAAAATTAGGTATACATCACCCATCTTGGGTCGCCACTTATATGGTACATAATTTAAATACAACTTACTAATATAAGCATGGTGTGCAATCGACATAAGCGTGAGTTTAAATACAAATATCGTCTACTAGATATTATACAAACTCAAAAAGGAGTCCTCATTACAATTATTATCACACTATTTCACGCAGAATAGTGAGGACTACTAATGCTATCTTCTGGACCATCACTCGTTCCCAGGCTCGTCCCGGCTATATTCTCATTTCACAAGAGAACGGTGAAAGAAAGGGTGAGCTCAACTAGCCCAAGAAGAAATATTATGACTAAGATAATGCGAGAATAAATTATCATTAGCCTACAATGATGTTAAAGCGATAAAATATAATGAACATCAAGTTTAACTACGGTGGAACCAAAGAATCCATTAAAAAGAGTGAGTAGAAAATAAAATCTACTATATTTTATGATTTAAAAATTTTTTTTCATCAACTTTGTTATATTTGAGACTCGACTTTAATAAATATTCCACATCATCGAATCACTTACACTTTTCTGCCGAGGATATTCTTTTTAGTATTACGACCACAATTATTCATGCACTACGGGCCAAGAATAGTTGTGTATTCATTAATGGTCATGATCATGCCAACAACTATCCAATAATGCACTACGGCCACTGAGGATTTTTACCACATTATTTGTAACATTACGGTCATGATTACACCGAATAGTCCCTGGTCATAATCATACCAAGTCCATCTATGCACTACAGGCCACAGATGACTTTCAACATAATATAAACATGAGGATGATGACAATGATATTCAATAAAACAAGTTCAAGAATTAATTTATCTAGGAACCAACAACATCCAAATTATCGACATGATCTTTGCTTTGTAGAGTAAAATTCAAGAATGATGAGAAGAATATTTCCATGAAAGGATCTTTAGATGAAAGCCAAATATCAAGGATATTCCACTAATTTCATGGAGTATAGAAGTCAAAGTTTTAACCATTTGGGTATAATGAAGAATGGAATAACAAAAGAAATCACCATGCATGGGTACTTAGCATTTGCAAAGTTATTCAACAGAATAATAATAACGGAACGGTCGGTGAAATTCACGCCGAGCGGGATGTTCAAATGAGAATAATAAAGATGGAAGCAAATCCGGTGTAAAACACGATAGGATATTCCAGCGAGAATGATAAAGAGCGGAACCAGTCCGGTAAAAAACACACGACGAGGATGTTCCAATAGAATAATAAAGACGGAACCAGTCCGGTGTAAAACACATGCAGAGGATGTTCAATGAATAATAAAGACAGAATAATAGAAGAATGTCACCAAGTATAGGGTAAACCACATGATCTGAGTTATTCCAGCAGAATAAATAAGAATGGAATAACATAAGGATTTCACCAAGTATAGGGTACGCATATATAAGTTATGTATAGGGTATACCACTTTTGAGTTATTCCAATGAGAATAATAAAGAATGGAACAACAGAAGTTCTCTTCATGAATAAGAAAGAATAACACCCTTACAGGTACAACAAATAATATTCCCTACCTTAGAAGAACCTGAATATTGGAAAAGTGAAGTAGCGAGAATACTTTTCTTCTTTCTCTCTATAGTTTCTCTCTCTAGAGTTTCAATGAATTCGTAAGAAATAATGAAGGAATGAGCTTTCTATTTATAGAAAAAAGCGAGGGTGGCTCTTGGTCTTAACGAAGGGTCAAAATAACTCTTGGTAATATTGAAAGAGACAACTACTATTTGCGAAGGGTAATTAACCTTTGGAACAATCAAGAAGCGATTAACTCTTGGTAATATTGAAGGGACAACTACTATTGAAGAAGGTAATTATTATTGGCGAAGGTAAATACTATTGTGAAGGTAATTACTATTGACGAAGGTAAATACTATTGACGAAGGTAATTACTATTGATGAAGGTAAATACTATTATTGAAGGTAATTATTACTAAAGGTAAAGGTAATTCTTATTGATTGAAGAGACTCTTAGATGATGACATATATGGGCCCCCCATAAAATAATCAAACTTACCACAAACGTCCTCATATAATGGACTCTTTATATACATCGAGGATTGAATAAATATTACCACAAATCATTTTATTTTTAATCAACACATTTTAATCTTTCAACAATTATTAATCATTTATAACTTGTCATCTCAATTAATAATATAACATATTATACAAATGATCTTGTGACAATAATTGAATCAATAATATAAGATATATAATGTAGCAATTCATCTGTAGAAATAATTGAGTATAGCTAAGTGAATTCTCACGTAAGGATCAATAATCAATACCGTGTGCTACTATGCAACCCAGCGTAGACATCGTACTTTTACCATAGGGTAGTTCAACAGGTTTTAACGGTAACACCTCCGTAGTTATTTTTATAGAAAGATAATTTTGTCGTTTTTAACTACGACAATACTTCCGTTAATGGGGTCCACTAATGATTGAGTCGTCGTACGAATATTCCCGACAAAAAGAATATTCCAGAACCAAACGAATATTTTATAACAACTTGCTTACTTTGCAAAATTTATAAATATTACCCACAACTATAACATTATATCAAATTTATTCCATAATATTCAAAAATAATATTTATAGAAAATTCATCTTTATTTATAAAAGCTGGGGTCTTACATTACATCCGGCCATGTTATAACCCAAAGATTTCTGTTTGATGTGTTTGGCTCGAGGATAGCTATGCACGGCATTAGGAGATTCACCCACTTTGGAGGATCATTTGGCGTTTAGCTTGAGAATAGATGTACTGCTTCTATGCGTATTGTCATACATCTACATGCTGCGGTACATGGATGAGCTAGATATCGATATCGTCATGGCAGTGAGAGATCTCAGGGAGTGTCATACCATTATTCCGATGATCATTGCAGAGACCTTGAGGTCATTTACATCGCCGCATTGCGTGTCGGCGAGAGTATTCACAGGTAGCTTCTCATTATGTTGTATGTGTGGTTTATGTCACACTTGAGACCGATTGGCACATTTAGACATCATAGATTTTGTTTCACCCATGACATAGCCATGACATATTCCTTTCAGCCTGTAGACTATACAGATGCTGCATCTTGGTCTGTTTTCCTGGCAGGGATTGAAGATCCATTTGATATATTGTCGTGTTCAGGGCTCAGCTCACCCTACAACTTCATTACTCATGCTCCAGGCATGGATTATCTCCCTCTGGCTGGTTTGAGGGGCATGATCACTTACCACCCACTGGCCATGATGTGTTAGTTTGACCAGTTTCAAGATTTCCATCAGTATGAGGGGGCAGTGAGTCAGCGCTTCGCATCACACCGTTTGTCAGCGTAGGACAGATCCAGTTATATACTGTTGGGATCGTGACGATTACCGAGTTTTTTCGTCATCATCTAAGTTGTTCTGCAGAGTATTCTGCATGGATGGAGACACAGACTGCATCGGCTGCGGCAGTATCCATAATGCAGGGGACTGGTTCTGACGATGAAGAGCGTATAGAGGAGGCTGTCATTCCCACCGATGACTTGACTGCTGGGCTACCAGCATTTATGATGGATTCTCCCACTCCGAGTGCCACTATTACCCAATATTCGACACAGCATTTGGAGCAGAGCTTACATCTGATGACCTATGATAGAGATCAGGCTAGGGTCGCGATGTTGACAGCTCTTGATGAGAGAGATACAGCTCTGTTGGAGAGGGATGAGGCTAGATCAACCAGGGATGTATTGATTGGAGAGCAGGATGCCGCCTTATCTGCTAGGGATGTGGCCATTGCAGATAACACTTCCATTAGATCCGGATATTTATCGGTCTTTTGCTTACGAGTGCCTACATTAATGAGCATTCCGCCACAATGCAGTTAGCCTCTGATCTGCTAGCTCGTGTAGATACCTTTGGGCAGGAGATTGCAGCATTACCTCCGTCCTTCAGAGAGGGATGCTATGTTAGATCTGATAGTCCGCATACACACAGAGCTATAGATAGCTTTGTATTTTCCTGCACAGACTAGCTTAGCCATTTTGTCATGTACAACACATATGTATATATCAAACAATATTATGTATGGTAGGGAAATATATTTTGATTCACTTCCCTTTTAGTTATGCCTTGATACTTTCTTGATGTTTGCCTGTTTCTCCAGGGCCTTGTGATCTTGATGCATTCTGAACTTATCCTTGATAGATGGACATTGAGACGTCGCAAGGTCTCTCAGAACGAATCATTGATTTCTGTGAATCCCTACCATCTTTGGTGTCTTGGGACTGATATCTGTATGGAAAAGTGGAGAGGAGGATGGTTTCTTCCTCTCTGAGATTGACCGCACCACAAATAGTCGCCAATACTTCTATTTGTGAGAAGCCTAGTTAATTCCATCTCTTATGGATTGGCATTGCTCTTTGAGGCACGATCACAGCTTAGATGGTCACCGAATCTTCTATTTGTGAGAAGAGGTTGGGTAATTCCATCCCTTTGATCTGAAACCAATGGGGCGAATTGAAGGTTGATCCCAGTACCGTATGCCAAATATGTTTGTTCTGGTAGGGGTTAGACTACACCATGAATGGCTGCCTACGTACTCCTATTGAAGAGGAGATCAAGTCTGCGTAGTTCGAACCTAGTGTAGGAGGTCCAACGCTGAATGTGAAAGGCAGAAGCGTGTGGAAGTATTTTTGTGATTTTTGTTTTTTTGTGAAGAAAGGGTAGAAATAATTTTGCTATTTTTTTTATTGCGACCGAGCCATATAGAATATGGTTGCCTACATACCCCCGGGTATCAGGGAGATCAGGTCGACATTGTTCACCCCTCAGGACGAATCGCACCTGAAGAGAAATGTGAATCCCATGTGCAGGCTATACTGCGGGGAGAAGAAAGTTTAATCCCATAATGGGGATAAACTGCAAGTGTGGAAAAAGTTTGATCCCCTCTTCAGGACAAACTGCAAGCGTAGAAAATTTTAATCCTGTCTTCAAGATAAACTGCAGGTGTGAAAGGTTCAATCCCGTCTTTAGGATAATCGAAATTGAGAAAGGTTTAATCCCATCTTCAGGATAACTGAAACTGTATGAAAGGTTTGAAATGAAGTAAAACCAGGCTGCTGGCTTGAAGTGTATGTTTCCCTGAGGGGCAGAAGAGTATGTAAAAGGGTGAAAGGGTTTAAAACAGGAATGACTAGTGTTTTGATGATCAAAAACCTGGATGTTTGAGTTGATAAGCTGTGGAAATTCATCGCCATCCATTTCCTGCAATCTGAGAACACCCCCTGTCAATACTTCCTTGACAATAAATGGGCCTTCCCATTTAGGAGTGAATTTTCCCTTAGATTAATCTTGGTTTTCAATAATCTTCTTCAAAACCAAGTCATCTTGTTTGAATTGCCGTAGTCGGACTTTTCTGTTGTAGGATCGTGCGATCCTTTGTTGATATAACTGACCATGGAAGATAGCCGTGACTCGCCTTTCATTTATAAGAGACAATTGGTGATACCTGTCTTATACCCATTGGTCCTCATCCAACTGAGCATCCATCAATACTCTGAGGGATTCCATTTCCACTTCTATGGGGAGCACTGCTTCCATCCCATAGACTAATGAGTAGGGGGTTGCCCCAGTGGAAGTTCGCATGGAAGTTCTGTATGCTAATAAAGTTAGAGGCAAGAGGTCAGGCCATCCTTTGTGATTGGCAGACATTTTCTGCATGATCTTTTTGATGTTTTTATTAGCCGCTTCAACAAAGCATTCATTCATCTTTGGCCGGCGGATATGACGTGAGTTGAGATGTTTGATGTGGAATTTTCTCGCATAACTCCTCCATCATTTTGTTGTTGAGGTTCTTAGCATTGTCTCGACATAATGACCTCTCGTTGTCCATATCGATGATGATGACATTGTTTCTGATGAAAGCAATGATAACTTCTTTAGTAACCTAGGGGAAGGAAGCTACTTCTACCCATTTGGTGAAGTAGTCGATCATGGTGAATATGAATCGATGTCCATTACTGGCTTTGGGCTCGATGGGCCCGATCACGTCCATTCCCCACATTGAGAAAGGCCATGGCAAACTCATATTATGGAATTCCCTTGGAGGGGCATGAATAGCATTCCCATGAATCTGGCATTGATAGCATCTCTTGACGTGATCATCACAGTCAGCTTTGAGTGTGAGCCAATAATGTCCCATTTTGAGAATTTTCTTGACAACTAGGGGTCCGCTCATGTGAGGGCCACATACTTCACCATGGATCTCATCCTTGAGTCGATGATCTTGGTCTTTATCCAGACATCTGAGGAGACCTAATCCTGCATCTCCTTTGTAGAGTGCATCTCCGCTCAGGTAGAATTTCATAGCAAGTTGATGAATCTGCCACTTCTCAGTTAGGCTCGCCTCAGCGGGTGTAGATACATCTCGCAGATACTCCTTGATGTGTTGGTACCAAGGGTTGTGGATGGGAGGTAGCTCATCCGATACTTCTCCAATGTAATTCCCATAGATTGGGGTTTTTTTTCAGAGCAAACGTGATGTTTGGCATGTTTTCCTTGTCAGGTATGTAAACCAAGGAGGCCAACATTGCTAATGCGTTTGCAAAATCATTCCTATTACGAGGAATGTGTAGAAAAGAGATTTCTTTGAACTCCAAAGCCATCTGTAAACTTGCCGATGGTAAGGCAGCAAATGCAATTCTTTGGTTTGATAGATTCCTGTGGATTGCTTGACTACCAATTCGGAATCCCCATAGATAGTTAACTGCCTGATGCCCATTGAACGGGCAAGTTTTAGCCCCATGATACAGCCTTCATACTCAGCTGTGTTGTTGGTTCTGATAAACTACAATTTAATGGCGACGGATATCGCGCTCCCCGTTGCGAGATATTAGAATCTGCTCCATTCCGGAGCCTTACAATTAATGTACTCCATCAAAATATATTTTCCACTCACGGCATGTATCGTACTGATGTTGTAAGTGAACTGTCATAACCCCTTCATCGGGAAAGTACGTTTCTAAGGGTTTGTAATCCCCTGCAGGTGCGGCAGCCAGTTGATCCGCAATTCCTTGACCTTTGACAGACTTCTGCGTCACGTAAACGATGTCAAATTGATGTAGGATCAACTTCCATCTGGACAGTCGACAATTAAGTATGGGCTTGCTGAACACATACTTGAGAGGATCCACACGAGATATGAGATGGGTTATGTGACCATGGAGGTAATGCTGTAACCTCATGGAAGCCCATGCTAAAGCACAACAAGTCTTCTCGATCAGAGTGTACTTGTGTTCACTGATGCTGAATCTTTTACTGAGGTAATAGATAGCTCATTCTTAGCCTCTATTGTCCTTCTGCCCCAGCAAACAGCCCATAGCATTGTCATTTATGGACAGGTACATGAACAGGGGAACATCATCCCTGGGAGGTAGCAAAATTGGAGCGTTAATCAGTTGCTCTTTGATGGTAAGGAAGGCTTTCTGACACTCATCGTTCCATTTCATGGAGGAGTTCTTCCCAATGACTTGAAGATAGGCTCACAGGGTTGTTGTGAGTTGAGAAATGAATCTGCTAATGAAGTTGATCCTTCCCAAAAATCCCGTATTTCCTTCTCTGTCTAAGGAATGGGCATTTCCTTGATGGCTTGGATTTTGGTAGGATCCAGTTCAATCCTTTGTGGTCGACTCAAGCTTCAGCAACTTGCCTAACTTAACACCAAAGGCGCACTTGGCGGGATTCAACTTTAAGTTGTACTTACGCAACCTGTTGAAAAGCTTTTTGAGATGGTATAAATGGTCATCCTCCTTCCGGGATTTGACAATGATGTCATCCACATAGATCTCTATCTCCATGTGCATTAAATCATGGAAAAGAGCCATCATAGCTCACTGATAGGTTGCCCCGACGTTAATGAGGCCGAATGACAACCGTCTGTAGCAAAAAGTTCCCCAAGGCGTGATGAAAGCAGTTTTCTCACGATCTTCCTCAGCGACCATAATTTGATGGTACCCCGCAAAGGAATCAACAAAGGAGTACATGCCATATTGAGCGGTATTGTCAATAAGAATGTGGATAAATGGCACTGGAAATCTATCTTTAAGGCAAACTTTGTTCAAATCCCGATAATCCATGCAGACTCACACCTTTCCCCCTGGTTTAGGCATGGGAACAATGTTGGATATCCACTCCGGATATATAGACACCATAATGATGCCAGCTTGAAATTGTTTCATAATTTCTTCTTTAACTTTTAAACTCCACTCAGGTTTCAATCGCCCTAGCTTTTGCCTAACTGGCTTGAATCCTTCTTTAATGGGAAGGCGATGAAGAACAATGTCAGTGGACAAACCCACTATGTCTTCATGAGACCATGCAAACACATCCTGGAATTGGGTTAACAGTGCAACCATTTCATTTCGTTGAGTTGTGGTAAGGTCTGAATCAATTTGGATTAGCTTAGGGTTGTCTAAGGTTCCAAGATTGAAAGGAGTGGTTTGATCAAGATTGGGTTTGGGTTTGTCTGCGACCCATTCCTTAATCTCTTGAGGTGTCTCAATGTCCTCTTGGATGTCCATCAAGTCTGAGTCCAACTTTGCATCAAAGTTACAGCCCTGGTGGAGAGAAGGCACGTAATCAGCAAGTACAGGCACATCTAAGTTCAGAGTCCCTCATAGACCAATGCATGGAGTGCTGCTCTAATTGTCGAGGGAAAAGTCCTAATGGATTGTAGTGATGGAAGGATCGTCAGTGTCTTCCTTCTCCCGAAAGTTAACCATGACATCTGGGCAATCATCATCTGGGGTGTATCTGTTTGTATGTTCATCATGAACAATGACGCGGATGCCTACCATCATCAAGGCAAGGTCATGTTTATGTTTTCATTCCTTTTCTTCCACTTCAGGATCAGGAATCAGCACCTCTTTAGCTTTGATTGGCACTGGTTTCGGAAATAGCATAGCCACAACATGGGCTGAGACCTTTACTGGAGATTGTATTAACTCATGAGGTAAAGGTATAGAAAATCGCCGTGCGGCGGAAGCCTGAGGAACCTTCTCGTGCTTATGAGGATTCCTGTGTCTGGAACTAGAAGAATAGCCTAGCCCGGCTGTTCCAATTTTACTGGATATTAGGATAGGGTGCTTAATACCCTGTTGATCCTTACCAAGCCCTTGCCCAGGTTGATGACCCAATGACATCATTTCTTGAGTGGCCGACATAACTTCGGTAGAAATCTTGGGTACAGGAAGTGGCACTCCAATAGAATGGTATTGCATGTTACTCACTTCCAGAGTATGGAAACTGGCTGGTTCAACTTCTGAATTGAAGCTGATAATTGGTAGAATTCCTTTTTCAGGACATTCCGACTCAGCATTGATAGTGACTAGACTGTTGTTGATAATATATTTGAGCAGTTGATGTAGTGTGGAGGGAATGGCTCCAGCCATGTGTATCCATGGTCTCCCCAATAGCAGGTTATATCCTGAGTCTATCTTGAGGACGTAGAAGGATACATTGAATGTATTGGGACCAATCTCAATTGGCAATTCAATCTTTCCAACGGAGTTTTGCCGGGATCCATTAAAAGCTCGGATGACCGTATGGCTACTTTGGATTCGCTTGATATTGATATTCATCTTCACCAAGGTGGCATAAGGACATATATTTAGAGATGAGCCTCCATCTATCAATACTCCTGCTAGCATATACCCGGAAGACAACACTATGATGTGCAATGGCTTGCAATAACTAGTCCCTTCGGGAGGTATATCATCATCAGTGAAGGATATCACATTGTTGTTGAAAATGTGATCAACCAGATGTTGAAATTTTTCCACATCCACTGATTTTGGCAAATAGGCTTCTTCCAAAACCTTTAGCAAGATCTTTCGATGATCCTCAGAAGAGAAAACCAAGTCCAATATTGAAATCTGGTGTGGAGCTTCTCGCAAGCTTAAAACCATTTTGGCTTCATTGTGACCCATAGTACGGAGGAATTTTTCAATCTTTTCCATTGGCAATTTCCCCTTTGCTTCTCAATTAGGCTTTATAACTTGTTAAGGAAGGCACAGTGGATTCTCTTTCGACACTGTAGCAGTAGTATGAGACGTGGATCCTTTAACTTCTCCATAATTCCATGGAACTTTATGCAAGCTAACAACAGGATGTTGTGGTCTGCAAAGTAAAGGAATTGGCTCCGGTGCGGCCAATATCATAGAAATACTTTGACAGTTTCATCATCCACTTCGGAGATAACTGCGATGGATCCCTTCCATTGGGTAGGGCATGCATTCCCACCCTTGAGTTGCATAGTGTAATCATCTGCTATTTGCAGGACATCGCTATCAATAATATTCTGAATAAGATGGCGGAGTGCCCAACATTCTTCTGTGTTGTGACTGTGAGAATGTGAATGATATTGACACATTTCATCAGGATTGAACCGCCTGAGGCAGGGATTCATTGGAGGGAGAAGGAATGTGATTCTTCCTTCGTTGATCAGCATTTGAAGTATCTCCTCCATAGATTGGCCCAGATAGGTGAATTCCCTTTGATTGGAAAAATCCCGACGGGCTTTAGCACTTGCTCACTTTGCCACCTTATTCTCCATAGCTTCACTTTCTGAAGGTGTTGATGGAGCATTTATAACAAATGGAAGGAGATAGGCATTCTCCTGCCTGATTAATTGGCGTGTGACTTGATACTGATCGGTCACCAGTTCTGCCAATTGCTTAATTTATTTGCAAAGAGCTTTCATCTTTCATTCTATGGTGAACTAGAACTTTGCATAATCCCATTTGTCAACACCGTTTTTGATGAGTTGGGATGATTCGCCATTGGAACCTTGTACAGTGCTCCAACTGATCATGTTGACCTCTTTTTCTTTGTGTTGAGGAAGAGTGTTGCCTTGCACATGAGTTTGATCTGGTTTGGTGACTACAATCTCACCGTTGTCTATCGGATCCTGAATCTTATATTTCAAGGCCCAACAATCTTGAGTATCATGTCCGGGTGCCCCGGCATGATAAACACACTTCCGTGTAGCATTAAAACCCCTCCCATTAGGGTTGGCCGGTGGAAGAAGATGTGTAATTTTCTTCTGAGCAGTTAGAAGAGCAAGAATATTTTCGAGCGAGTCCCCTAAGGGTGTGAACATTCGAGGTCGCTTTACTTTTCCACTTTTAGGCAATGATGGGTTTGAAGATTGTTCTGGAAAAGGGGAATAGTTTCTCCTCTGCATAGGCATGCTAGGATTGCCTTTTTGTCCTTGCAATATCAAGGAAACATCCTCCTCTTTCTTTTTATGGACCCTCCGGGGGTTGTTTCCATAAGACCCGGATTGGATGTGCTCAGCAACAGCTTTAAGAGCGGTTAGGTCTTGAATTTTACCGGACTTCAATCCAATTTCAACCATCTCGTCGTGTTTGATCATTTTAGAAAATGGTTTGCCAATACTAGCTAGAACTCTTTCATAGAAAAGGAGCTTCCTGTACATCTATAAAAGTCATGACCATTTCTGATTCTGTCATGGAAGGAATAACTTGAGTAGCAAGGCGCCTCCACCTTTGAGCGTACTCTCTAAATGACTTATTAGACTGTTTCTTGACCTTGGTGATTTGGTACTGGTCAGGAACCATCTGAGATTGAAAACTATATTGAGTTAGGAAGGAGTGAGCCAGCTCTTCCCAGCTATGGATCTTAGAGTTGTCTAATCTAGTATACCATGAGCAAGCTTCTCAATGGACTTTTCGAAGCAAATTGTATTTCGAGCTTTTCATTCTCAACATAAGATCCGAGTTCTCTAATGAACACCTTTAAATGTGTGTAAGGATCCCTTAATCCGTCATATTTTTCAAAATCAGGGGTCTTGAATTTCTCTGGATAATGCACACCAGGAAATATGCAAAGGTCTGCATATGAAACACTGCCATGTGTTCCAATCCCTTTGAGAACGCAAATGGTTTCCTCCATTTGAAGGACCTTCTTCCTGATGTCACTGGTGTCTGGATCTCCTTTGAGATGGGTGCCTTCAGGGTCTTTATTAGTTGTATCCAACTGATGTTCTGGAATTGTTTTTTCCAAACCTTGAACTCCCCCTTGTGTAGAGGATTCTGTATGTGTAGGTATCTTCGTACCCTGAGTAGACTGGTGTAATTCTTTTAGTAGAACAGCCAAGTCTGTGATTTGTTTACTCAATCCGTCAAATTCTTCTCGAGACACAGGATTAGACTGTTCGGAAGAGGACATGATTGGTTGTAGGCTCGTGGCCTTTTTAGATTTTGAGCGGGTAACAGGCCCAATTACTTCCCTACAAAAGACTTACGTAGTTTAGTCTTAGGGTAATTTAAATGTTATCATAACATGTCTGTTTTAGGAATTTGTCCTGCAAAACCGGTTGTTAATTGATAACATGTCATGCATGCATAGATATTCTTCATATTTTCCATTACATATGGATGAACATGAAATAAAATTACAAGTAAATGCTTTTACAAGTAATTGAAAATGGAAAGCATGAAGAGACTTTCCTCCGCGTTTGGTTTATTAGAGGTTGACCTATCATAGGGTTTCTCTCGCGACTTTTTGGCATTAGGTTCCTAGATCATCGTAATCTACTTAATGGGAAGTTAATCCGGTCGTTCAATTGGAGCGAATCTGAGTAGTGCCTTTCCTGAGCCCCGGGGAATTATTCTTCCCACGAGTCCAGTAATCAAACACCGAGAGGATAGCCTCCTAGTGGAGGGACCACATAACATACATTCACATACAACGTGTCTCACCGTTTATGCAGAATGATGACATGTGCGAAGCACTAATATCACAGATAGATATTTAGCAGTGAAATAATTAAAATGCATTCGTACACATTCATCAGAATTATAAATGCAACATTCACACACAAACATATAACAATTTTGAAAAGCTTGTAATAGCGGCTTAAGCCCTCTTACTGGAGTCCCCAGCAGAGTCGCCTCTGTCGACGTCGGAATTTTTGAGTGTCCCTTTTCGTTACTTGTTCTTTGGTGTTCTCATGTTAATGTGAGATTTATTTGAAAAAACAAGTGAAAAAGGTCTGACATGTATAATGTCGACGATTGGACTTTAAGAGTCGCCAATTGGTGTATTTAACTGGTTACACCAACGCAACCAAAATGATTTGCACATTGACCCAGTGATTTGACACTGCTAAACGGGTTTGTGAAACCGAGATTCATTTTTGGTCCGGGGGCTTGATTATGCGGAGGGAAGGTGTTAGGCACCCCTTGACATCCATGTTACCACGGTGACCGCCACTTTTCAAAAAAAATGTTATATGAATGTGTGTGTGTGTGTGTGGATCAATGTGCAATTATTTGGAAGTAGTGTTGTACATCGTTCGCACCTATATACATAGGGTTTAAATTTTATAGAAAAATTCAGTTTTAAACAAGATATGGCAATGACATTTTGTAAAAGAGGTTTTTCAAACCCTGTGCTCAATAGTAATTGAGGCCTTTGATACTTCCATTTTATTATTAGATGTTCGGCTTATTTGCTTTTATTTTTGAAATGTGAAGAATTCTCGAGATAATAATATATAGCAGTGCCGAACTCCTCATGGGCATGATAGCCATCCAAGGAAAATCAGACACTGTAAAATAATGTACAAGTCGCCATGACGGAAAATGTCCATCATGGAACCGAATCTAGATTGAGAATCGAACACTGTGATCACATGATTCCTAGGCTCACATGATACTGCAATTTGTATGGAAAGGAGTAAGCAATTATATATATAAAAGCAGTAAATATATATATATAGACTTGATCAACTACCACAATGCAACTCCATGGGGGATCAGAAATGTAAATATATAAAAGTATATATATATATATATATATATATATATATATATATATATATATATATATATGGACATGATCAACCACCACGAAGTAAACTCTAGGCGGGACAAAATGTAAATAAAGCTGTAAAAGCAATCAACTGCCACGAAGTAAACACTAGGCCGGACAGAAATATAAATATATATATGTACAAATATATATATATATATATATATATATAAGTAGTAAATGCACTGGATGTAAATCCAGGCTCATCGGATATGTCCGACAGCAATTATATATATGTCTATATATAAAAGCGAATAAACGCACCAGATGTAAATCCAGGCTCATCAGATATGTCTGACAACAGTTATATATATAAGTATATATATATATATAAAAGCAATTTAAACGCACTGGATGTAAAATCCAGGTTCATCAGACAGAGTTTGACCACAATTTATATATATAAGTATATATATATATATATAAGCAATTAAACGCTCCAGACCGAAGTCTAGGCTCAATCGAGGCATAACTAGATAATGTTAGTCCATATATATGAAATATATACATGTATTAGTATATATATACAGACAAAAATGAAAACCACTGACCGAAGTTTGGGCAAACACACACAACACGACTCTCAATGTGTATAACAGTGTGTGTTATATGAGAAGAAGGCTTTATAGAATGTAAGAAGGCTTACAGTGGGCTGCCAAAGTAGACTTCTATGACTTTAAATGGATAAACACTCAGCTCTCGCCGGATAAAAGATAGCTATATGTGAGCTAACTAGTGTTTAAAGAAGAGGAAACACTTAAAAGATGTGTATACAGAGTAAAATGGACAGGGCTTCCTCGCCTTTTTCCTTCTCTCTCTCTTCTCAAATAGCTGACCCAAGCCTTGTATATATAGACGGACGGCCGCAGGTACACCTGCAGCAGCCGCAGTTGTACCTGTGGCTGGTCGTGGTGGATCCAAGCCTCGCTGGTTCCGTCATCTCATAGTACGTGCACTCATGCACTGTAATGTCTGCTCAAACTTGCAAAACTTCAATCCGAGCATCCGAACGAGGTATATCTGACCTTCTTCAGACCGCAGGTGTCGAGAGTTACACAATTAGATGGATTAGAGGTTGTACGAAGTCAGGAAGAGGGGTTTATGCCCATGGTCTTCAAGCTTCAAATTCTATCCAAAGTACTGCCACACGTATTAGTCACTCGGGATTGTCAATCCTCGGTTCTTGTGTGACATTGCTGGATGTATGTATGTATGAAGTGGTGAGACAATGTGCCATTGTCGAAGGAACAAGATGATGTTTGACTCCTTGCTGGGGTTATCGCCAATTTAAGTTGAAAGTAGACGTTGCTCAGGGTTACATCTGAGATTAGACTACTTGTTGATATGATGCGATATCATCTTGTTGACGTGGTAAGATGACGTAGTGACTCCTCACCGGGGTTATCGCCGGTTTAAGCGGAAAACAGACGTTACTCAGGGTTACATCTGAGATTGGGCTGCTTGTTTGTATGCCTCACTGTCATCTGGATTGAAGCTGATCGCATGTTTGAAACAAGCATTTCTGGGGTTATCGCCGGAACTGCAATGGCATCCCTTGGGACTATCACCAAGGGTGGGTTTGTTACTCCCAGTGTTGTCTCTAGGATGGAAATCGAACGTTCTTATTTGTCATCGTAGAGAAAGAAGAACATCCTCTCTCGGTGTTATTCTTGGGTCTTTTGATCTGCATATCTCGGGGTTATCTCTGAGATTAGAAATGACATTCCTGGTGTGTATTCCGGGTTTGAGATGATGTTCCCGGTTTGTGTTATGGGTTAGAACTGAACTTCCGGCAGTATCCGAAATGATTATAAGCTGTCTTTCAGGGTTATCTCCAAAAGATGAATCTACCCTCCTGCAATGTTAGTAATAGGAGTGTAGAAAAATTTGAGTGTCTACAATATCATTCAAAATTGACGTATTTTTGTTTAGATCCGTGACATGAGCTAAGAAAGCTTGACATCCGTTTTTCAATAAACTAATAGCTTTATGGCTTGAGATGACAGTGATTGATTTTAATGGTTTGGTTGCTTTAATTCGTATAATAGGTTGGTTAGGAATATGAAAGCTAACAACCTTACGAAAATAATCAATTTTTGCATGATGTGTAATTAACCAATCAATCCTTAAAATCACATCAAATGCAAGTATTTTCAAAGAAATAAGATCGACAGGTAACGTGCGGGTACCGATTTGAATCAAACAAGACTTATAAACCGTGGATGTAATGAAGGTTCTCCCAACAGAGTTTTAACAGTTAAGTCAAAGTCTGATTTCTTTGGAGTCAAATTTAAATATTGAGCGCAAGTAGGAGAAATAAAGGAATGGGTAGAACCGGTATCAAATAAGGTATATACTTCGCTAGAGTTTATGATAAGCTTACCCGTGATGACCTCGTTCGGGTTCATTGCTTTCTGGGAGGTCACGACAAACGCTCTCCCTTGAACTACCGGTTTTGTCTTGTCTGGGACGACCTTTGCTGCCTCCATCCTAGCTGGACTTGACTTTAGTGCATGACAAAATCGGGCTAGGTGACCTTCTCTTCCACAATTATAACATGCTTTGGATGGCATCACGCAGTTTGGACTGATTTGTCCCTCCCCTCCACATTTAAAGCATATGATAGGTGGTCGTTCTCCTTCCTTAACGAAAGGTGCTGATGCTGACGTATTTCCATCATTGTTGAATCTCCTCTTCTTGAAATGTCCATTCTTATTGTTTTGACCATGATTACCACCGAAGTTGTTACCATTTCTGGCATGTTGATTCCCTCCACGCTTGTTGTTACTGGTATTATCATTTTGTCGGCTGCTCTCTTTTGGTTGGGTTGACTCATTATCGTGCTCCAATAATTAAGCCCTATTAACAACATCTGAATATAAACACAGTTTATGAGAGAAAAGATATTGACGTATCTCGGGTTTCAAACCTCTTAGAAACATTCGCGTCATTCTCTCCTCATTATCAACCAACTGGGACGCAAATCGGGACTGTGACGCCCCCAAAATAGGTATACATCACCCATCTTGAGTCGCCAAATACATGGTACAAAATTCAAATACAACTTAATTATACAACAGTCGTGTAAAATATGACAAAACATATGCTGTGAGTTTTAATATAAATATTGTCATCTAGACAATATCCATACTCAATTGAGTCCTCATTACATTTATTATCACACTATTTAATAGAATAGTGAGGACTACTAATGCTATTATCTAGACCGTCACTCTGTTCCCCGACTCATCCCAGCTATATTCTCATTACCTGAACAGAACAATGAAAGAAAGGGTGAGCTCAACTAGCCCAGTAAGAAATATTATGACTAAGATAATGCAGAATAAATTATCATTAGTCTTCAACAATGTTAAACTGATAAAATAAAATAGACATCAAGTTTAACTGCAGCGGAACAAGCAATCTATTAAAAGAGTCAAGTAGAGAATAAAATCTACTGTCTTTTATGATTTAAAAAGTTTTTCATCACTTTTATCGCTGAGACTCAGCTTAATAAATAATCCACATCATCAATTCATCCTTGCACTACAGGCCAAGGATATTATTTAGTATCACGACCACGAATTATCCATGCACTAAGGGCCAAAGATAATTGTGTTTTCATCAATGGTCCTGATCATGCCATAAAACAATTCATCTTTTCTCCATTGGCCGAAGAGAATCCATAGCCATAATCATACCAAAAATTGTCCATCAATGCACTACGGGCCAATGAGAACTTTTTCCACATCATTTGTAACATTACGGTCATGATTATACCGAATAATCCCTAGTCATAATCATTCCAAGTCCATCTATACACTACAGGCCACAGATGACTTTCAATAAAATATAAAC
Organism: Panax quinquefolius; assembly: GCA_020205615.1. Taxonomy (NCBI): domain Eukaryota; kingdom Viridiplantae; phylum Streptophyta; class Magnoliopsida; order Apiales; family Araliaceae; genus Panax; species Panax quinquefolius. The sequence goes on along the minus strand of CM035158.1, from coordinate 70,786,449 downwards.
ATGAGGATGATGACAATGATATAAGAATTCAATAAAACAAGTTCAAGAATTAAATTATCCAGGAACTAACAATGTCCAAATTGTCAACATGATACTTCTTTGTAGAGTAAAATTCAAGAATGCTCAGAAGAATATTTCTATGAAAAGATACTGGATGAAGCGAAAATATCAAGGATATTCCACTAATTTCATGGAGTATAAAAGTTAAAACTTTAACCAACTGAGTATAATAAAGAATGGAATAACAAAAGAAATCACCATGCATGCGGTACTTCGCATAGACAGGTTATTCCAATAGAATAATAAATAACGGAACCAGGTCAGGCATAATACGCACCCACATGATATTCCAACTGAATAATAAATAATGGAATAACAACAGAAATCATCATGCATGCGGTACGTCGCATAGACAGGTTATTCCAACAGAATAATAAATAACGAAACTAGGTCAGACAAAATTCGCACCGACAAGATGTTCCATCAAAATAATAAAGAATGGAATAACAACAGAAATCACCATATATGCGGTACTTCGTATAGACAGGTTATTCCAATAGAATAATAAATCACGGAACCAAAGTTTGGGTAAAAGCGCACGCATGTGGATATTCCAATGAATAATAAAGAATGGAATAACAACGAAATCACCGTGCATGCAGACGTCAGACATGTATGTGAGTTATTCAACGAGAATAATAAAAGGCGGGACGGTCGGCGTAAAAACGCATACGCATGTGATATTCCAATAGAATAATAAAGAATGGAATAATGGAAGAATTTCACCAAGTATAGGGTAGCTGCATTATCTGAGTTATTCAATGTAATAATAAATAATGGAATAATGAGAAGAATTTCACCAAGTATAGGGTAGAGATAGCAGATACAAAAGTTATTCCAATGTAATAATAAATAATGGAATAACTGAAGTTCTCTTCATGAATATGAAAGAAATAATATCCCTTACGAGTACAACAAATAATATCTCTTATGAGTATTGAAAGAAAATAATTCTCTTTATGCATACGAAAGAAATAATACCCCTTACGAGTACAACAAATAATATCCCTTACGAGTATTGAAAGAAACTAATTCTCTTCATGAATACAAAAGAAATAATACCCCTTACGAGTATAACAAATAATATCCCTTACTTTATAAAGAAGAAACTGGATATAGAAGTAGTGAAGTAGCAGAATACTTTTTTTCTTTCTTTATATAGTTTCTTTCTCTAGTGTTTCAGTGAATTCGTAAGAAATAATGAAGGAATGAGCTTCTATTTATAGGAGAATGGACTGCATAGTAACTAATTCATGAACGGTCCAGATTGATTTACTTTTAAACGGACGGTCCAGATTAATTTAATAAAATATTCTAATAAAACAAAATCTTTTAAATAAAATATAATATATTCTATTTATAATCTAATAAAACGAATAACTTTATAAAAGTATTTTGTTTTATATAAAATGACTTTACTATGCAGGCACTATGCAACACAATGGATAATAAAATATAATATATTCTAATTATTATCTAATAAAACAAATAACTTTATAAAAGTATTCTATTTTATATAAAAAGATTTTACTATGCAAAACACTATGCATAATAAAATACTATATATTCTATTTATAGTCTAATAAAACGAATAATTTTATAAAAGTATTATGTTTTATATAAAAAGCTTTTCTGTTTTATTACATTAATAATACTAATAAAACAAAACTGAGTGACTTATCACGTAAGCATCAATAATCAATACCGTGTGCTACTATACAACCACACGTATTACTGTACTTTTACTACCGAGTAGCTCAACAGTATTAACGATAAAAGTTCAGCCATTATTTTCAAAAAATATTTTGTCGTTTTCTCAATCCAACAATAATTCCATTACGGGGTCCACCAATGATTGTACCGTTGTACGAATATTCCCCGACCAATAGAATATTATATAACAACTTGCATACTTTGCAAAATTTATAAATACTACCCACAACTATAACATTATATCAAATCCACACCATAATATTTAAAAAAATTATTTCGAGAAAATTAAATATTTATTCATAAAATCTAGGGTCTCACAATCTCCCCTCCTTATGGAATTTATCCATCGAAATTTACGTACGTACCTGGTATGCTGAAGAGGTGAGGGTACCTTAACTTCATTTCAGATTCTAACTCTTGAGGTATAACCTTTAAGTGTCGAATATAATCCTTCTTATCTAAGATTTTAACACGTATCTCCTCATACGTTAAATCATCCGCTATCTCGTCCGGTTCAAAATTAATAATATGGTTCGGGTCGTCCCCATATTTACTTAACGTCGATACGTTAAATACATTATGAACATGCGACATACTTGGCGGTAAAAAGAGTCTATAAGGCACAGCTCCTACTCGATCGAGGATTTTAAATGGGTCAATTAAATCGAGGGTTGAGATTTGCTCTCTTCATCGATTCTTGGTTCTAGAATAACGCCCTCTTGAACCTTCTTCTTCACATTCATCAGCTCTGAGTATGTAGCTTGCACGACTTTAACTTTATCGATTAAAGTCGATTCTACTCGTATATTCGTTATCTTCACGTAGGTTCGTATATTCGCACTTGTAACCGCATACGATCTTCTACTCAACGCATTAGCTACCATGTTTGTTTTTCCTACGATGGTATTGAATGGTACGATCGTAATCTTCAACAGCTCAAGTCAACATTTTTGGCGCATGTTACGTTTATTTTAGTTGAAGAAATATTTGAGGGTTTAAGAAATGGGTTTTGTAAGACCCCAAATTATTAATAAATGAAATTTATTTTCCTCTATTTATTATTTTGAAATAGTAAGGGTTGATTTGATTAATGTGGATAGTTATGGGTAAAATACGCAAATATTTCGAATAAGCAAGTGGTTATAAAATATTCATTATCGTCGGGGAATATTCGTTTGGTCGTGGAATATTTAGATCTTTGTCGGGTGAATATTAGTACTGACGACGCCTTGATCTTTTGTGGGCCCCATAACTGAAAAGCGATTGGATGAAGAAAACGACAAATATAAGTTGTTTATAAATAACGGCGTAGTTGTTACCAATTAATATTGTTGGAATACCCTTATGGTTAAAACACACTAATACGCGTTGTTGAACAAGAGTAGCTACGGTATTGCACCAATTATTGATTCTTATGCAAGAAGGCACTACTCAATAATTGTTACAATAATTACTATTCAGTATTTTATTTTATTGATTCAATAATTGCTGCATTGATATTTTATATTACTGTTGTTTCAATAAATTGTCATTACACAGTATTTTCCACTATCGGAACAATAATTCATATTATCTGAATAATATTATTGGATAACATTATTGGCAATGTCTAGAAAGTTCTGTCTAAGGAGAGGTTTGGTCACCTAATTGCGCGCCAGTAAGGAGAGATCCTTATTGGAAAGCCCTTTCTTTCCTGGGAACGGCCTGGTTGCCAGTACTGTGATTCTGTAATATTATTTGTGAATAATTAATTATTGATTTATATGATTAGGAAAATATTGATTTTATGTGGATATAGATGGAGAAAATTTTTAAAGTGACAATTGTTGAAAATTGAAATTTTATCTTTTTCTAATAAAATAATTCATTTAAATATATTATTATATTTTAATAATATAATAATGGTGATATTTTTATAATGAATGTGGGATATATGAGTATACGAGGAAAAAGAGTATTTTTGTTGCAATAAATATTAAAAGCAGATTTTTTGTGTTTCAGAGACCCATTTCTCGATCGAAATTTGATTATAGCTTGTAAAATCTACTGTTTGTGGATTTTGGTCAATTTCTATTTGGAATTTGGAAAAACTTTCTTCTGCAAAGTTGTAGAGAATTGAATTTCCTATAAAAACTAGCGAGATTCGAATTTTCTGATAAAAGGGCTATTTATTATGAATTAGTGAAGTTCCGAAGCTCCGAAATAATTGATTTTTGGAAGTTTAAAATATTTAAAATAGGAAATACGTTCTTGGAATGTTCAGGTGGCCTCATTCAACATGTGTAGGATCTGAATTCAGTTGGCAAGTGTGCGTATGAGGTTTTAGAAAATATATATTAATATTATATTAAATTTTCTACTTTGGTGTTCTAAGCATTTTCCTATAAATAGGGTGCTTAGGTTAGAATTGAAAATCACACCAGAAACTGAAGTTTTCTCTCTCTATATTATCGAGCGTATTCTTGTGAGTATTTTGAGTATACTTTGAGTGTTGCTATACGGTGCAAGTTCAAGTCATAGCCTATATCCGGTGTTTCAACTAGAAGTACTGTCTTTCGAGGTAAAGGATGTTATTTTATTCGAAAATGATATTATTTCTTCAATATCATTATGCCGAAATATTGGTTGGAAATTTTTATTAAATTTGGAACTTTTTCATGTCGGAGTTACTATTCATGAGTTACTATTCACGAAGTGTGATGATGTTTTTTGGGAAATTTCTATCTTTTGGTGTCGGAGTTACTATTCACGTGTCTGACTATTCACATATACAAGACTATTCACCAAAAAATGAAATTTCTTCTTTTTGTCCAAAATATCTATTCTGGATACTAGCTTTGATTGTATTCATGTTTTGATCATTCTTGAATTTTACTCCACTTTGATTACTTATGAAGTATTTTTGAACTTGGATTGTTTAAAATATGAATCCTTAATATTTGTTCTTTTGTTTCACTGGATTCGTTTCCTTTAAAATATTTTTCATCATCCTCAGTCCTAAATGATGATATTACTGAATATCTTTGGCCTGTAGTGCAAAGATGAATGATTTCTTGATGAATATCGTTGGCCCGTAGTGCAAAGATGAAGCAGTGTTGAGATGAAACATGATTAATCGATTAATATCTTTGGCCTCAGAGTGCAAAGATGAATATTTGATTCCAGATATATATTGATTGATGTTACAGGGATAAATATCGATGATGAACTTTTAAATTCATATATAGAAGATAATAGTTTGCATTCTCTACTTAACTCTTCTAATGAATTATTATTTCCGCTGCGAAGATTGATTTAAAACTGGTTGTCTATTGTATTCTATTAGATTTTTCCCTGTTGAAGACTAACGATAATTTGTTGTATATTATCTTAGTCATAATATTCTTTATTGGGCTAGTTGAGCTCACCCTTTTCCTTTTTGTTCCATTTTTCTTCTCAGGAGGCGAGAATGTAGCGAGTACTAGTCGGGGTATGCAATGAAGGTTCTAGAGAGAGTTGTTTCGTAGTCCTCACCATTTTTGTAAAATAATGTATCAATAATTGTGATGGGGATTTATTGGCGTGTGGATATTGTCTAGAAGACAATAATTGTATTTAAACTCACAGTATATATGTTGTCGTATTTTGCACGACAAATGTATTAATAAAGTTGTTGTTATTTCTATACCATGTATTTGGCGACTCAGAATGGGTTGGATGGAATGGACCTGTTTTGGGGGCATCACAGGTTTTATACCGGGGTCATTACAAAATTCGATTTCACGCTCTAGGGGTAGGCTAGATAGTCTTCATGATTACGTCAGGAAATTTATTAACGATAGAAATATCATTCAAAACTGTGACCCTCATCCAAGACATGGATATTACGTCACTTTGATACCTATCAACTTGCCATCTTTATTCACGATGTCGCCTACAAAAAGTCTGGCTTCAGTGCATTCCACACAAGGAAGTCAACAATGAAAGGATCGGGCTCTTTACTTATGGCTTGATATAACAATGATTGACTTTAGTGGTTTGGTTACTTTGAATTTTCATAACAGGTTGGTTAGGAGTATGAAAGCTTACAACCTTATGAAAAGCATGATGAATAGTTAACCAGTAGTTTCCAAAAATCACATCAAAGGCAAGCATTTTCAAAGAGATAAGATCGACAGGTAACGTGAAAGTTTTGATTTGAACAAGATTTATAAATAGTGGAGGTAACGAAGGTTTCTCCCAACTGAGTTTAAACAGATATATCAAAGTCTAACTTCTCTGGAGTTAACTTCAAACATTGAACACAACAAGGTGAAATAAAAGAGTGAGTAGAACCGGTATCTAACACAGTATAGACTTCGCAAGAGTTTATGACTAACATACCCATGATTATTTTATTCAGGTTCTTCGTCACAAAAAAAAATGCTCTCTCTTAAACTACCGGCGTTGGCTTGTCTGGGACATCCTTTGGCATCACTATCTCAGCTGGACTTGACTTCACCATACGACAAAATCGAGCTAGGTGACCTTCTCTTCCGTAATTAAAACACGCTTTGGATTGCTACGTACAGTTTGAACGGATGTGTCCCTCCTTTCCGCATTTGAAACATACGACCGATGGTCGTTCTTCTTCCTTTGAAACGGGTGCTGGTGCCGACGTCTTCACGTCATTGTTGAACCTTCTCTTCTTGAAATGTCCATTCTTATTATTTTGGCCATGATTACCACCAAAGTGGTTACCATTTCTGGCATGTTGATTCCCTCTGTGACACCCCCAAATCCAGGCACTTCATTCCACATGATCTGGTGTTCACTTAATCAAACATTCATATCTATCTACCCAATCACAACAAAACTGGATAAATAAAACCTTTCCCATTAAAGGGTTACATAATAAAATCTCCCAGGTTATCTAACCTTTAAATACAATCATTCAAATGCGGAAATTAAATAAACTTCATTAAAACCAAGTCTAAGATCATCATAATAAAAGTCTAAAGTAAAAATTACAAGTCTTCATCACTTGCACATTTTTCCCTTTCCTTTGCTAGACGAAGGTTCATCTACCTTCTCTTCTTTAGCTGCAATGAGTTTATAAATATGCAAGAGTGAGAAAAACAATTGCTCACTGGATATAATATGGAATCAACAGGAGTATAGCAATAATAATTGCCAAAATAGGCTCATCAACAATGAATAGTACTTTATCAACAATAATCAGAAACTGAAATCCCAAGATATGGAAAATATACATCACTGAGGGTCGTAAGACCATGAACTACGTCCACAGTTGCAAGTAATCTTTCAACTCCAACTTTAACAGTCATAAGACTATAAGGACCTCGTACTTTGGGGGATCAGCCCTTCGTACAATGTATTGTGCACAAACATTTTAACGCTATACGTAAGTTAACCCCTAATCATAACAATAGGGTTGTTCATCTCAGTATTTAGAGTACAAGTCCGCACCAAAGGATGTTTGGTTTGAATAAGCTTTCAAGGTAATTTGGAATTCAACGAACATCAACTAAGGATTAGTTGAATAAAACCAATAACATTATACTATAGAATAATCGTGATTGAATCAATCATTGTAAACTAAAGTCATGCTTTAGGAATAATCTAAGAACATACAATTTGAATATCTATAACACCTTGCTTGAACAATACTAAGCCAAGGTTAATTTGAATTGAATACTAAGCATGCATAGCAATTTAATCGATAAAAATGTTCAACATTAGAATAGATAAATTTTTTCCATGCTAAACAACAAGTTAAATACAAGAATAACTTACACCATTATATCATAATCGAATTGAAAACAGTAGTTTGATTAATAAGATAATAGATTAGAAAACTTGCTCAATGTAAAAAAAAAGTTTAGAAAACTTGCCTTGTTCGTAGGCTAAACCGAATCAATACGAATCACAATATCCTATAAACATATGTCATCATGACATAGTTAGCCATTACCATTTTACAACCATAACTAAGTACTTACATCATTTAAAAAATTTGGATTTTTAATCACATAATCCAGTTATAACACAAGTTAATCCTTAATAATATAATTACTCATAGTATAGAAATACTAGAATCAACATTTTTCAGTCCTACTATCATCACATAACTTTTCTTAAAATTTCGTGTACAAAAAGTACACTGTCAGACCAATCTTTAACTCATACATGGCGCCACAGCTTTAATCGTGGGTCATGTCACATGATAAACTCGGCACATAAGGCAACTTGGCGCTAAACTAACACCGGGTCAGACTACACCACGGCCAATCTAGCTTTCGATTGACAACCGACAACAAAGGTGAAAAAGCCAATTTTGGCCTACAAGCTCGATTCTAACAGACTAAATAACATATAATTCATACAAAAACTTCATGTAAACATAATTCAAGAATTCCTAACATGTTTCCACCCATACAACATCATAAACAACAAAATTAACACATCCAATTTCACTCTTTTTGGCTAAAAACTCACTTTTTGATATTTTTGATGAAAATAAACACTGAAATTTTGTTTTTCAACCAAAACCATTAATTCAAATCATTTTATCAAAGTATATATATACTCTAACAAATTGAATAGCCAATTTATCAATAAAACAACTAAACAACCCATAATTCTATTTTAACTAAACAATATAAAATCAGCAAAAAAAACTCTCTATAAATACTTTTCTTCCATATGAATTCATGGACTATTCTCAATCATGGCTTACAAAAATAGTTTAACTCGCTATATTATCATATAAACCCACATACATAACAACTAATTTACTCTTATACAAGTGTTTTATAGAAAAGTAGAGAAGAGAAAACTAGAATTTTAGAAAACATAAAAGAAAAAGGGTAGGATGAAACCATGAAGAAGATGATGATGACTATCTCTTTGCTTGTCAAGTTTTTCTCCACTTCACTTCCAATTCTCTAGAATTTTCTCAAGCTTTTTCTCCCACTTTTTCTTCCTCTCTTCTTCTTCTTCCTCTGAGTTTTCTTTTCTTCTATCTTCTTCCTAACTCTAACTACGTACTAACCTTCTAATGTATATAGGATAAAATATATATTAATTATATAATATAAATATAGATATAACTGATATCAGTTATATAAGTTTTGAAAACCAAAAGGCTTGTTTGGCTAGTCACTAAAAAAATAACCAATTAATCTTTAGGCCTTGTTTGGTAAAACAAAATTAGAATAAAGACTTAATAAGCAATAGGCCTTATTTGGCAAAACGGAATTAAAACTCCTTTAAGTTATTTTAATAACTACTTTATAAAAAGTTATTTGTCACACTTTGAATTCAATTAAATTAATTCTAAAAATAATTTATTACCTCACTTTAACACATAACTCAATACCACAAAATTATAATTTTCTATATAATTATAACTTTATTTAATCAACTAACACATCCTTTTTAATTACAAATTCAATAAAAAGAATAGTAATTCAATTAATCAAAACTCTCCAACTTAATAACTAAATTATATTAGCATAAAATAATTAATTTCCTTTATTATTTATTTAACAAATAGGCTAACCAAATTGAATCAAATTTGAACAATTATTTATTTAATAATAAACCCATCCATTAAATAGTTAAATATTTCAATAAATATTTAATATAACAATAAAAATTCTGGAATGTTATATCATTCCCTCCTTACAAGGATTCTTTCCCCATAATCACAATTCAAACAATTCATTCATCACATTCTCCCCTACTTACAAAGATTATGTCCCCAGAATCGAAGATATAGATTAAACAAACAACTCAGGGTAATTCTTCATCATTTCAGCTTCGAGTTCCCACGTGGTCTCTTCGACATTGTGGTTCCTTCATACTACCTTTACAGAAGGTATCACCTTATTCCTGAGCACTTGTTCTTTCCTGTCGACTATCTGGATAGGAACCTCTTTATAGAACAAGTCTTTCTCAAACTGTAATGGTTCGTACTCAATTACGTGTTTTTGTAATCGCTTTTATACTGGTCGTAACACCAAACACGTGAAAAACATTATGAATGTTTTGCAGTTCTAGAGGTAGAGCTACCTCGTAAGCTACCTCTCCAACTTTTCTCAGCATTTCAAAGGGTCCAATAAACCTCGGACTTAGTTTTCCCTTTTTACCAAATCGAATCTTCCCCTTCCAAGGAGAAACTTTTAGGAACACGTAATTTCCTATGTCAAATGCACGATCTTATCTGCGTGTGATCAAGATATTTCTTTTATGCATCTTGAAAGCGCCTATCAATCCTGTTCTGATGAGTTGGACAATCTTAGCAGTTTGTTGTACCAGTTCTGGTCCTAATAGTTGACGTTCTCCGACTTCATCCCAGCACAGTGGAGTTTTGCACTTCCTGCCGTATAATGCTTCGTAAGGTGGCATGTTGATGCTTGCGTGGTAACTATTATTGTAGGCAAATTCCACCAATGGTAATTGTTCATCCCAGCTTCCTTTGAAATCCATGACGCATGCTCCCAATATATCTTTCATTGTCTGAATCGTTCATTCTCTTTGGCCATCTGTTTGCGGATGATATGCCGTACTCATTCGTAACTGTGTTCCCATACATTCTTGTAGTTTCTTCCAGAAGTTTGATGTGAACCTCAGATCTCTATCTGACACAATTGACACTGGAACTCCATGTCTCGACACGATCTCTTTAACATATAACTTTGCCAGCTGATCAAGATTGAATCTACTCTTTATTGGCAAAAAGTGTGCAGATTTTGTCAACCTGTCCACTATCACCCAAATCGCATCGTATCCTTTCTGAGTTGTTGGAAGACCTACCACAAAATCCATTGTGATATGTTCCCATTTCCATTCTGGTATCTCCAACGGTTGAAGTAACCCGCTTGGTCTTTGATGCTCGGCCTTGACTCTCTGATATGTCAAGCACTTTGCAACGCATTCTGTAACGTCTCTTCTCATATTTGGCCACCAAAAATGTCATCGCAAATCTTGATACATCTTCGTACTTCCGGGATGAATTGAATATCTCGAGTTATGTGCTTCTGTCAAAATGTCTTCTTTAATATCTGGTACTGCTGGAACCCATATTCGTCCTTCAAATCTCAAAGCATCCCCTCGATATCAACTTTGTACTTTATTTCTTTTCCCTCGACCACACTTTCTCTTATTTTTCTGCATTCCTCATCCTGCAGTTGAGCGTTCTTCACTTTGTCCACCAAAGTTTGACTGGTTTCCATCTGGTATAATTTCTCATCGGATTCATTTGGTAATTTGATTTCCAACTCTAACCTTGACATTGCTATAATAAGCTCCTCCTTATCAGTTAACAACATCAACTTCTCTCTGCCTTTCCTACTCAAGGCATCTGCAACCACGTTTGCTTTGCCTAGATGATAAAAGATCTCACAATCATAATCTTTTATCAGTTTCATCCATCTTCTTTGACGCATGTTCAGGTCCTTCTCAGTGAAAATGTACTTCATACACTTATGGTTCGTGTAGATCTTACATTTTTCTCCGTAGAGATAATGTCTCCATATCTTCAGAGCAAACACAAGCGCTGCCAACTCTAAATCATGAGTCGGATACCCTTTTTCGTAGTCCTTCAACTACCTTGATGCATACGCGATGACTTTTCCATTTTGCATAAGGACACACCCTAATCCCTTGTGTGAAGCATCATCAGACACCACAAAATTTTCAGATTATCCCAGTGCGACAACACAGGTGCCATACTTAGCTTCTTTTTCAATTCCTGGAAACTTTCTTCACACTTCTCCGTCCAAACAAATTTTACAGATTTCCTCGTTAAATTTGTCAACGGAGTGGCAATCTTAGAGAAATCTTGGATAAACCATCTGTAATACCCTACTAATCCCAAGAAACTTCTCACTTCTGATGGAGTTCTTGGTTGTTCCCAATTTATCACAGCTTCAACCTTTGATGGATCCACTAAAATTCCATCCTTGTCAATTACGTGCCCAAGAAATTGTACACGTTCCAGCCAAAATTCACATTTAGTGAATTTCGCATACAACTTTTCTTTTTTTAGCGTCTCTAGCGTTAGACGTAAGTGTTCCACATGTTCCTCTTGGGTTTTAGAGTACACCAGAATATCGTCGATAAACACCACCACAAACTTGTCCAAAAATGGTTTAAGCACCCTGTTCATCAAATCCATTAACGCTACAGGGGCGTTTGTCAAACCAAAAGACATCACCAAAAATTCGTCATGTCCATACCGAGTTCGAAATGCCGTCTTCGGTACATCCTCCTTTCTTACCTTCAGTTGATGATACCCACTTCTCAAATCTATTTTCGAGAAATATCTAGCACCATTCAATTGATCAAACAAGTCATCTATTCTCGGCAATGGATATTTATTCTATGACACCCCCAAATCCGGTACTTCCATTTCCACAGGATTTGGTGTTCACTGTACAAACATCATCTATCTATCTACCCATAAATAAAATGCAAACCATGCAATAGATAGAATAAATAATAAATCTCTCCCCTTATGGGGTTACATCAACTGCATAATTAAATAAATCCCAGGTTAATCTAACCTTAAAACATCTGTGCGGAATCATAAACAAATAAGTCTTAAGAAACATCAATTCTAAATGTCATTACACAACCACATAAACAAATAGTCTTCATTACTTGCTAATCTTGCCCTTGCCATTACTAGTGGAAGGCTCATCTGCTCTTTCATTCTTAACTGCAATGTTATTATTACGCAAGAGTGAGCACAATTTCCCATAAGTATAACAATATAATAAATGAATAATAACATGCGAATGAATTAATAACTTTGAATATAAAAGCTCAACTTTTGAATCAAGAATGAATAACAAGAATCAAAAGAAATTCTGAGGGTCGTAAGACCTTGAACTATGTCCTAGGTTATCAAGTATTTATTCTTGAAACCTATTACAGTCATAAGACTATGGACTCTTCTTCTCGTACTTAGGGGGATCAGCTCTTAGTACCATACTGTGCATAATATCTCAACGCTAAGAATAAATAATCCCCTAAACAGGGTTGTTCATCTCAGTTTGACATTCGAGTCCGCAACAAAGGAAGTTTGGTTTGGATAATTCATCAAGGGTTCTAAAATTTATAACGCTCATCAACTATGGACTAGTCGAATCATTAAGGGTTCGCTAGTCTAACAAGGTTTAACAATAATTGAATATTTAACTTGAATAAATTCTCAAAAGGTATACAATAGGATGATTATTGTATAACAACATCATGCTTGAAAGATTTATAAGCTTTAATATACAAGAAAAACTTGATCAATAATAATGGTAACTTGCTCAATGTAGAAAGGTGGATTAATCAACTTATAAAACGATAACAAGTAGGGTTAGGAAACTTGCCTCGCGCGTAGTTTACACTTTAAATAACTCGTCCTTTGAATTAAATGCTACATATCAATTATATTCACAATACCAATCAATAATAACGTACTAAACATCATAAGTTATTCTTTGTCTAATCTCGACTTCATGACTATACTTAGTCAAATTACCATAATTGTTTTCACATAATATAATATTACACAAACAACAAGTTAAATACATACTCAACGATTCAATTAACATATATATGTCATCTTAACTTGGTAAAAACTCATTTTAATATCTCATTATATGTCTAACAAGTTCTTATATTCATTAGACTAGGTTACTAACACATTTCTATACTTGGACACTTTTAAAAACTCATTTCTGGCCATTCTGCTAAGTGGCGCTGCGGCGCCAATGCTAGGCCTATTCTTAGCGATGTGGCGGCTGGCATGCCATGGCCGAGGTTCTTATCCTTTGTGACGTGGTGGTATGTAGTGAGATTTGTATAGGGAGTTGGGTGCATGATGCGAGACTTCTAGTTCGATTCTGATTCGCGAAAATTGTAGAACATGGCTAAAAATTTCTAATCAACTTATTTTTACATGAATTTAGACATACCCACATGCTAGAATTCATATATAATCAATACTTAACATCTATGGAGTGATTTTCACCCATTAAAACACATAATCACAGAATTAAAGCATGCAAATTGTACTGTTCTTGACGTTCTTAAAGTTTGAACATAAATTCCTAAAATTTAACGCAATAGTTTCGTTATAAAACCAAATTCAACCATTCAAATTTCGTTTTGTTCGTTTTAACATGCATAATCATATACAAGTGGAAATTTTGCAAAACCATTTATGTTTGATATATTAAAAATACATATAAGGCCATATGGCCATATTTTATACTCTGCAAATTTTTGAAACAACAAGTCATAATATATTATGAAACTTATGATATGGAATCATATAAAATACATATTAAACATGCTAAACTACTCGTATTATTACATAAATTCACATAATCGTTACCCTTTCCAACTACAGAAACTTTACAGAAGGCTTTAAGCCATATTCATGAAAACTTAAAAGACGAAAATAAAAATTTGGGTTGAAGAGAATTACCCAAGCGTAAAGTTAATAGGAGATGAGTTCTTCTCAGATGACTCTCACAATCCTCTTAAAAATCTCTGAATTCCCAACTCTTTCTCTGTATCTCTCTCTGCTACGCTTTCTAGACTTAGGAAATTAATGAAGAAGGAAAGGGAAGGCGTATATAAAAAAAATGATCTGACGCGGTAGAGGTCAGTTACCCGATCATGGGTAACTGCTATCAACTCCTTTTAAGGCCTTGTTTGTTTAGCAAGAATATGATTTCATAACCACTTAATTAAATAAAGCCTTATAATATAATTTTAAATAATGTCAATATCTTATTTAATTTATTTTAAATAAAATAAAATAATTTCTCATTAATTTACATAGTCACATAATTCAAATTCTCATTGATTAATAATGTCAAATTATTAAATCTCTAATTAATAAATTAAATAAAATACATTAGGCTTATTAAATATTTCTTTTAATTCAATAAGCTCACATAATTGCATACATTGAATAATAAAATTCTCCACATTAATTTAATAAATGTAACACATATAATTAAATTAATCTATCACAACTTCATCAATTAATCATTTAATCTAATAATTAATTCATCAAAAAATATTTATTCAATCCAATAAATATTAAAATTAAATTACAAAATCTCCCGGTTTCCACTTCTTTCCCTCTTAAAAGGATTTTGTCCTCAGAATCACAACTCAATAATTCGTCCCGTTACATTCTCCCCCCCTTACAAAGATTCTGTCCCCAGAATCGTTTATAACAATCTAAGTAAATAAATGAGGATAATTCTTCATCATATTCTCTTCGAGTTCCCACGTAGCTTCTTCAGCATTGTGGTTCCTCCAAATTACCTTAACAAAAGGTATTACTTTATTTCTTAGAACTTGTTCTTTTCGGTCGACAATTTGAGCAGGAATTTCTTCGTAAGATAAGTTTTTGTTGAAATGTAGGGGTTCATATTCAATCACGTGCTTGTAATCGGGTTTGTAGGGTCATAGGACTGAGACATGGAAAACATTGTGGACATTCTCTAGAGATGGAGGTAAGGATACCTCATAAGCAACTTCTCCGACCCTCCTCAGAACTTTAAAGGGTCCAATGAATCTTGGGCTTAATTTTCCTTTCTTTCCGAACCTGATCTTTCCCTTCCAAGAAGAGACCTTTAAAAACACATAACTACCTGGTTTGAACTCAACATTCTTACGATGTGGATCGTCGTATTTCTTCTGTCTATCTTGGGCTGCTGTCAATCTTGCTCGGATAACTTTGATTATTTCTGCTATTTGTTGTACCAATTCCGGGCCTAGTAGTCGTCTTTCGCCAACTTCATCCCAATATAGTGGAGTTCTGCACTTTCTGCCGTATAACGCTTCATAAGGTGGCATGCCAATACTAGCGTGGTAATTGTTGTTGTAAACGAACTCCACGAGCGGTAGATGATCATCCCAATTTCCTTTAAAATCCATTATATAGGCTCTTAACATATCTTCCAATGTATGAATTGTTCTTTCACTCTGTCCATCCGTCTGAGGGTGATATGCTGTGCTCATTCGCAATTGTGTACCCATGCATTCCTGTAGGCGTTTCCAGAAGTTCGACGTAAAATGCGGATCTCTATCAGAAACAATTGACACCGGAACTCCGTGCCTTGAAACAATCTCTTTCACATATAACCTTGCCAACTGGTCTAGGTTGAATCTGATTTTGATCGGAAGGAAGTGCGCGGATTTCGTCAATCAGTCAACAATAACCCATACTGCGTCGTAGCCTTTCTAAGTTGTCGGTAGGCCAACAACTCAACCTAATAACAAACAATAACAATGATGCCAACGCTAACCCGGTTCAGCAGTTGGTGAACCTTTTAGCTAGAGCACTTAATAATCAACCACAAGCTCCACCAAATACCTCGTTTAAGGACTTTAAGGCGGTGGGACCGCCAGAGTTTAAGGGTTTCATAAACCCAATCGAAGCTCAGACCTGGGTGATGGAGATGGAGAAGGTATTCGATGTCGCTCAAGTAAGGGAATATCAGAAGACTACTTATGCAACGTTTATGCTGAAGTCCGAAGCCAGCTATTGGTGGCAGGCAAACAAAGTGAGAGGAGGTGAAGGTGTAATATCCTGGGAAAGATTTCAAGAGATGTTCTTCGAGATGTATTTTCTGGCTAGTTCTCAAAATCAGATGGAGGTTCAGTTTTTAGAGTTGAAATAGGGAAGTATGTTAGTAGCTGATTACGTGGCAAGGTTTAACGAGTTGGCTAGGTTCGCCACATACCAAGTACATACTGATGAGAGGAAGGCGAGACGATTCGAGCAGGGACTGAAGCCCTAGTTGTATAGGAAGGTGTCAATGTTCCAATTGAACACTTTTGTTGGCGTGTTAGAGAAGGCCATACTCGCTGAGGGTGGAAGCGATGCAGTAACAAAGTATAATCAGGAGCAGAAGAAGAAGAGTTGTGAGAAGGAAGATAATAACAAGACTGGTGGGAGTAGCACTGGGGGTAATTACAATCAGAAGAGGAAGTGGTCTGAAAATACGTCGGCTGGAAGTCAACAAGGAGGGCAGAAGAAGAAGATCGAAGCGTGCCCACACTGCGAAAAAACTCGTTTGGGAGTTTTCTTAAACATGACAGTACAGGACGTAGTGCAGTCTCGCGATGTGGTGTCAGGTATCATTCCGATCAATAAAGTTAATGCTTATGTGTTATTTTATTCGGGTGCTACTTGTTCATTTATATCCGATGACTTTGCTAAGAAATTAGAGTTGCTTAAGGACGAGTTAGAATACCCCATGAACATAGAAATTGCGAATAGAGAAATTATCCCTGTTAAGTACGTGCATAAGAACTGTAGAGTGGATATTAAGGGTAATATCATGAACGTAGATCTTATCCCTATTCGACTTGGAGAATTTGATGTTATTTTGGGTATGGATTGGTTATCCAATTATGGGGCGGTAATTGACTACCAAAAGAAGCGTATTAACCATATGACTCTGTCAAAGGTTGTGTTTTATGGTAGGAAGTCGTCTAGTCTGACGATGATGCAGGCCAGGAAGTTGTTAAGACAAGGCTGTGTAGGATATCTAGCTTACATAGTCGATAGT
Source organism: Panax quinquefolius (assembly GCA_020205615.1). Classification (NCBI taxonomy): domain Eukaryota; kingdom Viridiplantae; phylum Streptophyta; class Magnoliopsida; order Apiales; family Araliaceae; genus Panax; species Panax quinquefolius. The sequence goes on along the minus strand of CM035158.1, from coordinate 70,769,095 downwards.
TGTAAAGAGAATCCGAAAATAAATGAGATACCAGTAGTGAGAGATTTTGCAGAGGTATTTCCGGATGATTTACCGAGACTTCCTCCAGATAGAGCAGTTGAATTTATGATTGATTTGGCTCCAGGAATGGCTCCAATATCGAAGGCACCGTACCAAATGGCACCAGTAGATATGAAGGAACTAATGGTCTAACTACAAGAATTACTGGACAAGAAGTATATTCAACCAAGTGTATCTCCGTGGGGAGCGCTGATTCTATTTGTAAAGAAGAAGGATGGAACAATGCTACCCTGCATAGACTACAGAGAACTGAATAAGGTCACGCTTAAGAATAGGTATCCATTTCCGCAAATCGACAACTTGTTCGATCAGTTAAAGGGAGCAAGATATTTTTCAAAGATAGATTTGAGAAGTGGTTATCATCAACTGAATGTGAGACCAGAGGATGTACCGAAGATAGCGTTTAGAACACGATACGATCACTACGAATTTCTGGTAATGTCATTTGGTCTAACGAATGCTCCTGCAGCATTTATGGGTTTAATGAATAGAGTGTTCAAGTTATTTCTGGACAAATTTGTAGTGGTATTTATAGATGACATTTTGGTATATTCAAAAACCAAGGAAGAACACGAAGAGCATTTGAGGTTGACATTAGAGAGATTGAGAAGAGAGAAGTTGTATGCTAAGTTTTCGAAATGTGAATTATGGACTGAAAGAGTACAATTTCTTGGACATGTGATTGATAGAGACGGAATTTCGGTGGATCCCTCCAAAGTCGAAGCTGTGATTAATTGGGACCAGCCAAAGACGCCGTCGAAAGTAAGAAGGTTTCTTGGATTGGCAGGTTATTACATAAGATTCATTCAGGATTTTTCCAAGATCGTAACTCCGTTGACGAATTTGACTAGGAAATCGGAGAAAATTTGTTTGGACAGAGAAGTGTGAGGAAAGCTTTCAAGAATTAAAGAGGAGGTTGAGTTTAGCACCTGTGTTATCTCTTCCGGATGACACAGGAAATTTTATGGTATATAGTGATGCGTCGTACAAAGGACTTGGCTGCGTCCTTATGCAGAATGGCAGAGTCATTGCGTACGCGTCACGACAACTGAAGGATTATGAGAAGGGGTATCCGATCCATGACTTGGAGTTAGTTGCAGTAGATTTTGCTTTGAAAATTTAGAGGCACTATCTCTATGGGGAGAAGTGTGAAATATATATAGACCACAAGAGTCTGAAAATATATTTTTACATAGAAAGACTTGAATATGCGCCAAAGGAAGTGGTTGGAGTTAATTAAGGACTACGATTGTGAGATTCTATACCATCCGGGTAAGGCAAATGTGGTGGCCGACACCCTAAGTAGAAAAGGCCGGGAGAAATTGAAGATGTTGACCACTCAGGATGAGCTAATTTTTGCAATGGAAAAGCTAAAATTGGAAGTGAAGTATCCTATGGAGTTTGACGAGAAGCTATTACAGATGCAAACTGGATAAAGTTAAGGAGGCTCAACTTCAGGACGAAGAATGTGAGAAAGTGAAAAAGAAGATATCTGAAGGGACTGAACCGAGATTCAAAATAGAAAGTGAGGGACTACTAAGATTTGAGAGTAGAATTTGGGTAACTCCAGTAACAGAGATTAAGGAAGAAATTTTGAGCGAGGCTCATAACTCAAGATATTCGATTCACCCTGGTAGCACCAAGATGTATCAAGATCTTCGACAACACTTTTGGTGGCCAAATTTGAAATGAAAGGTTGCAGAATGTGTTGCCAAGTGCCTGACATGTCAAAAACTGAAAGCAGAACATCAGAGGCCGAGTGGGTTGCTACAACCTTTAGAGATTCGAGAATGGAAATGGGAACATATTATGATGGATTTCGTGGTTGGCCTACTAACGACTCAGAAAGGCTACGACGTTGTATGTGTTATTGTTGACCGATTGACGAAATCCGCACACTTCCTTCCGATCAAAATCAGATTCAACTTAGATCAGTTGGCAAGGTTATATATGAAAGAGATTGTTTTAAGGCACGGAGTTCCGGTGTCAATTGTTTCTGATAGAGATCCGCGCTTTACATTGAACTTTTGGAAACGTCTACAGGAATGCATGGGTACATAGTTGCAAATGAGTATGGCATATCACCCTCAGACAGATGGACAGAGTGAAAGAACAATTCAGACATTGGAAGATATGTTAAGAGCCTGTATAATGGATTTTAAAGGAAATTGGGATGATCATCTACCGCTCGTGGAGTTCGGTTACAACAACAGTTACCATGCTAGTATTGGCATGCCACCTTATGAAGCTTTATACGGAAGAAAGTGCAAAACTCCACTATATTGGGATGAAGTTGGCGAAAGACAACTACTAGGCCCGGAATTGGTACAACAAACAGTAGAAATAATTAAAGTGATCCGAGCAAGATTGACAGCAGCCCAAGACAGACAGAAGAAATACGCCGATCCACATCGTAAGAATGTTGAGTTCGAACCAAGTAGTTATGTGTTTTTAAAGGTCTCTCCTTGGAAGGGAAAGATCAGGTTCGGAAAGAAAGGAAAATTAAACCCAAGATTCATTGGACCTTTTAAAGTTCTGAGGAGGGTCGGAGAAGTTGCTTTTGAGGTAGCCTTACCTCCATCTCTAGAGAATGTCCACAATGTTTTCCATGTCTCAGTCCTACAACCCTACAAACCCGATTACAAGCACGTGATTGAATATGAACCCCTACATTACGACAAAGACTTATATTACGAAGAAATTCCTGTGCAAATTGTTGCCCGAAAAGAACTAGTTCTGAGAAATAAAGTAATACCTTTTGTTAAGGTAATTTGGAGGAACCACAATGCTGAAGAAGCTACGTGGGAACTCAAAGAGAATATGATGAAGAATTATCCTCATTTATTTACTTAGATTGTTATAAGCGATTCTGGGGACAAAATCTTTGTAAGGGGGGGGGGGGGAAAGAATGTAACGGGACGAATTATTGAGTTGTGATTCTGAGGACAGAATCCTTTTAAGAGGGGAAAGATGTGACAACCGAGATTTTGTAAATTAATTTTCAATATTTATTTGATTGAATAAATATTTTTCGATGAATTAATTATTAGATTAATTAATTAATTGATGAAGTTCTGATAGATTAATTTAATTATATGTGTTATATTTATTAAATTAATGTGGAGAATTTTTATTATTCGAAGTATGTGATTATGTGAGCTTATTGAATTAAAAGAAATATTTAATAAGCCTAATGTATTTTAATTAATTTATTAATTAGAGATTTAATAATTTGACATTATTAATCAATGAGAATTTGAATTATGTGACTATGTGAATTAATGAGAAATTATTTTATTTTATTTAAAATAAATTAAATAAGATATTGATTTATTTTATAAGGAGTGTGACATTATTTAAAACTATATTATAAGGCTTTATTTAATTTAGTGGTTTTGAAATCCTATTCTTGCTAAACAAACAAGGCCCTAAAAGGAGTTGATAGCAGTTACCCATGATCGGGTAACTGACCTCTACCACGTCAGATCATTTTTTTTATATACGCCTTCCCTTTCCTTCTTCTTCATTAATTTCCTAAGTCTAGAAAGCATAGCAGAGAGATACAGAGAAAGAGTTGGGAATTTAGAGATTTTTAAGAGGATTGTGAGAGTCATCTGAGAAGAACTCATCTCCTATTAACTTTACGCTTGGGTAATTCTCTTCAATCCAAATTTTTATTTATGTCTTTTAAGTTTTCATGAATATGGCTTAAAGCCTTCTGTAATGTTTCTGTAGTTGGAAAGGGTAACTATTATGTTAATATATGTAATAATACGACTAGTTTAGCATGTTTAATATGTATTTTATATGATTCCATATCATAAGTTTCATAATATATTATGACTTGTTGTTTCAAAAATTTGCAGAGTATAGAATATGGCCATATGGCCTTATACGTATTTTTAATATATCAAACATAAATGGTTTTGCAAAATTTCCACTTGTATATGATTATGCATGTTAAAACGAACAAAACAAAATTTGAATGGTTGAATTTGGTTTTATAACGAATCTATGACGTTGAATTTTAGGAATTTATGTTCAAAACTTCAAGAACATCAAGAACAGTACAATTTGCATGCTTTAATTCTGTGATTATGTGTTTTAATGGGTGAAAATCACTCCATAGATATTAAGTATTGATTATATATGAATTCTAGCATGTGGGTATGTTTAAATTCGTGCTACAATAAGTTGATTAGAAATTTGTAGCCATGTTCTGCAATTTTCATAATTGAAGAATCGAATCGAGCTGGAGTCTCGTGCATAGGCCAACTCCTCATATAAATCTTGCGCCAGAAGCGCTAAGAACCTCAAACCACAAATACCAATGGCTTTGCAAAGACCAAGAATAGGCCTAGCAAGGTGTATAAATACCACTTAGCAGAATGGCAAGAAATGAGTTTTTAAAAGTGTCCAAATATAGAAATGTGTTAGTAACCTAGTCTAATGAATATAAAAACTTGTTAGACATATAATGAGATATTAAAATGAGTTTTTACCAAGTCAAGATGACATCTATATGTTAATTTAATCATTGAGTATGTATTTAACTTGTTGTTTGTGTAATATTATATTATGTGAAAACAATTATGGTAATTTGATTAGGTATAGTCATGAAGTCGAGATTAGACAAAGAATAACTTATGATGTTTAGTACGTTATTATTGATTGGTATTGTGAACTTAATTGATATGTAGGATTTAATTCAGAGAATGAGTTTAGTTAAAGTGTAAACTACGCGCGAGGCAAGTTTCCTAACCCTACTTGTTATCATTTTATAAGATGATTAATCCACCTTTCTACATTGAGCAAGTTACCATTATTATTGATCAAGTCTTTCTTGTATATTAAAGCTTTTAAATCATTCAAGAATGATGCTGTTATACAATAATCATCCTATTGTATACCTTTTGAGAATTTATTCAAGTTAAATATTCAATTATTGTTAAACCTTGTTAGACTAGCGAACACTTAATGATTCGACTAGTCCATAGTTGATGAGCATTATAAATTTCAGAACCCTTGATGAATTATCCAAACCAAACTTCCTTTGGTGCGGACTCGAATGTCAAACTGAGATGAACAACCTTGTTTAGGGGATTATTTACACTTAGCGTTGAGATATTGTGCACAGTATGGTACAAAGGGCTGATCCCCCTAAGTACGAGAAGAAGAGTCCATAGTCTTATGACTGTTAAAGGTGTCAAGAATAAACACTTGACAACTTAAGACATAGTTCAAGGTCTTATGACCCTCAAAATTTCTTTTGATTCTTGTTATTCATTCTTGATTCAAAAGTTGAGCTTTATATCAGAAGTTATAATTTCTCTTGCATGTTATTATTCATTGTTATATTGGTATACTTGTGGGCAATCGTTCTCACTCTTGCGTAATAATAACATTATAGTTAAGAACGAAAGAGCAGACGAATCTTCCACTAGTAAAGGCAAGGGCAAGATTAGCAAGTAATGAAAACTATTTGATTATGTGGTTGTGTAATGACATTTAGAATTGATGTTTCATAAGACTTATTTGTTTATGATTCCGCGCAGATGTTTTAAGGTTAGATTAACCTGGGATTTATTTAATTATGCAGTTGATGTAACCCCGTAAGGGGAGAGATTTATTATTTATTGTATCTATTGCATGGTTTGCATTTTATTTATGGGAAGATAGATAGATGATGTTTGTACAGTGAACACCAAATCCTGTGGAAATGGAATTACCGAAATGTAGGGGTTCATATTCAATCACATGCTTGTAATTGAGTTTGTAGGGTCATAGGACTGAGACATGAAAAAAATTGTGGACATTCTCTAGAGATGGAGGTAAGGCTACCTTATAAGCAACTTCTCCGACCCTCCTCAAAACTTCAAAGGGTCCAATGAATCTTGGGCTTAATTTTCATTTCTTTTCGAACTTGATCTTTCCCTTCCAAGGAGAGACCTTTAAAAACACATAACTACCTGGTTCGAACTCAACATTCTTACAATGTGGATCGGCGTATTTCTTCTGTCTATCTTGGGCTGCTGTCAATCTTGCTCGGATCACTTTGATTATTTCTGCTGTTTGTTGTACCAATTCCGGGCCTAGTAGTTGTCTTTCGCCAACTTCATCCCAATATAGTGGAGTTCTGCACTTTCTGTTGTATAACGCTTCATAAGGTGGCATGCCAATTTCCTTTAAAATCCATTATACAGCTCTTAACATATCTTCCAATGTCTGAATTATTCTCTCACTCTGTCCATCTGTCTGAGGGTGATATGTCGTACTCATTCGCAACTGTGTACCCATGCATTCCTGTAGACGTTTCCAAAAGTTCAATGTAAAGTGCGGATCTCTATCAAAAACAATTAACACCAGAACTCCGTGCCTTGAAACAATCTCTTTCACATATAACCTTGCCAACTGATCTAAGTTGAATCTAATTTTGATCGGAAGGAAATGTGCGGATTTCGTCAATCGGTCAATAATAACCCATATTGCGTCGTAGCCTTTCTAAGTTGTCGGTAGGCCAACCACGAAATCCATCGTAATATGTTCCCATTTACATTTTGGAATCTCTAAAGGTTGTAGCAACCCACTCAGCCTCTGATGTTCTGCTTTCACTTTCTGACATGTCAGGCACTTGGCAACACATTCTACAACCTCTCCTTTCAAATTTGGCCACCAGAAATGTTGTTGAAGATCTTGATACATCTTGGTACTACCCGGGTGAATCGAATATCGTGATTTATGAGCCTCACTCAAAGTTTCTTCCTTGATCTCCGGTACTGGCGGTACCCAAATTCTGCTATCAAATCATAGTAGTCCCTCACTGTCTATTTTGAATCTCAGTTCAGTCCCTTCAGATATCCTCTTCTTCACTTTTTCACATTCTTCGTCCTGAAGTTGAGCCTCCTTAACTTTATCTAGTAAGGTTGTACCAGCTTGCATCTGGAACATCTTCTCGTTAATTTCTATAGGATACTTCACTTCCAATTCTAGCTTTTCCTTTGCTAAAATTAGCTCCTTCTGAGTGGTCAACATCATCAATTTCTCCCGACCTTTTCTACTTAGGGCGTCGACCACCACATTTGCCTTACCCGGATGGTATAGAATCTCACAATCGTAGTCCTTAATTAACTCCAACCACCTTCGTTGACGCATGTTCAAGTCTTTTTGTGTAAAAATATATTTCAGACTCTTGTGGTCTGTATATATTTCACACTTCTCCCCATAGAGATAGTGCCTCCAGATTTTCAAAGCATAAACCACTGCAGCTAACTCCAAGTCATGGGTCAGATACCCCTTCTCATAATCTTTCAGTTGTCGCGACGCATACACAATGACTCTGCCATTCTATATAAGCACACAGCCAAGTCCTTTATGTGATGCATCACTATAAACCACAAAATTTCCTATGTCATTCGGAAGAGATAACACAGGTGCTGTACTCAACCTCTTCTTTAATTCTTGAAAACTTTCCTCACACTTCTCCGTCCAAACGAATTTCATTGATTTCCTAGTCAAATTCGTTAGCGGAGTTGCGATCTTGGAAAAATCCTGAATGAATCTTCTGTAATAACCTGCCAATCCGAGAAAACTTCTTACTTCCGACGGCATCTTCGGCTGATCCCAGTTAATCACAGCTTTGACTTTGGAGGGATCCACCGAAATTCCATCTCTATCAATCACATGTCCAAGAAATTGTACTCTTTCAATCCAGAATTCACATTTCGAAAACTTAGGATACAACTTCTCTCTTCTCAATGTCTCTAATGTCAACCTCAAATGCTCTTCGTGTTCTTCCTTGGTTTTTGAATATACCAAAATGTCATCTATAAATACCACTACGAATTTGTCCAAAAATGGCTTGAACACTCCATTCATTAAGCCCATATATGCTGCAGGAGCAATCGTTAAACCAAATGACATTACCAAAAATTCGTAGTGACCATATCGTGTTCTAAACGCTGTCTTCGGTACATCCTCTGGTCTCACCTTCAGTTGATGATAACCACTTCTCAAATCTATCTTTGAAAAATATCTTACTCCCTTTAACTGATCGAACAAGTCATCGATTCACGGTAATGGATACCTATTCTTAATCGTGACCTTATTCAGTTCTCTATAGTCTATGCAGAGTCGCATTGTCCCATCCTTCTTCTTCACAAATAAAACCGGCGCTCCCCACGGTGATACACTTAGTTGAATATACTTATTGTCCAGTATTTCTTGTAATTGGACCATAAATTCTTTCATCTCTACTGGTGCCATTCGGTACGGTGCCTTCAATATTGGACCCATTCCTGGAGCCAAATCGATCACAAATTAAACTGCTCTATCTGGAGGAAGTCCCGACAAATCGTCCAAAAATACATCTGCGAAATCTCTCACTACCGGAATCTCATCAATTTTTGGATTCTCTTTACGACTATCGACTATGTAAGCTAGATATCCTACACAACCTTGTCTTAACAACTTCTTGACCTGCATCATCGTCAGACAACTCGCTTGTCTAGGCGACTTGCTACCATAAAACACAACCTTTGACAGAGTCATAAGGTTAATACGCTTCTTTTGGCAGTCAATTACCGCCCCATAATTGGATAACCAATCTACACCCAAAATAATATCAAATTCTCCAAGTCGAATAGGGATAAGATCTACGTTCATGATATTACCCTTAATATCGACTCTATAGTTCTTATGTACGTACTTAACAGGGATAATTTCTCTATTCACAATTTCTATGTTCATGGGGTATTCTAACTCGTCCTTAAGCATTTCTAAGTTCTTAACAAAGTCATCGGATATAAATGAACAAGTAGCACCCGAACCAAATAACACATAAGCATTAACTTTATTGATCGGAATGATACCTAACACCACATCGCGAGACTGCACTACGTCCTGCACTGTCATGTTGAATGTTCTGGAAGTCGGTCGGTTGGTTGTGGTTGGTGTTGCAATTGTCAGAGTGCTTCCACCGGTATTTCCTCTATTTCCTCCTGAACTCGTTCCCCTAGATCCATGGCAAGATGATCCTTTGAAACACAAGTGAAGCAGGCACCCTTCTTTGGGTTAGGACAGTTAGGTGCTATGTGGCCTTCCTGACCACAATTATAGCACACTCGTTTCCCTTTTAAGCAAACTCCCAAATGAGTTTTTTCCACAGGTTGGGCACGCCTCGATCTTCTTCTTCTGCCTTCCTTGTTGACTTCCAGCTGATGAGTTATTCGTCCACTTCCTCTTCTGATTATGGCTACCCCCAGTGCTACTCCCACCAGTCTTGTTATTACCTTCATTCTCACTCTTTTTCTTCTTCTTCTGCTCCTGATTGTACTTAGTTACTGCATCGCTTCCACCCTCAACGAGTATGGCCTTCTCTAACACTCCAGCAAAAGTGTTCAATTGGAACATTGACACTTTGCTATACAACAAGGGCTTCAGTCCCTGCTCAAATCTTCTTGCCTTCCACTCATCAGTATGTACTTGGTATGTGGCGAACCTAGCCAACTCGTTAAACCTTTTTGCATAATCAGCTACTGACATACTTCCCTGTTTCAACTCTAAAAATTGAACCTCTATCTGATTTTGTGATCTAGCCGGAAAATACATCTCGAAGAACATCTCTTTAAATCTTTCCCAGGATATTACACCTTCACCTCCTCTCACTTTATTTGTCTACCACCAATAGCTGGCTTCGGACTTCAGCATAAATGTTACATAACCAGTCTTCTGATCTTCCCTTACTCGAGCGACATCGAATACCTTCTCCATCTCCATCACCCAGGTCTGAGCTTTGATTGGGTTTATGGAACCTTTAAACTCTGGCGGTCCCACCGACTTAAAGTCCTTAAACGAGGTATTTGGTGGAGCTTGTGGTTGATTATTAAGTGCTCCAGCTAAAAGGTTCACCAACTACTGAACCAGGTTAGCGTTGGTGTCATTGTTATTGTTTGTTGACCCTTCCTGGGCTTACTGGTGATTTTGTCTTCTAGGAGGCATATTTCTGTTAAGAATATACGCTTATTAGATCTTTACTCAATTTCTTAAACATTTAAGACTTAACTAAACATTTAATCATAACTCACTTAACATATTACTTCAAATAAACTTTAACATTTCATTTAATTCAAAAGTCTTAACATCATAAGATAGCATCACTACTATTTACATCCATTATCCCGAGATAAAGAATCTACAGGATTTAAAACATCAAAATATTCCTTTATTTATAATCACATCGGAATTTACATCATTAACTATCAAATAGTTTTCACATATTTAAACTAAAACTATCACTGTCTGTTAAGGCGCTGGATAGCCTTGCTATGTTCCTCTTCCATGATGTGAGACATCGTTCTACGATCTAGCATATAGGATGGTAGATCTTCAAACAAGATTGGATACTTCCTAACTCGATCTTGGACCGCATCCATTGTATTTTGTAGTGTAGAGTACGTCTCCTCAAGTTTAGCCTTCTTCACATGGCGATAATCTTCTGTAAGATCAACACGGCGTGACTCTCGTACCCAGCCCTTCTCTGCTATGGCAAGCCTCTCTGAGCTCTCCTTCAGATCCTTCTTTAACTTTTCTATTTCTGTGGACTTATCCTCGATTTGACCCTTCTAGTGAATCAGATCCAACTCCACGTTTCCCAAACGTGTGTGAAGAGTCACAATCTCCCTATCCTTACGCTTTCAATAGTAATTTTTGTCGACTAAGCGCCGCTTTCATCGGATCCCTAACGATATCCTGCAACTCTACGTTACGATCATAAAGTGCATCATACATCTCTGCATCAATGGAGTTCGGTGGTAACTCCTCTTCTTCCTCTTTCTCCTCTTCCTCATGATCCTCCTCTGGATCAGTCTTCGGCTCATGCTCCTGACCAACAACAGTGATCAACGGAGATGGATCTCTCTATACAAGTTGTTCCCTGACGACATGAATGTCTCGGGGCTCCTCCTCTATAGGTAATCGGGGTTCCTCCTCCCCAGCTCGACTAGCTCCTCCAACATCTGACATCCTGACAACAAAATTTTAAGTTTAGTTACTAATCCGTGCTAGCGAACACATAGATTAACACATAATCACATAAGTCTTTTATTATCTTCAATGAATTTAAAAATTCATTTCTTAGAATTCGATAAGAGTTTACCACTACTATATTTTCAATCTCCTACAAGGCTATTACCTAAGGTTGTACCAACTCCTGCATACAAATCTCGCCATGCACAGCATCAGCGCATCAGGCAACAATGCAGCAAGAACCAAGATCCTCGCGCCATGGCGCCTTGAAATAAGTAAATGCCAAGAATAGGCTTAAGTGTGCCAGCAGTGCCACTTAGCAGAATGTCCAGAAAATGCAATTTTTTTTAATGTTCAAGTATAGAAATGAGTTAGTAACCTAGTCTAATGAACATAAAAACTTGTTAGACATATAATGAGATATTAAAATTAGTTTTTACCAAGTCAAGAAGATAATTACATGTTATTTAAATCGTTGATTATGTAATAAACTTGTTATTCGTGTAGTATTATATTATGTGGAAACAAGTATGGTAATTTGACTAAGTATAGTCATGAAGTCGAGATTAGACAAAGAATAACTTATAATGTTTAGTAAGTTATTATTGACTGGTATTGTGAACATAATTGGTATGTAGGATTATTTAAGTGTAATCTACGCACGAGACAAGTTTCCTAACCCTACTTGTTATCGTTATATAAGTTGATTAATTCATCTTTCGATATTGAACAAGTTATCATTATTATTGATCAAGCCTGTCTTGTATATTAAAGTTTATTAATCTTCAAGCATGATGTTGTTATACAATAATTATTCTATTGTATACCTTTTGAGATGTTATTCAAGTTAAATATTCATTTACTATTAATCCTTGTTAGACTAGCGAACCCTTATTGATTCGACTAGTCCATAGTTGATGAGCGTTCTAAATTTTAGAATCCCTTGATGAATTATCCAAACCAAACTTCCTTTGGTGCGGACTCGAATGTCAAACTGAGATGAACAACCCTATATAGGGGATTATTTATGCTTTAACGTTAAGATATAGTGCACAGTATGGTACTAAGGGCTGATCCCCCTAAGTACGAGAAAAAGAGTCCATAGTCTTATGACTGTTAAAGGTGTCAAGAATAAACACTTGACAACCTAGGACATAGTTCAAGGTCTTATGACCCTCAGAATTTCTTTTGATTCTTGTTATTCATTCTTGATTCAAAAGTTGAGCTTTTTATCAGAAGTTATTATTTCTCTCGCATGTTATTATTCATTGTTATATTGTTATACTTGTGGGCAATCGTGCTCACTTTTGCATAATAATAATATTGCAGTTAAGAATGAAAGAACAGACGAACCTTCCACTAGTAAAGGCAAGGGCAAGATTAGCAAGTAATGAAGACTAATTAAGGCTTAAATGGGATGCCGCCTAGAAGACAAAATCGTCAGCAAGCCTAGGAAGGGTCAACAAACAATAACAATGACGACAAAGCTAACCCGTTTCAGCAGTTGGTGAACCTTTTAGCTGGAGCACTTAATAATCAACCACAAGCTCCACCAAATACCTCGTTTAAGGACTTTAAGGCTGTGGGATCGCCAGAGTTTAAGGGTTCCATAAACCCAATCAAAACTCAGAGCTGGGTGATGGAGATAGAGAAGGTATTCGATGTCGCTCGAGTAAGGGAAGATCAAAAGACTGCTTATGCAACGTTTATGCTGAAGTCCAAAGCCAGCTATTGGTGGCAGGCAAACAAAGTGAGAGGAGATGAAGGTGTAATATCCTAGGAAAGATTTAAAGAGATGTTCTTCGAGATGTATTTTCCGGCTAGTTCACAAAATCAGATGGAGGTTTAGTTTTTAGAGTTGAAATAGGAAAGTATGTCAGTAGCTGATTACGCGACAAGGTTTAACGAGTTGGCTAGGTTCGCCACATACCAAGTACATACCGATGAGAGGAAGGCGAGACGATTTGAGCAGGGACTGAAGCCCTTGTTGTATAGAAAAGTGTCAATGTTCAAATTGAACACTTATGCTGGAGTGTTAGAGCAGGCCATACTCGCTGAGGGTGGAAGCGATGCAGTAACTAAGTACAATCAGGAGCAGAAGAAAAAGAAGAAGAGTGAGAATGAAGGTAATAACAAGTCTAGTGGGAGTATCACTGGGGGTAGCCATAATTAGAAGAGGAAGTGGACGGATAACTAATCAGCTTGAAGTCAAGAAGGAGGGAAGAAGAAGAAGATCTAGGCGTGCCCAACCTGTGGAAAAACTCATTTTGGAGTTTGCTTAAAAGGGAAACGAGTGTGCTAAAATTGTGGTCAAGAAGGACACATAGCACCTAATTGTCCTAACCCAAAGAACTGCTTCACTTGTTGTTCAAAGGATCATCTTGCTAGGGATTGTCCTAAGAAGGGATCTGGGGGAACGATTTCAGGAGGAAATAAAGGAAATACCGGTGGAAGCACTTTGACAATCGTAGCACCAACCACAACCAACCGACCGACTGCCAGAACATTCAACATGACAGTGCAGGACGCAGTGCAGTCTCGCGATGTGGTGTCAAGTATCATTCCGATCAATAAAGTTAATGCTTATGTGTTATTTGATTCGGGTGCTACTTGTTCATTTATATCCGATAACTTTGCCAAGAACTTAGAGTTGCTTAAGGGCGAGTTAGAATACCCCATGAACATAGAAATTGTGAATAGAGAAATTATCCCTGTTAAGTACGTGCATAAGAACTGTAGAGTGGATATCAAGGGTAATATCATGAACGTAGATCTTATCCCTATTCGACTTGGAGAATTTGATGTTATTTTGGGTATGGATTGGTTATCCAATTATGGGGCGGTAATTAACTGCCAAAAGAAGCGTATTAACCTTATGACTCTGTTAAAGGTTGTGTTTTATGGTAGCAAATCACCTAGACAAGCGAGTTGTCTGACGATGATGCAGGCCAAAAAGTTGTTAAGATAAGGCTGTGTAGGATATCTAGCTTACATAGTCGATAGTCGTAAAGAGAATCCAAAAATTGATGAGATTCCGGTAATGAGAGATTTTGCAGATGTATTTCCGGACGATTTTTCGGGGCTTCCTCCAGATAGAGCAGTTGAATTCGTGATCGATTTGGCTCCAGGAACGGCTCCAATATCGAAGGCACCGTACCGAATGGCACCGGTAGAGATGAAAGAATTGATGGTCCAACTACAAGAATTACTGGACAAGAAGTATATTCAACCAAGCGTATCACCGTGGGAAGCGCCGGTTTTATTTGTGAAGAAGAAGGATGGGACAATGCGACTCTGCATAGACTATAGAGAACTGAATAAGGTCACGATTAAGAATAGGTATCCATTACCGCGAATCGATGACTTGTTCGAATAGTTAAACGGATCAAGATATTTTTCAAAGATAGATTTGAGAAGTGGTTATCATCAACTGAAGGTGAGACCAGAGGATGTCACCAAGACAAAGCGTTTAAAAACACGATACTGGTTACTCTTAATTTACGGTAATGTCATTTGGTCTAACGAATGCTCCTGCAACATTTATGGGCTTAATGAATGGAGTGTTCAAGCCATTTTTGGACAAATTTGTAGTGGTATTTATAGATGACATTTTGGTATATTCAAAAAACAAGGAAGAACACGAAGAGCATTTGAGGTTGACATTAGAGACATTGAGAAGAGAGAAGTTGTATGCTAAGTTTTCGAAATGTGAATTCTGGATTGAAAGAGTACAATTTCTTGGACATGTGATTGATAGAGACGGAATTTCGGTGGATCCCTCCAAAGTCAAAGTTGTGATTAACTGGGATCACCAAGACGCCGCTTTAAGTAAGAAGTTTTCTTGGATTGGCAGGTTATTAAAGAAGATTCATTCAGGATTTTTCCAAGATCGCAACTCCGCTAACGAATTTGACTAGGAAATCGGTGAAATTCGTTTGGACAGAGAAGTGTGAGGAAAGTTTTCAAGAATTAAAGAAGAGGTTGAGTACAGCATCTGTGTTATCTTTTTCGGATGACACAGGAAATTTTGTGGTTTATAGTGATGCATCACATAAATAACTTGGTTGTGTGCTTATGCAAAATGGCAGATTCATTGCGTATGCGTCTCGACAACTGAAAGATTATGAGAAGGGGTATCCGACCCATGACTTGGAGTTAGCTGCAGTGCTTTATGCTTTGAAAATCTGGAGGCACTATCTCTATGGGGAGAAGTGTGAAATATATATAGACCAGAAGAGTTTGAAATATATTTTTACACAAAAAGACTTGAACATGCGTCAAAGAAGGTGGTTGGAGTTAATTAAGGACTATGATTGTGAGATTCTATACCATCCGGGTAAGGAAAATGTGGTGGCTGACGCCCTAAGTAGAAAAGGTCGGGAGAAATTGATGATGTAGACCGCTTAGAAGGAGCTAATTTTAGCATCAAAAAAGCTAGAATTGGAAGTGAAGTATCCTATAGAAATTAATGAGAAGCTGTTCCAGATGCAAGTTGGTACAACCTTACTAGATAAAGTTAAGGAGGCTTAAC
This sequence comes from Panax quinquefolius, assembly GCA_020205615.1. Taxonomy (NCBI): domain Eukaryota; kingdom Viridiplantae; phylum Streptophyta; class Magnoliopsida; order Apiales; family Araliaceae; genus Panax; species Panax quinquefolius. The sequence goes on along the minus strand of CM035158.1, from coordinate 70,753,482 downwards.
TTTAGGACGAAGAATGTGAGAAAGTGAAGAATAGGATATCTAAAGGGACTGAACTGAGATTCAAAATAGACAGTGAGGTACTACTAAGATTTGATAGCAGAATTTGGGTACCGCCAGTAGCGGAGATCAACGAAGAAATTTTGAGCGAGGCTCATAAATCACGATATTCGATTCACCCTGGTAGTACCAAGATGTATCAAGATCTTCGACAACATTTCTGGTGGTCAAATTTGAAACGAGAGGTTGCAGAATATGTTGCCAAGTGCCTAACATGTCAGAAAGTAAAAGCAAAACATCAGAGGCCGAGTGGGTTTCTACAACCTTTAGAGATTCTAGAATGGAAATGGGAACATATTACGATGGATTTCGTGGTTGGCCTACCGACGACTTAGAAAGGCTACGACACGGTATGGGTTATTGTTGACCGATTGACGAAATCCGCACACTTCCTTCCGATCAAAATCAGAATCAACTTAGATCTGTTGGCAAGGTTATATGTGAAAGAGATTGTTTCAAGGCACGGAGTTCTGGTGTCAATTGTTTCTGAAAGAGATCCGCGCTTTAAGTTGAACTTTTGGAAACGTCTACAGGAATGCATGGGTACACAGTTGGAAATGAGTATGACATATCACCCTCAGACAGATGGACAGAGTGAGAGAGCAATTCAGACATTGGAAGGTATTTAAGAGCCTGTATAATGGATTTTAAAGGAAATTGGGATGATCATCTACCGCTCGTGGAGTTCGGTTACAACAACAGTTACCACACTAGTATTGTCATGCCACCTTATGAAGCGTTATACGACAGAAAGTACAGAACTCCACTATATTGGGATGAAGTTGGCGAAAGACAACTACTAGGCCCGGAATTGGTACAACAAACAGCAGAAATAATCAAAGTGATCCGAGAAAGATTGACAGCAGCCTAAGACAGACAGAAGAAATATGTCGATCCACATCGTAAGAATGTTGAGTTCGAACCAAGTAGTTATGTGTTTTTAAAGGTCTCTCCTTGGAAGGGAAAGATCAGGTTTGGAAAGAAAGGAAAATTAAGCCCAAGATTCATTGGACCCTTTGAAGTTCTGAGGAGGGTCGGAGAAGTTGCTTATGAGGTAGCCTTACCTTCATCTCTAGAGAATGTCCACAATGTTTTTCATGTCTAAGTCCTACGACCCTACAAACTCGATTACAAGCACGTGATTGAATATGAACCCCTACATTTCGACAAAGACTTATCTTATAAAGAAATTCCTGTTCAAATTGTCGACCGAAAATAACAAGTTCTGAGAAATAAAGTAATACCTTCTGTTAAGGTAATTTGGAGGATCCACAATGCTGAAGAAGCTACGTGGGAACTCGAAGAGAATATGATGAAGAATTATCCTCATTTATTTACTTAGATTGTTATAAGCGATTCTGGGGACAGAATCTTTGTAAGGGGGGGGGGGGGAATGTAACGGGACGAATTATTTAGTTGTGATTCTGAGGACAGAATCCTTTTAAGAGGGGAAAGATGTGACAACTGAGATTTATTAGATTAATTAATTAATTGATGAAGTTGTGATAGATTAATTTAATTATATGTGTTATAGTTATTAAATTAATGTGGAGAATTTTTATTATTCAAAGTATGTGATTATTTGAGCTTATTGAATTAAAAGAAATATTTAATAAGCCTAATGTATTTTAATTAATTTATTAATTAGAGATTTAATAATTTAACATTATTAATCAATGAGAATTTGAATTATGTGACTATGTGAATTAATGAGAAATTATTTTATTTTATTTAAAATAAATTAAATAAGATATTGATTTATTTTATAAGGAGTGTGACATTATTTAAAACTATATTACAAGGCTTTATTTAATTAAGTGGTTCTGAAATCCTATTCTTCCTAAACAAACAAGGCCCTAAAATGAGTTGATAGCAGTTACCCATGATCGGGTAACTGACCTCTACCACGTCAGATCATTTTTTTTATATACGCCTTCCCTTTCCTTCTTCTTCATTAATTTCCTAAGTCTAGAAAGCGCAGCAGAGAGAGATAAAGAGAAAGAGTTGGGAATTCGGAGATTTTTAAGAGGATTGTGAGAGTCATCTAAGAAGAACTCATCCCCTATTAACTTTACGCTTGGGTAATTCTCTTCAACCCAAATCTTTATTTATGTCTTTTAAGTTTTCATGAATATGGCTTAAAGCCTTCTGTAAAGTTTCTGTAGTTGGAAAGGGTAACAATTATGTGAATATATGTAATAATACGACTAGTTTAGCATGTTTAATATGTATTTTATATGATTCCATATCATAAGTTTCATAATATATTATGACTTGTCGTTTCAAAAATTTGCAGAGTATAAAATTTGGCCATATGGCCTTATACGTATTTTTAATATATCAAACATAAATGGTTTTGCAAAATTTCCACTTGTATATGATTATGCATGTTAAAACAAACAAAACGAAATTTGAATGCTTGAATTTGATTTTATAACGAATCTATGGCGTTGAATTTTAGGAATTTATGTTCAAAACTTCAAGAACATCAAGAACAGTACAATTTTACGTAATTTAATTCTGTGATTATGTGTTTAATGGGTGAAAATTACTCCATAGATGTTAAGTATTGATTATAAATGAATTCTACCATGTAGGTATGTCTAAATTCGTGTTAAAATAAGTTGATTAGAAATTTTTAGCCATGTTCTATAATTTTTACGAATTGCAGAACTGGAACTGGAGTCTCGCGTCGCGACGCCAACTCCCTATACAAATCTCGCCCCACCGCGCCGCAGCGCCAAGAACCTCAGCCGCAGCGCTAAGAATAGGCTTAGAAGTGGAGTCGTAGCGCCACTTAGCAGAATGTCCAGAAAATGCAATTTTTTTTAATGTTCAAGTATATAAATGAGTTAGTAACCTAGTCTAATGAACATAAAAACTTTTTAGACATATAATGAGATATTAAAATGAGTTTTTACCAAGTCAAGAAGACAATTACATGTTATTTAAATTGTTGATTATGTAATTAAGTTGTTGTTCGTGTAGTATTATATTATGTGGAAACAAGTATTGTAATTTGACTAAGTATAGTCACGATGTCGAGATTAGACAAAGAATAACTTATGATGTTTAGTACGTTATTATTGATTGGTATTGTGAACATAATTGGTATGTAGGATTTATTCAAAAAATGAGTTTATTTAAGTTTAATCTACGCACGAGGCAAGTTTCCTAACCCTACTTGTTATCTTTATATAAGTTGATTAATTCATCTTTCGATATTGAGCAATTTCTCATTATTATTAATCAAGCCTGTCTTGTTTATTAAAGTTTATTAATCTTCAAACATGATTTTGTTATACAATAAATATTCTATTGTATACCTTTTGAGATGTTATTCAAGTTAAATATTCATTTACTGTTAAACCTTGATAGACTAGCGAACCCTTATTGATTTGACTAGTCCATAGTTGATGAGCGTTCTAAATTTCAGAATCCCTTGATGAATTATCCAAACCAAACATCCTTTGGTGAGGCCTCGAATGTCAAACTGAGATGAAAAACCTTGTATAAGGGATTATTTATGCTTTAGCATTAAGATATTGTGCACAGTATAGTACTACGGGCTGATCCCCCTAAGTACGAGAAGAAGAGTCCATAGTCTTATGGCTGTTAGAGGTGTCAAGAATAAACACTTGACAACCTAGGACATAGTTCAAGGTCTTATGACCCTCAGAATTTCTTTTGATTCTTGTTATTCATTCTTGATTCAAAAGTTGAGCTTTATATGAGAAGTTATTATTTCTCTCGCATGTTATTTTCATTGTTATATTGTTATACCTGTGGGCAATCGTGCTCACTCTTGCATAATAATAACATTGCAGTTAAGAACGAAAGAGCAGACGAACCTTCCACTAGTAAGGGTAAGGGCAAGCTTAGCAAGTAATGAAGACTGATTATTTATGTGATTATGTAATGATAGTGAACACCAAATCCTATGGAAATGGAAGTACTGGATTTGGGGGTGTCCAGTAATTCTTGTAGGGCCAGTCATGAGGAAAGCCTTGTTTGTTTATTGTGGTTGATTTGTCGGTTGAATCTGATTTTTATTATTAGAAGTATGCGATTATGTGAGCTTATTGAATTAAAAGAAATATTTAATAAGCCTAATGTATTTTAATTAATTTATTAATTAGAGATTTAATAATTTGACATTATTCATCAATGAGAATTTGAATTATGTGACTATGTGAATTAATGAGAAATTATTTTATTTTATTTAAAGTAAATTAAATAAGATTTTGATTTATTTTATAAAGGAGTGTGACGTTATTTAAACTATATGATAATGTTTTATTAAATTAAATAGTTTTTGAATTATTTTCTTGCTAGCCAAACATGGCACTAAGGGAGGTTATGGGCAGTTAACCCATGACTGGGTAACTGACCACCAATGCGTCAGTTCCTTTTCTATTTATCATACGTCTTCTTCTTTTCTATTATTCTTCTAAGTCTGATAAAAATATCACAGAGAGAGAGTTTGAGAAAATTGTTGAGAGAGATTGCTTGGTGTTTGAGAATTATTGAGGAAGACTTTAATTCATCTCCTATTATTTTATCTACGCTTGGGTAATCTCTTCAACACAATTATTATTTTTACGTCTTTTAAGTTTCATGAATATGGCTTAAGTCTTATGTGAATCTCTGTAAATTGGAAAGTTGATATAAGAATATATGTAATAATTCGAGTAGTATAGCATGTTTTATATATATGTTGTGTGTTTCCATATCACCAATTTCATCATATTATAACGTATGATTATGACTTGTTGTTTTAAAAATTTACAGAGTACGTTATATTGCCATATGGCCCTTATACGTAATTTTAATAGGTCAGCCATAAACTTTCCTACAAAATTCACAAACTTATATGATTATGCATGATAAAATGAACAAAACGAAACTTGAATGGTTGGATTTGGCCTTATAACGAGTCCGTAGTATTGAATTCCATGTTTTTGTTTAAGAACTTCAAGAACATGAAGAACAGTGGAAAATTTCATGTTTTAATTCTATGATTATGTGTTTTAATGGGTTAAAATCACTTTATAAATGTTGGGTATTGATTATATATTAATTCTAACATGTGAGTATGTTTAATTTGGGGAATTAATGATCAAGTAGTGTTTAATTCGCTGAACTCTGTGTTCTTCGCGAACTGGGAATCAAATTGTGGAGAGTCGCATGCATATGCCAATTCTAGAATCGATGTCCCCATAACAGTGCCATCGCAGATTGTTAAAGGCCAACCTCAAAGATCGATGCCCCGCGTCGCAGCACCACAGCGCCATGTACTAGGTCGCAGCGCCAATACCCAGTACAAAAGTGGCACCGCAGCGCCACTTAACAGAATGTCCAGAAAATGTTTTTTTTAAGTGTTCAATTATATAAATGTGTTGGTAACTTAGTCTAATGAATATAAAGACTTGTTAAACCTATAATTAGATGTTAAAATAAATTCTTAACATGTCCATAACACAATTACGTGTGAATTGAATGATCAAATGCATCGTTACCTTATTGTTTGTGAAGTCTTAATTTTTGACAATAAGTGTAGTAATTGAGTAAGTATAGTCATGAACTCGATTAGACAAAGAATAACTTATGATTTTTAGTACGTTATTATTGATTGGTATTGTGAACGTAATTGATATGTAGGATTTAATTCAAAGAACAAGTTTACTTAAAGTGTAAACTACTCGTGAGGCAAGTTTCCTAACCCTACTTGTGATCGTTTTATAAGTTGATTAATTCATCTTTCGATATTGAGCAAGTTCTCATTATTATTGATCAAGCATGTCTTGTATATTAAAGTTTATTAATCTTCAAGCATGATGTTATTATACAATAATTATTCTATTGTATACCTTTTGAGATGTTATTCAAGTTAAATATTCATTTATTGTTAAACCTTGATAGACTAGCGAACCCTTATTGATTCGACTAGTCCATAATTGATGAGCGTTCTAAATTTCAGAATCCCTTGATGAATTATCCAAACCAAACATCCTTTGGTGCGGACTCGAATGTCAAACTGAGATGAAAAACCCTGTATAGGGGATAATTTATGCTTTAGCATTAAGATATTGTGCACAGTATGGTACTAAGGGCTGATCCCCCTAAGTACGAGAAGAAGAGTCTATAGTCTTATGGCCGTTAGAGGTGTCAAGAATAAACACTTGACAACCTAGGACATAGTTCAAGGTCTTATGACCCTCAGAATTTCTTTTGATTCTTGTTATTCATTCTTGATTCCAAAGTTGAGCTTTATATCTGAAGTTATTATTTCTTTCGCATGTTATTTTCATTGTTATATTGTTTTACTTGTGGGCAATCGTGCTCACTCTTGTGTAATAATAACATTGCAGTTAAGAACGAAAGAGCAGACAAACCTTCCACTAGTAAGGGCAAGGGCAAGCTTAGCAAGTAATGAAGACTGATTATTTATGTGATTATGTAATGATAGTTAGACTTGTTGTTACTAAGACTTATTTGTTTATGTTTTCCGCACAGATGATTTAAGGTTAGAGTAACCTGGAATTTATTTAATTATGCAGTTGATGTAACCCCATAAGGGGAGAGATTTATTATTTATTCTATCTATTGCATGGTTTGCCTTTTATTTATGGGTAGATAGATAGATGATGTTTGTACAGTGAACACCAAATCCTGTGAAAATGGAAGTACCGGATTTGGGGGTGTCACAACCGAGATTTTGTAAATTAATTTTAAATATTTATTTGATTGAATAAATATTTTTCGATGAATTAATTATTAAATTAATTAATTAATTGATGAAGTTGTGATAGATTAATTTAATTATATGTGTTATATTTATTAAATTAATGTGGAGAAATTTTATTATTCAAGTATGTGATTATTTGAGCTTATTGAATTAAAAGAAATATTTAATAAGCCTAATGTTATTTTAATTATTTAATTATTAATTAGAGATTTAATAATTTGACATTATTAATCAATGAGAAATTTAATTATGTGACTATGTGAATTAATGAGAAATTATTATATTTTATTTAAAATAAATTAAATAAGATATTGATTTATTTTATAAGGAGTGTGAAATTATTTAAAACTATATAATAAAGCTTTATTAAATTAAATGGTCTTGAAATCTTATTCTTGTTAGCCAAACATGGTACTATGGGGAGTTGGGGGCAGTTAACCAATGATTGAGTAACTGACCACCAACGCGTCAATTGTTTTCAGTATTATATACGTCTTCCTTCCTTTTCTTTCATTATTTGGCTAAGTCTGTAAAGTAAAACAGAGAGAGTGTTTGAGAAATTTTGAGAAATTTTGAGGGAGATTGTCAGTGGTTTGATTGAAGTGGTATCTGTAAGAGAGATTGTTATCCTCATTCATCTACGCTTGGGTAATTCTCTTCAACCCAATTCCTTTTTACGTCATATAGTTTTTATGAATTGGCTTTCTTACGTTCTGTAAATCTCTGTAAATTGGGATACGGTGTTAGGAATATATGTAATAATACGAGTAGTTTATCATGTTTATTATGTATTTTATATGATTATATATCATATGTTTCATAATATATTATGACTTGTTATTTCAAAAATCTACAGAGTACGTGATATGGTCATATGACCTTATATGTGATTTTTATATGTCAAACATAAATTGTTTTGCAAAATTCACACCCTTATATGATTATGTATGCTAAAACGAACAAAATGAAACTTGAATGGTTGGATTTGGCTTTATAACGAATCTGTAGCATTAAATTCCATGTTTTTGTTCAAGAATAGTACAATTTTTACGTAATTTAATTCAGGTGCTTGTAATCTGATTTCTTATAACTCTTATCGAGTTATAAGAAATGAATTTCTAAATTCATTGAACATAATAAAAGACTTTATGTGCTTATGTGTTAATCTATGTGTTCGCTAGCACATATTAGTAACTAAAACTTAAAATTTTGTTGTCAGGATGTCGGATGTTGGAGGAGCTAGTCGAGCTGGGGAGGAGGAACCCCGATTACCTATAGAGGAGGAGCCCCGAGACATTCATGTCGTCAGTGAACAGCTTGTACGGAGAGAGCCGTCTCCATTGATCACTGTTGCTGGTCAGGAGCATGAGCCGGAGACTAATCCAGAGGAGGATCCTGAGGAAGAGGAAGAAGAAGAGGAGTTTCCACCAAACTCCGTTGATGCTGAGATGTATGATGCACTCTATGTTCCTAACGTAGAGTTGCAGGATACTGTTCGGGATCTGACTGAGCAGGTGGTTAGTCAGTAAATTACTATTGAGCAAAAGGATAGGGAGATTGTGGCTCTTCACACAAGTTTAGGAAACTTGGAGTGGGATCTGGTTCACGAGAAGGGTCAAACCGAGGATAAGTCCGCATAAATAGAAAATTTAAAGAAGGATTTGAAGGAGAGCTCAGAGAGGCTTGCCATAGCAGAGGAGGGTTGGGTACGAGAGTGACTCCGTGCTTATCTTGCAGAAGATGATCGCCGTGCGAAGAAGGCTAAATTTGAGGAGACGTACTCTACACTACAAAATGCAATGGATGCGGTCCAAGATCGAGTTAGGAAGTATCCAATCTAGTTTGTAGATCTACCATCATATATGCTAGATCACAGAACGATGTCTCGCATCATGGAAGAGGAACGTAGCAAGGCTATCCAGCACCTTAACAGACAATGATAGTATTAGTTTAAATATGTGAAAACTATTTGATAGTTAATGATGTAAATTTCGATGTGATTATAAACAAAGGAATATTTTGATGTTTTAAATCCTGTAGATTCTTTATCTCGGGATAGTGGATGTAAATAGTAGTGATGTTATGTTATGATGTTAAGACTTTTGAATTAAATGAAATGTCAGAGTTTATTTGAAGTAATGTGTTAAGTGAGTTATGATTAATGTTTAGTTAAGTTTTAAATGTTAAAGAAATTGAGTAAAGATCTAATAAGCGTATATTCTTAACAGAAATATGCCTCCTAAAAGACAAAATCGTCAGCAAGCCCAGGAAGGGTCAACAAATAATAACAATGATGCCAACGCTAACCCGGTTCAGCAGTTGGTGAACCTTTTAGCTGGAGCACTTAATAATCAACCACAAGCTCCACCAAATACCTCGTTTAAGGACTTTAAGGCGGTGGGACCGCCAGAGTTTAAGGGTTCCATAAACCCAATCGAAGCTTAGACCTGAGTGATGGAGATGGAGAAGGTATTCGATGTCGCTCGAGTAAGGGAAGATCAGAAGACTGCTTATGCAACGTTTATGCTGAAGTTCGAAGCCAGCTATTGGTGGCAGGCAAACAAAGTGAGAGGAGGTTAAAGTGTAATATCCTGGGAAAGATTTAAAGAGATGTTCTTCGATATGTATTTTCCAGCTAGTTCACAAATCAGATGGTGGTTCAGTTTTTAGAGTTGAAACAGGGAAGTATGTTAGTAGCTGATTACGTGGCAAGGTTTAACGAGTTGGCTAGGTTCGCCACATACCAAGTACATACCGATGAGAGGAAGGCGAGACAATTTGAGCAGGGACTGAAGCCCTGGTTGTATACAAAGTGTCAATGTTCCAATTGAACACTTTTGCTGGAGTATTAGAGAAGGCCATACTCGCTGAGGGTGGAAGCGATGCAATAACTAAGTACAATCAGGAGCAAAAGAATAAGAAGAGTGAGAATGAAGGTAATAACAAGACTGGTTGGAGTAGCACTGGGGGTAGCCATAATCAGAAGAGGAAGTGGAAGAATAACTCATCAGCTAGAAGTCAACAAGGAGGGCAGAAGAAGAAGATCGAAGCGTGCCCAACCTGTGCAAAAACTCATTTGGGAGTTTGCTTAAAAGGGAAACAAGTGTGCTACAATTGTGGTCAGGAAGGACACATAGCACCTAACTGTCCTAACCCAAAGAAGGGTGCCTGCTTCAGTTGTGGTTCAAAGGATCATCTTGCTAGGGATTGTCCTAAGAAGGGATCTGGGGGAACGAGTTCAGGAGGAAATAGAGGAAATACCGGTGGAAGCACTCTATCAATCGCAGCACCAACCACAACCAATAATCGACCGCCGTAACATTCAACACGACAAAGGCAGGACTTGATGCGCTCTTGCGATGTGGTGTCAGGTATCATTCCGATCAATAAAGTTAATGCTTATGTGTTATTTGATTCGGGTGCTACTTCTTCATTTATATCCGATGACTTTGCTAAGAACTTAGAGTTGCTTAAGGACGAGTTAGAATACCATATGAACATAGAAATTGCGAATAGAGAAATTATCCCTGTTAAGTACGTGCATAAGAACTGTAGAGTGGATATTAAGGGTAATATCATGAACGTAGATCTTATCCCTATTCGACTTGGAGAATTTGATGTTATTTTGGGTAAGGATTGGTTATCCAATTATGGGGCGGTAATTGACTGCCAAAAGAAGCGTATTAACCTTATGACTCTGTCAAAGGTTGTGTTTTATAGTAACAAGTAGCCTAGACAAGCGAGTTGTCTGACGATGATGCAGGCCAGGAAGTTGTTAAGACAAGGCTGTGTAGGATATCTAGCTTACATAGTCGATAGTCATAAAGAGAATCCAAAAATTGATGAGATTCCGGTAGTGAGAGATTTTTTAGATGTATTTCCGGACGATTTGCTGGGACATCCTCCAGATAGAGCAGTTGAATTCGTGATCAATTTGGCTCCAGGAACGGCTCCAATATCGAAGGCACCGTACCTAATGGCACCGGTAGAGATGAAATAATTGATGGTCCAACTACAAAAATTACTGGACAAGAAGTGGTTATCATCAACTGAAGGTGAGACCAGAGGATGTACCGAAGACAGCGTTTAGAACACAATACGGTCACTACGAATTTCTGGTAATGTCATTTGGTCTAACGAATGCTCCTGCATGATTTATGGGCTTAATGAATGGAGTGTTCAAGCCGTTTTTGGACAAATTCGTAGTGGAATCCGAAAATAGATGAGATACCAGTAGTGTGAGAATTCGCAGACGTATTTTCGGATGATTTGTCGGGACTTCCTCCAGATAGAGCAGTTGAATTCGTGATTGATTTGGCTCCAGGAATGGCTCCAATATCGAAGGCACCGTACCGAATGGCACATGTAGAGATGAAGGAACTAATGGTCCAACTACAAGAATTATTGGACAAGAAGTATATTCAACTAAGCGTATCACCGTGGGGAGCGCCGATTTATTTGTGAAGAAGAAGGATGGAACAATGCGACTCTGCATAGACTATAGATAACTGAATAAGGTCACGATTAAGATAGATTTGAGAAGTTGTTATCATCAACTGAAGGTGAGACCAGAGGATGTACAGAAGACAGCATTTAGAACACGATATGGTCACTACAAATTTCTGGTAATGTCATTTGGTCTAATGAATGCTCCTGTAGCATTTATGGACTTAATGAATGGAGTGTTCAAGCCGTTTTTGGACAAATTTGTAGTGGTATTTATAGATGACATTTTGGTATATTCAAAAACCAAGGAAGAACACAAAGAGCATTTGAGGTTGACATTAGAGAGATTGAGAAGAGAGAAGTTGTATGCTAAGTTATTGAAATGTGAATTCTGGATTGAAAGAGTACAATTTCTTGGACATGTGATTGATAGAGACGAAATTTCGGTGGATCCCTCCAAAGTTGAAGCTGTGATTAATTGGGACCAGCCGAAGATGCTGTCGGAAGTAAGAAGTTTTCTTGGATTGGCAGGTTATTACAAAAGATTCATTCAGGATTTTTCCAAGATCACAACTCCGTTGACGAATTTGACTAGGAAATTGGTGAAATTTTTTTGGACGAAGAAGTGTGAGGAAAGCTTTCAAGAATTAAAGAGGAGGTTGAGTTCAGCAGCTGTGTTATCTCTTCCAGATGACACAGGAAATTTTGTGGTATATAGTGATGCGTCGCACAAAGGACTTGGCTGTGTGCTTATGCAGAATGGCAGAGTCATTGCGTATGCGTTGCGACAACTGAAAGATTATGAGAAGGTGTATCCAACCCATGACTTGGAGTTAGCTGCAGTGGTTTTTGCTTTGAAAATCTGGAGGCACTATCTTTATGCGGAGAAGTGTAAAATATATACAGACCACAAGAGTCTAAAATATATTTTTACACAAAAAGACTTGAACATGCGTCAAAGAAGGTGGTTGGAGTTAATTAAGGACTACAATTGTGAGATTCTATACCATCCGGGTAAGGCAAATGTGGTGGCCGACGCCCTAAGTAGAAAAGGTCGGGAGAAATTGATGATGTTGACCGCTTAGAAGGAGCAAATTTTAGCAAAGGAAAAGCTAGAATTGGAAGTGAAGTATCGTATGGAAATTAACGAGAAGCTGTTCCAGATGCAAGCTAGTAAAACCTTACTGGATAAAGTTAAGGAGGCTCAACTTTAGGATGAAGAATGTGAGAAAGTGAAGAAGATGATATCTGAAGGGACTGAACTGAGATTCAAAATAGACAGTGAGGGACTACTAAGATTTGATAGCAAAATTTGGGTACCGCCAGTACCGGAGATCAAGGAAAAAATTTTGAGTGAGGCTCATAACTTACGATATTCGATTCACCCGGGTAGTACCAAGATTTATCATGATCTTCGACAAAATTTTCTAGTGGCCAAATTTGAAATGAGAGGTTGCAGAATGTTTTGCCAAGTGCCTGACATGTCAGAAAGTGAAAGCAGAACATCAGAGGCCGAGTGGGTTGCTACAACCTTTATAGATTCCAGAATGGAAATGGGAACATATTACAATGGATTTCGTGGTTGGCCTACCGACGACTCAGAAAGGCTACGACGCAGTATGGGTTATTGTTGACCGATTGATGAAATGCACACACTTCCTTCCGATCAAAATCAGATTCAATTTAGATCCGTTGGCAAGGTTATATATGAAAGAGATTGTTTCAAGGCACGGAGTTACGGTGTCAATTGTTTCTGAAAGAGATCCGCGCTTTAAGTTGAACTTTTGGAAACGTCAACAAGTATGCATAGGTACACAGTTGCAAATGAGTACGGCATATTACCCTTAGATAGATGGACAGAGTGAGAGAGCAATTCAGACATTGGAAGATATGTTAAGAGCCTGTATAATGGATTTTAAAGGAAATTGGGATGATCATCTACCGCTCGTGGAGTTCGGTTACAACAACAGTTACCACGCTAATATTGTCATGCCACCTTATGAAGCGTTATACGGTAGAAAGTACAGAACTCCACTATATTGGGATGAAGTTGGCGAAAGATAACTACTAGGCCCGGAATTGGTATAACAAATAGCAGAAATAATCAAAGTGATCCGAAAGCAAGATCGACAAAAATTTAAAAGATGTACCGGAAGAAATACGTACGATCCACATCGTAAGAGTGTTGAGTTCGAACCAGGTAGTTATGTGTTTTTAAAGGTCTCTCCTTGGAAGGGAAAGATCAGGTTCAAAAAGAAAGGAAAATTAAGCCCAAGATTCATAGGACCCTTTGAAGTTCTGAGGAGGGTCGGAGAAGTTGCTTATGAGGTAGCCTTACCTCCATCTCTAGAGAATGTCCACAATGTTTTCCATGTCTCGGTCCTACGACCCTACAAACCTGATTACAAGCACGTGATTCAATATGAACCCTTACATTTAGAAAAAGACTTATCTTACGAAGAAATTCCTGTGCAAATTTTCGTCCGAAAAGAACAAGTTCTGAGAAATAAAGTAATACCTTCTGTTAAGGTAATTTGGAGGAACCACAATGCTGAAGAAGCTGCATTGAAACTCGAAGAGAATATGATGAAGAATTATCCTCATTTATTTACTTAGATTGTTATAAGCGATTCTGGGAACAGAATCTTTATAAGGGGGGGGGGGGGAAATGTAACGGGATGAATTATTGATTTGTGATTCTGAGGATAGAATCCTTTTAAGAGGGGAAAGATGTGACAACCGAGATTTTGCAAATTAATTTTAAATATTTATTTGATTAAATAAGTATTTTTTGATGAATTAATTATTATATTAATTAATTAATTGATGAAGTTGTGATAGATTAATTTAATTATATATGTTATATTTATTAAATTAATGTGGAGAATTTTTATTATCCGAAGTATGTGATTATGTGAGCTTATTGAATTAAAAGAAATATTTAATAAGCCTAATGTATTTTAATTAATTTATTAATTAGAGATTTAATAATTTGACATTATTAATCAATGAGAATTTGAATTATGTGACTATGTGAATTAATGAGAAATTATTTTATTTTATTTAAAATAAATTAAATAAGATATTGATTTATTTTATAAGGAGTGTGACATTATTTAAAACTATATTATAAGGCTTTATTTAATTAAGTGGTTTTGAAATCCTATTCTTCCTAAACAAACAAGGCCCTAAAAGGAGTTGATAGCAGTTACCCATGATCGGGTAACTGACCTCTACCGCGTCAGATCATTTTTTTTATATACGCCTTCCCTTTCCTTCTTCTTCATTAATTTCCTAAGTCTAGAAAGCGTAGCAGAGAGAGATACAGAGAACGAGTTGGGAATTCAGAGATTTTTAAGAGGATTGTGAGAGTCATCTAAGAAGAACTCATCTCCTATTAACATTACGCTTGGGTAATTCTCTTCAACCCAAATCTTTATTTATGTCTTTTAAGTTTTCATGAATATGGCTTAAAGCCTTCTGTAAAGTTTCTGTAGTTGGAAAGGGTAACAATTATGTGAATATATGTAATAATACGACTAGTTTAGCATGTTTAATATGTAATTTATATGATTCCATATCATAAGTTTCATAATATATTATGACTTGTTGTTTCAAAAATTTGCAGAGTATAAAATTTGGCCATATGGCCTTATACGTGTTTTTAATATATCAAACATAAATGGTTTTGCAAAATTTCCACTTGTATATGATTATGCATGTTAAAACGAACAAAACGAAATTTAAATGCTTGAATTTGATTTTATAACGAATCTATGGCATTGAATTTTAGGAATTTATGTTCAAAACTTCAAGAACATCAAGAACAGTACAATTTGCATGCTTTAATTCTGTGATTATGTGTTTTAATGGGTGAAAATCACTCCATAGATGTTAAGTATTAATTATATATGAATTCTAGCATGTGGGTATGTCTAAATTCGTGTAAAAATAAGTTGATTAGAAATTTTTAGCCATGTTCTACAATTTTCGCGAATTGCAGAATCGAATCGGAGTTTCGCATCGCAAGGCCAACAACTCCTATATAAATCTCTGCGCAGCAGGCGCTTAAGAACCTCAAATGACATGAGCCAAGAATAGGCCTAGTAGTGAAAGCCAGCATACTACTTAGCAGAATGGCCAGAAATGAGTTTTTCAAAGTGTCCAAGTATAGAAATGTGTTAGTAACCTAGTCTAATGAATATAAAAACTTGTTAGACATATAATGAGATATTAAAATGAGTTTTTACCAAGTCAAGATGACATCTATATGTTAATTGAATCATTGAGTATGTATTTAATTTGCTGTTTGTGTAATATTATATTAAGTTAAAACAATTATGGTAATTTGACTAAGTATAGTCATGAATTCGAGATTAGACAAAGAATAACTTATGATGTTTAGTACGTTATTATTGACTGGTATTATGAACATAATTGGTATGTAGGATTTAATTCAAAGAACGAGTTTATTTAAGTGTAATTTACGCACGAGGCAAGTATCCTAACCCGACTTATTACCGTTATATAAGTTGATTAATTCATCTTTCGATATTGAGCAAGTTCTCATTATTATTGATCAAGCCTGTCTTGTATATTAATGTTTATTAATCTTCAAGCATGATGTTGTTATACAATAATTATTCTATTGTATACCTTTTGAGATGTTATTCAAGTTAAATATTCATTTACTGTTAAACCTTGTTAGACTAGCGAACCCTTATTGATTCGACTAGTCCATAGTTGATAAGCATTCTAAATTTCAGAATCCCTTAATGAATTATCCAAACCAAACTTCCTTTGGTTCAGACTCGAATGTCAAACTGAGATGAACAACCCTGTATAGGGGATTATTTACGCTTTAGCGTTAAAATATTGTGCACAGTATGGTACTAAGGGTTGATCCCCCTAAGTACGAGAAGAAGAGTCCATAGTCTTATGGCTATTAGAGGTGTCAAGAATAAACACTTGACAACCTAGGACATAGTTCAAGGCCTTATGACCCTCAGAATTTCTTTTGATTCTTTTTATTCATTCTTGATTCAAAAGTTGAGCTTTATATCAGAAGTTATTATTTCTCTCGCATGTTATTATTCATTTTTTATATTGTTATACTTGTGGGCAATCGTGTTCACTATTGCGTAATTATAACATTGCAGTTAAGAACGAAAGAGCAGGCGAACCTTCCACTAGTAAAGGCAAGGGCAAGCTTAGCACGTAATGAATACTGATTATTTATGTGATTATGTAATGATAGTTAGACTTGTTGTTACTAAGACTTATTTGTTTATGTTTTCCGCACAGATGATTTAAGGTTAGAGTATCCTGGGATTTATTTAATTATGCAGTTGATGTAACCCCATAAGGGTAGAGATTTATTATTTATTCTATCTATTGCATGGTTTGCATTTTATTTATGGGTAGATAGATAGATGATGTTTGTACAGTGAACACCAAATCCTGTGGAAAAATTATTTTATTTTATTTAAAATAAATTAAATAAGATATTGATTTATTTTATAAGGAGTGTGACATTATTTAAAACTATATTATAAGGCTTTATTTAATTAAGTGGTTTTGAAATCATATTCTTGCTAAACAAACAAGGCCCTAAAAGGAGTTGATAGCAGTTACCCATGATCGGGTAACTGACCTCTAACGCGTCAGATCATTTTTTTTATATACGCCTTCCCTTTTCTTCTTCTTCATTAATTTCCTAAGTCTAGAAAGCGTAGCAGAGAGAGATACAGAGAAAGAGTTGGGAATTTAGAGATTTTTAATAGGATTGTGAGAGTCATCTGAGAAGAACTCATCTCCTATTAACTTTACGCTTGGGTAATTCTCTTCAACCCAAATTTTTATTTACGTCTTTTAAGTTTTCATGAATATGGCTTGAAGCCTTCTATAAGGTTTTTGTAGTTGGAAAGGGTAACAATTATGGGAATATATGTAATAATATAAGTAGTTTAGCATGTTTAATATGTATTTTATATGATTCCATATCATAAGTTTCATAATATAATATGACTTATTGTTTCAAAAATTTGCAGAGTATAAAATTTGGCCATATGGCCTTATACGTATTTTTAATATATCAAACATAAATGGTTTTGCAAAATTTCCACTTGTATATGATTATGCATGTTAAAATGAACAAAACAAAATTTGAATGGTTGAATTTGGTTTTATAACGAACCTATGGCGTTGAATTTAAGGAATTTATGTCAAAACATTAAGAACATCAAGAACAATACAATTTGCATGCTTTAATTCTGTCATTATGTGTTTTAATGGGTGAAAATCACTCCATAGATGTTAAGTATTGATTATATATGAATTCTAGCATGTCGGTATGTCTAAATTCTTGTTAAAACAAGTTGATTAGAAATTTTTTGCCATGTTCTGCAATTTTTGGGAATTACAGAACTGGAACTGGAGTCTCGCGTCATGCCGCCAACTCCCTCAGATAAATCTCATGTAGTGTAATACCACCATACCATGTAAACGCCTTAAGAACCTCAAATTAAGCGCCAAGAATAGGTTTAGCGGTAAAGAAGTGTGCAATACCACTTAGCGTAATGGCGAAATGAGTTTTTAAAAGTGTCCAAGTATAGAAATGTATTAGTAACCTTGTCTAATTAATATAAAAACTTGTTAGACATATAATGAGATATTAAAATGAGTTTTTACCAAGTCAAGATGACATCTATATGTTAATTGAATCGTTGAGTATGTATTTAACTTGTTGTTTGTGTAATATTATATTATGTGAAAATAATTATGGTAATTTGACTAAGTATAGTCATGAAGTCGTGATTAGACAAAGAATAACTTATGATGTTTAGTACGTTATTATTGACTGGTATTGTGAACATAATTGGTATGTAGGATTTAATTCAAAGAACGAGTTTATTTAAGTGTAATCTACGCACGAGGTAAGTTTCCTAACCCTACTTGTTATCGTTATATAAGTTGATTAATTCATCTTTCGATATTAAGCAAGTTCTCAGTATTATTGATCAAGCCTGTCTTGTATATTAAAGTTTATTAATCTTCAAGCATGATGTTGTTATACAATAATTATTCTATTGTATACCTTTTGAGATGTTATTCAAGTTAAATATTCATTTATTGTTAAACCTTGTTAGACTAGCGAACCCTTATTGATTCGAGTAGTCCATAGTTGATAAGCGTTCTAAATTTCAGAATCCCTTGATGAATTATCCAAACCAAACATCCTTTGGTGCGGACTCGAATGTCAAACTGAGATGAACAACCTTGTATAGGGGATTATTTACGCTTTAGCATTAAGATATTGTGCACAGTATGGTACTAAGGGCTGATCCCCCTAAGTACGAGAAGAAGAGTCCATAGTCTTATGACTATTAAAGGTGTCAAGAATAAACACTTGACAACCTAGGACATAGTTCAAGGTCTTATGACCCTCAAAATTTCTTTTGATTCTTGTTATTAATTCTTGATTCAAAAGTTGAGCTTTATATCAGAAGTTGTTATTTCTCTCACATGTTATTATTCATTGTTATATTGTTATACTTGTGGGCAATCATGCTCACTCTTGCTTAATAATAACATTGCAGTTAAGAACAAAAGAGCAGACGAACCTTCCACTAGTAAGGGCAAGGGCAAGCTTAGCAAGTAATGAAGACTGATTATTTATGTGATTCTGTAATGATAGTTAGACTTGATGTTACTAAGACTTATTTGTTTATGTTTTCCGCACAGATGATTTAAGGTTAGAGTAACCTGGGATTTATTTAATTATGCCGTTGATGTAACCCCATAAGGGGAGAGATTTATTATTTATTCTATCTATTGCATGGTTTGCATTTTATTTATGGGTAGATAGATAGAAAGGCTGCGACGAACCCCGATAAAGAGAATCCAAAAATTGATGAGATTCCGGTAGTGAGAGATTTCGCAGATGTATTTCCGGACGATTTTTCGGGACTTCCTCTAGATAGAGCAGTTGAATTCGTGATCGATTTGGCTCCAGGAATGGCTCCAATATCGAAGGCACCGTACCGAATGGCACCGGTAGAGATGAAAGAATTGATGGTCCAACTATAAGAATTACTGCACAAGAAGTATATTCAACCAAGCGTATCACCATGGGGAGCGCCGGTTTTATTTGTGAAGAAGAAGGATGGGACAATGCGACTCTGCATAGACTATAGAGAACTGAATAAGGTCACGATTAAGAATAGGTATCCATTACCGCGAATCGACGACTTGTTCGATTAGTTAAAGGAAGCAAGATATTTTTCAAAGATAGATTTGAGAAGTGGTTATTATCAACTGAAGGTGAGACCAGAGGATGTACCAAAGACAGCGTTTAGAACACGATATCGAATTTGTGGTTGGCCCCGAGACATTCATGTCGTCAGGGAACATCTTGTACAGAGAGAGCCATCTCCGTTGATCACTGTTGCTGGTCAGGAGCATGAGCCGGAGACTGATCCAGAGGAGGATCCTAAGGAAGAGGAAGAAGAAGGTGAGTTTCCACCAAACTCCATTGATGTTGAGATGTATGATGCACTCTATGATTGTAACGTAGAGTTGCAGGATACTGTTCAAGATCTGACTGGGCAGGCGGTTAGTCAGCAAATTACTATTAAACAGAAGGATAGGGAGATTGTGGCTCTTCACACACGTTTAGGAAACGTGGAGTGGAATCTGGTTCACGAGAAGGGTCGAACCGAGGATAAGTCCGCAGAAATAGAAAAGTTAAAGAAGGATCTGAAGGAGAACTTAGAGAGGCTTGCCATAGCAGAGGAGGGCTAGGTACGAGAGTCACGCCGTGCTGATCTTGCAGAAGATGATCGCCGTGCGAAGAAGGCTAAACTTGAGGAGATGTACTCTACACTACAAAATGCAATGGATACGGTCCAAGATCGAGTTAGGAAGTATCCAATCCAGTTTGAAGATCTACCATCATATATGCTAGATCGCAGAACGATGTCTTGCATCATGGAGGAGGAACGTAGCAAGGCTATCCAGCGCCTTAATAGACAGTGATAGTATTAGTTTAAATATGTGAAAACTATTTGATAGTTAATGATGTAAATTCCTATGTGATTATAAACAAAGGAATATTTTGATGTTTTAAATCCTGTAGATTCTTTATCTCGGGATAATGGATGTAAATAGTAGTGATGCTATCTTATGATGTTAAGACTTTTGAATTAAATGAAATGTTAAAGTTTATTTGAAGTAATATGTTAAGTGAGTTATGATTAAATGTTTAGTTAAGTCTTAAATGTTTAAGAAATTGAGTAAAGATCTAATAAGCGTATATTCTTAACAGAAATATGCCGCCTAGAAGACAAAATCACCAGTAAGCCCAGGAAGGGTCAACAAACAATAACAATGACACCAACGCTAACCCAGTTCAGCACTTGGTGAACCTATTAGCTGGAGCACTTAATAATCAACCACAAGCTCCACCAAATACCTCGTTTAAGGACTTTAACGCGATGGGACCGCCAAAGTTTAAGAGTTCCATAAACCCAATCGAAGCTCAGACCTGGGTGATGGAGATGGAGAAGGTATTCGATGTCGCTCAAGTAAGGGAAGATCAGAAGACTGCTTATGTAACGTTTATGCTGAAGTTCGAAGCCAGCTATTGGTGGCAGGCAAACAAGGTGAGAGGAGGTTAAGGTGTAATATCCCGGGAAAGATTTAAAGAGATGTTCTTCGAAATGTATTTTTCGGCTAGTTCACAAAATTAGATGGAGGTTCAGTTTTTAGAGTTGAAACAGGGAAGTATGTCAGTAGCTAATTACGCGGAAAGGTTTAACGAGTTGGCTAGGTTCACAACATACCAAGTACATACCGATGAGAGGAAGGCGAGACGATTTGAGCAGGGACTGAAGCCCTAGTAGTATAGCAAAGTGTCAATATTCCAATTGAACACTTTTACTGAAGTGTTAGAGAAGGCCATACTCGCTGAGGGTGGAAGCGATGCAGTAACTAAGTACAATCAGGAGCAGAAGAAGAAGAAGAAGAAGAAGAGTGAGAATGAAGGTAATAACAAGACTGGTGGGAGTAGCACTGGGGGTAGCCATACTCAGAAGAGGAAGTGGACGGATAACTCATCAGTTGGAAGTCAACAAGGAGGGCAGAAGAAGAAGATTGAAGTGTGCCCAACCTGCGAAAAAATTCATTTGGGAGTTTGCTTAAAAGGGAAACGAGTGTGCTACAATTGTGGTCAGGAAGGACACATAGCACTTAACTGTCCTAACCCAAAGAAGGGTGCCTGCTTCACTTGTGCTTCAAAGGATCATCTTGCCAGGGATTGTCCTAAGAAGGGATATGGGGGAACGAGTTCAGGAGGAAATAGAGAAAATACCGGTGGAAGCACTCTGACAATCGCAACACCAACCACAACCAACCGACCGAGTGCCAGAACATTCAATATGACAGTGCAGGACGCAGTGCAGTCTCGCGATGTGGTGTCAGGTATCATTCCGATCAATAAAGTTAATGCTTATGTGTTATTTGATTCGGGTACTACTTGTTCATTTATATTCGATGACTTTGCTAAGAACTTAGAGTTGCTTAAGGACGAGTTAGAATACCCCATGAACATAGAAATTGCGAATAGAGAAATTATCCTTGTTAAGTACGTGCATAAGAATTGTAGAGTGGATATTAAGGGTAATATCATGAACATAGATCCTATCCCTATTCGACTTGGACAATTTGATGTTATTTTGGGTATGGATTGGTTTTCCTATTATGGGGCAGTAATTAACTGCCAAAATAAGCGTATTAACCTTATGACTCCGTCAAAGGTTGTATTTTATGGTAGCAAGTCGCCTAGACAAGCGAGTTGTCTGAAGATGATACAGGCCAGGAAGTTGTTAAGACAAGGCTGTGTAGGATATCTAGCTTACATAGTCGATAGTCATAAAAAGAATCCGAAAATTGATGAGATTCCGGTAGTGAGAGATTTCGCAGATGTATTTCTGGACGATTTGCAAGGACTTCCTCCAGATAGAGCAGTTGAATTCGTGATCGATTTGGCTCCAGGAACGGCTCCAATATCGAAGGTACCGCACCGAATGGCACCGGTAGAGATGAAAGAATTGATGGTCCAACTACAAGAATTACTAGACAAGAAGTATATTCAACCAAGCGTATCACCGTGGTGTAAAATTCAAGAATGATCAAAACATGGATACAATCAAAGCTAGTATCCACAATAGATATTTTAGACGAAAAGGGAAAATTTTCATTTTTTGATGAATAATGCCGTATTCGTAAATAATGTCGTATACGTGAATAGTGTCGTATACGTGAATAGTAACTCTAACACCAAAAGTTCCAAATTTGATAAAAACTTGATCAATATTTCAAAGATAATGATATTGAAGAAATAATATCATTACGAAAAAATAATATCCCTTACCTCGAAAGATCAAGACTTTTAAATTTGAAACAGAATATAGGCTATGACTTGAACTTGCAATCAGATAGCAATACTCAAAGTATACTCAAAATACTCACAAGAATACGCCGATAATATAGAGAGAAAAAAGTTTAGCCGGTGTGATTTTCAATTCTAACCTAAGCACCCTATTTATAGGAAAATGCTTAGAACACCAAAGTAGAAAATTTAATTTAATATTATTATTATTTTTTCTAAATTTTCCTATACATACTAACTGAATTCAGCCATCAACCACAACCCAATAAAAACAACAAAAATGTTTTTCTCACTTAAACCATTTAAAACTTCAAAAAAATGATAATCAATTAATCCGAAACTTCAATAATTCATAATAAATAGCCTTTTTTTCAGAAAATTCGAATCTCGCGAGTTTTTATAGGAAATTCAATTCTCTACAACTTTGCAGAGGAAAGTTTTTCCAAATTCCAAACAAACATTGACCGAAATTCACAAACAGACGATTTTACAGGCTATAATCAAATTTCAGTCGATAAATGAGGTCACCCGACATGTTTAACATGTTTTAAACATTTATTGTAACAAAAATACTCTTCCTCCTCGTATACTCATATATCCCACATTTATTGTAAAAATATCACCATTATTATATTAATAAAATATAATAATATATTTAAATGAATTATTTTATCAGAAAAAGATAAAATTTCAATTTTCAACAATTGTCACATTAAAAATTTTCTCCATCTATATCCACATAAAATCAATATTTTCCTCATCATATGAATCAATAATTAATTATTCACAAATAATATTACAAAATCACAATATTGACAATCAGGTAGTTCCCAGGAAAGAGGGGGCTTTCAAATAAGAATTTCTCCTTACTGGCGCGCAATTAGGTGACCAAACCTCTCCTTAGACAGAACTTTCTAGACATTGCCAATAATGTTATCTAATAATATTATTCAGATAATATGAATTATTATTTCGATAATGAAAAATACTGTGTAATGATAATTATTGAAACAACAACAATATAAAATATTAACACAGCAATTATTAAATCAATAAAATAATGAACAATAATTACTGTAACCATTATTGAGTAGTGCCTTCTTATATAAGAATCAATAATTGGTGCAATACCGTAAGCTACTGTGTTTTAACCAATTTAGTATTTTAATAGTATTAACTCAGAATAACTACGCGCCATTATTTTTAAACAACTTATATTTGTCGTTTTCTTCATCCAATCGCTTTTAGTTATGGGGCCCACAAAAAGCTCGCGTCGTCAGCATTTAATATTCCTCGATGTAGAAGAATATTCCACGACCAAACGAATATTCTAAAACAACAATGAATATTTTATAACCACTTGCTTATTTTAAAATATTTGCGTATTTTACCCATAACTATCCACATTAATCAAATCAACCGTTACTATTTCAAAATAGAGAAAATTAAATTTCATTAATAATAAGTTGGGGTCTTACAACCTCCCCTTCTTATGAAATTTCATTCTCGAAATTGACGTACGTACCTGGTGTCTCAAAAAGGTGAGGATACCTCGCTTTCATTTCCGTTTCTAACTACCAGGTCATTTCCTCTATAGCATGATTCCTCCACAAAACTTTAACTTGTGGTATGACCTTTGCGCGTAGGACATGCTCCTTCCTATCAAAGATCTTGACAGGTACCTCCTCATACGTTAAGTCTTCGACTATCTCGTCCGGTTCTAACTCTATAACGTGATTCGGGTCTTTCACATATTTACGAAGTACAGATATGTGAAACACATTATGAACACGAGACATACTCGGAGGTAACGCGAGTCTATAGGCTACATTTCCTACTCAGTCAAGAATTTGAAATGGACCAATAAATCGTGGATTGAGCTTTCCTCTCTTCCCAAATCTTGTAACTCCCTTCCATGGAGCAACTCGCAACAATACATGATCCCATATACTCAATTCCACGTCCTTTCGATGAAGATCCGCATAACTCTTTTGTCGATCTTGTGCCGTTTGTATACGTTGTCGAATCATTTGGATTTTTTCGATAGTCATACGTACTAACTCGGGTCCCAACAATGTTACTTCACCCACCTCATCCCAACATATTAGAGAGCGACACTTTCGTCCATATAATGCTTCAAATGGAGCCACACCTATACTTGCCTGATAACTGTTGTTGTAGGAGAATTCCACCAATGGTAAATACTTATCCCAACTGCCCTTGAAGTCTAGGCAATAGAGTCTTAATAGATTTTCAAGAGTTTGAATAGTCCTCTCTGATTGTCCCTCCGTTTGAGGATGGTATGCCGAACTGAATCGTAAATCCGTGCCCATAGCTTTTTGCAAGCTAACCCAAAATCTTTAAGTGAATCTTGGGTCACGATCCGAAACTATGGATACAGGCATGCCATGCAACCTCACAATCTCATTCACGTACATACTAGCAAGACGTTCAAGGGAATAAGTCTCCCGTATCGGCAAGAAATGAGCAGACTTGGTTAATCTATCAACAATAACCCAAATAGCATTGATGCCTTGAGAAACCATAGGAAGACCCGTAACGAAATCCATGGTAATGTGTTGCCACTTCCATTTCGAAATCTCAAGTGGTTGCAACGGACCCTTAGGTACTAGATGCTCTGCCTTTACACGTTGGCAAGTTAAACACATCGAGATAAACTTTGCAATCTCTCTCTTCATATTGTTCCACCAAAATGTATGTCAAAGATCACGATACATTTTAGTACTTCCAGGATGGATTGCAAATGGTGTATTGTGTACCTCCATCATAATCTTATACTTCAAATCAGAGTCGTTAGGAACACAAAGTTTAGAGTGGACTAGAAGTATTCCTTCTTCATCAATTCTCGCTTCCGTAATAGCTCCTTCTTGTACTTTCTTCTTCATACACATCAGCTCCGGGTCGGTGGCTTGAGCAACCTTAACTTTTTCTATTAAAGTTGGCTTTATGCGTATACTTGACATCATCGCACTCATTCCTACATATGATCTTCTACTCAACGCGTCAGCTACCACGTTCACTTTTCCAGGATGGTATTGAATAGCGTGGTCGTAGTCTTTCAATAGCTCGAGCCAACGTCGCTGCCGCATGTTGAGTTCTTTTTGCGTGAAGAAATATTTAAGGCTTTTATGGTCTGAATATATCTCCACTTTCTCCCCATATAGATAGTGCCTCCATATCTTTAACGCGAAAACGACTGCTACCAACTTTAGATCATGAGTAGGATAATTCCTCTCATATTCTTTAAGTTGTCGCGAGGCATAGGCTATGACTTTCCCACGTTGCATGAGAACACATCCTAACCCTTTTGCTCAAGCATCATTTCAGATAACAAATCCATCCGAACCGGATGGTATTGTTAGAACAGTCTTGAAATGAGTCTCCTCTTGAGCTCTTGGAAACTCTTCTCGCATTCTTCGCTCCAAACGAATTTTGTATCCTTCCGAGTAAGCTGAGTTAATGGAGTAGCAATTCGAGAAAACCCTTCCATGAATCTCCGATAATAACCAGCTAGACCCAAAAAGCTACGTACTTTGCCATCGACTTGGTTGCTCTAACTTTGTATTGCTTCAATCTTGGTAGGGTCCACGGATACTCCATGTTTTGACACCGACGCGCCCAAGAAATGCTACTTCCTCAAGCCGAACTCGCATTTCTTCAATTTGGCATATAGTTTGTTTTCACGAAGCCTTTGGAGTACCAGCTTCAAATGGTGCTCATGATCTTCACGACTTTTGGAATATATGAGGATGTCATCAATAAAGTCAACAACAAACTAATCCAAATATTCCTTGAATACTCGGTTCATCATATCCATGAAAGCCGCAGGAGCATTAGTCGATTCGAAAGACATGACTAAGAATTCATAATGCCCATACCGAAGTTCTCAAGGCGTCTTTGGAATATCCTCGGTTCTAATCTTCAAACCGATGATATCCGTAATGAAGATCGATTTTGAAAAGAATTGTGCCCCTGCAGAATTGGTCAAACAAGTCATCAATACGAGGTAGAGGATACCTATTCTTGATGGTGACATGGTTCAATTCCGTTAGTCATCACAAAGTCGCATACTCCGTCTTTCTTCTTTACTGAATAAAAGCAGAGCACCCCAAGGAGATGTACTAGGGACGAATGAAACCGATGTCCAACAATTCTTGTAGTTGGACCTTTAACTCCTGAAGTTCAATAGGAGCCATTCGATATGGGGTTTTAGAAATGGGCTTTGTATGCGGGTTCAAGATCAATAAAGAATTCAACTTCACGCCTGGGTAGACCGGGAATTTCTTAAGGAAATACGTCGAGAAAAGTCAATATCAACAGAATATTATTCAAATTTGACGTATCTTTATTGAAATCCATAACATGGGCTAAGAAAGCTTGACATCCGCTTTTTCAATAAATGAATAGCTTTATGATTAGATATGATGGTGATTGATTTTAATGGTTTAGTTGCTTGAATTAAATGCATAACAGGTTGGTTAGGAATATGAAAACTAACAACCTTACGAAAATAATCAATTTTGGCATGATGAGTAGTTAACCAATTAATCCCTAAAATAACATCAAAAGCAAGTATCTTTCAAGAGATAAGGTCAACAGGTAAGGTAATGGTGCTAACTTGAATCAAACAAGATTTATAAACAGTGGATGTGATGAAAGTTTCTCCTAACGTAGTTTCCACAGATAGGTCAAAGTCTAATTTCTCCGGAGTCAAGTTTAAACGTTGAGCACAAGCAAGAGAGATAAATGAATGGGTAGCACCCAGATCAAGTAAGGTATAAACTTCGCAAGAATTTATAAATAGCTTACCCGTGATCACTTCGTTTGGGTTCTCGATTTTGACCGAATACAATAAACGCTCTTCCGGGAACCGTTGACTTTGACTTTTCTAGGACGATCTTTTGAGTCACCGATCCCTCATTGAACTAGGTTTCGCTACCATACAATCTCGAGCGATATGTCCTTCCTTTCCATATTTATAGCATACCTTGAATTGTTGTGGACAGTTTTGACCGATATGACCCTCTTTCGGAATTTATAGCATATAATGGGTGGTCGTTCTCCTCCCTAAGAACCGATTCTTTGTCGCCAAGACCGCTGTCGTCTTCACATGGTCGTTGTTAAATCTCCTCTTTTAAAATCTCCTCGACTCGCTTCTTCTATTTTCATGGCAATGATTACCACCAGATTGGTTACTATTTTTGTCCGTCTGTTTCTTTCCCCGCTTGTTATCGTTATTCTGTTGACTGCTATCTCTGGTATGATCCTGGTTATGGTCCCTCGGTTGTACATACTCGTTATCTCGCTCTAACAATTGAGCCTCATTAACAACATCCCGAATAGAGAGAAAATTTATGAGAAATGAGATACTGAAGTATGTCGGGTTTCAAACCTCTAAGAAACATCCGCGTCATACGTTCCTCATTCTCCACCAAATGAGGTGCAAACACGGATAGCTCTCGCAAACTTTGCCTCGTCATCGAGACACCGTCATGTTGTTTTGTTCTAATCGATGAACTCCATTTCCTTCATACGATGAACACTTTCGGAAAGTATTTGTCATTAAATAGTTTTTGAAATGTTTCCCAAGACATCTTTGAAAAGGCGGTTTGGATGGGTACGCTTCACGACTCCCACCGATGGTCTGCCCGCCACGGAACATAAAGGTGGTGAATGGAACCTTCATTCCTCCGTGCATCCCAAGACATCAAATATCTTGGTAATTTGCTTGACCCATGTTTCCGCCATGATCGGATCTCGCTTTCCCTTAAATTCGTGGTCCCAACTCTTTGAACTACTTGGTTGTGACAACCTTGGTGAATTGCTATCATTTCCTATTGTATTTTGAACACGAGTCTCCTTATGCGATTTTGCATGAATCGCAAAAAGCTTCTAAACATCCCCTCGTTCATCATTTGCTCGGTGGTGTTGTTCACGGGAGGAACATTGCCGACTGTTGCACGTTCTCCTCGTTGGTGAGTACTGAGCGTCTCTACGGTCTCATTTCCATTGTTAATATTCTCGATTCGACATTCTCAAATCATCGTCATAAAACAAGGGTTAATTAAGGAAATCAATATATCACATAATATCCCAATATACTGACCAACTAACAAATAAGCTTAGGTAGGACACACTAGCGAAGGATTTACTCGTCTCCCCCCTCCTAGTTCTATTCCCCGATCTCCGCCAGAGATCATATCCTAAGCTCGATATTAATGTGGACGCCCCCAAAACGGTATACATCACCTATTTTGAGTTGTCAATACATGGTACAGAAACAACTACAACTTTATTATTACAACAGTAAAATTGTGAGTTTGAATACAAATATTATCTTCTAGATAATATCTATACTCAAATAAATCCTCATCACATTTATTGATACATTATTTTACAAAATGGTGAGGACTACTAAAAAAACTCTCTCTAGAACCTTCATTCCATACCCCCCCGACTGCATACTTGCTATATTCTCGCCTCTTGAGAAGAAAAATGGAATAAAAGGAAAAGGGTGAGCTCAACTAGCCCGATAAAAGAATATTATGACTAAGATAATATACAACAAATTATCATTAGTCTTCAACAGGGGAAAATCTAATAGAATACAATAGACAACAAGTTTTAAATCAATATTCGCAATGAAATAATAATTCATTAGAAGAGTTAAGTAGAGAATGCAAACTACTATCTTCTATGTATGAATTTAAAAGTTCATCGCTCATCTTTTATCCCTGTAACATCAATCAATATATATCCGAATCAAATATTCATCTTTGCACTACATGCCAAAGATATTCATCAGTTGGTAATGCTCATCTAAACACCTGTTCATCTTTGCACTACGGGCCAAAGATATTCATCAGAAATCATTCATCTTTGCACTACAGGCCAAAGATATTCAATAATATCATCATTAAGACTGAGGATGATGAAAAATATTTTTAAAGAACGAATCCAGTGAAACAAAATGACAAGGATTAAGGATTAAGGATTCGTACTTTGTTTTATCCATGTCCAAAAATACCTCAAAAATAATCATAGTGGTGTAAAATTCAAGAATGATCAAAACATAGATACAATCAAATCTAGTATCCACAATAGATATTTTAGACGAAAAGGGAAAATTTTCATTTTTCGATGAATAATGTCGATTCAGAATAATAGTGTCATATACGTGAATAAGTGTCGTATCGTGAATAAGTAACTCCAACACCAAAAGTTCCAAATTTGATAAAAACTTCAGATCGATATTTCAAAGATAATGATATTGAAGAAATAATATCATTCTGAAAAAAAATAATATCCCTTACCTCGAAAGATCAATACTTCTAAATTAAAAACAGAATATAGGCTATGACTTGAACTTGCACAGTATAGCAATACTCAAAGTATACTCAAAATACTCACAAGAATACGCCGATAATATAGAGTGAGAAAACTTCGGCGGTGTGATTTTCAATTCTAACCTAAGACCCTATTTATAGGAAAATGCTTAGAACACCAAAGGTAAAATTTAATTTAATATTATTATTATTTTTCTAAATTTTCCTACGATACTAACTGAATTCAGCCATCAACCACACCCAAATAAAAACAACAAAACGTTTTTCTCACTTAAACCATTTAAAACTTCAAAAAAATGATAATCAATTAATCCAAAACTTCAATAATTCATAATAAATAGCCCTTTTGTCAGAAAATTCGAATCTCGCAACATTTAATAGGAAATTCAATTCTCTACAACTTTGCAGAAGAAAGTTTTTCTAAATTCCAAACAGAAATTGAACGAAATCCACAAACAAGCGATTTTACAGGCTATAATCAAATTTCAGTCAATAAATGAGGTCCACCGACATGTTTAACATGTTTTAAACATTTATTGCAACAAAAATACTCTTCCTCCTTGTATACTCATATATCCCACATTTATTGTAAAAATATCACCATTATTATATTATTAAAATATAATAATATATTTAAATGAATTATTTTAGCAGAAAAAGATAAAATTTCAATTTTCAACAATTGTCACATTAAAAATTTTCTCCACCTATATCCACATAAAATTAATATTTTCTTCATCATATGAATCAATAATTAATTATTCACAAATAATATTATGTAATCACAATATCGACAACAGTGCGGTTCCAGGAAAGAGGGCTTTCAATAAGAATTTCTCTCATCTGGGCGCCAAGTGATTAGGTGACCAAACCTCTCCTTAGATGTAACTTTCTAGACATTGCCAATAATGTTATCTAATAATATTATTCGAGATAATATGAATTATTGCTTCGATAATGAAAATCTTGTGTAATGACAATTATTGAAACAACAAAGAATATAAAATATCAACGCAAAGAATTATTAAATTAATAAAATAATGAACATTAATTATTGTAACCATTATTGAGTAGTGCCTTCTTACATAAGAATCAATAATTGGTGCAATACTGAGTATCTTCTTGTTTTTTAACCAATTTAGTATTTTAACAAGATAATAAAGAATAACTACGCTAGTTATTTTTAAACAACTTATATTTGTCGTTTTTCTTCATCCAATCGCTTTTTCGTTATGGGGCCCATTAAAAGATGGTCGTCGCACGAATATTCTCGACAAAGAAGAATATTCCACGACCAAACGAATATTCCCAAACAACAATGAATACTTTATAACCACTTGCTTATTTTAAAATATTTGTGTATTTAACCCATAACTATCCACATTAATTAAATCAACCCTTACTATTTCAAAATAGAGAAAATTAAATTTCATTAATAATAAGTTGGGGTCTTACATTTACTATAAAAGAATGAACTAAAGAAAATTGTTCAACTATAAACAAGTTAGAGTAAATCGACAATGATTAGAATTCCAATAAACTTAAGGTTAAAACAGGCTCAATGTAATGAGATAAGGTTTTGGAAAACTTGCATCCTCATAAACAAATTGGATACAATAACTTACTCAATCATAAGAATAAAGTTGCATAATGGAATAATAGAACTAGCTCAACGAAAGTGTAGAGTTAGAAAACTTGCCTCGAGCGTAAGGTATAATATTAAAATTCATGTTCACCTACACATAGTGTTAGAACCACAACACCTATTAGATATACTAACATACCATAACATATACATTTCTAGTTAAACTTGTAATTTCAGTACAAGTCTTACATTACCATTTACATTTCAGAAATTCCAAGTGTTGACTTCACAACAATTGTCTAACATTCATTGTGTATACTAAGTTATCACATAACGCGTTCGTAACTTACTAATCATTTTTATAACTTTGAATTTACTAACCACATAACACGACTTTGTTTTAACCTTGTTGTTACATGTTTATTATACTAACACGTCATTAGACCAAGGTATGTTACTATCCTAGAAGCGCAAAGAATAGAAGTCACTATCTCTAGGACGGGGGTATGGGTAGGCGCGCATATACACAAGTTTAGATTCCAAGGCAAGACTACGCTTCTTCTTGTTTCTTGTCTTGCCAACAAGGCTCAAAGGTACGTATGTAACGAGACAAAGATGAATGAATAGAGTTTACTTTAGCCCAACTAACACGAATTTCACCCACCAAACAGTAATACTAACACATACAATTGGTATAAAACTATTACAAACATGTTTGCCAACATATTCAACCAATTAGAACAATTTAACAACAACTTAAGCTAGTTTAATTTCTTAAATTTCTTGTTTTCATATAAAAACTAAATTTTTTTGACATCCTTCACAAAAATCATCACTATGATTACAATTCTACACCGAATCACTTCGTTCAAACTACGTTCTCTTCGTTTCTTAACGAACTAGCATAAACAATACTCAATTTACAGTTTGTCATACTAATTAACCACTAGAATTGCTACTTTCATAAGCTACAAGAGAAAATATATACTGTCATTACTTTTCTTCATTTTTTAACTGTAATTAGCATAGAAAATTCTTGTTTACATACAAACTCAACCATCACAACACGTATAATCATAAGTAACCAATTGTATAGCAACAATTCGAAAAGATGAAATTCACAGAACATGAAATTTTTTGCCAGATACTATACTCATATATATATATATATATATATATATATATATATATATATATATATATATATATAATACTAAGGTTTAGATAAAATACATTTACTTAGCTTGTAATCCTTGCTAAAATCGCTAGAAATTGCTTTGGAATTGCTTAAGTTCTCTCTCAATTCTCTCAACTCTCTTTGTAATCTTAGGCTTAGCAAAACTAGAATGCGTATAACCCCAAAACTGATAACCAAGTGTAAATATAAAAACTAATATGCGTACTTAATATAACATCAGTTACAAACTATTAACGTATATGTTATAATTATATTATATTTATTATTTAATTTAATTTATTTATATTATTTAAAATTCAAAAATTAAAAATCCAAAAGCCATAAGGCTTTGTTTGGCAAAATCCTTTAAAAACTAAAGACTTAATATATTTAAGCCTTGTTTGGTCATAACTAATTTAAACTCCTTTAATTTTATTTTAATAAACCATTTAGTTTATAATTTATAATCACATATTATTTATTTGGATTTCCATATCAAACATTAATCAAATAAATTAGTTACACATATTATATTTTAAATAAATTTTCCACTTAAACAATTATCATAAAAATATAATTTCATTATAATTTTTATTTAATAACTTAACATATCATTTTAAATTATTAAATCAACACAACAATATAACATCTCATGTTATATTACAACTCTCTTAATTATAAATTCAATTAATTTAGAATATTATCTAATAAATTTAAATTCATAAATTTTTTACTAACAACCATCACATCAACAAAACATTTATTAAACAATAAACACCTTAAATAAATATTTATAATTCAATAAATATTTAAAATTATAATTTGAAATTCTGCACATCAACAAAACATTTATTCAACAATAAACACATCAAATAAATATTTATAATTCAATAAATATTTAAATATTCAATTTGAAATTCCGGATTGTTACAGTTCAACACCTAGCATTAGGGTTTTCTAATTAGGGTTTAAGGTTCTAATTAAGAAATTAAGGTTTCTAAAAATAGAATTAGGGTTCCTAACTGATCGTTAGGGTTTCCTAACTGCACATTTAGATTTCTAATCTAACATTAAGGTTTA
The DNA here is from genome assembly GCA_020205615.1 of Panax quinquefolius. Lineage (NCBI taxonomy): Eukaryota > Viridiplantae > Streptophyta > Magnoliopsida > Apiales > Araliaceae > Panax > Panax quinquefolius. Next base: position 70,719,573 of record CM035158.1, on the reverse strand, counting down.
CTAAGGTTATACATTATCTGATTAACATTTAATTATTAATCCCATACTGCACATACCAATACTCGTACATATAGTTATAATAACTGTATTAATAATTGAAGCCCTATCTGTAATTAGGGTTAGGGTTTTCGTCAGTTGTTCCCCATAACTTCACTCATATTTCTTAGTTAGTAAATAGTTTGACTATCTTGGTACGTTAAGTTCATATCACACATGCTCATCATAATAATGATAATCAATACTGATATTAAATAAAGAAAATATATTTGTAAAAATAAAAATTATTTTAAATTTAGGGTCCTGAAAGGAACAACCGAAGACACCAACAGAGGTGAGAAGTTTTCTAGGTTTAGTCTGGTTTTATAAAAGATTCATTCAAAATTTTTCTAAGATAAAAAGCCTGTTGACCAATCTAACGAGAAACAAAGTAAAATTCGTTTGGACGGAAAAATGTGAAGAGAGTTTCGAAGAGTTGAAGAAGAGGTTGAGGGAAGCGCCTATGTTAGCTTTACCGAATGATATATGAGGTTTTATGGTGTTTAGTGATGCATTGCATAGAGGACTTGGCTGTGTGTTAATGCAACATGGGAAGGTCATTGCATACGCATCACAATAGTTAAAGGACTACGAAAAACGATACCCTACCCATGACTTGGAGTTGGCGGCAGTAGTTTTTACGTTGAAGATTTGGATGCACTATTTGTATGGAGAAAAATTTGAGATATATACGGATCATAAGAGTCTAAAATATATCTTTACACAGAATGAGTTTAACATGTGGCAAAGGAGGTGGTTGGAATTAATCAAAGATTATGACTGCGAAATTCTTTATCACCCGGGGAAAGCAAACGTTGTAGCCGACGCATTGAGTAGAAATGAAAAAGAGAAATTGTTCATGCTGGCATCATAGGAGAAAATAATAAGAGAAATGGAGAGTTTGGAAATAGAAGTAAAGGAACCGAGGGAAAATTTTTCGTAATGGAAGTTCGTTCGACGTTATTGGATAAAATAAAGGAATCACAAGAGAAAGACAAAGAGTGCAAGAAGATAAAAAAGAAGATATCAGAAAATGAGGAGGAAAGATTCCGAATGAATAAGGATGATATATTAAGATTCGAAAGTCAAGTGTGGGTGCTAGCCGTAACCAAATTAAGAGAGGAGATTCTGCACGAGGCATATAACACGACATATTCTGTACATCTAAAAGGCACAAAAATATACTGGGATCTTCAACAACACTTTTGGTGACCCAATCTAAAATGAGAGGTTGCAGAATACGTTAGTAGATGTCTTACTTGTTAACGAGTCAAAGTAGAGCACTAGAGGCCGAGTGGTTTGCTTCAACCACTGGAAATATCGGAATGAAAATGGGAGAAAATTATGATGGACTTTGTGGTGGGACTTCCGATCACGCAGAAGGGTTTTGATGCCATTTGGGTTAGCGTGGATAAACTAACAAAGACAACTCATTTTCTATCAATCAAGATTAGATTCAAATTAAATCAGTTTCGCGACACGGAGTGCCAGTGTTAATTCTCTCCGATCGAGTTCCGCGCTACACATCAAATTTGTAGAAGAGCTTACAAGAGAGGATGGGGACACAGTTGAGGTTGATTACTGCGTATCACCCTCAAACAGATGGGCAGAGTGAACAAATAATACATACATTATAGGGTATGTTCAGAGCTCGGGTGATGGATTTTAAAGGGAACTTGTGACAACCCGGAAAATCGAATTGTCCAGAAATTAAGTTTCAAGAAAATTTTTTATTAATAATATTTTGTATTATATGTTTATTAATCGTTCTAGGACTTAGGATGATTATAAAACGGGAGGATTTTGGCTACAAGCTGGACTGAACGAGTAAGAATTTTTAAGAAAAAAATAAAAGTTTTTCAAGAATAAAAATATTTTCGAGTAGAGGACGAAATAGGCACTATTCACCCAACGAAAGCTAAGGGTTAGGGTATGAATAACCTAGGCTTTTTTGGGAGATTGATATGTAAAAATGATATTCCATCAAAATATTTGATAATAATATGTCATGAAAAGTTATGTTAGCCGATAAATATTTTATCAAAAAACGTGCTAAAATCAAACGAAATAAAAATGACGAAAAGTACTGTTATGTACTTTTTATTCGTTTAATTATGTTTTAGGAGAACATGATAGAAAACACTATTCATCAAAAAGTATTTTTCAATTTTTTGAAGTTCCGAAGAACGCGTAAAAGTAATTCTGTAGAGGAAAGACAAAAAATACAAAAATAATTTTATTTCAGGAATCGCAAATTTTTGAACTGTCGTATAAATTTCGAAAGATTGGACAATAAAGCTTCTAGGAGAAGCTTCGTGAATAGATTGGACAATGAAATCATATATCTTAATGAAAATGGAAGTAAAAGATGTTAAGAATGATTTTTAAATGGTTAAAATCATAAGAAAATGAAGTAAGAAGAAATTGAAATTTAGTTATAAAAATTTCTTAAAAGCTTTCATAAGAAACTATGATCTGCTTAATAAATTTGAACGATCCGAATGAATCATATGAACGATTCAGTGAAATAAGTAGGAATGGTTTTTTATAACACTAAATTCAGTGAAATAAGTAGAGAATGAAATCTACTATCTTCTATGATTTAAAAATTCATCATCAATATTTTATCCCTGTAGCATCAATCAATATACATCTTGAATCAAATATTCATCTTTGCACTACATGCCAAAGATATTCATCAGTTGGTCATGTTCATCTCAACACCTGTTCATCTTTGCACTACAGGCCAAAAATATTCATCAGAAAATAATTCACCTTTGCAATACAGGCCAAAGATATTCAGTTATATCATCATTTAGGACTGAGGATGATGAAAAATATTTTAAAGAAAACGAATCCAGTGAGACAAAAGAACAAATATTAGGGATTCGTACTTCGGTTTATCCATGTTCAAAAACACCCCATAATATACTATGGTGGACTAAAATTCAAAAATAATGATCAAAACATGGATACAATTAAAGATAGTAACAAAAATAAACATTTAGAAGAAAGAACAAAAATTTAATTTTTTTGTGAATAGTGCCGTATTCGTGAATAGTGTCGTATACGTGAATAGTGTCGTATACGTGAATAGTAACCCCGATACAAAATGTAGAAAATTCACAAGAAAAATTATACTAATATTTCGGCATAATGATATTGAAAGAAATAATATCATTTACGAAGAAAATAACATCCCTTTCCTCAAAAGAATAGTACTTATAACTGGAATATTAAATATAATGATGAAGGGAACTTGCACTGTATAGCAACACTCAAAGTATCAAAATACTCAAAAAAAACGCTCGATAATATAGAGAGAGAAAACTTTAGATTCTTGTGTGATTTTCAATTATAACCTAAGCTCCCTATTTATAGGAAAATGCTTAGAACACCAAAGCTGAAAATTTATTAAAATAATAATATTTTCAAAATTTTCTTCCTATGCACACCACCCGTCCAAAACATCAGCCACCCACCCCACAAAAAAAACATTTTTCTTAAATAAAATATTTGTAACTCCAAAAATTAATTATTCTGAAACTTCAAAAATTTATAATAAATAGTCATTTTATCAGAAAAATTCGAATCTTATGTCCATTCCATAGGAAATTCAATTCTCTACAACTTTGTAGCTTTAATGTTTTCCAAATTCCAAACAAAATTTGACTGAAATCCACATACGGACGATTTTGCAGCCTATAATCAAATTTCAGTCAAAAATGGGGTCCACCAACATGTTTAACATATTTTTAGCACTTATTGTAACAAAAATACTCTTCCTCATCTATTCATATATCACACATTCATTATACAAATATCACCATTATTATATTATTGTAATATAACAAATTATTTTATCAGAAAAGATAAAATATCAATTTTCAACAATTGTCACTTTTCTAAAAATTCCTCCATTTATATTCACATAAATAAATATTATCCTTATCATATAAATCAATAATTAATTATTCATAAATAATATTACAGAATCACAATACTGACAACTAGGCCATTCTCAGGAAAGAGGGGGCTTTCCGATAAGGATTTCTCCTTACTAGTGTGCAATTAGATGACCTAATCCCTTTCCTCGACAGAACTTTCTAGACATTGCCAATAATGCTATCTAATAATATTATTCAAATAATATGAATTATTGATATGATAATGGGAAATATTATGCAGTGACAATTATTGAAACGACAATAATATAAAATATCAACATAGCAATTATTGAATCAATAAAATAAAATATTGAACAATAACTACTGTAACAATTATTGAGTAGTGCCTTCTTACATAAGAATCAATAATTGGTGCAATACTGTGTGCTACTGTGTTTAAACCACCGGGTATGTCAATAGTATTAATGGTAACAACTACGCCGTTATTTATAAAAAAACTTATACTTGTCGTTTTCTTCATCCAATTGCATTCCGTTATAGGGCCCACACAAGGTTGCGCCGTCATACGAATATTCCCCGACAGTAAGAATATTCTACGACCAACGAATATTCTCCGACAACAATGAATATGGATACTGGCATGCCATGCAATCTCATAATCTCATTTACGTACATACGAGCAAGATGTTCAAGGGAATAAGTCTCCCGTATCAGCAAGAAATGAGCAGACTTAGTTAATCTATCAATAATAACCCAAATTGCATCTATGCCTTGAGAAACCATTGGAAGACCCGTAACGAAATCCATGGTAATGTGTTCCCACTTTCATTTAGGAATCTCAAGTGGTTGTAATGGACCCTTTGGCACTTGATGCTCCGCCTTTACACGTTGACAAGTTAAACACCTCGAGATAAACTTCGCGATCTCTCTCTTCATATTGTTCCACCAAAATGTATGTCGAAGATCACGATACATTTTGGTACTTCCAGGATGGATTGCAAATGGTGTATTGTGTGCCTCCATCATAATCTTGTACTTCAAATTAGAGTTTTAGGAACCCAAAGTCTGGAATTGACTCGAAGTATTCCTTCTTCATAGATTCTTTCTTCTGGGATAACACCTTCTTGTACTTTCTTCTTCATACGCATCAGCTCCGAGTCTGTGGCATGAGCAACTTTAACTTTATCGATTAAAGTTGGTTATATGCGTATACTTGACATCATCGCATGGGTCCCCAGAGTCTTGAATTCTATCTTCATCTTTTCTAAATCACACAAAATGGGCCTTTATGTTGACAACATCACACTCGTTCCCGCATATGATCTTCTACTCAATGCATCAGCTACCACGTTCGCTTTTCTATGATGGTTTGAATGGTATGGTCGTAATCTTTCTGGAGCTCGAGCCAACGTCGTTGCCATATGTTGAGTTCCTTTTAGGTGAAGAAATATTTGAGGCTTTTATGGTCTGAATATATCTCCACTTTCTCCCAATATAGATAGTGCCTCCACATTTTTAACGCGAAAACGACTGCTGCCAACTATAGATCATGAGTAGGGTAATTCATCTCATATTCTTTGAGTTGTCGCGAGGCATAGGCTATGACCTTTCTATGTTTCATGAGAACATATCCTAACCCTTTGCCTGAAGTATCACTGTAGATAATAAATCCATCCGAACCAGATGGTATTATCAGAGTTGGTACCGAAACGAGTCTCCTCTTAAGCTCTTGAAAACTTTTCTCGCATTCCTCGCTCCATACGAATTTTGTATCTTTTTGAGTCAGTTGAGTTAAGAAGTAGCGAAGAATTAATAATACCCGTACCGAGTTCTGAAGGCAGTCTTCAGAATATCCTCAGTTCTAATCTTCAGCTGATGATATCCAGAACGAAGTTCGATCTTTGAAAAGAATTATGTTCCTTGCAACTGGTCAAATAGGTCATCAATGTGAGGTAGCGGATACCTATTCTTGATGGTGACATGGTTCAATTCCCGCTAGTCAATACAAAGTCACATACTCCTGTCTTTCTTCTTTACGAATAAAACAAGAGCACCCCAAGGAGATGTACTAAGATAAATGAAACCGATGTTCAACAACTCCTGTAGTTGGACCTTTAACTTCTGAAGTTCAATAGGAGTCATTCGATATGGGGTTTTAGAAATGGGCTTTGTACCAGGTTCAAGGTTAATAACAAATTCAACTTCACGTTCTGGGAGTATACCGGGAAGTTCTTCAGGAAATACGTCAGGAAATTCACTAACAACGGAAATATTATTCAAATCTAACGTGTTTTTGTTCAAGTCCATGACATGGGCTAAGAAAGCTTGACATCCATTTTTTAAAACATGAATGGCTTTATGGCTTGATATGACAGTGATTAACTTTAGTGGTTTGGTTGCTTGAATTCGCATAACAGGTTGGTTAGGAATATTAAAACTAACAACCTTACAAAAACAATCAATTTTGGCATGATGAGTAGTTAACCATTCAATCCCTAAAATCACATCAAAAGCAAGTATCTTTAAAGAGATAAGATCAACAGGTAATGTGATGGTGCCAACTTGGATCAAACAAGATTTATAAATAGTGGATGTAATGAAAGTTTCTTCTAACGGAGTCTCCACAGATAAGTCAAAGTCTAATTTCTCCGGAGTTAAGTTTAAACGTTGAGCACAAGCAGGAGACATAAATGAATGGGTAGAACCGGTATCTAGTAAGGTATAAACTTCGCCAGAGTTTTTGATTAGCTTACCAGTGATCACTTCATTCGGGTTCCTCGCATTTTAGCCAGTCACGACAAACGCTCTTCCAGGAACCGCTTACTTTGCCTTGTTCGGGACAGCCTTTTGAGTCACCATCAACGCTGGACTTGGTTTCACTACAGTACAATCTCGAGCGATATGACCTTCCATTCCACAATTATAACATACCTTGAACTGTTGTGGGCAGTTTGGGCTGATGTGTCCCTCTTTTCCACATTTATAACATATGACTGGTGGTCGTTCTCCTCCCTTAAAAATAGTTGATGCTGGTGTTGACGTCTTCACATTGTCATTTTTGTACCTTCTCTTTATAAAATCTCCTCCCGAATCGCTTCTTCTATAATCATGGCCACGATTACCACCAGAGTGGTTATCGTTTTTTTCTATATTTTTCCCTCCTCGTTGATTATCATTACTCCGATTACTGTTGCCACGGGTATGACCCTGGTTGTGGTCCCTTGGTTGAACATATTCATTATCTGCTCTAATAATTGAGCCCTGTTGATAACATCTAAATATAGAGAAAATTTATGAGAAATGAGATACTGACATATATTAAGTTTCAGACCTCTTAGAAACATCCGCATCATACGTTCCTCATTCTCTACCAAATGAGGTGCAAACCTGGATAACTCCGCGAACTTAGCCTCGTACTGGGACACCGTCATGTTATTCTATTCTAGTCTAATAAAATCTACCTACTTCATATGGCGAATACTTTCAGGAAAATACTTGTCATTGAACAGTTTCTAAAATGTTTCCCAAGACATGTTGAGTACGGCTGGCTGGGTACGCTTCACAGATTTCCACCAGTAATTTGCTTAACTACAGTCCATAAAGGTGACAAATGGAACCTTTTGTTCATCCGTGCATCCCAAGGCATCGAATATCATGGTAATTTGCTTGACCCACATTTCTGCCTTAATCGAATCCGGCTTTCCCCAAAATTTTGGTGGTCCCAACTTTTTGAACTGTTTAGCTATGACAAACCGTGCATTGCTATCATTTCTATGACGCCCCCAAATTCGGGTATCTTCCAACCCGACAGATGGTGCTATACGGTACTTCCATTCACACATACATTCAATTGAAAAGCCTCAAAAGAACGAATATGTCTTCTATATATTCAAAGTAATATTAACATTTCCCAGGTTCTTTATAACCATTACATTTGTTCTTGTCATAATATCAAATATATTACATCTTTAAACATATACTATTACATTGACAGTTCAATGGTCTGCCTTAGCCTTTCCTTTATCCTCAGAGGATAATTCAGGACGTTCAATCTTAGCTGCATTTATATGGTTCAAGCAAGAGTGAGCATGAATAGCTCTACAAGTATAACAATTCCAATAAACAACATGCTTGAAACATAGGAATCGTATATCTTCAATAACTGAACAATAGTTACGAAGTACTATTAATAATTCAAAATAGCACTTCTTTTCATTCAAAATGTTTTACAACAACAATATTCAGTAAACCATTTATTCCGGTCCAAGACCTTGAGCATTTCATAGTTTCTTTGAAAAGGACATCCCGACACAAAGTCCGTAAGTCCGATATTTCTTACGAGCACGTCTAGGTGATCAGCCTATAGTACTTTATGTTGATCAACACTACATTCATTAAACGTATGTATGTTTAAGTTGTGGCAACCTCGCGTGTCTGTCGTTTGACGACAAAACATTTTTAGCATACTCAGTCTTCATTTGAAAACCACACCAATATTGTGACTCTCCCAAAATAGGTCCACACGACCCATTCTGAGTCGCCATATATCACATTATAAAAATCAAATACAAACTTTATTTATACAACTGTTGAACTATCGTATAAAATACGGCTACAGTTAACTGTGAGTTTTAATACAATATAGTCTCATAGACAGTATCCAAACTCAAATTATTACAATGCCATAAAAAATTCAGCAGTAAATATTTCAAGACCCCAAAGAAGAACGAGAAGATTACTATCATATTCATTCTAATGAGGTGTACTTTTGACGCTTTCAAAGTCGGGTTCTCATCACCCTATTGTTGTTCTCCAAAATCAATTATTAATTGACATATAAAATACGACACCCACATCTTAGGTCCTAAATACAATTATATATTCTATGTCATGCAGTTTTATAATGTATTGAGAAACTTCGACAGTCTCGGACCATCACACTATTTCCCTGTTATCCCCGCTCGACCTAGCTACACTCTTATTACCTGAAAGAAATTGTGAAGCAAAAGGGTGAGCACAACTAGCCCAGTAAAGAATATCATGACTAAAGATAACTACATTATCAATAGCTTTCATCAATAATAAATCAGAGATTTAGAACATATGGTAGATGATAAAAAATTTCAACCACAGTTGTAGCGGAACGAGCAATCCATTAGAAGAGTCAAATAGACCATCAGATCAATTATCTTCTATATGTTAAAAGTCCACCGATAATATTTTATCCCTGTAACATCAATCAACAATTCCTGTCCATAACCATATGAATAACTAATAATCATAATTGTGATTCTAAATTCCTTTTCGCACCCAGGACGAAGATAATTTTAATCACCTATCTTCACCTGAAACATCAAAAATCATGGTTATACCAAATCACAATTCCTACTCATAATCATACTACTTAAATTCATCTTTGCACTACGGCCAAAGATATACAACTATAAAACCAATAATGCTGAGACTCAGCTTAATAAATAATCCACATCATCGAATCACCCCTGCACTAAGGCCAAGGATATTCGTTAATGTCACATCCATGAATTTTCCATGCACTAAGGCCAAGGATATTCATTATTATCACATCCATGAATTAATATTTCATTGTTGAGACTCAGCTTAATAATTAATCCACATCATTGAATCATCCCTGCACTACAGGCCAAGGATATTCTTTAGTATCACGACCACAAATTATCCATGCACTACGTGCCAAAGATAATCGTGTTTTCATCAACGATCCTGATCATGCCATAAAACAATTCATCTTTGCACCCTTGGCCGAAGAGAATCCATAGCCATAATCATACCAAAAATTGTCCATCAATGCACTACGGGCCAATCAGGACTTTTTCCACATCATTTGTAACATTACGGTCATGATTATACCGAATAATCCCTAGTCATAATCATACCAAGCCCATCTATGCACTACAGGCCACAGATGACTTTCAACATAATATTAAACATGAGGATGATAACAATGTTATAAGAATTCAATAAAACAAGTTCAAAAATTAAATTATCCAGGAACTAATAACTTCCAAATTGTCAACATGATACTTCTTCGTAGAGTAAAATTCAAGAATGCTCAGAAGAATATTTCCATGAAAAGATGTTGGGTGAAGCACAAATATCAAGGATATTCCACTAATTTCATGGAGTATAGAAGTCAAAACTTTAATCAACGGAGTATAATAAAGAATGGAATAACAAAAGAAATCACCATGCATGCGAAGATTGCCAGTATAAAAGTTATTCTAATGTAATAATAAATAATCGGAACAAAGTCAAAGTAATACGCACCGCAATGTGATATTCCAACAGAATAATAAAGAATGGAATAACAATCGAAATCATCATGCATGTGGTACAGAGCATGATGTATTAAAGTTATTCCAATGTAATAATAAATAATGTAATCCAGTCCCCACAGAAACGCATGCAGATAGATATATTCCAATGTAATAATAAAGGCGGAACTAAGTCAAGTGTAAAACGCATGCATGTGATATTCCAACAGAATAATAAAGACGGAAATCAGTCATGCGTAAACGCATGCATGTGATGTTCCAATGAATAATAAAGAATGAAATGACAGAAGAATTTCACCAAGTATAGGGTAGTCCGCGTATACAGGTTATTCTAATAGAATAACAAAGAATGGAATAATAGAAGTTCTCTTCATGAATATAAAAAATAATACCCCTTACAAGTACAACAATTAATATCCTTACCTTTGAAAGAAGAGTATTCCGACTGGAAGGGCGAGGATATACTCGAAGAAAACTTGTACTACGCTCAAAGCTTTCTTAAACTCTAAAGAAATACACTCAAGATTATAGAAGAAGAAATCTCTCTATAGTTTCTCTCTCTAGAGTTTCAGTGAATTCGTAAGAAATAATGAAGGAATGAACTTCTATTTATAGAAGAATGGACTGCATAGTAACTAATTCATGAACGATCCAGATTGATTTACTTTAAATGGACGGTCCAGATTTAAAGAAATATATTTTAAATAAAATATAATATATTCTAATTATTGTCTAATAAAACGAATAACTTTATAAAAGTATTCTATTTTATATAAAAAGATTTTACTATGCAAAACACTATGCAGCACTATGCAACACTATGCATAATAAAATATAATATATTCTAATTATTATTTAATAAAACAAACAACTTTATAAAAGTATTTTGTTTTATATAAAAAGATATTACTATGGAAAACACTATGCATAATAGAATATAATATATTCTATTTATAGAATGACTTTATAAAAGTATTCTGTTTTATATAAAAAGTTTTTCTGTTTTATTACATTAATAATACTAATAAAATAAAACTTCATCATCACTTACTTTGAAAAATTTTCAAATGTCACCCATAACTTTAAGCTTTTATCAATTTAACTATTCACCAAAATAGAAAAATTGAACACTTTTATTTCATAAAATTCGGGGTCTCACAAATATAACTTGGTACAACATTGACCATGCTTTGATAGAAACATAATATACTAGCCGAAAAAATTGGCTTTGACTTCATTATACATCAAGTCATGCATAAGAATACATGAATCACAAAGCTTGTCCAGATTGAATTGAAACAAGGGTTAGAATACTTGCCTTCAGAGTCTACTACAGTTATAACATGTGCACTTTAAATCCTTAAGTCTCTACAGTAGATAATCACATCACATAACACATTAGGTTATGAATGAACATACATGATTCCTAACGAATCTTACCCTTCTTCTCAATCTAAACATGATTTAGATTTATTATTTATTGGTTCTGGCTTTCTGTTACGTCGTTCTTACATTTACATGTAATTAACTTACTTCAACCCTAAGTGATCATACTTAAGGTTTAAACATGTCTTACCAATGTTTCATTAAGTTCCTTAGTTCATTGTAAATAAATTACAATTCATGATATACTTATAAACTTTCTTTATCAGGTAAACATTAAAAATTTGGCCTTGTGCGCGCTGGCGGCCATTGCTCGCTCCTTTTGTGGTCACGCCGCGGCGTGAGTTAGCAGTGTGTATGATCCGGACTCAACGCTGCGGTGCGAGTCTCCTTAGTTATGGCAATTTGGGCGCCAATTATGATGCAGTCATGACTTCGGCCTGCACTGCGACTGACGGCCTTTGTGCCTTGAGTTACCATCAAGGCGCGGACTCTGTGCCTCAGAAAAATTTGATAGATTTTTGACTTTGTGAGATACCCGGGCTCATAACTTCTTCGTTATAAGTCCGAATTAGCTCGTTCAAAAGCTTACGGTTCACAAATTACATACTCTACATGTTCATGTAAGAATTTTATGTATTTGAGTTTGTTTACTCAAAATTCACCTATTGGTTCATTTTTAACAAAAACAATAAACGTTCAACGCTCGTTTCTTCGTTCAAAGTCAGAATTCGGTCATTTTTGAGTCCGCAACTCTATAATGCCAAATATGACATGTCTCCATCGAAAACCAACTTTTCTGAGTTTAAACACAAAATACGACTTCCATTCCGAGAATTTCATGAACTCAACGATTATCGTCCAATCGTGTGAATTTTGACAAAACTTCGTTACTTAGGTTTTGACCATCGTTCTAAATGAATTCAATTCATCTTATAGACATTTCAACTTATATGTTATAACAACTTATTTTCAAGTTATGTTTTGGCTTATTCTTCATAAGTTCATGACTTAATAAATTATAATTTACAAGTTTTCATTCATTATAACTTATTGTTTGTTTAAGTCCTTTAAGCAACATTCTTACATCTTATCAATCATACTATCTTCTTAAGGTAATAATATGACAAGTCCATATATGTTCATCATAAGCTCATAGCTTATTTAGGTTTAACTTACTTATTCATGACTTATTCAGCTTAAGTCCATTACTTATTCACCTCTTATGATTGCTTAGCATACATGAATATCACTTCTCTATCAAGCTATTATGTTAGAGATAGAAGATTAATGGAATATGATCATTTACCTTTGATGACTAGCTTTCTTTTTCTTGGAAATCTAACAGTGGAAGTTTGACTTAAAATTGCTTATTCTCTCTAACACTTATGTTGTTTTGTATTGGATGAAAAATGAACAAACAATAATGAAATCCAAGTTGGGTATTTATAGGACTTCCAATGTGAGGGCATAAGGGACATTAGGTCATCCCACCTCCTTAACAAACCTCCTTACTATTCCATACTTATCAACTAAGTAACTTATTACCACTCATATTACTTGACCACCACAAAACATATCCTTTGCTTGGTCATTACTTAAAGTTCTTGGTCACCAAGTTTACCCATATCAACATGGGTTGCTCCATGGATCATGCTTTACCCATTGGATCATTAATTGGGCTTAGGTCCACTTAGATTAGCTTATCCCTTTGGGCTTGTATTAATTTACTTTGGGTTTTGATTAACAAACACTTGGGCTTGAACATCAAATTCTTATTGGACTTGTACATCCTACATAATTCAAAAGTTCATTTACAAATGTCTTAAAGCCTTATTACAAATTCTCTACCTATAATTCGCGTATTCTAACTTGTATACTAAATCATATTATGCGAAATACCATCATTCCCATATACTCGTATAATACTTCGTATCATACTCATATACACTACCTCGAACAATACATACGTATCATACGATCATGACATTAGATTCTTAATACTTGATTTTCCTAACGTTCTCGAACTAAGTCCGTTTGCAAAATATTACATTTTCCATACATGAATTATTATTACATAATCCATCTCACCATGATATTATAACGTTACGTATTTCTCAGAAATTCAAAAATAATTCCCAAGCGGAAATCGATGAATAATGTTTTTTGGAAAATTTCTCGGAAAACTTTTATTTTCGTCTTGGAAATTCAAATACTTTAATTACTTCATGTAGTTAAAATACTATGACGTTCCGACATTTCTAGATTATAGAATGACATTCTTTTTACTAACACATAATAATAATAACAAATAATATAATTTTATTCATTATTTTATTAAATAAAATTATTTTACAAAGGATCCAAATTTCTCGGTCGTTACAATTTCCACCTGTTTTTTGTACACGAGTCTCCCTCGTCTGATTTTGCATGAACTGCAAAAAGCTTCTAAACATTCTATCGTTCATTATCTGATCAGTGGTGTTGTTTACAAGAGGAACATTATCGTCATGTTGCACGTTCTCCTGATTGGTGAGTAAAGGTGTCTTCACTATCTCATTTACTCCATTGTTAACATTCTCAATTTCCATTCTCAAATACTGCCATAAAATAAGTGTTAATTCAAGAAATTAACATATCACATAATGTCCTTATATTCTGACCAACCAATAAATAAGCTTAGGTAGGACACACTAGCGAAGGATTTACTCGTCTCTCCCCTCCTAGTTCTATCCCCTGATCTCCGCCAAAGACCATATCCCTAAGCTCTGATACCAACTGTGATATCCCCAAAATAGGTATACATCACCCATTCTGAGTCGCCAAATACATGGTACAGAAACAACTACAACTTTATTAATACTATTGTCGTGCAAAAAACGATAACACATAAACTGAGTTTAAATACAAATATTATCTTCTAGACAATATCCACACTCAAATAAGTCCTCATTACAATTATTGATACACTATTTTACAAAATAGTGAGCACTACTAAAATAACTTTCTAGAACCATCATTTCATACCCCGATTACTTCCCGCTACATTCTCGCTTCCTAAGAAGAAAAATGGAACAAAAAAGAAAAGAGTGAGCTCAACTAGCCCAATAAAGAATATTATGACTAAGATAATATAGAACAAATTATCATTAGTCCTCAACAGGGAAAAATCAGATAGAATATAATAAACAACAAGTTTCAGATCAATTTTCGCAGCGGAAATAACAATTCATTAGAAGAGTTAAGTAAAGAATGAAATCTACTATCTTCTATGATTTAAAAATCCATCATCAATATTTTATCCCTGTAACATCAATTAATATACATCTTGACTCAAATATTCGTGTTTGCACTATAGGCCAAAGATATTCATCAGTTGGTCATGTTCATCTCAACACCTATTCATCTTTGCACTACGGGCCAAAGATATTCATCAGAAAATCATTTATCTTTACACTACAGGCCAAAGATATTCAGTTATATCATCATTTAGGACTGAGGATGATGAAAAATATTTTAAAGAAAACAAATCCAGTGAGAGAAAAGAACAAATATTAGGTATTCGTACTTCGGTTTATCCATGTTCAAAAACACTCCATAATATATTATGGTGGAGTAAAATTCAAGAATAATGATCAAAACATGGATACAATCAAAGATAGTAACAAAAATAGACATCTGGGACAAAGAACAAAAATTTAATTTTTCTGTGAATAGTGTCGTATTCGTGAATAGTGTCGTATAAGTGAATAGTATCATATACGTGAATAATAACCCCGATAAAAAAAGGTAGAAATTTCACAAGAAAAATTATACTAATATTTCAACATAATGGTATTGAAAGAAATAATATCATTTACGAAGAAAATAACATCCCTTACCTCAAAAGAATAGTACTTCAATTTGGAATATCGGATATAATCTTTGTCAAGGAACTTGCAGACCAGATAACAACACTTAAAGTATAAAAATACAGACAAAAATACGCTCGATAATATAGAGAAAGAAAACTTCAGATTCTGGTGTGATTTTCAATTCTAACCTAAGATCCCTATTTATAGGAAAATGCTTAGAACACCAAAGTAGAAAATTTAATAAAATAATAATATTTTCAATATTTTCTTCCTACGCACACCACCAGCCCAAAACATCAACCACCCACCCCACAAAAAAAACGTTATTCTTAAATAAAACATTTATAACTCCAAAAATTAATTATTCCGGAACTTCAATAATTCATAATAAATAGCCCTTTTTATCAAGAAAATTTGAATCTTATGTTCATTCTATAGGAAATTCAATTATCTACAACTTTGTAGCTTTAAGTTTTTTCAAATTCCAAACAGAAATTGACCAAAATCCACATAGCCCGTGTGCTACTATGTTTAAACCATCGGGTATTCCAACAGTATCAACGGTAACAACTAGGTCGTTATTTATAAAAAAAAATATATAGTTGTCATTTTCTTCATCAAAGTACTTTTCGTTTTGGGGCCCACAGAAGGTTGCGTCATCTTACGAATATTCCCCGACAGTAAGAATATTCCATGACCAACAAATATTCCCCGACAACAATGAATATTTTGTAAAGCCCCGAAATCTGGTCTATTTTCACATCCAGATTCTGTACGTCATGATCCCATCTTCTTCCAAACGTACATCATTATATAGCTAAATATAATAACATAAATTCTCAAATCCCAGGTTCTAATACGTTATAACCTGTTTCATTACAAATAATGATAATTGCATTATTCTTTATCTCTTACAAGAGTGACTTTTATTCGCCACCAAGGATACATAACCATTCATTAAACTATTCCATAGCTTAATTCTATCATTCTATATTACAAGTCTTCGCTTGATCTTCACGCACATTCATACACTGAATGACACTTCGTCTGGATACCGATCAGCGTGATCTTTACGGGATCCTTAAGTTCTTCTAACATTGTTCGCTGAAAATGTTTTTATTTAAAGCAAGTGTGAGCATTCAATTACCCAGCAAGTCATAACAGTTGAACAAACAACTTTAAGAATTCAAACATTCTTTTAAGACCTCAATAATCGAACAAAGGTTATGAAGCATCTTGAATAATAGTAATAATCTCGATTCCTACATTTTAAAACATTAGTCACATTCACTTTAAAATACTTTCATTCTCTACTCTCTTTCATACACATTCTGTCTGGCTAAAATCAATAGCACATACTTAACAATAACGGTTCATGTATAAATAGAAAATTCTCATATTGAACAGTTCAATCACAAAACAGTTCATATCATAGAAACACCGAAGTGTTCAAATTGTGGCACAAGGCCTCATACGTTCTACCACCTTGTACAAATATTACACATTCGCACATAGATAGAACTTCTCAAGTTCAACATTTGAGAAGTTTTAGAAACTAGCATTCATTTAAAATATGAATGAAGTTAGGAAACTTGCTTTACGCATAGCTACAGCTTATAATTTACGCTGAACTGCTCATTCCAATTCTTATGTAGCACATAAGGAAATAACACATACACCAATTAGTCAAATACTTGACTTTACGCATTGGTTTACTTAACTTTAAGTCTTAGGGTTCGCGTTCTTACAATCTAAGTTTATGCAACCAACCTCCTTTACCGGTTAACAGCTTCATGACATACGGAGATGTCTTACTCAATGAATTCATCATCTTTTATGATTTACATTCTTATCTTCTTCTTATAACTTTTCTAGAACTTAGCACACATCGTTTCTCTGCCAGTAGTCCATATGGTACTCTGAATGGTTTCCCACAAATAACCAACAAACAAGTTCCCATCTCATCTACACTGCCCATAACAGTGAGTTAGATCGATTGCCAGTTTTGTATAAACCTTCGCACTCTGAAGGAATTGTTTAGCGCAGCTCCTATATGTCAACCATCAAAGGTTATAATTGTACTACAACCTAAATTTATCTTAACTTATCTGAACTATTAAACTATAACGTTCGTTAAGTCAATTTCTTATTCCTTATGGCTTTCTGGCAACTAAATACCATACCTTAGGACGATCATTCCATATTCATTTTACGCATTTATAGCGTTAAGCATTTTACGTTACCTTATTCTTATCTTACAACGTCCGATTAATTCGACTCGGAACGTCATCCAAGTTATAAACATTAACTCGGCTTCTTTATGTTATACTTCCTTGTCTTTAATTTAGCTTCTTCACTATTCACAGGTTTAATCATTGGTCTTCATTATCCTACGGTCAAACCATACACAGGGTGTAGGTTTTACCCATTTAATATTTGCGTACACTTAACCTTTACGTCGGTTCAAGTGTTCCACGCTTACATTTCATTCTAACATTCTCCTCTGAATCACATTCGGCTTTCGTTAATCTTATTACCGTTCGCTACAGCTTTCTTGATAATTCATATCTTACTTACTACCTTCGTCAATGTCTAAGTTATACAACCAATGTACACATAGAATGTTCGCTCGACGTGAATACGATTCACAAGGTTCATTTACTTATTCAACGTTTACGTTGTTCCTCCCTTAATTTCACATTCAACCTTTACTTAAGGTTTTAATCACTTTCATTCATTACTCGTCACCTGAACCCCATGTTCATTATTCTTTCTTAATGTCAAAGCCATACGGTTCGTTATATGCTAAGACCAATCACTCATCGCAACATCGTTGCGTTCATAATGTCTAAACACTTTGCATTCATCTCTCATTACCATGTCATAACATCAAAATGTTATACATTACTTTCATCACTCAATATCTAAGGAATCACAACCATAAAAATTCCTCACGTTCGTTTATCACAACTACAGTCCCCGGACATCGGTTACGTAACCCGTGTCTACATTCTTTATCGTTTAATCTCATTTAATCTTTTCGTTCAACCTAAATCAAAGGTTTCCTACACTTAACTAAGTGTTATATTAGTTGAACTACAAGTTTATATTTCTTTCTTGTACATCCCCCAGTAATTGAGCACTTAAAAGCTCATTACTGGCTTTATCTCTCTGACCGTGGCGCTGTACCTGGCCCTTCCTTTACCTCGCTACGGCGCAACGCCCACTGCAGATGTCAAATCCGCCGAGGTCAAGGCGCATGCGGCACCACTCCCTTCTCTATTTCTCACGTCGTGGCACCACTCAGCAGTAGCTGATGACCCAGGCCTCGCGTTGCAGCGCCACCTCCCAAGGCTAGACTAGCGCTACGCCGCCGAGCACAAAACCTAGAAAATTTTTCTAAGTCTTAGAAATTGCTTAAGACGCTTACTTCCCGATTCCATAACTTATTCGTTATAACTCGGAACGAGGTCATTCCAAAGCTATTCTCTTCCTTATCTCACGTACTTCGATTACCCTCAGACTGAAATTCGTTCTTATTCTGTTAACATGTCATTCAATTGACTTAATCTTAGCCCTTCATTCATTTTATGTTTTTAACGTTCTTCATTCGTTCGTACGTAATTCGGTCATCCAAACTCAGAATTCGTTCGTTCTTGAGTCCACCACTCAAGTTTTCTATGTTCTCTTACATTCTTATGAAACCCTACACGTTCAGGTTCATTTACATAGTTCTATTTCTCATTTATCTTTTACAAATTTTCACCATAACTTTGTTATAGCTTAGTTTTAATCCGTTCTTCATGAACGTTTCTAACATTCCTAACCAAGCAATAAGCAACTAACTTATACGCAATGGTTTTAAACTTGTCCATCAACAACAATTACACTACAATGGTTTTAAATTTTTCCATCAACAACGTTCTTCGCGTGTTCTTCGCGTTTTTTGTTCGTTCTTCATTTTTAATCGATATTTTGATTACGATTTTACTTTTACTTGGAATTTGATGTTATAGAATATCATTCCTTACTTAATTCACCTACTCATTCATATAATCCACTTGGATCATTCTAATTCATTACGAATTATACATTTCCTTAAGAAATTTATAAACTAAATTTTTACTTTCTTATTTCTTCTTTTCTCATGATTTCAACCATATGAAATCATTCTTAACATCTATTACTTATTATTCTCATTAAGCTATGTTTTTAACATATAAAGCTTAAAGAAAAATTATAGAAAACTAGGTTTCAGATTACCTTCCTTCTTAATCTCTTTCCATTGGACAAAGTTTGCTCATGAGCCAACTTTTCCTCTTTCTTCTCCTTCTCTTCCCCCATCCGAACACTCCCTCTTTCTCTCTCAAGTTATAGGATTTTCAAACTCCTAAATAAATTATTTATGCTTCCTATTTATAGAAAACCTAGGCTAGGGGTATTTTGGTCATTTCACCTCACCTCCTTACTATTTATGTCTTAGTCACCAAGTAAATACTTTACTTGGTGGCCAAGTGGCTGCCCCACATGCCCATAGGTTTCCCTCATGGGTTGCCCCATTGGTTTTACCCATCTGGTGACCCATCGGTTTGATCCGCGGTTTATTTTCTTGGATCGGGCTTAATTAAATCTAACATTGGGCCTTACATTAATTCTTAATGGGCCTACCCTGGGCTTGATTACACATTCCATTGGGCTTGATATAATCCAAGTCCAACTGGATTCTTCAATGTCCATTATCTCAAAGTCCATTAAGACTAATTGTATTCTACGCATCCTATTCTCGTATTCTCTTCGTATATAGTCTGTACGATATTCGTATTCTACGTCGTAATAATCTTCGTACTATACTCGTATAATAACTAGTATCATACTCGTATTTCTCCCGCACAATAACCCTAGTTATTATACGAAATCATTAAATTCTTGAAACTCACGTTATCTAACCTTTAGGTTTTAAGTCCATAGGCGAAAACTTCATTTTTTCCATAACTGAAATATTATTGAATACTCAATTACGTCTTAGAATTACATCATTACGCGTTTCTCAGAAATTCAAACTAAATCTCCGAACAGAAATGGATGAATAGTGCCAATTTTGTCTTTTTGCCCGGAAATATTTTTGTTCCCGGAAAAATTTAATTTTAGTCTTGAAAATTCTTATTCGCTCAGTCTAGCACGTAGCCAGAATCCTCCCGATTAATAATCATTCTAGGTTATAGAATGATCAATAAACACATAGCATAGAATACTATTAATAAAAATTCATTTTATTAAAAACTAATTCTTTAAATCTTAAATTCTGGACAATCTGATTTTCCAGGTTGTCACATCAAAACGTTTTATGACGTCATGATACCATACTTTTCACAGTACGTTGAGGACTTCATCAGTTTATGACTTCATCATTGTGCATCATACCGTAGTGGGTTGTTGATCCTAAAATCAAATCCAACACCATGTTCAATTGCATTAATAACTCCATCCTTTTTCCATCCTTGCATCAAATGCACTAATGATATAAATTCATTTTGATATTTCAAATCAATTTTGGTCTAGCCGAATCAATTAGCATAGACATACCAAGAATAGTTCTTTTAAAATCCATTGGTTCCAAAAACTTAACGAATTCTTTCATTTTCAAAATGCCCACATCAGCACGATTTTAAGAAACTTTGAAATCTAGCATATCTAGATGACTTGGGATATCCTACCCATCTTCCTTCATTGTCTTACTTGCGACAATACTTAATCTTCTCTAGCACCTTCAATGCTAAGTCTACTGAAAATAACTCGTTTTCAGTCTACACATTCCTATACCTTAGTACAGTCCATCAACTTACCACACATTATGAGTTCAGAAACTTTCCACAATAATATGAGTTTAAGAACTATCCCAGACAGACCATAGGCGTCCATTCGTTGAGAAGATCAAAAACATACCATATGATTATGAGTCACGAACTTACCATAAGTATGAGTTTCAAGAACTCGCACCTTATGTTATCGTTCTCTACCTATCAAGTATATACATGAGAAAAGATTCACCTTCTTCTCATATACATCTTGATAGCGCAACCAATTCAAATGATTATCACTATAATAAACTGAGCAGTTGTTACACCAAGCACAAACCTCTGCCCATAACAAAAGTTCATACAACTTAGCTATCACATGAGTCCTCAATTGAAATTTTTACAATTTCTAACTTTCACTTTACTTAATATGATTTTTTTTAATTCATATGCTATCCTTCACAACTCAATTTGAGTTCTTCTTCCCGTACTACTTCGTAGCACCATTCATTCATAGCATTAGCTATGAATCATCCATCGTTTAATAGATCATCTGTTACTACGATTCACTATGATCACGTGGTTATCTTCTTATCCTTCTATCTACGATTATAGTCTTAGGTAATCATACCTAAGATTTGTAACCTATTAGCTTTGAAACCAATTTGTAACGCCCCAAAATCCGGTCTATTTTCACATCTGGATTTCATACGTCACGATCCCATCTTCTTCCAAACATACATCATTATATAGCTAAATATAGTAACATACATTCTCAAATCCCAGGTTCTAAAACTTTATAACCTCTTTCATTACAAATAATGATAATTACATTATTCTTTATCTCTTACAAGAGTGACTTTTATTCACCACCAAGGATACATAACCATTCATTAAACTATTCCATAGCTTAATTCTATCATTCTATATTACAAGTCTTCGCTTGATCTTCATGCACATTCATACACTAAATGGCACTTCGTCCGGATACCTATCAGTGTGATCTTTACGAGATCCTTAAGTTCTTCTAACATTGTTCACTGAAAATGTTTTTATTTAAAGCAAGTGTGAGCATTCAATTTCCTAACAAGTCATAAACAGTTGAATAAACAACTTTAAGAATTCAAACATTCTTTTAAGACCTCAATAACCGAACAAAGGTTATGAAGCATCTTGAATAATAGGAATAATCTCGATTCCTATCATTTTAAAACATTAGTCACATTCACTTTGAAATACTTTCATTCTCTACTCTCTTTCATACACATTCTGTCTGGCTAGAATTAATAGCACAGACTTAACAATAACGGTTCATGTATAAACAGAACATTCTTATATTGAACAGTTCAATCATAAAACAATTCATATCATAGAAACAGCAAAGTGTTCAAATTGTGGCACAAGGCCTCATACGTTCTACCAGCTTGTACAAATATCACACATTCACACATAGATAGAACTTCTCAAGTTCAACATCTGAGAAGTTTTAGAAACTAGCATTCATTTAAAATATAAATAAAGTTAGGAAACTTGCCTTACACATAGCTGCAGCTTATAGTTTACGCTGAACTGCTTATTCCAATTCCTATGTAGCACATAAGGAAATAACACATACACCAATTAGTCACATACTTGACTTTACGCATTGGTTTACTTAACTTTTCGTCTTAGGGTTTGCGTTCTTACAATCTAAGTTTACGCGACCAACCTCCTTTATCGTTTAACGACTTCATGACATACGGAGATGTCTTACTCAATAAATTCATCATCTTTTATGATTTACATTCTTATCTTCTTCTTATAACATTTCTAGAACTCAGCACACATCGTTTCTCTGCTAGTAGTCCATATGGTACTCTAAGTGATTTCCCACAAATAACCAACAAACAAGTTCTCGTCTCATCTACACTACCCATAACAGTGAGTTAGATCGGTTGCCAGTTTTGTATAAACCTTTGCTCTCTGAAGGAATTGTTTAGCCCAGCTCCCATATGTCAACAATCAAAGGTTACAATTGTACTACAACCTAAATTTATCTTCACTTATCCGAACTATTAAACTATAACGTTCGTTAAGTCAATTTCTTATTACTTATGGCTTTCTAGCAACTAAATACCATACCTCAGGACGATCATTCCATATTCATTTTACACATTTATAACATTAAGCATTTTACGTTACCTTATTCTTATCTTACAATGTCTGATTAAATCGACTCGGAATGTCATCCAAGTTATTCATTCATTATTCGTCACCTGAACCCCATGTTCATTATTCTTTCTTAATGTCAAAGCCATACGCTTTACATTCATCTCTCATTACCATGTCATAACATAAAAAAATTATACATTACTTTCGTCACTCAACGGCTAAGGAATCACAACCATAGCAATTCCTCACGTTTGTTTATCATGACTACGGTCCCCGGACATCGGTTCTATAACCCGTGTCTACATTCCTTATCTTTTAATCTCGTTTAATCTTTTCGTTCAACCTTCATCAAAGGTTTAATACACTTAACTAAGTGTTACATTAGTTGAACTACAAGTTTATATTTCTTTCTTGCACATCGCCCAGTAATTGAGCACTTGAAAGCTCATTACTAGCTTTTTCCTCAAGACCGCAGAGACGCTGCATGATGCCCCTTCCTTTACCTCGCTACCGCAATGCCACTCTGAAGTGTCAAACCGCTGGTCTGGTGTCATGGCGCCACTCCCTTCTCCATTTCTCACGCCAGAAGCGCCACTCGTGATGGTGATGACCCGGCTCATATTTGGATGAAGCCATGGCCTGGCCGAAAGCACAAAACCTAGAAAATTTTTCGAAGTCTTAGAAATTGCTCAAGACGCTTACTTCCTGATTCCATAACTTATTTGTTATAACTCAGAACGAGGTCATTCGAAAGCCATTCTCTTCCTTATCTTACGTACTTCAATTACCCTGGTACAGAAATTTGTTCTGATTCCATTAACATGCCATTCAATTGACTTAATATTCGCCCTTTGTTCATTTTACATTTTTAACGTTCTTCATTCGTTCGTCCGTAATTCGGTCATCCGAACTTGGAATTCTTTCGTTCTTGAGTCCACGACTCACGTTTTCTACGTTCTCTTACATTCTTATAAAACCCTACATGTTCGGGTTCATTTACATACTTTTTATTTCTCGTTTATCTTTTACGAATTTTCGTCATAACTTCGTTATAGCTTAGTTTTAAATCATTCTTTATGAACGTTTCTAACGTTCCTAGCCAAGCAATAAGCAACTAACTTATATGCGATGGTTTTAAATTTGTCTATTAACAACAATTACAATACGATGGTTTTAAATTTGCCCATCAACAATGTTCTTCGCGTTCTTCGTTCGTTTTTCATTTTTAATCGATATTTTGATTACGATTTTACTTTTACTTGGAATTTGATGTTATAGAACACCATTCCTTACTTAATTTACCTACTCATTCATATAATCCACTCGGGTCATTCTAATTAATTACGAATCATACATTTCCTTAAGAAATTTATAAACTAAATTTCTACTTTCTTATTTCTTCTTTTCTCACGATTTCAACCATATGAAATCATTCTTAACATCTCTTACTTCTTATTCTCATTAAGCTATGTTTTTAACATATAAAGCTTAAAGAAAATTTATAGAAAACTAGGTTTCGGATTACCTTCATTCTTTAATCTCCTTTAGTCAGAAAAAGTTTGCTCACGAGCCAACTTTTCCTCTTTCTTCTCCTTCTCTTCCCCCATCCAAACTCTCTCTCTCTTTTTGTCTCAAGTTATAGGATTTTGAAAATCCTAAATAAACGATTTAAGCTTCCTATTTTGAGAAAACTAAGGCTAGGGGTATTTTGGTTATTTCACCCCACCTCCTTACTATTTATGGTTTAGCCACCAAGTAAATACTTTACTTGGTGGCCAAGTTGCCGTTCCACATGCCCATGGGTGTCCCTCGTGGGTTTTACCCATCCGGTGACCCATCGGTTCGATCCGCGGTTTATTTTCTTGGATCGAGCTTAATTAAATCTAACATAGGGCCTTACATTAATTCTTACTGGGCCTACCTTGGGCTTGATTACACATTCCATTGGGCTCGATATAATCCAAGTCCAATTGGATTCTTCAAAGTCCATGAACTCAAAGTCCATTAAGACTAATCGTATTCTACGCATCCCATTCTCGTATTCTCTTCTTATATAGTTTGTACGATATTCGTATTCTACGTCGTAATAATCTTCGTACTATACTCGTATAATAACTAGTATCATACTCGTATTTCTCTCGCATAACAACCCTAGTTATTATACGAAATCATTAAATTCTCAGAACTCACGTTTCTTAACCCTTTGGTTTTAAGTCCACAGGCGAAAACTTCGTTTTTGCCATAACTGAAATATTATTGAATATTCCATTAGGTCTTAGAATTATATCATTACGCGTTTCTCAGAATTTCAAACTAAATCTCCAAACAGAAACGGATGAATATTTTTTTTCCGGGAAAAATTTAATTTTCATCTTGAAAATTCTTACTCGCTCAGTCTAGCTCGAAGCCAGAATCTTCCCGATTAATAATCATTTTAGGTTACAGAACGATCAATAAACACATAACACAAAATAGTATTAATAAAAATTCATTTTATTAATAACTAATTCTTTAAATCTTAAATTTTGGACAATCCGATTTTTTGGGTTGTCAAATATTTTATAACCACTTGTTTATTTAAGATATTTGTTAATTTTACCCATAACTAACCACATTAATTAAATCAACCCTTACTATTTCAAAAAAATAAATAGAGGAAATTCAATTTCATTTATAATAAATTGGGGTCTTACAGTTAAACTTGTGAACGGTGAAGAAACTGAGTTAATAACAATAACGTTAACGTTAAAAAGCCAAGTTGATGATTATAACTTGGATAACGTTCTGAGTTGAATGAACCGGACGTTATAAGATATGAATAAGGTAATGTAAAATGCTTAACGCTATGAATGCATAGTATTAATTTGACGCCCCTAAACTCAGACACTCATATCTCGAATTTGGTGCATCATGTGCTAATTCTAATATCATACTAAAATCATCAACAACGGAATAATAGAATAATTTACATTGATATAACATAAATATTCGGGTCCCAAGGTCTCGTGACCGTTACTACAACATTCCAGTAATTTAAACTTAATATAACTTAAACATAATTTAATCATCCTTTAATACATAATTATAATAATAATAATAATAACAATAGTTATCCTACACTTAAAGGACTAAAGCTATTCCGTAACCTTTCCCTTTCCTTTATCTTTCCTCAAGGTACCGCCTTGATCTGCCTTAACTGTAATTGTGACAACCCAGAAAATTTGATTGTCCAGAATTTAAGTTTAAAGAATTAGTTATTAATAAAATGAATTTTTATTAATAATATTATGTGCTATGTGTTTATTAATCATCCTAGAACCGATGATGATCATAAAATGGGAGGATTCTGGCTACGAGCTAGACTAAACGACTAAGAATTTTTAAGACGAAAATAAAATTTTTCCGAGAACAAAAATATGTATGGGGAAAAAGACGAAATAGGCATTATTCACCCGATGAATCTCTAAGGGTTAGGGTTTGAATAATCTAAGCCTTTCTGAGAATTTGGTATATTGAAATGACAATCTGTCGAAAGATTTGACGATAATATATCGTGAAAAGTTAAGTAAGCAGATAAAAGTTTTTCTCAAAAAACGTGTTAAAATCAGACAAAATAAAAATAATGAAAAGTACTATTATGTACTTTTCATTCATTTAACTACGTTAGGGGAAAACGTAAAGGAAAACACTTAACATCAAAAAATGTTTTTCAGTTTTTCGGAGATCCGAAGAATACGTAAAAGTTAATCTGTAGAGGAAAGACGAAATATCCAAAAATATTTGGATTCCGAGAATCGCAATTTTCGAATTGTCAGACAAATTCCGCAAGACGGATGCATGAAGCTTCCAAGAGAAGCTTCGTGAATAGTAAGGAGGTGTCAATAGTAACTTTGGGGCAACATGACTATTTTGCCCCTAGCCTTGCTTTTCTATAAAAGAAGAGCTTAAGCT
Organism: Panax quinquefolius; assembly: GCA_020205615.1. Taxonomy (NCBI): domain Eukaryota; kingdom Viridiplantae; phylum Streptophyta; class Magnoliopsida; order Apiales; family Araliaceae; genus Panax; species Panax quinquefolius. The sequence goes on along the minus strand of CM035158.1, from coordinate 70,692,181 downwards.
CATTTGTTGGTTAATGAAAAATTCACCAACACTTGAGAGAGAGAGAGAGAGAAGTCGGATGAGGAGGAAAAGGAAGAGGAAAAGGTAGCCCGAGTGCAAACTTTGTCCAACGGAAGAAGATTAAAGGAGAAAGGTAATCCAAAACCTAGTTTAATATAAATTTTCTTTAAGTTTTCTTTGTTAGAAACAGAGCTTAATGAAAATAGTAGTAAAGGATGTTAAGAATAATTTCATATGGTTGAAATCATAAGAAAAAAGAAGAAATAAGAATTAGAAAATTAGTTTATAAATTTCTTAAGGATGTATGAGTTTCGTAATGAATTTGAGTGATCCGAATGAATCATAGGAACGATGCGGTGAATTAAGTAAGGAATGGTGTTTTATAACACCGAATTCAAAGAAAAAGTTAAATCGTAATCAAAATATTGATTAAAAATGAAGAATTAACGAAGAACGAGAAGAACACGTAGAACGTTGTTGATGGACAAATTTAAAACCATCGTAGTATAATTTGTTGTTGATGGAAAAGTTTAAAACCATCACATATAAGTTAGTTCCTCATTGCTTGGTTAGGAACGATAGAAACTGTGAGACCCCGAATTTATGAAATGAAAGTATTAAATTTTCTTATAATTGTTATTCTATTTAGTAAATGATTAAATTGATAAAAGGTTAAAGTTAAGGGTGATATTTCAAATTTTTTCCAAAGTATGCAAGTTGATATAAAATATTCGTTGTGTCGGGGAATATTCGTTTGGTTAGGGAATATTCGTTCAACGACACCATTATTGGTGGACCCCACAACGAAATAACTGTCGGAATTAGAAAATGAAAGAAATACCTTTTTATAAAAAAATAGCAAAAGTTTTACCATTAAATTGTTGAACTACCTGGTGGTAAAAGTACAGTAATACACGTGGTTGCATAGTAGCACATGGTATTAATTATTGATGCTTACGTGAGAAGTCACTCAATTATACTCAATTATTGCTTCAGTAATTGTTGCATATTATATCACATTATTTGATTCAATTATTGTCACCTTATCATCTGCATAATATTTTATATTATTAAATCAATAATTGAGATAACAAAGTTATTCATATTATTATTTGCAATATTGATAATGTCTAGGTAGTTTTGTCGAGGAGAGGTTTGGTCACCTAATTGTGCGCCAATAGGGAGAAATCCTTATTGGAAAGCCCCCTCTTTCTTGGGAACGATCTGGTTGTTAAATATTGTGAGTTATAATATTAATGATGAATAATTGTTGAAGTATTAAGAATGTGTTTATTGGAGATAAGTGAATTACAAAAGTTAGAGGGGAATAATGCAAACTTGGAAAACTTTAGGGATACTAAAGTGTAATAAGTTAAATCAATTTTGACCATTGATGGTGGTTTTAATAGTAAATCAATCTGGACCATTGATGGTGGTTTTAATAGTAAATCAATCTAGACCATTGATGGTGGTTTTAAAAGTAAATCAATCTGGACCGTCGGTGGTGGTTTTAAAAGTAAATCAATCTAGACCGTCAGTGGTGGTTTTAAAAGTAAAACAATCTGGACCGTCGGTTGTGGTTTTAATAGTAATCAATATGGACCGTCCGTTCTAATAGTGAATTAATTTTGATTGTTCATGAATTAGTTACTATTTAGTCCATGCTCCTATAAATAGAAGCTTAATTCTTTTTTCATTCTCACCAATTCACTAAGATTCACAAGAGAAGCTATAGAGAGCAAGAAAAAGAGTATTCTGCTACTTCACGATTGCAGTATCCAGTGTTCTACTAAGGTAAGGGATGTTATTTTTGTTTGGTAAGGGATGTTATTTTCGTTTGGTAAGGGATGTTATTTTTTTTTTGTAAGGGATAATACCTGTTTTATTCGTAAGGGGTATTATTTCATTCGTATTCATAAGGAATACTATTTTTTGTATTCATCCTTTAATATGTCAGAAAAACCTGTCTAAGCGGATTCCATACCGTATGACAGGTGAAAATCCATTTACAGTTTTCGTATGCTAATTCTTTTCATATTCTTAAATCTAAACTTACCATGGTAAGTATTGCTTCTGTAATCCTTGAAATTAGTGGAATATTCTTGAGTTTTACGCTTCATCCAGTATCGTTTTATTGGAATATTGATCTGAACTTTCTTATTAAATATCAATATTTTCACCTGTGACACCCCGAAATCTAGGTACTTCATTCCCATAAGATTTGGTGTTCACTATCCATACATTCATATAATCTACCCAAATAAATAAAATTTAAATCATAAATCCTTCCCTTAAATAGGGTTACATTAATAAATTCAAAAATAATCCCAGGTTCTCTAACCTTTAAACATCATTCAAGTGCGGAAATAAAATTTATTACATTTATTAAAAAGTCTAAGATCATCATAATAAATAAAAGTACAAATCAACATCACTTGTATAATTTTCCCTTTCCTTTGCTAGTTGAAGGTTCATCTATCTTCTCCACTTTAGATGCAATAAGTTTATAAATATGAAAGAGTGAGCAAAACGACTGCTCACTGAATATAAAACTGAATCAACAGGAGTATAATAATAACTGCCAACAATAGGCTCATCAAGACTGGATAGTACTCTAACAATGATAATCAGGAACTGGAATCCAAAATATGGAATATATCTAACTGAGGGTCATAAGACCATGAACTATGTCCACAGTTTCGAGTAATCTTTCAACTCCAACTTTAACAGTCATAAGACTATAAGGACTCCTCGTACTTAGGGGGATCAACCCTTCGTACAATGTATTTTGCACAAACATTTTAACGCTACACGTAAGTTATCCCCTAATAATAATAAGGTTGTTCATCTCAGTATTTAGAGTACAAGTCCGCACCAAAGAAAGTTTGGTTTGGATAAGCTTCCAAGGGTAATTTGAAGTTTAACGAACATCAACTAGAGGACTAGTTGAATTAATAGTGTTTGATAATTACAACATAACTTAGAACAATTGGGAATCATAAATGAACTGGTTATACATATCAAACTCAGGCTTGAAATAACTATAGAGCATAAGTATTCAATAAAATGATTAAAATGGTTAACCTTTGCTTGAACAATAAATAAGCTAAGGTTAGAGTCTCATAACATTAGAAATGAAACTACTGAACATACATTAACTGGTAGCAAGCTGGAAAGTAAAAACTTGCCCAACATGGTATTAAATTCAAGCAAGGATTAAAATCAGTTCCAAAATAATGACGAGAGTTCAAACTGCGTTCATTATACAACAAGGTAACTTAAGAAACTTGCTTAACTATAAACAAGTTAGAATGAATCAACAAAAATGAGAATTCAAATAACATTAGAGTTAAAGTTTGCTCGAATGCACTCTAGGAACAATTGACTTATTCAATCAACAATTGAAATAGAAAGCTTGCTCAATCAAGGAATAAAGCTACATAATGTAATATTGGAACTAGTTCAACGAAAGTAAAGAATTAGGAAACTTTCTCAATATAAAAGATAGAGTTTAGAAACTTGCTCAATGTAAATATAGAGTTAGAAAACTTACCTCGAGCGTAAGCTACAATATTAAACTCACATTCACCTACACATTGGTTTAGAACCATATTATCTATTAGATGTGCTAACATACCATACATGTACATTTCTAGTTAAACTTAGCATTTAAGCACAAGTATTTCAGAAACTACAAGTGTTTACTTCGCAACACTTGCCTAACATTCATTTTGTATACCAAATTATCGCATAATGCGTTCTCGATTTGCTAACCATTTTTACAATTTTGAATTCATAATCCACATCACAAGACTCTATTTAACCTTGTTGTTACACGTTGGACACATTACCATAACCTTTAGCTAAGCCACAAAAAACGACCAAAGTCTGCAGAATTGGCAAACTTGATTAATACGGAATGGAGCCTTTGGTAGCGGCCGCTTCGAGTTTTGTCTTTGTGATGCGTCATAGGTCAAGACAGCACAATTGACGCCTGCGTTTAAGGGTCAAGGGGCAGCACGACTTACAAAACTTCGCTTTTGCGAACAAAGCTCGGCACTTTTCTTAAGCCAACTAAAACGAATTTCATGCACCAAACAATGATAATAACATGTAAAATAAATATATGACTATCATAGACATGATTGCTAACACATACAATCACTTAACACAATTTAACAACCACTAAAACTATTTTAATTTCTCAATTTTTCATGTTTTCATATAAAACTCCATTTTCTTGACATTCATCCTAAAAATCATCACTTAAATTCATTACATGACCAATTAATCTCATTCAAATTACATTATGTTTGTATCTCAACAAACTAGCATAAACAAACATCAATTAACATCTTAACATGCAATTTGACCATCAAAATTGATACTTACATAGCTATTTATGAAAAAATAAACACTGACATCATTTTCTTTTACTGTTATCTGAAAATTAACATGTGATTTCCTTATTTGACATAAACTCTAGCATTATAAATATATACAATTGCAATTACCAACTATATAAATCCCCAATTCAACAATTTCTTATAACAGAACATGAGAAAATTCTTGCCGTGAAATACATATACACATATATACACGCATATATAACTCTAAGGTTGTGAATATACCTTCAATTAGCGTGTAATTCTTGCTACGATCACTAGAACTGTTGTGAAGATTCACAGGTTTCCTCTCAATTCTCTCAAGCTCTCTATCACTCTCTCTGAACTCAGACTAAGCCAATATCCAACTGACCAACTAGTATGCGTAATAACAAAATACAAAACTGATATGGCCTTAATAAGCTTCATCAGTTACAACAAATAACATATATATTATATATATTATTTTATTTATTTTATTAAATTTAAATTTCAAAAATTAGAAATATCAAAAGCCATAAGGCTTGTTTGGCAAACCTTTTAAATTTTAAAGAATTAAAATACTTAAGCCTTGTTTGGCAAAAACTAATCTAAATTCTTTTTAATTTATTGTAATAAATAATTTAGTTTATAAATTATTGTGACGCCCCCAAAATAGGTATACATCACCCATCTTGAGTCGCCAAATATATTGTACAAAAACCAATTATAAACTCCATTTATACAACTGTCGTGCAAAAAATATTTATGACATATATATCATGTGAGTTTCAATATAAATATTATAACGTATATAATACGACAATATTCATACTCAAATTATTACATGCCATATAAAGTACAAAGAAAGAAATATTTCAAGTCTCCAAAGTGACACGAGAAGATTTTGTTCTCTTCATTTTAATGCGGTGCACTTTTGACGCTTTCAAGGCCCAAGTTCTCATCACCCTATTGTTGTTCACCAAAATCAATTATTAAGTGACGTATAAAGTACGACACACACATCTTAGGTCCTCAATGAAATTATATATTGCATGTCATGCCGTTTTATAATGTATTGAGAAACTTCAGTAGTCTCGGACCATCTCACTATTTCCTTGGTATCCCCGCTCAACCCAACTACACTCTTATTACCTGAAAGGAATTGTGAAGCAAAAGGGGTGAACACAACTAGCCCAGTAAAGAATATCATGACTAAAGATATTCTACATCATCAATAGCCTTTATCCATAATAAATTAGAGATTTAGAACATATGGTAGATGATAAAACTTTTCAACCGCAGTTGCAGCGGAACGAGCAATCCATTAGAAGAGTCAAATAGACCATCTGGTCTATTAGTATGTAATACCCAAAAAATATATATATATTAAATAATACCAAAATAATAATAATAATAATAATAATAATAATAATAATAATAATAATAATAATAATAATAATAAATTAGTTTGTTTGAAAACATATTAATTGGACTTTCATCATATATTTTGGGTCAAACTAGTTTATTTAATTTGTGTGGGCTAATAAATATTAATAAGAGATAGGTAAATTAATTTAATACAATTTGGGCCTTAAAATTTATTTGGATTTAATTAAATTAAATTTGGGCAATATTAATTTTATTATAATAAGGAGAATTAATAAGATAAATAATATATATATATATATATATATATATATATACTAAAACCTAATCTTATATGCGTTACAAATCAAAAAGAAAGGAGAATCATAGGCGGCACTAGCTAGAGAGAAGGAAACTGTTTGATTTCCCATACATGTAAGTCTATCTGTGATTTCTTATTGAAAGTATGTGGAGATTTTTTTTTTTTGTTTTGGATGATCTTTTCTTGGAACGGATCAGGGCATTAGACTTAATTTATAGATATAAGGAGCATTATTCAGTGAATTGGCGCCAATCTGCAATCCTAAAGTTGTTGTTTACATTTTAGAATATAATAATTATATATATATACTTTGATGCTGAGAGTGAAGTTAATATTAATAATATATTATCATGTCGGCTAATTTGATTAACAGATTTTAACTTAGATGTATGTTCTTGTTTAACAATAATTGACCTGCATAAATATTATAAAAAAATAATGAAATATAATAATAAGGTAACATAATTAGTTAATCAAAATGTGATAGCAATAACTATAAAATTTTGAAAATCTTGATTATTAACAGAATTATAAAATTTGATGACTATTATTTAATATTTTATAATTTTATCAAACTTATAATTAATTAATTAATTTTTTTTATTAGATCGAACGGAAGGGTCTAACGAGTTATAATTGGAGTATAAATTTTGGGTATTACATTGCTTAATCCAGGTACGGATTCCGTACTCTTTCAGCGAGACTCTTTTGTTTTTAATTTATTCGTTTCGTTATGAGTTTTGAAAATTAGTATTTCCCTCATGATTATTTCTTGTCAAATTCATTGTGATAATTTCGTTTCATGCTCATAGTGGAACTCATATTTGTACTCTTGTAGACTAAGACAACATGCCTAAATTTATTTTGATATTTGTAGTAATGTGCATGTTAATATTTTTGGAGACTTGTGTTGATATCTCATTTCAGTTTAACACGTATATGTTAGAACCCCTTTGTTGTGTCGCATGTGTTGTGACATTATATTTTGTTAGAATACCGTAGGGTATACCCGAGCTATAACCACACTGTGGGGTACCATGAGCATGTCCTCTTGGCACCGAGACATGACACCTTCCAGTGGTTGTGTGATCGGTCCCCTGCGTCCTTTTTTGTGCTCCGGTGGGAGTTGGCCATTTGGTGGTTTGTTGTGGGGCGCGATGGGTCAACCCTAGTTTTCTCGCTCTGCTCATTATGCGGATTGGTGATTTTGTGCCAAAACACACCTTCCAATTTTGCACGATCTGGATTGGCGCAATCGATGTGTGTGAGTGCCTGTGGTGGCATTATTTTGATTGATTGTGGCATTATGTGACTTGCACGTGTGGCAAGGTATATTACTCTTTGTTTTAAGCTTCAGATGAAATAACACCCAACCATTTGATTCAAATTTTATTATTTCGTTGTGTTAGTTTTGTTCGTTTCGTTTCAGTTCATTTCATCTCATTTCATTTAAATTGAGTTAGTTATTTTGGTTCATTAATTGTATTCTATATCCGTACTGGGCATTTGGCTCATGCCGTGTTTTTCTTCAGGCAGCTAATCAGGGGGACCAAGGGCAAATGTGACGAGAGTTTCCATTAATCCAATAGTTTTGATATATTTTGTTAGGTTTCGATACATTGATTTATTTAAAGTTGTAATAATTATTTTAGATTATGGATTGAGCCAGTGTGGCATTTATTATGGTTTGTCTTATGACATTGAATTATTATGAGATTATTCTTTTGTGGTTTAGAGCCCTGTGATCCTCCTTAGTTTTGTTGTATTTTGAGTAACCTCTCTATCTATTTTGGAAAGGGGGTGTTATAGAGTTGGTATCAGAGCCAGGTTCTTTATTGTAGAAAACCTATTTAGGTTGACCTGTGAGTTATGGGTAGACTTCTGGGTTAGGTTTTTGTTCTGTTTGATTTTCTGTTCAGCTATTATATCAGCTATATTCGAATCTGTCTCTAATCTGCTTTGTTATCTATTCGTTGATCTCTTTGTTAGATGGCTCGTAAATCCGCTAGAGTTGTTGGAGGGGAGCCAACAATAGGGGAAGAGGTTAGGGTCAGCCTAATGAGCAACCTAATGATCAGATTAATGCTCAGTTGGCTACCTTGGTGAATCAAGCGGTGAACCAAGCTTTACCTCAGTTGGTGGCACATGTTGTACAAGTAATGCAACAACCGCCACCAGAAATTCCTGAACAGAAGAATCCGAAAAATAATGGTCAGCATGCAAACGAAGAGGAAGAAAATGTAGATGGTCATGATCAGCATGTGGTTCCAATGTATGTATGGTTGGAAAGGTTCCAGAAGCAGAAACCACAGTCATTTAGTTCAGCTCCAACTCCAATTGATGCAGAGAATTGGATTGCTCACCTAGAGAAGATATTTGATGTGTTGGGGTGCTCGGATAATCAGAGAGTATTACTTGTTGCCTATAAGCTGGCAGGGGATGCACAGAGGTGGTGGAAAGCGATAAAAACAACAAAGGGTGATGGTTATGTTGAGACACTTAGTTGGGCAGAGTTTTGTGAGGTCTTCTATCAGCAGTACTTTCCAGCTGCTGATAAAGAGGCCTATGCTAGAGACTATTTGTCCATTCGACAGAAAGATGATGAGTCCATCACGAATTTCATGACGAGGTTCACCAGGTTGGCAGGATTTGCGGGAACTTCGTAGGACCTGCAATGAACAAAGTGAGAAGTTTAAGTGGAGGATCCATTACGTGTATCTCCAACATCTCATTAACAACAAGTTTGCGAGATATGTCGGTGAATGGCTAATGACCAAAAATATTGAGATGGAGCGACAAGATTTTCGGTCTTCTAAACCGGAGGGGAGTCGAAAGAGGGACAGAGATGACCAGCAGGGTCAAGCTTTAGTTCAGCCTGGGAGAAATCAAGGTGGTCAGTTGAATAGGAACTGTGGTGGCCTGCAGGGGCAGTGGCGTAGCCAGAATCAAAACAGGGGTTATCAGCAGATGCCTCAGCAAGGGCAAAATTGTCAGCTTTAGCTACCTTGGCATGGACAGAATAGTCAGCAGGGGCATAATCATTAGCTGGGGCAAAATCAGGGTCGTTATCCGGGACCAGCTGGTGGGGGTAACCCGAATCTCATTCCGATAGCTCCTTGTGCTACTTGTGGGGCTAATCATCTGGGGAGGTAGTGCCACAGACTCACTGGTGCATGCTTCTTGTGTGGACAGATGGGTGATATTGCTAGGGATTGTATCGGTCCATGCGAAAATGGTGGAGGTGGTGATAATGGTGGCAATGGAGGTTAGCGTTAGGGTGGCCGAGTGTTTGCTTTGACGTATAACCAGGCGACAGGTGCACTAGGTACTATTTCTGTTACTCTTTTAGTTGGCAATCATGAAGCGTCTATTTTATTTGATACGGGTTCTACTCATTCCGTTGTTGCTCAGTCTTTTGTTCGGCACCTGGGTGTGCCATCTCAGTTATTAGATTCTGATATGTCTATTGTTACCCCAATGGGAACTTCAGTTGTTATTACTGATTTGTATCGAGGGTGTCCGATCAGTTTTGGGGATAGGATTTGTAGGGCTAATCTTCTTCTGATAAGTATTCACGATTTCGATGTCATTCTTGGGATGGACTGGTTAGATAAGCACCAGGCCACTATCGATTGTCAGGCGAAGAAGGTTATATTTCGAGATGTGAAGTCTCCAGAATTCGTGTTTCAGGGTTCACAGCCGAGTAGAGTGGTGAAATTAATTTCAGCTTTGAAGGCTGGGAAGATGGTGGCAAAGGGTAGTGAGGGGTATTTGGCATTTGTGAAGGATACCTCTAAGGGTGAGTCTCGTATTGAAGATGTTCCAATTGTTCGTGACTATTCTGATGTGTTTCCTGAGGAGTTATCAGGGTTGCCATCGCAGCAAGAAGTGGAGTTTGCTATTGAGCTTGTTCTCAAGTGCGAGAGCTATATCTCTAAGGTGCCAGATGTCGGATGGCAGATTGGAGTTGCAGGAAATAAAGGAGCAGTTGCAGGAGCTTTTAGATCGTGGTGTGATTCGGTCGAGTGTTTCGCCGTGGGGTTCTCCGGTTTTGTTTGTAAAGAAGAAGGATGGGTCTATGAGGCTGTGTATAGACTACAGAGAGTTGAACAAGATTACCATCAAAAATCGGTATCCATTGTCGAGGATTGATGACTTGTTTGACCAACTTCAGGGGGCAAAGTATTTTTTGAAGATAGACTTGAGGTTGGGATATCATCAGTTGAGGGTGAGGGATGAGGATATCCCTAAGACGGCTTTTTGTACTCGATATGGGCATTACGAGTTTCTGGTGATGCCTTTCGGTGTGACTAACGCTCCGGTGGTGTTTATGGATTTGATGAATCGGGTGTACAGAGAGTACTTAGACCAATTTGTCATTGTCTTTATTGATGATATTTTGGTTTACTCAAAGTCTAAGGAAGAGCATGAGGAGCATCTTCGCACAGTGTTGGGGATTTTGCAGAAAGAGAAATTGTATGCTAAATTCTCTAAATGCGAGTTTTGGTTGGAGCAGGTCACATTTTTGGGACATGTTGTTTCTGCTGAAGGCATTAAGGTGGATCCTGCGAAGGTTGAGGCTATCACTAAATGGCCAAGACCTACTACAGTGACGGAGATTAGGAGTTTCTTGGGTTTAGCAGGGTATTATAAGCGGTTTGTGGAAGGGTTTTCCTTGCTTGCCTTGCCATTGACCCAGTTGATGAGAAAGGGCACGAAGTTTATGTGGAATGAGGAGCGTGAGAAGAGTTTTGAGTAGTTGAAGAAACGACTTGTGACAGCTCCTATACTTGCATTGCCGTCGGGGACAGGAGGCTACCAGATTTATAGCGATGCTTCTAAGAAGGGCTTGGGGTGTGTTTTGATGCAACACGGTAAGGTGATTGCTTATGTTTCTAGGCAGCTTAAACCTTACGATGTGAATTACCCCACACATGATTTGGAGTTAGCAGTAGTGATATTTGCCTTAAAGATTTGGAGGCATTATTTGTATGGAGAGACTTGTGATATCTTCACCGATCACAAAAGTCTTTAATACATTTTCACTCAGAAAGAGCTCAATATGAGGCAAAGGCGTTGGTTGGAGCTTCTAAAAGATTATGATGCTAGAATTCAGTATCACCCGGGGAAGGCAAATGTGGTTGCAGATGCTCTTAAAGAGAAAGAGTTCGAGGAGTGTAGCGAAATTTCTTATTACACAACCTCAGCTTATTTCAGATATGGAGCGGATCGAGTTGGAGTTGTATGTACGAGGTTCAGATGGGCATTTGGCGGGTATGAGAGTGGAGCCCTCTCTTATCTCGCGGGTCAAAGAAGCTCAAAAGGAAGATGGGGAGTTGTGGAGTATGACGCAGAATTTAGAGGAGGGAAAGCAGTCCGAGTTTCGTATTGATGACCATGGTGTGATTTGGTTGGGTGAGTGGTTGTGTGTACCGTCAGATCCAATCATTCGAGAGGCTGTGCTGGCTGAGGCTCATAGTTCGCCATTTTCAATTAATCCAGGTTCTACGAAGATGTATAGGGATTTGAAGAAGAATTTTTGGTGGAATGGGATGAAACGAGACGTGGCTGAATATGTTGGAAAGTGCCTCACTTGTCAACAAGTGAAGATAGAACATCAATGAGCTAGTGGGTTGTTGCAATAGTTAGACATTCCAGTGTGGAAATGGGAGGATATCACGATGGATTTTGTGACTGGGTTGCCGAAGACTTTCAGGAAGAATGATGCCATATGGGTAGTGGTGGACGGGTTGACCAAATCGACACACTTTTTGGCTATCCATGAGGGTTACTCAGTGAACAGGTTGGCACATATCTTTCAGCAGGAGATTGTTAGACTTCATGGTACTCTGGTATCTATTGTTTTAGATTGGGACCCACGGTTTACTTCAAGGTTTTGGAAAGGGTTTCAACGAGCTTGTGGTACTCGGCTCAACTTCAGTACTTCTTTCCATCCGCAAACTGATGGGCAATCTGAAAGGACTATTCAGACGTTGGAGGACATGTTGAGGTCTTGTGCACTTGAGTGGTCGGGTAATTGAGATGACTACTTGAGCCTAGTTGAGTTTGCTTATAACAACAGCTGGCATGCAAGTATTGGAATGGCACCTTTTGAGGCATTGTATGGTAGGAAATGTTGGGCACCCACTTGTTGGGATGAGGTTGGTGAAAGGGCCATAGAAGGGCCTGGGTTGGTTCAAATCACTACGAAGAAGGTAGCAGTGGCTAAGGAGAAATTGAAATCGGCTCGATAACGGCAGAAGTGTTATGCTGATAAGCATAGGAAGACTTTAGAATTTGAACCTGGTGAGCATGTGTTTCTAAAAGTTTCTCCTTGGAAAGGCATTCGGCGATTTGGATTGAAAGGGAAGCTTAGTCCGCGTTATATTGGCCCATTTGAGATTTTGGAGAGAGTTGGTGAAGTTGCGTATCGGTTAGCTTTGCCTCCACAGCTAGCTCATGTACTTAATGTGTTCCATGTGTCGGTGTTGAGAAGTTACAATTATCATCCGTTGCATGTGGTGCAATATCTGTTTGATAAGATTCGGGAGGACCTTACTTGTGAGGAGCAAGCCGAGGCGATTTTGGATCGTCAAGAGCGAATTATGAGGAGGAAGGCTATTCCGTTTGTTAAGGTTTTGTGGAGAAATCATTCAGAGCGGGAAGCCACATAGGAGATTGAGGAGTCTATTCGAGCGGAGTATCCGCATCTCTTTGAAAATTAGGTACGTCCCATTCTTTTGATTCCGGGGACGGAATCCTTTTTAAGGGGTAGGTGATGTAATACCCAAAAAAAATATATATATTAAATAATACCAAAATAATATTAATAATAATAATAATAATAATAATAATAAATTAGTTTGTTTGGAAACATATTAATTGGACTTTGTCATTTATTTTGGGTCAAACTAGTTTATTTAATTTGTGTGGGCTAATAAATATTAATAAGAGATGGGTAAATTAATTTAATACAATTGGGGCCTTAAAATTTATTTGGATTTAATTTAATTAAATTTGGGCAATATTAATTTTATTATAATTAGGAGAATTAATAAGATAAATAATATATATATATATATATATATATATATATATATATATACTAAAACCTAATCTTATATGCGTTACAAATCAGAAAGAAAGGAGAATCAGAGGCCGCACTAGCTAAAGAGAAGGAAACTGTTTGATTTGCCATACATGTAAGTCTATCTGTGATTTCGTATTGAAAGCATGTGGAGATTTTTTATTTTTTTTTGGATGATCTTTTCTTGGAACGGATCAGGGCATTAGACTTAATTTATATATATAAGGAGCATTATTCAGTGAATTGGCGCCAATCTGCAATCTTAAAGTTGTTGTTTACATTTTAGAATATAATAATATATATATATATATATATATATATATATATATACTTTGATCTTTGAGAGTGAAGTTAATATTAATAATTTATTATCATATATTGGCTAATTTGGTAAATGATTTTAACTTAGATGTATGTTCTTGTTTAACAATAATTGACCTGCATAAATATTATAAAAAATAATGAAATATAATAATAAGGTAACATAATTAGTTAATCGAAATGTGATAGCAATAACTATAAAATTTTGAAAATCTTGATTATTAACAGAATTATAAAATTTGATGACTATTATTTAATATTCTATAATTTTATCAAACTTATAATTAATTAATTAATTTTTTTATTAGATCGAACGGAAGGGTCTAACGAGTTATAATTGGAGTTTAAATTTTGGGTATTACATTGCTTAATCCAGGTACAGATTTCGTACTCTTTCAGCGAGACTCTTTTGTTTTTAATTTATTCATTTCGTTATTCGTTTTGAAAATTAGTATTGCCCTCATGATTATTTCTTGTCAAATTCATTGTGATAATTTCGTTTGGCGTTCATAGTGGAACTCATATTTGTACTCTGTAGACTAGTACAACATGCCTAAATTTATTTTGATATTTGTAGTAATGTGCATGTTAATATTTTTGGAGACTTGTGTTGATATCTCGTTTCAGTTTAACATGTATATATTAGAACACCTTTGTTGTGTCACATGTGTTGTGACATTATATTTTGTTAGAATACCGTAGGGTATACCTGAGCTATAACCACATGTGGGGGTACCATAGGCATGTCCTCTTGGCACCGAGACATGACCCCTTCCGTGGCGGTGTGATGGGTCCACGGCGTCTCCGCTTTGTAGTCCCATTGGGAGTTGGCCATTTGGTGGTTTGTTGTGGGAGGGCGATGGGTCAACCCTAGTTTTCTTTTTCGTTACATTTGCATGGATTGGTGATGTTTGTGCCAAACACACCTTCCGATTTTCTGCACGATCTGGATTACTTGTGATCAGATGTGTGAGTGCCTGTGTGGCATTATTTTGATTGCCTGTGTGGCATTATGTGACTTGACTGTGTGACAAGGTATATTACTATTTATTTTGAGCTCGGTATGAAATAACACCCAACCATTTGATTCAGCCTATTATTTCGTTGTGTTAGTTTTGTTCGTTTCGTTTCAGTTCACTTCATCTCATTTCATTTAAATTGAGTTAGTTATTTTGGTTCATTAATTGTATTCTATATCTCATCTTTGGGCATTTGGCTCATCTTTGTGTTTTTCTTCCCAGTGTCAGGGGACCAAGGGCAAGTGTGACGAGAGCTTCCTTTAATCCAATAGTTTTGATATATTTTGTTAGGTTTTGATACATTGATTTATTTAAAGTTGTAATAATTATTTTAGATTGTGGATTGAGCCAGTGTGGCATTTATTATGGTTTGTCTTATGACATTGAATTATTATGAGATTATTCTTTTGTGGTTTAGAGCCCTGTGATCCTCCTTAGTTTTGTTGTGTTTTGAGTAGCCTCTCTTTCTATTTTGGAAAGGTGGTGTTACATATCATCTCCATGTTAAAAGTCCACCAATAATGTTTTATTCCTGTAACATCAATAAACAATTCCTGTCCATAATCATATGAATAACTCATAATCATAATTGTGATTCTAAATTCCTTTTTGCACCTAGGACGAAGATAATTTTCATCACCTATCTTCACCTAAAACATCAAAAATCATGGTTATACCAAATCACAATTCCTGCTCATAATCATACTAATAAATTCATCTTTGCACTACGGCCAAAGATATACAACTGTATAACTAATAACCAACAGTTCATCTTTGCACTACAGGCCAAAGATATACAACTGTAAAACCAATAATCAACAGTCCATCTTTGCACTACAGGCCAAAGATAGACAACTGTAAAACCAATAATCAACAGTCCATCTTTGCATTATAGGCAAAAGATATACAACCTGTAAAACCAATAATGCTAAGACTCGACAATAGTATAGATTACGACCACGAATTATCCATGCACTATGGGCCAAGGATATTCGTGTTTTCAATTACGGTCATGATTATACCGAATAATCCCTGGTCATAATCATACCAAGTCCATCTATGCACGTAAGCCAAAGATGACTTTCAACACAATATAAGCATGAGAATGATGAAAATGATATAAGCATTAATCAAACGAAAACAAGAATAAATATTAAAGACTTTAAATTTATCCAAATATTATTAACCACTCATAATCTAATACTATTAATATCATAACAATATTTTAATCACTTCTTAAACTTATAAACAATTTATTTCAATTGTTTACACTTTACCAAATAATGGATTTAATCATTCG
Source organism: Panax quinquefolius (assembly GCA_020205615.1). Lineage (NCBI taxonomy): Eukaryota > Viridiplantae > Streptophyta > Magnoliopsida > Apiales > Araliaceae > Panax > Panax quinquefolius. The sequence continues at coordinate 70,676,400 of CM035158.1, read as the reverse complement.
AGAATGCCTTACTCATAAGATTTCATCACCAATGATCAAATCCCTCATCAAAAATCTGCACATACCTTATATAGGATTTTCAAGCCATAAAATCATATTTGCCAACTCTGTTACTTCACATAACATATTTAACTCATATGTTCGTAACTAAACCATTTTCATGAAAAATAACAAACCAGTCCCAAAAATATTTCTTTTCTGAGATTTAGCAGAATATAGTCCCATAATGAAAATATATTTTTCTCAGAATTTTTAAAATTTATTTACTATTTTTCAAAAATTAATTTCTAATTAATTCCTTAAGAAATTAGCTACTTCAATTTTAACTCCAAAAATTCCCAAATCTTGGCAGGATCTTACACATGTTAACGTGAGTCTTCAGTTTAAATTTCATGGTCATCGGAGTTATAGAACTCCAGTTAAAGCATTTTTAAATCGGAAAAACCTAAATATTGAAATGGTCGTAACTTGCTCATTTTAAGTCGGAATGAGCTCATTTATGGACAGGAGGTACCTTATACCATATACTTTCATGTCCCAAAAGGATTTGAATTTTTTTCATAAATTAAGTGGCCAAAATGCCCTTTTTAAAAATCAGGCGTGAGTTTTTTTCCATTTTTCACTTTTTCGTGCTTTGCTAAAATCAGTCCACACGAAAATCTACAACACCTTTTCCAGTGATTCCACTTGGATAAGTTAGGAAACTAATAGATCTAACTCTAGAACTTGACCACACTCAAAAATTCGAAACATAATAGGAGATATGGTCAATTGAATTTCATGTTCAATTTTAACCAAAATTTAATTTTCAATCCTTTGTGATTTCTAAGAAACTTTCATATTTTCACATAATAACCAACATAACTCATCATAACACTTACTAATACTACATATACCCATGATTTTCATCAGTCCAATGCTTTTATTATGACTTTCATCATAATCCACGTAAACATATCATTTCCACAATTTAATAAGGAATGAATACAAAGGATCATTCACCATGCATGTGGTAATCCACATAGACATGTTATTCCAGCAGAATAATAAAGAATGAAATAACTGAAGAATTCACCATGCATACGATAGATCGCACAGATAGGTTATTCTCAATAGAATAATAAAGAACGGAACCAGGTCAGCGTAATTCAATCATAAGCGGGATATTCCAATGTAATAATAAAGAATCGGAACTGTGTCAAAGCGTAATTAAGACCGATAGAATATTCCAACAGAATAATAAATAATGGAACCAGGTCATGCGTAAACGCACAGACAGGATATTTCGACAGCATAATAAAGAATGGAATAATAGAAGAATTTCACCATGTATGCAGTATTTCGCATAGACAGGTTATTCTAACATAATAATAACGAATGGAATAATAGAAGAATTTCACCATGTATAGGTTAGTCCGCGTATACAGGTTATTACAATAGAATAACAAAGAATGGAATAACAGAAGTTCTCTTCATTAATACGAAAGAAATAATACCCCTTACGACTACAACAAATAATATCCCTTACCTCAAAAGAAGACTAGATCTTTGGAATAGTGAGGAGGTGTGTAGACTTCTCTTCCTCTTTCTCTATAATTTCTCTCTATAATAATGGCTCTAAAGCTTTAGTGAATTGGTGAGAAATGAAGGAAGAATGAGCTTCTATTTATAGAAAAATATAGTTTCAATAATTGCCGTTTTGGGGCTAAAAAATTACAGTACAATACCTCCAACTTTTCTTTCATTTTTAATTTAGTCATGCAAGTATTCTCAAACTTGCACCACCTCCCCTAATAGTAAATAATGTGAATCAATAGTTCAATCATGTGAATCAATAGTTATAATAATGTGAAAATACGAATTACGGTATAGTACCTCCATCTATACCTCCATCTTTAATTTAATCATGCAAGTATTATCAATCTTGGACCAACTCCCCTAATAGTATAAGAATGTGATTCAATAGTACACATGTGAACAAATAGTTATATAAACATGTGAATTTGTAGCAATTAATCGCTCATTTATCCGATAAATTCACGATTTATCAATATAACCCTCAAACATCAATTATCACCTAGGAATAGATGTCGATCTCCACTAACACTAATAATCCCAACACAATGGAACTATTAAATTCATCTTTAATCAACATGAACTTATTCATTATTAATATTATAACTCATAATATTTAACAACCGTGTCATTCCTGTGAAAGAAAGAGGGCTTTCAATAAGGATTTCTCCTATCATTGGCAATGCAATTAGGTGACCAAACCTCTCCTTGGCGTAACTTCTAGACATTGTAAATATTGCAATTTAATAATATGAATAACTTTATCATCACAATTATTGATTTAATAATATATCATATAATGCGGATAATCTTTGTGACAATAATTGAATCAATAATATGAGAGATATGATGCAACAATTGTTGTAGCAATAATTGAGTATAAGCGAGTGACTTCTCACGTAAGCATCAATAATCAATACTGTGTCTACTACGCAACTAACGCCGTATTTTACCACCGATTATTTTATAACAACTTTCTTACTTTTGTAAAATTTTCAAATATCACCATTAACTTTAACCTTTATCCATTTAACCATTTACTAAATAGAATAATAATTATAAAAATAAAATACTTTCATTTCCTAAAATTCGTGGTCTTACAATTATAATCACATATTATTTCCATATCCAACATTAACCCATTAAATTAATCACATACTATATTTTAATTAAATATAACATTTAACAAATATCACCAAATTATAATTTTTATTATAACTTTATTTAATAATTTAACATACCATCTAAATTATTAAGTCAACACAACAACATAACACCTCATGTTATAATACTGAACCTCTAAATTATAAATTAATTTAATTTAGAAAATCCTCTAATACATTTAGATTCATTAACCATCAAATCGATAAAATATCTATTTGACAATAAACACCTCAAATAATATTTATATAACTCAATAAATATTTGAATTACAATTAGAAATTTCGGATCGTTACATCCTTCCCTCCTTACAAGGATTATGTCCCCAGAATCACAATTCAAACAATCAAATCGTTACATTCTCCACTACTTATAAAGATTCTATCCCCAGAATTAAAAACACAGACTAAACAAATAACTCTGGATAATTCTTTATCATATCAGTTTCGAGTTCCCATGTAGCCTCTTCGACATTGTGGTTTCTCCATATCACCTTCACCGAATGTATCACTTTATTCCTGAGCACTTGTTCTTTCATGTCGACTATCTGGATAGGAATCTCTTCGTAAGACAAATCTTTACTGAACTACAATGGTTCATACTCAATCATATGCGTGTAATCAGGTTTATACGGTCACAACACCAACACATAAAAAACATTATGCACATGCTCTATTCTGGAGGTAAAGCTACTTCGTAAGCTACCTCTCCCACTCTTCATAGAATTTCGAACAGTCCAATAAACCTCGGGCTGAGCTTTCCTTTCTTGTAAAAACAAATTTTCCCCTTCCAAGGAGAAACTTTCAGGAATACAAAATTCCCTACTTCAAATTCACAACTCTGCCTATGTTGATCAACATACTTTTTTACATCGATCTTGGCTACTACGGTCTTGCTCGATGAGTTTGACAACTTGGTAGTCTCTTTGAACCGATTTGGTCGTAGTAGTTAACGTTCTCCAACTTCATCCCAGCATAGGGGAGTTCTGCATTTCCTACCGTATAATACTTCGTATGGCGGCATACCAATGCTTGCGTGGTAACTGTTGTTGTATGCAAATTCCACCAATGGTAAATGATCATCCCAGTTTCCTTTGAAATCCATGATGCACGCTCTGAGCATATCTTCAAGCGTCTGGATCGTTCTTTTGCTTTGCCCATCGGTTTGCGGATGATACGATGTGCTCATCTTCAATTGCATTCCCATGCATTCTTATAGTCTCTTCTAGAAATTTGATGTGAACCTAGGATCTCTGTCGGATACAATCGACACTGGAACTCCATGTCTTGAGACAATCTCTTTGACGTATAGTTTTGCCAGCTGATCAAGATTAAATCTAATCTTTATTGGCAAAAAGTGTGCAGATTTTGTCAATTTGTCCACTATCACCCATATCGCGTTATATCCTTTCTGAGTCGTTGGAAGACCTACCACAAAATCCATTGTGATATGCTCCAATTTCCATCCTGGTATCTCCAACGGTTGAAGTAATCCTCTTGGTCGTTGATGCTCGACCTTCACTTTCTGACATGTCAAATACTTTGCAACGCATTCTGCAACATCTCTTTTCATGTTCGACCACAAAAAATGATGCCGCAAATCTTGATACATTTTTGTACTTCCTGGATGAATCGAGTATCTTGAGCTATGTGCTTCTGTTAAGATTTCTTCTTTAATTTCCTGTACCACTGGAACCCAAATTCGTCCCTCGAATCTTAGCATTCCCTCAGTATCGACCTTGTACTTCACTTCTTTACCTTCGACTACACTTTGCTTTATTTTCTTGCATCCTTCATCATGTAGCTGAGCATTCTTCACTTTGTCCACCAAAGTTGGACTAGCTTCCATCTGGAACAATTTTTCATCGGATTCTTCTCGAAATTTGATTCCAACTCTAGCCTTGCCATTGCTAAAATGAGCTCCTCCTTATCGATTAAGAACATTAATTTTTCTCCTGCTTTCCTACTCAAGGCATCTCAGAACCACGTTTGCTTTGCCTGGATGATAAAAGATCTCATAATCGTAATCCTTTATCAATTCCATCCATCACCTTTGCCACATGTTCAGGTTTTTTTGTGTGAAAATATACTTCAGACTTTTATGGTCTATATAGATCTCACATTTCTCTACGTAGATAATTTATCCATATCTTTAGTGCGTAACACAACCCCGCCAACTCTAAATCATGAGTCGGATACCCTTTTTCGTAGTCTTTCAGCTTGCCTTGATGCATACTTAATAACCTTGTCGATTACGCATAAGGACACAACCCAATCCTTTCTGTGACGCATCACTATACACCACAAAGTTTCCTGTATTATCTGGTAATGACAACACAGGTGCCACACTTAACTTCATCTTCAGTTCTTGAAAACTTTCTTCACACTTCTCCGTCTAAACAAATTTTACAGATTTTCTTGTCAAATTTGTCAACGGAGTGGCAATCTTAGAAAAATCTTGAATAAATCATCTGTAATATCCTACCAACCACAAGAAACTTCTTACTTCTGATGGAGTTCTTGGTTGTTCTCAATTTATCACGGCTTGGACTTTTGATGGATCCACCGAAATCCCAACCTTATCAATTACATGCCCAAGAAATTGTACACGTTCTAGCCAAAATTCATAATTAGAGAATTTCGCGTACAACTTTTCCTTTCTTAACATCTCCAACGTTAGACCTAAGTGTTCCACGTGTTCCTCTTGAGTTTTAGAGTACACCAAAATATCATCGATGAACACCACCACAAATTTGTCCAAAATGGTTTAAACACCTGTTCATCAAATCCATGAACGCCGCTGCAAGGCGTTTGTCAAACCAAAAGACATTACTAAAATTCAGTAATGTCCATACCTAGTTCGTAATGCCGCCTTTCAGACATCCTCCTTCCTTACTTTTTAATTGCGATACCCACTTCTCAAATCTATTTTCGAGAAATATCTAGCACCCTTTAATTGATCAAACAAGTCATCCATTCTTGAAATAGATACTTGTTTTTAATAGTGACTTTGTTCAATTCCCTATAATCAATACAAAGACGCATTGACTCATCCTTCTTCTTCAGGAATAACTCCGGTGCTCCCCACGGTGACACACTCGACTAAATGTACTTTTTGTATAGCAGTTCTTGTAGTTGTACCATTAGTTCCTTTATTTCCACCGGTGCCATTCTGTACGGGGTCTTCGATATCAGAGCGGATGCTGGCGCTAAGTCGATCACGAACTTGATTTCTCAGTCAGGCGGAAGTCCTGGAAAATCCTCAGGAAACACGTCCATGAATTCCCTAACTACTTGGTATTTCCTCCAATTTAATACCTTCTCCTTTTTGAGTATCAACTATGTAAGCTAAATACCCTACACATACCTCGACTCAATAACTTTTTGGCTCAAGATCATATCGGACATTTCATTTGTCTAAGCGATTTACTACCATGAAAAACTACCTTCGATTTTGAGTCATAAGGTTTACACACTCTTTTAGCGATCAATTATCGCTCCATAATTAAACAACCAATCCATTCCTAAAATAACATCGAACTCTCCGAGTTTTATCGGATTAATCTACTTTCATAACATTCCCTTAATGTTCACCCCACGGTTCTTGTATACAAAACCTAACAGAATCACCTCCCTATTCGTAATTTCTATATTTAAAGGGAATTTCAACTCTTCACAAGGTACTTCTAACCTCTTAGCAAATTCATCAGATATAAACGAGCAAGTAGTACCCGAATCAAATAATACATATGCATCTATATCATTGATTGGGATAATACCTGACACTACATCTTTTGATTGCAGATCGCCCTGTGATCGTCATGTCAAGGTTCCGGTTGTGGGCTTATTTGTTGATGTTGGTCCAAAGAATAGCCAAGACACCTCCACTAGCATTTCCTTGCTCCCATTTGTCTCACCAGATCTCTTTTTAGGGCATTCACGAAAGCAAAGTGATCCTGGATCCGCACGTGAAGCACACATTCTTCTTAACTTTAATTGTAATTTGGGGCGATGTGACCCTTCTAGCAACAATTGAAGCATACTCGCTTCCCCATCAAGCAAACACCCTTGTGAAACTTTCCACATGTAGCACATGCTTCAAACTTCTTATTTTTCTGGTTTCTTTGCTGATTTCCAGCTCTCTCATTCCCATTCCACTTCCTTTTCAGGTTATTATTGCCATTTCCACCGTTACCACCTCCACCAGTCTTAACTTCACCTTCACTCTTCTTCTTCCTCTGCTCTTGATTGTGTTTTGTTACTGTCTCGCCTTCACTTTTAACGAGAATTGCTTTCTTCATCACTGTTGCAAATGTCCTCAATTGGAATAGGAAACCCTCATTGTCATAACTAGGGTTTGGGTCCCTTTCGAACCTTTTCACCTTACATTCATCTGTGTACGACTTGATATGGCGCAAACCTCTCCAACTCATTGAATCTTGTGGCATACTCTAACACCGACATCGCGTTCCTACTTTAGTTCCAAAAACTAAACCTCTAAATTTGAATCTTCGAACTCTCGGGAAATAGGTCTTGAAGAACAACTCCTTAAACCTACCCTGTGTCATTACTCCACGGTTCTTCCCGAGCTTTGTTGGCTCGCCACCAATAACTAGCATCTGCTTTCAACATGAATGTTGCAAAAGTAGTCTTCGATCCTCCCTACTCTCGCAACATCGAACACCTTCTCTATCTCCATAATCTAGGTCTATGCCTCGATCGATTTATGGACCCACCAATTTAGGTGGTCCGACCGCCTTGAAATCCTTGAACGTTGTACTTTGATTTTGAGGTTGATTCTACAAAGCACCAAGTTTAGTAACGTCACTAGTCAGCTTTGAACATGGTTTTCTTCCCACATTGTTGTTGTTGTTGGTTTTCTCGGTGGTTCTTTGTCGTCGTGGTTGACGTCTTGGAGGCATTTTTCGTTAAAATACATCCATTAGCTTCTATTCAACCTTTTAAGTATTATATACTTAAGTTTCAAATCATAAAAGTTTATCACATAACACTTAACACTTAAATAAAATAATAACTTTTATTCATTCATCATAAAAAACATCAAAACAATAGCATCACCACTATTTACATTACTTTCTGAACTATATTGCTTTTGAGGACAACATCATCATCTATCCCATTGGTTATATCATACCCTTGGATTTATATTTCATTTATTTTCAAATCACTTATCAATTACATTCTTTACAATGTCCTACTAAGATATCTGTAGCGTTTACTTACGCCTTCTTCTTCCATAATTGAACATTGTTTGACGATCCAGTACGTATGATGGTAGCGTCTCAAACTGAATCAGATAACCCATGACTCGATCTTGAGCTCATTGATCACGGTATTGAATATTTTGTTCATCTCTTCCATCTTTCTCCTCTTTGCTTGTGCATCCCTCTCTGTTATTCTGGCTCGTTGATAAGCTTCACTGTACGCATCTTCGGCTCTTGCCCTTTTTGTAGACTCTTCTTTCAGCTTATTCTCCAGTTCTACAATCTTCTCCATCATTCGCTCGTTCTCTCCTTCAGTGTGGACCAGCTTCTCTTCAACGTTGTTCACCGTTCTTCTCGATCCTAGATCTCATCGATCTTTCGTGCCATCGAGGTCCATTGTTCATCTACTATCTCTTGCAACTCCTCGACAAAGATCTTGAAGTTCCACATTACGGCCATACACCTCATTGTACATACTGGGCAACTATCGAATTAAGTGGAAGCTCTTCCTCCTTGTCCTCCTCATCCCCGATCAAGCGGCTCTCGGGATCCTCCTCAGTCTGTCCTCTATCTCATCATCCTCATCAGTACCTCTCCCGCTCAACTACTCGACAATCGATGGAACTATTTCTTGTGGCGATAGTTGTTGTTCCCAAAATCTTAGAATATCTCGAGGCTCCTCCTCTCTAGCCCCGATTTGGATCCTCCTATAATAGTCATCCCGCCAACCAAAGTTTAAGTTTTAATTACTAATCATTACTACTCAACACCCACGAGCACATAAGTTGTAATCACATAAGCACATAAGTGTTTTATTACTTTCTCTTTCCTAAAACTCGATAAGAGTTTATCATCACTATCTTTTCAAAGGTTACTTCCTCAAGCTATGATATGCTAAAGCTTTGATACCAACATAAAGCTTTTCCCTCCTAAAGCTTTGATACCAACTTATAACACCCAAATCTAGGTACTTCATTCCCACAAGATTTGGTGCTCACTATCCATATATTCATACTATCTACTTAAATAAATAAAATTTAAATCATAAATTCTTCCCTTAAATAGGGTTACATTAATAAATTCAAAAATAATCCCAGGTTCTCTAACCTTTAAACATCATTCAAGTGCGGAAATAAAATTTATTACATTTATTAAAAAGTCTAAGATCATCATAATAAATAAAAGTACAAATCAGCATCACTTGTACAATTTTCCCTTTCCTTTGCTAGTTGAAGGTTCATCTACCTTCTCCACTTTATCTACAATAAGTTTATAAATATGCAAGAGTGAGCAAAACGATTGCTCACTTAATATAACAATGAATCAACAGGAGTATAATAATAACTGCCAGCAATAGGCTCATCAAGACTTGATAGTAATCTAACAATGATAATCAAGAACTGGAATCCAAAATATGGAATATATCTAACTGAGGGTCATAAGACCATGAACTATGTCCACAGTTGTGAGTAATCTTTCAAGTCCAACTTTAACAGCCATAAGACTATAAGGACTCCTCGTACTTAAGGGGATCAGCCCTTCATACAATGTATTGTGCACAAACATTTTAATGCTACGCGTAAAGTTATCCCCAATAATAATAGGGTTGTTCATCTCAGTATTTAGCGTACAAGTCCGCATGAAAGAAAGTTTGGTTTGGATAAGCTTCTAAGGGTAATTTGAAGTTTAACGAACATCAACTAGAGGACTAGTTGAATCAATAGTGTTTGATAATTACAACATAACTTAGAACAATTGGGAATCATAAATGAACTGGTTATACATATCAAACTCATGCTTGAAATAACTATAGAGCATAAGTATTCAATAAAATGAGTAAAATGGTTAACCTTTGTTTGAACAATAAATAAGCTAAGGTTAGAGTCTTATAACATTAGAAATGAAACTACTGAACATACATTAACTGGTAGCAAGCTGGAAACTAAAAACTTGCCCAACATGGTATTAAATTCAAGCAAGGATTAAAAAGCCCAAAATAAAGACGAGAGTTCAAATCTGCTCATTATACAACAAAGGTAACTTAAGAAACTTGCTTAACTATAAACAAGTTAGAATGAATCAACAAAATGAGAATTCAAATAACATTAGAGTTAAAGTTTGCTCGAATGAACTCTAGAAACAATTGACTTATTCAATCAACAATTGAAATAGAAAGCTTGCTCAATCAAGGAATAAAGCTACATAATGTAATATTGGAACTAGTTCAACAAAAGTAAAGAATTAGAAACTTTCTCAATGTAAAAGATAGAGTTTAGAAACTTGCTCAATGTAAATATAGAGTTAGAAAACTTGCCTCGAGCGTAAGCTACAATATTAAACTCATGTTCACCTACACATTGGTTTAGAACCATATTATCTATTAGATATGCTAACATACCATACATGTACATTTCTAGTTAAACTTACCATTT